>OX104063.1:94042187-94151265 GCA_944474145.2 Dicrocoelium dendriticum
GTCGAGGAGTCTGTAAATTAGACTCTGTAAAAACTCGACATCATGATCGTAGCGCACTTGGGGTGATGGATCACTTGACTCCGGCACGTTCACGAGATTATAACGCCTGTGGTCGGACGAGGTTGACCTTGCAGGGCGAAGTATACTATCAGCCTCACGTGGTTTGGCTAACTATTGATTTACAAAAGTTAAACGCCCAACATCCCTTCGTAATTTCGTCCTCTGTTCTTTCCACTGGTCTTCAGCAGTCAGACTTTCACCTGCTGGGACATCAGTGTCCGTCGGACACAACAAAGGTAAACAATTTATGTCAGGTGAAACTGGGCTTCTCTCAACGGTTGGACTTCGTACCGGTGAGTTTGCACGGGTAGTGGAGGAAGACTGAGTTGAAACCTGAAGGTCCTTCGGGCTAGGTTGTTGGACCAAACACACGGAGCTGTTCGCAACGGAATGATGAAGCCTACATGTCGGCTTTACTCTTCCTGGCTGTAACTTGTTTTGGTAGTTTTCACATATAGTTTGAACGAAATTGTGTTGGATCTCATGAAGATGATAAAAATGCTCAAATGATAATCCAACACATGAAATGTGGTATGTAACTTGGCACAAAACACACGTGAGGGTATTTGCGCGGTATTTGACTATTTTTGAACAAGTACCACAGGGTGATTGCTTCGGCAGTGTGAATAATCCGGAAACAAGATGGCGGCCAATTAACGGAAAAAATGGCGATAGCTAGATCGCTGGAACCAAGAGATGAAACCACAAGTATTTCTGGTTGGAAATTTCATAATCAGAAATGAACCTGAATTGTATCTAAATTTCCACCAAATACTTCCAATGAACGCAGAAAGTGATCTTGTCAACCCAGCCAAAAATAGCCGACCACATCCAGCGGATGCCCCGAAAGGGTGAGAGGACATGCACTTGGCCAGTTCTATAATAGGACCGTACATTTGGAAGGGGCAAAGATCAAACCAAATTGGGAGGCGGACATCCCCAGTTTGAGCAGCACATGCTGGGCGGCTTGGGAGGACTCGCAAATCACAGCGATGTCATCGGCGTACTCTAAGTCCCGAAGGCGGCCATCAGGGAGCACTTAAACACCGCGGGACTCAGAGTTATCCAGGGCAGTACCCAGGATCTCGTCCATGGTGAAGTTGCACAAGAATAGAGAGGCTGAGCAACCCAGTCTAACACCGTTAGTGATATGAAAGGGGGCGAAATGTCTCAGTATGTTCGAACGCGGCCGGAAGTTTGATGGGAAATGGCACGGTGAATGCTGATGCAGTTCTCAGGTACTCCCTTCTTCAGTAAGCAGTCCCAAAGAGCCACTCTGTCAACAGAGTCAAAAGCGACCTTACGAAAGAGCGATCTCGCATCACATACTTAATGTACGCAAACCAAAAGTGGGTATGAGCTCTTAACGAACGGAAGGATGTTGACGTGATGTAGTTCGACTTTATTACGACGTTTGACAGAGTAAAGAGGTACTCCTTCGTTGGCACGCTACTTCAGTGGTTACACTAATTCATTGTGGGACGAAAGTTTAGAGGACAGGTGAATGATTACCTGACAGACTGGTTCCCATCGACCAGTGGCGTGCCTCAAGGAACTGTACTCGGACCTGTATTTTATTTCTTATTCTTATCAACGATCTCCCATAGCGGCCCCAGTCATTATGTGCCCTGTTTGCAGATGGTTTGAAAATCTGGGGTTTATTGAGAACCAGGACGACTGCGCTCGCCTCCAGCATGACTTAGATCGACTGTCAAGGTGGTCAACTGAAATGCAACTCCCTTTTAAGGCAAGCAAGTCGGCGTTCATCAGTATCACCAGACGTCCAGCCACTCGATCATACACTTTGGAAGGTCAGTTGCTCCACCCTAGCACATTTGTCAGAGACTTAGGAGTGCTCTTGTGACATGATATGAGATCACTATTAAATACCGACAAATTGTACCGTGCGGCACTTCATATGCTCTGGGCATTACGACGCAGTTTCCCCACATGGTCTGAAGAAACGGTCGGTCGCCTATTCACCTAGCTCATTAGACCAATCCTCGAATACGGCGCCCCAGCTTGCCATCCGATAACCCAGTGGGAAATGGTCAAGCTGGAGAAAATACAGCACATCGCAACTAGAATGATATCCAGTCTTTGAAAGCTTTCGTATGAAAATAGTTGTGGAAGGCTCGGACTCTACACACCATCCTACCACCAAGTAAGCATTAACCTTATTATGACCCATCGAGTACAACACTTGAATTACTTCCCATACTGTGGCCAATATTTGACCGGCGGGAACCCTGTAACACCCGAGGACACCGTTACAAACACAGGGTCCCTAACATGAACAAAGTATCACATCAGCTTTGTATCGAAGGAAGAATCGCAAGCTTATAAAATACACTGCCAGGACTAATAGAGGCCGCTTCTGTGAAGTGTTTTAAAACACGTATCGAGGATTATTTCGGAAATCTGTGCTTTTTCTAACGGCACATATACAATGCAAAAAATACATCCTTTACCAGGAAATAACGATACCAATACGAATTCCCAACCGAACAAGAATTAACGATTTACTGACCAAACACAACCGCTGACGATTCGCGATTAAATGTTTTTGATTTTTCCTAATTCGATAGAGTTGTACAGAAATTTTTTACTTGCTCTTAGATACAGTCTTGGTGTCATTATGCAGTGAAATGAGTACATAGATATAGGCATCATTTTATTACAAGAAACTTAGTTGCATACTGCTGTGAAAATGGGGCAATTCAGCTCGATGGTCATTTTTCACTCAGGTCTGACTGCCCTGGAAAATGCCAGTTACGTGGTGGTGCTGGTGACGTACCTTAAGCAGCGTCAGTGAAATTCAACAGCTGTACTATACCTATACTTAACGACTTCTATAAGCTGACATTTAACTGAATGAAAACTTGACTTCTTAAGTGGCTTTCAATCGGTCATCGCTGAAGACGCCTACATTGGTCCTGACACATTCACGCCAAAGTTGAAGCCATTTTAGGATCAATATCCTTCAGTACTACTGCTGAAACTGGATTATTCTATATGCATTTTCGATGGCGACTTTAATAGAAAAGGTACAACACTTCTGAGTACACTTAGCTTAGTAACTTTCTCGAGCAGACAAGATCCTCAGTTGGATGCTACTGAGCAGTTGTTTCCCACATAAGACCGCCTCTTCTTAGCAGCTCAGACCATTGTATTTTGAAGCTGTCCACTCATATAAAGTGTAGCTAACCTTGTCACCACGACTAGACATCTTGCAAGATAAGCAGACGGAAAAATTTCCCCTTAGAAAATATCACAAGGTTCCAACCGATGATTTCCTTAACTGATCTTTCAGCCTTCAATGACGAGGACCTATTAATTTAATAAGATCATTTTACAGACTAGATGAAAGATTGCGTTGACATGTTGTGTCCTGTTGAAAATATCTAAGGGCGGATAGTTGTTTGTCGTTACTGCTGAGGCTTTTCGAAGAAAGAAAGAGAGCTTATAAAAGTAAGAGGTCCATTCATATCAAGGGCCTAAACTCAGCAGTTAAAGCTGCGATAAAAAGGCTCAACGATTTATACCTCGAAGCGGTTATAGTCACAAATAACTGTTGTGATCTATCGAGGCTTTTGAGTCAGATTGTGGCAACAGCGCCAGCCACCAGAGCGGTGAAGTGGATGTGGAACAACTGAATTCTGAGTTTAGCTCCGCCACACAAAATGCCCTCTCCTTCATCAATGCAAGTCCAGCTGCGTCCTACGGCCAGAGCGATATTCGTCCTGAACTCAAAAGAATAAAGGCAAACAAAGCTATGAATCCGAAAGCCCTTCCTTTATTATCTGAAAGTGTGTGCTGATTCCCCCACGCTACCTTTAACAGAATGTTTAACAAATGCCTTACTATGGGAGGGGGTCACACAGATTTAGAAATCAGCCAGAATAACCCCAGTAGTTAACTAGAACCCAAATGTATCACCGATTGCGTGTACAACTATGCTCCTGAAAGTTTTCGAAAAACTGCCAATCCCACGGATTTTCACAACCACTCCCGTGGACGATGTCTAACATTTCGCATACAGACCCCTGCGTTCAACACCGGATTCAACGCCATATGGTGTTCCTTCTATAACGTCTGCACTAAATCAACAACGTAAATCCATATGCCTTCTCTTCGTCAATTATTTGAAAGTTTTGAAAACATGGATAGATAGATGTTACTCAGCTTGCTGTCCGAGAATGGAGCTTATCTGTGTATGTGTAATTTTTGTACGACTATTATACGGATCGTATTCACTTCACCAAGCTGAACGGTAAGAACTCTTTTGTCCTCCTTGCCGACTGTGGTATTCTGGAGGAAGCGATCCTATCACCTTTTCTATTTGCCTTATATGTTGAACATCTTCCTATACAGCACTGTTGTAGGATGTAAATATGCTGACAATATTTTGTTGGGAATTATAGCCACCACTATTCAGGATTCCACCACACTCCAACGTAGATTGGAAGATGTGGTGTAGTGTTCTTTATCCAGATATCTTGCACTCAACACTTCTAAGTGCAGTGATGTAACATTTTCTGTTCTTTGTGGCGATAGGTTGCAGTCCCTCATAGACATCTCCCCACCTTTACTGTGAACGAAAATCCAACACCCATCTCATCCACGGTCAAATAAGTCAGCGTCGTAATTTGAGTTTGTGAGCTTTTAAATTCTCCCCCCTTGGTTATACTTCCGTCATCTGCCCTCGAAGGGTACGATCGACATGGCACATCTCCAGATGCCGAGGCTTGTCTAGTGATAGTTAGTTGATTTGATCATTTCTAGTCATCTTGATGCTTGCAACCATGTTTCTCCTAGGGTACTAACTGACCGATTGCATTAACTTTACAGTGGTGTTTCAGAAACGCTAACTTTCTCTTCTACGTGTTCGAAATACTTTCGCATTCAGCCTACCGTAATACTGTCACGTTTTATCTAGCATCTTTGCTTGTTGACCCAGTGAAAGTGATAAAATTGCTGCGCGTGCGACCATTGGACTGACAATTGTGCATATCTTCTATTTTCTCCACTTGTATGTGGATATGGGGTACATGGATGGAGCCGTGGATGGTGCAGCGCAAGTCACGCATGGTCCCTCTGTACGCGCAGGCCTCCTGTGGAAGTCCTATGGTGACCGCATTGACAGGCAAATCCGAAACCGGATGCCGCCAACCCCCATCCAGTATGGCTGGAGGGCCCATGGCGCGCTGAGGCTCGTGGTGGCGAAATCCTAACTGATCGTCGACTCGCCGCTGCTAATGTTGTATCGTGGACTCATGTCCTGGAGGTTTCATGGCGACCGTTGGGTGGGAGTTGGATAACACCCTTCTCCTAGCTAAGAGACAGAACACACACAATTCCGCATGAGTCGGTTCACTGACTCATGGCGCTCGGCCAGCTGCCTTTCAGTGGTACAATTATTGTAAGCTTCCGCGGATGACCTGAGTCATCCTCCTGTCTGTTGTGGGTGCCTTCGAAGTATCCTAGCCCAACCCACTAACATCGACCATACCAATAAGAATAATAACCTCGGTCGTTTCGCTGTAGAAAAAATGTCACCTTATTTGCTGTATAGAGTGAGGTGGATATGCCAAAGTATGTTACCGCTGACGTCTTCCTCCTCTCTTCTACCTCTGCACTTACTCTCCCCGTCTCCGTTTCACCGAACCCACTACTTCTTTCAATCCAAGTCGTAAATAACCATGCAAATGCCCGCTAACGCAGTCATATGTATCCGCGCAATGCGCTCAACATCGGGTGATGGAATATGTGCACACTGCTCGACCGGAATACGGGCAAGTTTCCAGAGTGACGCACTGCACTGGTCGCGATGGAACTCGCGCGCTACGGGATTGACATCGCCGCACGCAGCGAAACTCAGCTCACCGACCAAGGTAAGCTGCATGTGGCTGGTGGCACCTCGGCACCAGGTAAACATGGAGTCTGATTTGCACTATCCGACCACCTAAATGGCCAGCTGGTGGCAGAGCCGACTGACACCAGTCCGACTGACGAATCTACACCTCGGACATTTACAACTTTCATTAGCAAGCAGGGTCTCATCATGTGTTATCCTGATGACACGCTCAGTTATCCTTCGTGCAACGTTCTGGACAGCGGGGCGACCGGTTATTCCTACCTGGTGATTTCAACGCGCACATTGGGGGTGATGCCGCGGTGTGGACAGCGGTAAACGGTTCGTATGGCATTAGTATTACCAATGGGGACGGTGACAGGCTGTTCCCATAGTGCGTTACTCAAGGCCTGACAATCACAAACAGTTTTCACTGTGTGCGAGTGAAAATGCAGCTTGGACACAACCATGGAGCGGTCAAGCTCACTTGCTCGACTACGTCATCTTAGGCCAGCGTGACATGACTGAAGCGCGCATGACACGTGTACTGCGTTGAGTTGAGTGCGGCACTGATCACAAGTTGGTGCGTACCAAATGGTACATATATTTTTGTAAATCCATGTATTGCACTCCTGACGGAAACCGGCAGGAATATAACGTTACTTCCCTAGGTACAGCCAAAAATGGAATGGAACTGGGAAGGCGCTGGCTACCCGCCTTCGCGATGTCGATTGGATCGCCGCAGAGATCGACTTATGGCACCACATCTGTGAACAGGTGACCTGAAAGATGCCCTAGTGCTACCACTGTACAAGGGCAAAGGAAGCAAACAATGTGCAACGAATTATAATGGTATCAAGTTGCTGAGTTGTGTGTAATCAAAGTGGTTGCCCGAATTTAACTCAACTATCTCGTCAGTCGTGTTGTAGAACCGAGGGTGGCTGAAAAGCAATGTGGATTCCGTTTGCACTGCAGCACCATATATATGGTGTTTTCGGTTCGTCATTTGCAGGGGAAGGGCAGATGACGACCCCAACCATGGTACTCGCTGTTTGTTGACTTCACCAAAGAATTTGATACAATGAACCGCTAGGCAGTGTGGTTGATCTTGGGTAAGTTTGATTATTTAATTTAATTGATAGCAGTAGCATGTGGGCGATGGTGTCTCTGTGTGGGCAAAACTCAGATGACTGTTGTTGTCTATGACGTGAAGTAAGACTGTGCCTTATCCCCTGCCCAGTTTAGGATTTACCTCCATGCAATGATATCTTGTGCTTTTGCTGCTGCTCGTGAATACGGTATCAATGTGGTGCGTTGCTTAACATTCGTCTTTTCTGGGCGAGAATCATCCGTTTGTGGCTGTTCGCTGATGACTGTGCGTTGTTTTCACACAGTGCGGATGAGTTGCAGCACATGACTTCTGCTCTCGTTTCAACAGCGGCCAAGTTCAGGTTTACCCAAGCAAGACTGTCTTTTCCAGCCTACACCAGAAATGGGATCCATATGCCAGCCACGAATCCTCATCGGTGATAATGTTTTGGAAATCAATTCCAGGTCTTGCTACCTGGTTAGTATAGTTTAGACCGAACTGCTGATGATGACTGAGCTACCACTCCGCGTATCGAAGGTTGCTGCTGCGTTTGGGAAGTTGGAAAAGTGTGTGTGGAACAAGCGCCACCTTACCGTCGGAACGAAGCTGAAGGTATACAAGTTGATGGTGCTGTCCGTCCTTCTATACGGCAGCGAAACCTGAACGATGCACCGGATGGATATCAGGTATGTGGAGCGATATCATCAACAGTGTTTGTGACGGAGTCCACATATCGGCTAATACAACAACGTTGCAAACACGAAGGTGCAACATCGCATTGGCATGTATGCAGTGGACTGCATACTTCTCTTGTGAAACCTGAAGGGGCTAGGTCATATAAGCCACATGGATACGACGCGGTTACCGTAGCAGCTCTTATATACTTAAATTACTGTAGGAAGGTGGCACGTTGGAAAATCGAATTTACGTTATCAGGACATACTCAAGTTGAGTTCATCACGGACTAATTTTGATTACAGGTTTTGGGAATCATGCATGGTTGATCGCCGCAAATGGTGTGAGCTGATCTGGAAAGCTGTCGCGCAGGTGCAGCGGAAAGCACTGTTACATGCGGAGCAGAAACGTCGTGTACAGAACTGACAGACCCCGACGCAATCTACCCCATTGACATCAAATGCATTGTGTTGTAGTACATGTGTTCGCGATTGTTACGGGCACACCTGTTGATGTTACCCGACCACCCACACACCCACGCGAGTTGCCCGAACAGCCTTGTCACATTGACCTACACTGACTGGCATCTTATGCTTGTTCTGATTGGCTCGTTTTACTGTCCATGCCTTCAGCTCCCATATGTGTCAGAATACAATTCCACGTATGTCAGAATACCATTCTACGTGTGTCATCCGGTTGTGGCTTCTCACTCCGAGTTCGGGACTACGTGTCAAACTACGAAATAGGGTTACTTGAGCAATACGCATCAGGATGTCAGCGGGTATTACGAACTCTCTAGCGGAGCTGTCATTTCTGTAGTCCGATGGTTCGGAAAAGCTGTCCTTACAATCATGAATGCAGTGAAAGACGTTTCCAAGGTCAGGTGACACTTTTATCCGTGTTGACCCTTCTATTGAGTGGTCCGATTCCCACTGGATAATGTTATTTCGCCAAACCCTTGGTTTTAGAAGAACAGATATGTTGACGCTATGAACTTAAAGGTCCAAACAAGTATCATACACGTGCTCCAGTTGTTCGAGGAGCTATGGGGAATTCAGCAAAGTGTATTTTCTGTTCTTTAAATTACAGCAACAAGGTGGGGAAAGCGTAAATGACTTTATTGCGCGGATTCACCAAGCGACACTGGATTGCCGTTGCAATACAATTCCTTTAACGCGATTCGAAGAAGTCATGAGAAGTCAATGTTTTATCGGTGGAGTTATAGATGATGGCGCGATAGAAAAGTTACTATCACAATAGGAAGAAACCCTGTCTTGGAAAACTGCTTGCAACCTTGTAGGTCAGAGAGAAAACCAGGAAACTCAGTTATCCACATTCAATTCTCTTTAGCTTACAGTGTGTATACAAGCTAGCTCCACGTTTCCCTCCGAAAACAGGTTACGAAAATTCGTATGCTACCGATGCGGTGATGCGCACACTTTTTTCACCCAATGCCCTCACATGCGCACCAAGTGCAAGAATGGCGGAGGAATTGACCACTTGGCAAGTGTATGCCGTTCTCCACGGTCACAAGCTTCGAATAAATCGTGGAACCAGGACGATGGTGAGTGCTCTGATTCCTAGTTATATTTTATGAACCATATAATTGCAAATTGCTCCATTGTGACAAGAGTATCTCCATATAGCATCACGCTTCATGTTAATGGCGGAGCTGTTTTATTTGAATTGGACACCGGTTCCGCTGTGACCTTGACTAGCAGAAACGCGCTCCCATGATTGCTTATTCTGAAGCCGAATGATACCGTTTTCAAAACATACAGGAGAAGTGATTGACCTATTTGGATAGTATCAGGTACGAGTTAAACACCAGGGCAGGTCACATAGTCTAGTACTTCTGTTGTGCCTCGTGTTCCAGTCAACTATTGGCTCGTGACTAGGTGAAATAGTTGTCACAAGTAGTACATAGAATTCGTGCTGTGGGGGAGGACACAGTGGACTCGGTTCTTAAGCGATATTCAGACGTCTTCAACAAACACCAGTTGGGAAAACGCAGCACTTTTAAAGCAATGAGTCATATGACGGACACCAGTACACCTAAATTCCTAAAGGCGTGAACACTGCCTTACTCCTTACGATCCAAGATGGAAAAAGAGCTATAAGGGCCACAGCGAGAATGTATGATTGTACCAGTACAACAAGCCGAAAGGGCGACACCGATAGTCCATGTGCTTAAGCCCGACGGCAACATACGGATTTGTGGCGATTACAAACTAACAATAAATTGCAGTGTAATTATAGACCGTTATCCACTACCTAAAATCATGGATTTGTACGCCATGTTATTTGTCCAGGTCAAGTTTATCAAGCTGTATTTGAGCCATGCTTGTTCCCAAGTGGAATTAAATGAAGTCCCTTGCCATCTTACTACGGTCAGCACACATTCGGATCTACTTTAATACACCAGACTTCCTTTGGGATTAATTCAGCCCCAGCTATCTTCCAAAGGCTAATTGACGACATCGTACCTGATATAAATAAATAAATAAGTAACTAGTTTATGCTCGAATTTATCGAGGCACACCTAATCAGGCATGATCAAAAATTACAGGCAGTTATGTTTTCCCAACATACACGTTGCTATGTATGTAATTGGCAGTGGCCAAACTACGTACAGGCTGCAGAAATGGAAGAAATAATCATGAAAAAACATAGTTGTTAGTGGATGACGAACACTTGTGCGTACCTCGATGATCTACTAATTACGGGTCGCACAAAAGGGGAGCACCTGCGCAAGTTGGACCAGGTATTTCTCAGGCTGTATGTAAACGATTTACGTTTGAAACGTCCCAAATGTGCTTTTACGGTTGAATCCCTTGACTGTCTTGACTATCGGCTGGATAAACATGATTTACATGCATGGAGCCCATTATTTCTGCACCCCCTCCACATAACGACGCATAGCTGCCTTCTTTCGTTTTATTGTTATCTCATTATCGTTGTCTTATACCCAACCTTACTTCCGTTAGAGCACCACTTTACGGCTTGTTAAGGAAAGATTCTAAGTTGTCATGGAGAGAGAGAGGAACAAGCGTTTGAGAAGGCAAAAATTCTTCTTGCCTCTTCACCATTGTTGGTGCATTACGATCCCAACAAGCCCACCGTCTTACGCTGTGATGCCTCACCGTTTGGGGTTGGAGCAGCCCTAGGACATAAGGTTCACGACGGAACCATTCGTCCTATTGATTTCGCGTCCTGCATGTTACAGCCTGCTGAGAAGAAGTACGCACAACTGGACAATGAGGCAATGGCAGTGGTTTTCGGGATCAAGAGTTTCTATCACTATTTGTGGGGCAATCGGTTTGAGATACAGACTGATCACAAACCGTTGATCTCGCTTCTCGGTGTGGACGAGGCATAGAACAACTAAACGCACCCCGAATGGTATGCCGGGCACTTCCACTTTCTACCTGCAAACTATCAAATCCGAGACATTGCCGATTCTTACAATAGTATTGCTGATGTTCACAGTTTGTACCATAGGTTGTTCAACAGGATGAACAAACTGGAGCGCTACGCAAGTTTGTTCAACTGATGCAACACATAGACTACACCAATAGCCAGTGACATGGTTAAGAAACCTACAGATCGCGCCCCGGTCCTATCGAAAGTGAAACGTATGATGCTGCGTGGCTGGGACCCGCGATCCTCAGAGGATCTGCGTCCGTTTTTCAATTGTCGAGCAGAGCAAAGCCTGCACGAAGGGTTTATCCTGCCTGGATCATTACTCCACTGGGCCTCTGATCAGCTGTGCTAAGAGAGTTCCACGCTGCTCATTCAGGGCTCGACGGTATAAAAGCTCTTGCCAGATTATACTGCTGGTGGTCGACGATCGATAGCGACATCAAAGCGCTTTTGTATACATGTATTGCCTGCCAGAAGTATCAAAAATACGAGCCAACCGACCCCATTCATCCTTGGGAGCTGCCCGATAATCCATAGGAACGCGCCTACCTTGAATATTTGGTCCACTTGAAGGGAAAATGCTGCTACTCCTGGTGAATGCGCACTTCAAGTCGATAAATGTACATATCGTTGCTTACGCTATTACGGAAACTAAAAGCCATAAGTTACCTTGTAGTTTACCCATGCAATGTAGACCAAAAACATTGGTCACAGACAACAGTCCGCAGTTCACCAGTACAGCGTTCAAACAAAACCTGCAAGGCAATGGCATCCACCACATGACTTCCGCACCATACCACCCAACGTCGAACCGTTTAGCGGAAAGCGATGTACAAACCCTAAAGGCCGGTCTCCTGAAGCAACGTCACGGCTGTTTGAGCACCAAACTTGGCCGACTCCTTTTCGTGTATCGCACCACACCGCTGAAGTCCACCAAAAAAGCCCGGCGTCGGCTACGTGCGAGGCTAGACCTACTTTCCCCATAGCCGCTTCCGGCCAGGCGTTGCCAAAAACAGCGCACTCATCGGAGCAGGCGCGCACTAGCTAACCCCCAGGCTTTAGTAGCAAAACGAGATGTGTACACGAAACTCTCGCACGAGCAAGAATGACGGCCAGGAACCGTGCTTAAAATTTCAGAAAAGGAGGCCAACATACAAGTGGAAAGTGGAGAAACCGTACGCATGCACAATGATTTCAATTGTCCCCGCACCTTAAGGTGCGGTGACGGAGAAAAACCAAACGGATGAAATCGATCAGCTGATCGCTATTCGGAAAACGAATTGTTCACTTAAACGGATATAGTTACGCTTTATAACGCACAAATTGACATCTTAGACAACCTGTCGGGTAGTGACCACAACATGCTACGCCTTTCCATCCACTTGAAAATGAATGCCAACCTGGACTCACCTACCCAGCATACTATACGTAGGATTGACTGGGAGCATTTCAGAAAGCAGATCCGGTCCTCTAACTGGGATGGGTTCTTTCTCTCCACTAGCACCCACATTGCCGTGGAACATTTCTACTACTAGGTCAATCGCATCCTAACTGTACATAAAGGTGCCATTCCTTGCTCTATGAATGTAAGCGACATTCTGAGTGACTTGAAAACGAGAAAACTACTCGGGAAATTCAGAAAAATTAGAGACTTCTCACTAGCATTACAGCTGCACGAATCCACTGCCTGCATAAAGCGCGCACAAATGAAACGGATTAAAAAGGAAGAGAACACCTTGCAGATGACATGCAAGGGAAAGGAACTGGCCAAATTAGTCCGTCGTAGAACTAACAATCGAATGTCTTTGATTACAGAACTTATTGATGAGGAGGATCGCCACCTTAAGGACCCACCTGCTATTTGTGAAGCGTTTAGCAGTTTTTTCGCTGCTTCTATGAACGTAGAAACCGACCATATACCTTGCTGCCCTGAACTTACAACAAGCGGCATAGATAATGTCGAGATTTCTCTTTCGACCATCCAACAAGCTATGAAGTCCATCACTCCATCGCTCAAACCAGACTCCAACGGCATCCCCCCATCAGTTAGTAAACTTGGTGGACCTGACATACCACTGCTTTTGCTAAACATGTTTACCTTGTCCTTAGAATCCAACTACTTTCCGGGCCAGCGGAAAACATCGTTTATTGACCGTCGTCAGAAAGGGGGGTCCAAACAGTACGTACATTATCGATCTATCCATCATATTCCCGTCATCACTAGGTTACTCGAAAAATTAGTTAAAAGTGGAA
This sequence comes from Dicrocoelium dendriticum, assembly GCA_944474145.2. Lineage (NCBI taxonomy): Eukaryota > Metazoa > Platyhelminthes > Trematoda > Plagiorchiida > Dicrocoeliidae > Dicrocoelium > Dicrocoelium dendriticum. Next base: position 94,055,543 of record OX104063.1, read on the forward strand.
TCATGAACTTTATCCATCGTCATGGGCTACTTAACAAACCCCAGCATGGATTCCTCGACAAGTGTTCCTGTACGTGTCAGTTGCACTACCTGGATTACATCACAGAACCCATTGATTCGAAATATGCACTTATAATACTGTTTCTGGATATACATCAAGCATACTACAGAGTGCCCACAAGCGGCTACTGAAAAGAATCGAGTAGTTTGGAATCAGAGACCCACTATTTGGTTGGTTGACATCATACATAAACAGGCGTTAACAGATAGTCACTCTGGGTAGTCCTAACTCCTCCCCACGTCCAATCACTAGTGGTGTCATCCAAGGGAGTGTATTTGGTTCTAAGCTTTTCCTACTTTATATTAACGATATCACGTTGTCCAGAAAACATGGCAGGTCATTGTCGTTCGCCGATGACAAAGACGTTTTAAAAATTTCGACGAGAGGAACTCAATAGCGCAATGCTGTTCGTTAAAGAAGACCTCAATTCACTTGAGAAATGGTGCAACATATGGATGCTAAATTTCTCAACTAGTAAATCATGTATTATGTCACACGGCTGTTTAATCCCTGAAGTCTGTTAAACTGAACAATGAACGTATCTGTGTGAAACTATCCAACTGTGATCTAGGCATACGATACTCTTCAAACTTTAATTTCTCAGAGCAAGCTGGGTATCAAATAGCACGTGCCAAACGATCTGTGGCTAACATATGCCATAAAATCTATACAACCCCTTGAATACTGCGGCATGATCTATGGGAACATGCGAATGGGTGACAGGAAAGAAAATATCATTCACTAAGCGCTTGTTCAGTAAATCAACCACCTTGAGTTATCAGGAGCGCTACCAGCAGCTTAAGCTCGAGCCCGTTTGGTTGCGACGACTGAAACATAACCTGATGCTGATACACAATCTTATAAACCAAAAGACATACTCCAATCTGTGTACACTTAAAATTCAACATAACTTCATTCGGAATATACGCAACAAGACCTGTACATTGTGTGCCGAGAACAAGGACAGCTATCCGATCAAACTTCTTCCTCGTCAGATACGCTGTCGTGTGAAATAGCCTACCAGCCATGATCAGGTTTTGCACAAACGCAAGAACATTCCACATTCAGCTTAGCAAATTCCTTGACCAGAACTCGATAATGACCATGTTTCCATCGGGTAAATCATCACACGAGTTCTTTCAGGATGAACCAAGGAATATATAATCAATGATTAAAGATGGTACAAAGAACTCAGCAACAACAAATGTTACGTGGTTGCAAATTATTTTGATGTCATACACCCTATATTACATATTTCACTCATGCATGAGCATGATAATTATTGTACCCATGATCTGTCCACAATCCAGGGACAGCTTCTCGTACAATCGGGAAATATACGTATTATTATTATTATCATCATCTCATCTCATCTTCCGAGGGGATGTTGCGTGCGCAGGTGTTGATGTTACCGAACCACACACACACACACACACGCGCGATTTGATCGAACAGCCTTGTCACATTGCTCGATACTAAGTAGCCCTTTATTCTTGTTCTGATTGGCTCGTTTTACCCTTCGTGACTGCAACTTCGATACATGTGTAGAAATGCAATTCCACGTATGTTATCCAGTTGTGCCTTCTCATTCCTAGTTCGGGACTACGTATCAAAATACGAAATAGGACTACTTGAGCAATAAGTATCAGCGAGTGCCTCAGCCAAGCCGTAGGCCACAGGCGTTAGCACGTGGGGCCACTTGGATCATCTGACTGTCTAAGCACAAACAGCGCAGTGATTTGTAAGTAGTGCGACCTCGTCCCACCGATTCGCTAACCCAGGCCAACAAGGCGCTCGATGTGCTAGGTAGGCCGCATCGTTTTTGCAGTTGGTCTGTAAGTGTGCCTGTGTGTTGAGTTTCGTGCATTTCAGGGGTTGGTTGTTAATATCCCCGATGCGGCTTCGCTTGATGTAGATCTGGACAAGGCGCCTACCCGTCTATTACCTGCCAAATCGTCTATACTGGCTCCAGGCGACAGTTGACTGTTGCTGGAGGGAACCGGGTGCACATTCCTCGTGGCTGTGTTAGGCTAAAAGTAGTTCCAACCAGTGTGGAACGGGTTGCGGCACAGCCACCGTCCTGTGTACGTCTGGTACGCATGATTCCCAAATTTGCTGGACAGGAATACTGCTGCTGTGCACGGTTTGGGCGTGTGGGCCGGCTCCGTTGTTGTAACGTGGCCCCCATCCACTTGCTACCCTGTCTTATTCCTTCTGGTTTACACAGGATGTGAGGTGTGTGGATAGAGCCGTGGATGGCGCAGCGCAAGCCACCATGATCTCTCTGTAGGCGCAGGCATCCTGTGACAGTCCTATGATGATCGCAGTGATAGATAAATACAGAACCGAATGCCGCCAATCCATCATCCAGTATACCCGCAATGGTAGTGGTTATGCTGAAAATGAACCCATTAGGGTTTGTAAATCTTATTTTACTTGAAGTAACTTGACTTGATGCGAAGTACCGTTACTAGTTTGAATTACGTTAGATTTGCTAGCTCTACAACTCACCTGGTTCTGTTGCCACAAAGCTGGTAGACTCGAATTGTTCTGCTGCCCTAGGATCAACAAAATGGAAAGCTTTTCACACAATACTTTCCTTCAACAATTTCTTGATGCTCTGGCCGTCGCAGAGGATAATAAACGGCGCCCTATCTGCTGCATCGAGCAGGGTAGATAGGGGTATGGATGCTACTGCTCAGGCCTTCCCGTCTTCTTATACCCCTTCTTGCGCTTCTTCATCCTTATCGTCTCGCTCCAACTTTACTTATATCCCCCCATTTTCAACCCCCCAATTCTTGGCTCTCCCCCAGCTTACATCAATAGTCGCTTGTCTTCTAATTTCAAATCACACACAATCGCAGGGCCTCGCTCCAATCCAGTCGACAAGTCCATGTTCAACCAAGCGGACAACGTCAGTTCTTCTGTTTCCCTTTGGAGTCCTCGTGTCTCGCTAAGACTGGCATGCCTCAACGTGCGCACTTTGCTGCAGATTGGCAACAGGCAGCATTTGCCCGCACACTAGAGACCCTACCCATCAATATTTGCTGTTTATCAGAAACCCGCCTGCAAGGTTCGAGCTCCGTGCTTACCCTGAGATCCCCCACATGCGACACTGGCGGCACATTCTCATTGCGCCTGTCTGGCGATGATGCAGCTTCAAATGCCGGTCAAGCTGGCGTCGGCATTGTTTTGAGTCCCCGGGCTGAAGCTGCCCTGATTGACTGGATCCCAGTAAACAGTAGGATATGCGCCGTTAGATTAGCTGGTTCGTTCCGTACTACGAAGTCGCGCGGGGACAAACGGTGCCTGCTTGTCATTGCGGCCTACGCCCCTACAAACTGTAGCACTGATTCGGTAAAAGATGATTTCTATCAGCAACTTCACGAGCTTATTCGTTACAGAAGAAGCACGGATACTGTGGTGTTGGCTGGCGATCTAAACGCCCAAGTCGGAAAATTGCCCTCTGATGAGCTTCATCTGGGCGGCCAACATGGTGTAGGCTCTCGTAATGATAATGGTGAGCGATTGCTACAGCTGTGTGAAGATGCTCGCCTCTTTCTCGCGAGCACTAACTTTCGACACAGCACCCGCAGAAGCGTGACTTGGCGGCCACCAGCCTCGGGTCAGCCATGGACGCAAATCGATCATATCGCGATCAGTTACCGATGGAGAGGCTGTGTCCAAAACTGTCGCTCGATTTGGAGCACGAGCGTAGACTCTGACCATGCACTTGTCTGTGCCGACTTCCTGGTGCGTTTCGGTGGACGTCCGCAACGTCGATAGGAACGGATCGACACCAGCCAGTTGGCGAAGCCAGATGTTCTGAATGTGTACCAAGGTGCGCTGACATCTGGGCTGAGTAAGCGCCCACTAAACACCGTTGAAGATCACTGGTCGCATATTCGTCAAGCGTTGCTGTTAGCAGGCATGTCTTCATGTGGCAAAGCAAATTGTCAACCAGGACATTGGGTCTCTACACAATCTCTGGAACTTATGGATGCTCGCCGACGTATTCCGGCTGGAAGCGAATACAATGAGGCTCGCAAAAATCGCAGGACAAAACTACGTGCTAGCCTGAAGAATGACCGCGAAACCTGATGGTCTCATCGTGCCTCTGAGATGGAAACCGCCGCTGCCGTTGGTAATCATCGTAAGTTATTCCGTCTGATACGGGAAACAGGCAGCAGGAAACCTGGTGTTAGGGAGACCATACGCGACGAGAGTGGGCAGCTGATCCACAGCCTGTCAAAACGCTTGGTGCGTTAAGCTGAACACTTTGCAAGGCAGTTTAACCAACCTGAGTTATCGCTTTCTTCTTCAGGCGTTGAGCGCCTTTTTCCCTGAGCCGTCTCCTTGGATCCACCCTCACGCGCCGAAGTCGAACGTGAGATCAGGCTGTTGAAATTGCATAACGCCGCAGGGGCAGATAGAATTCCCACAGCCCTCTTCAAATTCGGGGGACCTGCTCTGGTAGATGATTTACACGAGTTGCTAGTAAAACTTTGGGAGCAGAAGACAGTCCCGACAGACTGGAACTGCTCCGTCATTGTCCCTGTGGCGTAGACGCGACATTACTCTCGCCCCGAAGGGCAGAGTTTACAACACAGCCGTCCGTTCAACTCTCCTATATTGCTGTGAAACCTGGCCCATCAGGTCGACAGACATAAAGAGGCTCGTCATATTCGATCATCGCTGCCTTCGCAGCTTAGCTCATGTCTGGTGGGAACACCGCGTGAGCAATCAGCGTGTTCGACGTCGCGTATTTGGTGCAGGAAGAGCGAGTGAACCCTTCAGCACCATTATATCACGCACCAGGCTCCGATGGCTGGGCCACGTGTTGCGCATGCCACCACACCAACTCCCGCGACGTGCATTGTTTGCGCGTTGTGGGTGCGGTTGGAAGAGGAGGAGGGGAGGCCAAGTGATGATTTGGTCGAGAGAAATGAAAATCCTCACTTCGAAACTGACGTCGGTTTGTATAGCCCGACTGCCTGGCTGGGGTCCTAAGGACGGTGAACACGTTAGATTGGACACACTCGCTGATATGGCTTAGAGCCGGCCCAAATGGCGTTTGTGTTGTGAGTTCCTATGTCCATTCCCTCCTGCTTACCATCCCCCTCCAATCACGATCTCACTTGTTAGGCATAATATGACTCTCTTTTACGGCAGCCAGCTGTTAGCTCTCCGTAACGATGTCCATACGTTACTAGGGACCCAGCGGGCGTGCCACCGTTTGTTTTCCTTTTCTTGTCTTTTGTATTGCTGCACAATAGTTGAGGTGTTTTCCACATCCAGCTAACGTGTAATGATGATGATAGTTTAGAAACAAATTGACCGACATTGCCCACGAAGTTAAAACTGTGCCAGTGACTGCAAAATGCGCACTTACAGGCCGCTGCACTTACAGGCGCTGCGTGAACTGCGTACTAAGAACGTAGTTGTGATGAAACCGGATAAGGGCTCTGGAGTTGTAGTCATGAACAAGGCCGAGTACGCTCAGAAAATGAGTAACATACTCAACGACACGAGCAAATTCGAACGACTTAATAAGATGGAGAACGTAGCTGACGTTGAACCTAGCATAGCTGCCCATCTTGGAATGCTTCTCCATCGTGTGGTTGATAGTGACACCTATAATTGCTAATGATATAGATATAGCGTCTAGTGAGAGGACGTCATCACCTTGCAGGCCAACCACTATCAGTGACAGTGGTAGATAGGTGGTGCTATATCCCAGCTAGTTTGCAAATTATATAGCCCAGCCAACGTCCCCCATGGCTCAGTGGCTTAAGCTGTTGGCTAGTTGGCATCTGCCTCTAGCGGTCATGGGTTCGATCCTCCTTAGAGGACCGAGGGAATGCGCGCCACTGATGAGCCCCAATAGGGCGAAACGCGTCTGGCGCTTTTCCGGACTAGGCTCTGCCATGTAGCTTGTGAACTGTTGGGATGAAAGCCTTATCAGATTTACAACTAAAATTCTGCTACTAAGGAGTACACCTATAATTGTTTGAAGCCAAGTGGCAGCACTACTCCGCAGCTATACGGGTCATCGAAGACGCACAAGAGTGGAATACCACTCAGGCCGATTCTATCAATGGTAAATGCGCCGCAGCATAAATTGGTCGCTGGCTAGTGAAGATAATTTCGCCTCTGTTACGACTGTCCAATCCATATAGTCTTAAAGATTCTTTTCAACTTATCGATGACTTAGATGACATCAACCTCCCCGACAAGGTCATGTGTTCCTTGGATATGGAATCTCTATTCACCAACGTCCCACTACAACAAACTGTTCATTGCACATGTGACCTAACGGAGCAATCTAGTTATTCTTTACCAATTCCAGTCGAATTTCTAAAGGAAACCTTACTTCTGTGTACAGCAAGTGTTGGCTTCCACTTTCAGAACACCCCATATCGTCAAATCGATGGTGTGGCAATGGGTAGCCCACTAAGCCCTGTACTTGCCGATTTCTTCATGCTGATGATAGAAAGAGGCATATCCGCAGAAATAACCCAGTTACCATACTATAAGCGTTATATGGATGACATATTGGTCTTTTGTTCATTGGAGCAGCATATTGTCCTGTTTGTACAGCAACTCAACTGCGCACATACCAACTTGCGCATCACCTGTGAAGTGGAACAGAAGAACTGTCTGCCATTCTTAGACATCCTCATCAGTCGCAGGGATGACGGGCTCATTAAAAGGTCTATCTACAGGAAAAGCAACCTGGTTCGGCTAATACCTGCACTTCACCAGCTTCACACCAGTGCGGTACAAGCGGACTCTTGTGAAAACTTTAGTTAGTCGTACTAGACGAATTTGCTCGGCTGATTGTCTAGCCGATGAGCTAGAGTTACTTACAACAACACTCGTTGCAAATGGTTATCCACGTAGATGTATAGAGAAACACAGCCGACAGCGAGGCCCTGAAGACTTGTTGCATACGGCAGCCAAGAAAAAGATCTATGTCGAGCTGTCTTTCAAGGGTGACTTTACTGTATTGAAAACCACGAAACGTTTAATCTCTGCTACGCAGAGAAGTTACTGTGCTGCTCAGCTTGTGGTCATCAATAGAACCTGTAATTTGCCGGTGCCTCCAACAAAGGATGCTCAACCGATAGGGGCCAACTCACACTGCATATACAAATTCGTGTGCGACTGCGGAGACAGTTACATAGGCAGAACCAATCGGTCTTTGACTTCCCGAATAAAGGAACATGTGCCACAGTGGGTTCAACGTGAAATTGACCAGCATCCCTGTCCCACTGGAGTTTCCTGCTTGCGCAAGCCGGCAGCCTCCTCAATAGGTAAACACCTACTGACTACGCGTCACCGGATAGAGCTTGGATCAGCGTTCATACTGGTATTACGTCAGCCTAATTCCCGCTTCCTCCGTTTCTCCGAGGCCGTTGCGATAAGCCGGATGAAGCCGGCCCTGTGCGCACAAAAGCATAGGGGTGGAACTTCCGTCATTCATTTTTCACCTCATGCTTATTCGGTCACGCTTATTTAACTATATAGTTGCATACCGGTTATTGTTAATGATACTGAGGAAACAATACGAAATTCATGCATCTACCAGTTTTCGTCTTCTTATCGTGCTTTTCGAATTATTTATTGTCCTGATTTTCCGGTAACACGTCCACGCTTCATGTATCGGTTATCAGAATGCCAGTCTCGTTTCGGCTGCCCCCAAGCTATCGGAATCCATCCTGCTTCACAGACTATCTCCAATACGTGAATCATAATGCCGTGAAAAACAAGCTGGCATCGGTCCAGTCTGTGGTTTGTGGATCAAATATTCACATCCCACCAATTCCTCGAACACTGCCACGTTTACTACGGGGCCATTATCATTGCATTTCTAGATATCATTGATGCAGTTGACTCGCTTGACCAACCTGCTTTATAGCGTTGCTTGCTAAGGGAGAAGGTCAATATGTGCAGTTTGCATTCACTTTTCAGGCATAAAGGTCTACAGTACGCGTTCTACCCCTTTCGCCGTCAGTAGCGGTGTGCAATAGGGCTGCCCTATGTTTACGTTCCTCTTCAATTTCATAGTCGAAGACGACTTGTAGAGAGCTCTAGGAGCCTGGCAACAATTTTGCCTAGAGCTTCCACCGGGTGAGCGCGCGAAAATCTCAGAGTATACTGATGGTATCGTCTTACTTCGTAACAACTGCAGAGCATGCAACGCATTGTGATTCATTTGGCGATTAAATCATACCAATGGTCCCGGGTTCGATGCCTGCTATCTCTATCTGATGAGAGGAAATAACCTCGAAACGCGTCATGGAGTGCAGTGGTTTCAGGCGGGCAACACCCAATTTGCTGTTGCTTCATCAGATACGGTCCTAGTGATCGAATGGCCAAGGTTCACTTCAATGGGAATCGCGGTCCACTTTGAGATTGCGCGTCGCAATCCATCCACACAACGTGTACTTCAAATTGACTTTCCAATCTGTCATTAACCGTTGTGCCAAGCTTTGCCCGTCGTGACCCGGTGGCTTAGGGGTAGCGGTCACAACTAACATCCCAATGGTCCCGGGTTCGATGCCTGCTATCTCTATCTGATCATAGGAAATAATCTCGAAACGCGTCATGGAGTGCAGTAGTTTCAGGCGGGCAACACCCAATTTGCTGCTGCTTCATCTAGGTATGTTATTTGCTAAGTATGGTAGTTGTTACTCCTGGATTTTCTCACGCCCGTTCGCGTGCTTACTAGTGAGGATGCACAGGTAGAACAGGCAGATGCTTACGACTGTCTGGAGAGCTATGTTTCTGCTGGTAGCAGTAGCGGTGAATATGTGTCACTCTGGGGAATTTGCGGAACCCACGGAATGTCTCCGTCTCAATAAAAATACCGTGTTTACATCGCCTCAGTTCGAGCGGTATTGCTGTAAATAAATAAACAACTAGAGAGAATCGCTCGTGTCTAATGGCGACAGTGAGTTTTCAGTGAATGTAAGCATTCTCTTCAACAAGGTGATTTTGCTGCGCCAGTTCAGACAGTTAGTTCACGTCACTTGAGCGTTTATCTCGCCTCGCTCTGTTCGCTCGTGAAGTTTTGGTGTGGTGACAACCGCATAGTGATCATTCTTCCACTTGGCTAAGCTATATGCAATTGTTGATGTCATGTCTAGCCGCCAGTGGACCCGTACTTTTTCACATGTTTAACGCTTCAAATACTGAAAATGACAACAAAAAATGGAAGTGTAAAAAGCAATAAAATTGTTCTTTAAAGCTCTACATGTACGTTGCTTGTTTCCATAGCTTTTAGGTCGCTACATGATTAATGCATATATGGGTGGCGGCATCCGGTTCCAAAGTTGTCTCATTGCGGCCTCCATAGGACAGCCACAGTACGCCTGCGCCTAGAGAGCGGCCATGGGTAGCTTGCACTGCACAAACCACAGCTCCATTCACACACTCCATATCCAGTGTAAACCCGAAGAAATAGCACGGGATGGCATGTGGATGGGAGCCTCGTTTCATCAACGGCACCGGCCCATAATCCTTCTCGGGCAAACACAAACACGCTGTATTAGGGAAATCAAACGAACATAAGGCACTAAACACTGCCTTGAACCACTCTTGGGGCCTAGCACAGCCACTCATTGAAACTCGTAGAAATGTGTGACCGTCTGAAGTGTCGCAGAAATTTCCTTTCCATTCGTGTCTGTCACCCGTGGAATGCTCTCCCCTATTTGACCGTCTCTGCACCATTACTAACATTATTTAAAATGCGGTTGGATGACGCACTCATTTACTTACACTTTGTCAATTAGCGCCACATCTCAATCCCACTACTGGAGTTTACCATTGATTTATTTAATGTTAACTGTGAATAATGTGAATCTACGCGGAGTGTAGAACTACAGAGGAGCAAACAATAAGTCCTTTTATTAATATTTAAAGAGCTAACCATTTTATTATTATTTGTATTATCGTTGTTATTATTATTATTGTTATTTTATTATTATTTTGACATCCCCACCGACTATCTAACGAGACTCGTAAAGCAATGCTTCTTACCCCCTATAGATTCATTGTTTATTGTTCCAGCAACGACCAACTCACTTGGGCCCAGTATAGACGAGGTAGTGAATAGTAGACATGTAGGCATGTTGTCGACATGCACATTAAGCGCAACCACACTGGAGATGTAAAGTAACAGCCAATCGCTTGAAATGACAATATTTAATTAAACTGATCGAAATCACCATACGGATATGTCAACATAACTCTTCGCTATGTTAGCCTTTAAATTAAATGCATTATCAACATATCCGTGATAAATTCAAGGTGACAGGACAAGTGATCATGACGACAAATGCAACAAACGAGAACAAGGAAACGAAGTTAACCACCTTTCGTTTAAGCGAAACGTGCAAGTTAATATAGTATATTATTCAGGTACACATTTAAATGGAGCAGCAAAATAAGCATCAAGAGAATATGGCAAACCAATCACTTTAACTAAGGAAACTCAGCACCCAAGCACACGACTAGTAAAGCAAATAGAAGCGCATGCAGCGAATCCGTCGCACATACTGTTGATGAAACCGCTCGAGATATCGCACATCTCGCCGGAACATTGTCCACGTTTAACTGCCGTAAAGAAGAACGGATAACACCATGGATTTGTACACCATCAGCTTCGTGCCAATGGTAAGCTGATGGTTGTTCCGCACTCGATACCCTAGCTTCCCGGATGCCGTCGCTGACTTCGAGATGCGAATACGTAGCTCATTGTGTAGCGGCTGGTCAGTCGAAACCACCCTCCCAAGGTAGCAGAAGCGCGAGGTGGTTTCTAATACTTCGTCACCAATGCTGATATGCGGCACCATTGCAGATTGCACCTCCGGTGAAGACTGAAAGAGACAGACAGTTTTGCTTGTGTTGATGGTGAGCCCGAATTTGGCCGCTGCTGAAGCCAGAGCACTAGTCATTTGCTGCAACTCATCCACGCTGTGTGAAAACAACGCACAGTCGTCAGCGAACAGCAACATGCGGATAGTTGTCTCATAGACTAGGGTTCTTGCAACGAAAAGACGGATGGTCAGCAACCCACCATCAATACGGTGCTTCACACGAACACCGTAAGCACAAGCCGCATCAAAAGCGCAGCACATCATTGCATGAAGATAAATCGTAAACAGAGCAGGGCTAAGACACAGCCTTGCTTCACACCAGAGACAACTGCAAAGTCATCCGAGGTCTGTCCAATCAGCTGCACCCTCGCCCGTATACCACTGTGGAGACATTCAATTAAACCTACACATTTACTCGGACAACCAAACTTACCCAAGATCAATCACAGTGACTAGTGGTTCACTGTATTAAATTCCTTGGTGAAGTCAACAAACAGTGAGTACAATGATTGATGTCGTTCTCTGCCCTTCGCCTGCAAATGACGAACCGAAAACACCATATCTATGGTGCTGCAGTGCAAACGGAATCCACAGTGCTTTTCAGCCACCTTCGGTTCTACAACAAGACTGACGAGACGGTTGAGGAAAATTCGGGCAATCACTTTGATTACAAACAACTCAGCAACTTGATACCATCATAATTCGTTGCACATTGTTTGCTTCCTTTGTCTGTGTACAGTGGTAGCACTATGGCATCCTTCAGTTCAGGAGGCACTTCCTCTTCAATACACATACATTGTACTAAGTGGTGTGGTGCATTCAACAACACGGGTCCGCCACGTTTCAGTATTTCAGGCGGTATTCCGTCGAAAACGTCGCACTTGCTTTTCGCTGCTGAGTAAGTGTTTCCTGCGTCTCACCCAGTGTCGGTGTGTCTGCCACATTCACCTTCACCGCATGCTGGTTCATGCTGTCCAAGTTAGGCCAGTCAATCTCGGAACGGCTGTTCAAGAGAGCCAAAATACGTTCGCCAGATCTGCATTATGTCTGCACTCCGTGTGCAGGCATCGCCTAAACTACCAGCGAACGACGTCTTTAGCTGCTCCAACCTCGGTCCATATACTGTCTTCAAGGAGTCAAATAATTCCTTTCGTTGGCGGCGTTCGGCGTAGCATTCTATCTGATTCGCCTTCTCCGTCCACTATGCATATTTTATGCGACGGAGCTCTCGGCTCAGTCGCCGTCGAATTCTGCGGAACGCACTCTTCTGCAAGTCACCTGGGTCCGCCACATGTACAGCGAACGCTTCAATCTTCTTAGACACCAATACCTTAATGGCAGTATTTTTCTCATCAAACCAATCGGGCCGCTTACAGTTTTCCCCGCCCGATGGTTCCCTTGGCAGCAGTCGTCACCTGGTCACGAATGTGGTGCCATAGATCACGCACTGTGACCATGCATTCCACATCACACAAGAGTGCAATTGTCGCTTTTTCCATCTCAGTACGTCTCTGCACAGAACCGAGGAAGAGAATGTTATATCTATGCCTCCGGTTCACGGCAGGCGCACAGTACTTACTTTTCCGTAAGTAGATGTACAGTTTGGCCGCACCAATTTTTGATCAGCGCCACACAGCTCCACGCAGTACGCGTGTCATGCGCACTTCACGCAGATCACGCTGACGTAGGATGACATAGTCGAGCAGGTAAACGTGACCACTCCACTGGTGCGTTCAAATTGATATATCACTCGCATTCAGTGCAAACCGACGGTTTCTGGGCGTCAGGCTCTGAGCTGCACACGGTGAGAGCAGCATGGAACCTTACGCATTCGCTGAACTAATGCCATGCGAATCGATAACATCTGTCCACACCGATGCATCATGCCCAACGCGCGCGTTGAAATCACCCAGCAGAAATAGTCGGTCGCTCTTCGGCACAGACCGTATCACGGAGGAAAACTGAGTGTGAAACTGATCACGCGGTCATGAAGGTAACATATTTTCGGACCGTACGTGCTTATGAAGGTGGCAAACTTACTTCTTCCGAGTCGTAGGCTAACCGTCATCAGTTGCGCGCTGGTGTCAGTGGGCTCAGCCACTAGCTGGCCATTTAGGCGATCGGATAGTGCAAATCCGACACAATGTTCACGTGGTGCAGAAGTGGCGTTGCACACTCGTAGAATGTGTAGCCAGCACCTGCTTCATGCAACTTACCTTGCTCAGCGAGCCGAGCCTCGCTGAGCGCCGAAATCTCGATGCTTGTAGCGTGCCAGTTCCATCGCGACCAGTGCAGTGCGTCGCTCAGACGCTCACTCGAGTTAGGGTCTAGTAGTGTGCGCACATTTCAGCACCCAATGTTGAGTGCTTTGCGCGCAGTCATGCGATTGCATTGGTGGGCCAGCGCACACTTGTTGGTGATTGTACTTCGGAGGTTTGCTTGAGGGACTCCGCCCGGAGTCTTTGGTTCAATAGTCTGATCCACAAGGCAGTAAAGAGCAGATCCAGCTCGGCAATAAGATTGCAGAGACTCATTTGGATCTGCTTGAGGTCCATCGCACACTGTCTTTGAAGAGTTAGAATTATTCACATGTGTTTTGCGACCGTAGTAGGATACCTACTTGGGACCACGGCCAGACGCAGGTGGGTTTGCACCAATTTGACCAGGGGCTGCCTGCTTTGAGGCGGGCAGTAGCAAACCATTGAACACCCGGAGGTGCCCTCTCACCGTCAAAGAAAATGCATAGCGATCGTCCTCTACGCCAATCGAGCTGTGAGCTTATTACCCGTATACCTGTTGTCTCCCGTGGCTATGTTCTAAGGGAAGAGGGCCATCGACCACATCCTAACCTCCGAGGAGGATGGACTAGGATACTGACAGGGCGCCCACACCTGACAGGAGAACGACTCGGGTCCTCAGCCAAAGCCTTCGATTAAATGTACACCCGAAAGGCAAGGGGGTCTTCCACATGGAGAGTTCACTGACTCATGTGGATTGGTCTGTCCCGGCTCTTGGCTATAAGAAGGCGTAACCCAACTCCCACCCAGCGGTCGCCTCGAGGAGACGTCCAGGACATGAGCCCATGCACAACATTAGCAGCAGTGGGTCAACCACCTGTCAGAATCGAGCCAATACAAGCCTCAGTACACCATGGGCTCTCCCGCCTTAATGTCATCATCGTCATCAACAGCAGTTCATCAGCCATTTGAACTGATGCTTCGCTGCCATACAACCATGAGGACCTATGAAATAAAGAATAAGAAGAGGGAGAGAAAGAGGGACTTACCTGAAAACCTTAATGCCCTAAGCAAACATTCAGGGTCAAGGCGCCTACACCTTGTGTAGACAACATACCGTCACAAATAGCTCCCTATCGTGCAAAGATAAGGCGGCATCAGCCAGACAACTTCCTTGTGGCTTTCACTGCCACGCGTCATAATCAGCCACTACCCCGCAGATAACTCAGCACCAAACACACTTTAAACAGGCAATCCGATTAGGAGACAGCAGCAGACGCGCCACTGGTGTCGGTTGCGAGCCATGTCCTGTAAAGTCTCGAGCCAATCACAAGGCGAGTCACGTGGACTACAGCCCGGAAGGCGAGACGGACCAACGGCACCCAGTTTGGTCGTCAGTGACTTCATTTCCCGGTGCCAAGTCAACTTCTGTCCACATCGAGCTTTGCGCCACCCTACACCTGGCAGACTAAACAAGGCCCTCCTATGTAAGCGGTGACCAGGCATACGTAGCACGTGCTTGAACCAAGGCAACTTATTCAGTGCTATCTGTTGTTCTAGGGAGCTAGCATGATTATCACCACCTAGTACTCGCCTACGCACATCATCGTTGCGGACACGCTGGTGCCATCCGACACCAGCAATGCTTCGCAGACAACGGTGATCAAAGACTTGAAGGCACCTCAGATCTTCAGACCGAAGGGGCCAAGTCTCACTACCATAGAGCAGAACGGCCCTCATTGTGACCTTATATACCCGGCCTTTCAGACGGAGGGAATCTCCCTTCTGTCGCCAAAGATGCCGCAGGTTCAAGAAGGTAGCTCTGGATTTTGCAACGCGTGAGCTGACGTCAGTTTCTATGCGCCCATCATTGCTGGCGCAGCTGCCAAAATAAACGAAATGATCAACCACCTCGAATTCCTCGTTAGCAAGCGTCAAGGGGACATCAAGTGGCTGGTGGTCCTGCAGCAACACTTTGCACTTTGAAGGTGCGAAGTGCATACCAAATAATGGGGTCACTCTGGACAGAATAATCAGGGTTGATTGTGCCGCCCCAACATCGTCGAAAAGCAAGACGATATCGTCCGCATAATCAAGATCAACCAACCTTTCACCAGGCAGCACTTCAACGCCTACATCGTGAGATTCCGCAAGGGAACACTCCATGATAGAATCCACGACGAAATTGAACAAAAACGGGGAAATCAGACAACCCTGACGAATGTCATTTGTGGTCGTAAAGCTATCCAATAGGACACCGTAGACCATGACGCGGCCTGTAATGTTCGAGTATAGAGCATGAAGGATGTTCACATATTTCGTGGGGATACCTTTCCGCGCAAGTATTTCGAACAGAATCGATCGATCGACTGAATCGAACGCACCCTTGAAATCGAGGAACACAGCTGTTGTCGGTCTGCGGTATGCGTGGCGCTACTCTAGCACCTGCCGCAAAGTGAATATATGGTCTATACAGCCACGTCCTGGGCAGAAACCGGCCTGCTCTTCCTTAATCCGAGATTCCCGTTCTGCAGTGAGGCGACGAACGAGAATCGAGGCCAGTAATTTTGTCACAACTGGCGTTAGGCTAATACCCCTGTGGTTAGCGCAGTCCGTGCGACTGCCCTTCTTGTATATTGCCACTATAATAGATTCGCTCCAGTTAGCCGGGACACTCTTCCTTCTAGGTACGTTCGATTAGGGAGGAGAGTGCTTTGCAGAGGAGCTCATCTCCATCCTTATATAGTGCAGGTGAGAGGGAATTCGGGCCAGCGGTACGAAAACGATTGAGGGCTATGATCGTGTTTCGAACCTCGGCCTCGGACGCAGGCTATAAATTAACCGTCCATGGCTCGTCCTGTATCAGCTGAGTAGGAAGAGGTCCGGGAGCAGGGGCCAGCTAAAGGTATCTTGAAAGTGTTCCGCCCAACGAGTCATACGGCGTTCCGTATTGTGTATCAGTGCACCCGAGCTGTCTCTGATTGTCTCACTGATGCCTGGTTTTCTGGGACCAGTGGTGCGGATTAGCTGAAAGAGTTCGCGGTAATTAAATATATAAATATATATAAATATATAAATGGTATATTCCTCGGTGATTCGAGGTGCAGTCCAACTATGTGGTCTGATCAATGTGTACAACAGGATCGCAAAAAATTATCACTTTGTTCACGCTTTTTACAATGGATCCAAAACAGGTACTAAACTAATTGGCAGGATTAAGGCATTAAAGAAATTAAAAACCAGGAACAATAACGTAAGCAGATTTAAACAGATGTCTAGTTAAAGTAATACGGCCCCTCGTGGAACCGTCCCCAGGGGACCTGCTTCCATGCGAGGTATTCCCTCGAAAGGTTTCGCCCACACTTCCATGCAATAACTGGCCGTGTGCCGGTGTGGCATAGTAGCATCATCACCTGTTTAGCATATGTTCTGTTCTTTTTAGAGCAGCTTTTGTACACGCATTATGGGCCATGAAGGCTCAGCCCAGCCCGTCATGCGGATCATTCTATTATGGCACTTTTTTATACGCCAGACAGTTGGTGGCAATTTGCCTTGCATAGGTAACGTCTTTTATAATCTGGAAGCTGTAATCCGTCACCACAGGAGATCAGCCCATTCGTGGCCAACTATGAAATAAGGAAGAATATAGAAAAGAGGAATTATGTGAAAACTATATCGTGAGTGTAAAAAATAGGCAGGTATGTTTTTTACATCGGCATAGAAATGGATCGAGCCGATCATACGATAAATTGTGTGGCGTGACAGCCGGAGACAGATGACTGTACGAGTTGTCCATAGGCAAAAGTCGCATAGGGAATCAGTTATTGCCGTCAATGAATTCAAGTATATGTTTCTGGACTGTTAACTTCAGAAAAGAAGGGGAAATGATTAGCACTGGAGAACAAATGTAGCGAAAGGGATCGCAGAACAATATTACGAATTAATCAATTTGTGGGGAAAATTAAGAAAATAGTTCCTGACGTCACACCAGTAAATAATTTTGCTCTAGGTTTTAAACAGAAGACAGTTGGTATGAATTAAGTTTGAAGGGAGTAAAACCGCATGGGAGGTAGCGTTAAGGAATAGCATAAGAAGCGGTGTGTAGCAGCTCATCCTAGCTGATCAAGTTTTCTCTGGTGCAGTCGAGTCGATGTTCTCCGGTATTATACATGATCCGGCCCTTCTTCATACAGCTTTTCATCATCAAGTTGAAATTTTAAGATCCATTTCGCTCTGTCCGTTGACAGATAAGCCTTTATCATTTTCGTGAACATGCAGAAATGTTCAACACATCTAATCTCTTTTGGCAGCTTATTCCAAATGGAGGCATACCTAAGAAGATAGAAATTTCTCCTTAGACTGCTCTTGAATTTAGGTAAATAGAATATGAATTCATTATCTCGCAGTTCATAAATGGTGTTTTTCCGAAAGTGCAATTGATAGGTTCCAGTATATGCTTTCCACCACGCGAGTTTGTGGAGGAAGCACAGATTTAATTGCATTCTTCGTAACCACAGAGGTTCAAGATTCAACTGCTTGCACCTATCTCTGTATGAAAGAGCGGTTGAACAGCCAAATATGCGCTTCCTAAAGGCACGTTGGACGTTTCCAATGGCTCTCAAGTCAGCCTTTCGCAAGTTACTGAACGTAACACAGAAATATTCAAGCAAAGGCCAGATACTGATTTTGAAGGTAATTAGTCTGATTTCTTTCAAGGTTAGCAGGTGGTATATGAGCCCGACCGACTGCTTAGCCTTTTTCACGATATGATTTGTATGTTCGCTAAAGTTTAACGAACTAGAATATCTTAAACCTAAGTCACGAACAGACTGGCTGATGGGAATGACTTCATCATGAAGCCTGAACACTTCCGCTGCTATCTGACATCCATACGGTAGAATATTACACTTCGATGTTGCAAATGTCATCTGCCACATATCAGCCCATCTCTCAATGGCTTTCAAGTCGCTGTGGATATTGTTAACTTCAGCGGTACGCTGAGAATCTGGAAAGGTGTAAACCACCTTTAAATCATCAGCAAACAAATAAGGCTTCCCAATTTGTATAACAGAAACCAGGTCATTTATACACAGTAGGAAGAGTAACGGGCCTAAGACACTGCCCTGTACCACTCCACTGGTAACGGGACGAGGTGAAGAGATGTAACCATTGATATCCACAACTTGCAACCGTCCTACTAGGTAAGATTGGATCCAAGAGTAAACCGGATTTGTAACACCGTACTCACCTAATATATATAGCAGCTTTTTGTGCGGGACTCTGCCAAAAGCCTTTTGCATGTCGAGGAAGATGACAATGCACTGAAGACCTGAGTCAATTGCTTCAGTTAGATGGTTAAGGAAGTCAACTTGACAGGTAACACACGAGCGAGACTTCAGAAAGCCATGCTGTGAAGGTGAGAGAAGTTTGTGCGATATTAGGAACGAAATCAAATGTTCCTTAACAATTCTCTCTAGCATGCGTGAGAGAATGACTGTGTGACTAATGGGGAGGTAGTTCCGGATGTCAGTTTTCGACCCGGACTTATGTCGCGGTATAACCGTAGCCGTTTTCCAACGTTCGGAATATTGACCAGACTGGAGAGACAAAGAGCAGATATTTAATAATATAAGAGGAATATCATCTCCACCGTATTTGACCAAAACAGAAGAGATCCCATCGGGGCCAGGTCTGTAGGATGGCCGTAGACAAGTAATCATACGTTTTATCGTAGCTACATTAAGCTCGATCGCTGGGACTTGTTCAGAGATGTGAAACTAGGTTGACAATTCCAGGGTTTCTTTTTCAACATTAAAGGATCTAGCAAAGTATGAGTTAAAGGCTTCCGCCATGGCAATTGGGAAGTCAATGCATTCACCTTCAGGCATGACGATGTGGGAGGGTAGGTCAGTTTTGCCACCTCTCCTTTTCCTCAGTAATGCAGTCTGCAGTTGAGTTGTATTACTACTATTTACAGCCCGTTGTTCTTCCTGCATGAGACGGGTGCGGTGTTTCATGTCCGTCTCAAGTATAAGGCGTTGGAGTCTCAGTAATACACTGAAGTCGTGAGTACGTTCAAATGTTCAGGTTAGCACTCGTATTTTCCGCTTGTCCTTTGCGTTGTTAGCGTATTTAGTAGAGGCTGTCGTATTATCACAGGAGGCAAGTATGCTTAAGCACATAGCCACATTGTCATAGAAGATATCAGAGGCTCCCTTAATATCAGACGAAAGAAAGAAATGGTCCCAATTTTGGACTCTAAGCAAAGCTGAGAAATCTACCCAATTAACATTTCGCAGGAAGTGCGGAACCATCGCAAACCTCACATGCGACGACTCAGCTATAAGTTTACATCTGACTATTTTGTGATCACATCCAGGGAGACCGTCAATTACATCAGTAGCTATCTGGGAGGTGCCTGAGGTAAAAAGTAGGTCTAATATATTTTTCCCCTGGTAGCCACGAGAACATGTTGGCCCCAACCACCAGTGATGACGTAGGTTATGAACTCTGCATGTTTCGCGTTTGTTACTAAGTTTGACCAACAGGTATATGGTAGATTGAAATCTCCACCTACAACTTTATCGAAGGAACCAAGATCCGATATGTAATTGAAGATGTCAACCAACTGGTTCTCATCACTGAAGTTGGCCCCGGGTGAGCGGTATATACAGCCTACAAGAGTTCGCTTAGTACCAAAGGACAAGAGTAACCAAGCGGAATCAATAGTGGGGCATATAAGTGGAAGTGTGAATTCAGACACAGTGAGGTTCTGTGAGTAGTAAATTATGCAACCACCTCTGCCTTGTTTTCGATCACTTCTAATAAGCTTATAACCTTCGATAGAAAGCAGCTGGCTGGGCATAGAATCATGACACCAGGTTTCAGTGAGTAAAATCATATCAGGTTTATTCAGACTTATGAAGGTGCGGAGTAAATGAAGTTTATTCAACAGAGAACAGATATTAATTATCATCAGTCTTAAAAAGTCCTGGTGCTGTTCATCATTCCACTCAGTATTTACTCTTGCAATCACATTGGTTCTAGAGCCTTCCGCAGCAATTCCCTTACCTTGAGATTCGACAGTCTTATCGGGATTAGGGGGTGGGGTGGGGGAAAGTGTGGGGGAAGGCAAAAAGAATGCTGTGGTAATTTGGGGTGATTGGGTTTAATTGGATAGGGTGTTATTGCCGAAGGGCTCACAGAAGGCATTGTGATAGGAGGAGTCGGGAGAGAGTATGGATAGGGGCATAAACAAGTGGTCTGCGTTTCAGCAAAGCCATGTCCAGTCCTGCCAGGAGAACAGCCTTGGCACATCGCCGGAACAATGGGGAATTGTGGCTTGCCACTCTGTACAGCTGCATTATTCTTCACGACTGTCATTGGGACACGGGGAGTCATTTTTCCAGCACGAAGGCCCTTGTTTGATCTAAGACGCTTAGGGCGCGAACCATGACCACTGCTGCTATGTGTAGTCATAATGTCAACGGGCCGTAATTTACCTTAACTGGAGCTATCGACAGTCCCATTTGATGTTTTTGGACTTGTATCTGTTTCAATAGTGGTGTGGGGATTGATCCCAATCCCTACTGGTTTGTCAGAACGTGGTGCATCGAGTGAAGCTACACTATTTCCTATCTCCACAAGACTAATGTGGTGTGGAAGCGTGAGCATCTCAATTTCCGCTACGTTGTCGCCAGTCTTAACATCGTTCTTGTGGAGAGTGGCCTTGCAAACATTATCTGCCTTTTTAGAAGGGGAGAACCAAACACTGTTGAATGATCTCCTTTTTTGCAATCCAGGAAGCGCGCAGGGAGGATGACTCTGCTTCGGCTCAGGCGAGACATTAGTTGTACTCATGCGTTGAAGCTCACGTTGCAAAGGTGACCTGTCTACGAATAGAATAACTTTGCAAAATTTCGGGACAGATCTTAAAGTATTTTGACTTTTGCTAAACGAACTTGCGAGACTTTCGCTACGAAAGCTGAACAGAGTCGGACAAGGAAAACGCAAAGATTTTTCCTCAGTCTTCTACAACTAATATCGGTTTCAGCGATGTTGCACGCTCTCGAAACAGAGCGCCTAATGTTGTCAATTGCGATATTGTCGGCTATGTTGTGGGCGATGACGTTTTTTCCCCTTCTGCATCTTTGAGTAACCTCAGAGGAGACTGCATTTAGGAAGTTTAAGGCTCCAATTTTGTGCTTTTGTGCTGGATTAGCCGGGGACTGAATTATGTATGAAACTGATATTAGGAGATCTCTGAATGAGTCAAACAACTTTAGTTTCTCATTTTGTTCCGCTAACTGTTTCTCCAACGTCTTTATTCTGGCTGACAGTGGAGATATAAGGTGGACAACACTAATTGAACTCTCTGTTATTTGTCCTTTGGACTTATTTACCTGCTCTTGTATCCCAGTCGGCTCGGAATGTGTGCAACAGGGCACAGGTTCCTCGACACTCGTGACGGCGACGTTATTTACCGTGATTATTCGGTTTTCCACACGGTTTTTCCTCATTGCACGAGTGTTAATGGCAGTCATCAACCTTTTACATGAGAAGATAAAAGCTATCTATAGTATATGCTATAGCCAAGCGTGAATTCTGGAGTAACAAAGGTCGCTAGGGTCCAGTGATTTACCTATTCAAGTCAACAAACAGGCCACTGTTTCAGATGCAACCAATGATACGAACCAACCGGATGTCAGAGTGCTCAGTTGTCCGAATTCCGCCAAGAGTAGGCTGTCCTTCAGTGATCGACCGCTCCGTGCACAGGTATCCCTGAGGTCAACTCCGTGTGTCACGTTATGCCGCAAGTTCCAACAGGCGCACACGCACAAATCCGGCCAAACAAAGAGATTTGTTTGTAGAAAGAGAGATTTGTGTGCGTTCGATAGAACGCGATTCACAATGCGGAGTGAGAGCTCTTGGTCAACCAAGGCAGTGTACAAAGATGGAATTGCTTCTAGTCGCCTTATTCAGCTACCGACAGGGTTGGTTTAGGTCTCCTGAAGTAGACCTAGCAATAAGATTCCCGATAATTCCAAAAACCTTGATGAAGGTAGAAAAGTGGTGCACTCGTAGGCGAACGACAACGCTGAAACATAGCCAGAATTGAAAACCGGCGTTAGACGTTGATCCGTTAATAGTAGCCTAGAGAAAGTTTGCGCAATGGGTAGACCTGATCGAGCCCGATTGAATGAGTGTACTCAGGCCGATGTGCGAAAAAAATTTGAATCCGAAAACTTTGAAAGTCAGGAGCAACGACAATCTTCCGACCACTAGTCCACCAGGCTTACTTGTCAGCACATAGGCTCTGCTTTAATTCACGCCTAATAGCCCGTCTGGTCACATTGTGTTCCGAGCCAGCAGGGAGGTGTCTTCTAGATTCAAACAGGTTCACCGACCTCTCGGATATCCAGTGACTGGTACGATGACCATTGATAGAGCCACAAGCAGATGCTCCTGAGTCGTACATGACGGCCGAGATCCTATTGCACTGAAGCTCAGTGTTATTAGGGCAAGACAGCGGAAGTTCGGTATGCAGTGCTTCTTGATAGACTTACCTGACCGAGGACTGAGACAATCCCTCCGTTGCCAATCGTAGGGGAGTCTTGGTGCTCCTCCCGGTAAAGTTCATAGAGAAACGACAGCGTACCAAGGCATGATCAGAGTCGACACAGGTAATCCAGTACGAGTCGCAATCCAGGATGGAACCGCGCTATCTGTAAATTATGGCTATGTGGTCAATTTGGGTCCATCGCTGGCCAGCTACAGGAGGACACCAACTGGCACTTCGGCGCCCACTGTGTCTAAAAGCAGTGCTACTAAGAAACAACTGGTGCTCCGCACACAGCTGCAACAGACGCTCACCGTTGTCAGTCCGTTCGGAGTTAAGCCCATAATTATCATCCAGCTGAGCTTCTGTAGAGATCGTCCGCCGTACTTGTGCCTTCATATCCCCTGCAAGTACTATAATATCTGAACTAGTAGCATTGCGTTGTAGCGCACCCAGTTCGTGGTAGAATGTGTCCTTGACAGCATTAGAACTGCAGTCGGTGGGAGCATAAACGGAAATCACAAACAAACAGCGTTTTTTACTACTTCGTAAATCAAAATTAGCTGATGTCATCAAACGGACTGCTTATAAACGGCTGTTCACCGGAATCCAATCAACCAACGATGGCACAGTGTTGAAGCTTAGAATGATACCTACACCAGCTTGACCCGTGAGTGGTGCATCGGCGTCTCCGGATGTGTGCAACCAAGAACGAGAGGATAATCCGGGTGCAGTTAATTCAATAACCCCGTTAGGGTCATTGATCTTAGTTTCGGACACACAACACACATCAATACCCAGTGTGTCCAAGGTGCGTGCGAGTGTAGCCTGTTGACCTGTTTGTCTTAGAGTGCGAACGCTGAATGTCGCCATGGAAATCGGATAGCGTGGCCTTATATATATATATATATATATATATATATATATATATATATATATATATTCTTGCTAATTTTCCATGAAAACAACTCATACAACCTCCCACGTGTACTGTTTGAACAATATTTCAGAATCCGTTAACTCCGGTAATGTAGTAATTACTGTCTTCATGGAAATATGGGAAGCACTCAGCGGGTGCATTACTGGAATCTACTGCGAGTGATGGAGTCTCTTGGAGCGCGGGGCTATTTAGCAGACTGTTCATCACCATCTCTGAGTGGTCGCCTTGGCTGATCGTTATTCCCCCCCCCCCCAAGTCCAACTCCTAGTGGTGTAAGCCAAGGAAGCGCACTCGGCCGTTTGCTGTTCTTTTTCAGTTTAAGCGAAGTAAGTAGATTCGTTAAACATAGCCGGCCATGCTTATTCAATGACGATAGGTAAATTCTCTATAAGGTCTGATGCAATGAGTTCCAGAGCAATTGCCCAATCAATTAATTATTAGTTTCGTTAAGACGTAGCGCAAGGTGTAGATGGAGTGTTTACCTAACAAATAAATCATCATATCTTCCGGTTAATCGATCCAAAGAGTTTCTGTTAAGCCTAACAATTAGCAAGTCTGGGTACACATGTCTACTCGCTACCTTGGAAGTTGGTACTCCTCCATCGTCATCTGCGCTTATCTGGTTGAGTAATAAGTAAAGAGAAGCAGAAAATCGGTGGCAACTTATAAAGCAAAATCCATACTATCTCTTCCAGAGTCGAAACGTGAACTTTACACCTGTTCCATTCCCCAGAATGCAATCTCAGCTGCAATTGTATATGCAAAAGTGTCAGAACAGCTATCGAAAATCTACGGAGTTCTTTACCAGACCTCTGTCCTGTACAACGTCTACCAATCGGGAGCGTAGTCAGAAATTTCAAATGAAACCCATTTTTTCATGCAGGTTGAAACAAAAGTTGCTGACGCTACACCGTCGAATTTGCCGAGACTTAATTTGTCTACACTACAGCAGAAGCACAGTTCGACTAAGGAGCCTCGCATAATCAGCAAAAGAAGTGCGTTGCAATTTTTCCTAGTTAGATATGCCATTTTATTTAACAGGCAATCAGATCTGGTATGAACAGACTATTCTATAAAATTCGAGTTAACTTGAGCTGAGCCACATTTCGACCGTTTTTGTGAGGAATACCGCTTAATAGAATGTCTAAACCAGGATCAGAGAACAGATAGCAGTGGGAGCAGAAGATATTCACACGCGATAATCGCTACTTGTGATTGCACTAGGTCTCCTTACGTGAAAGAGCAACTGTTACCAGGCCTCGTAAATAACACTGTTCATGAGCAACAAAGGAGAATGAAACTAATGACACGATTCCGGAGTCAAAGTCAGGGTGCGAACACGCGCCAAGGAGTAACCTTCCCATGCATGTTCACAAGCTTAAAACACGACCTAGCACAATATAACAATTGTCCAGCAACTTACCATGAGTATGTTATCACACAAGCATATTTAATATGCAGATCACACACAAAGTATCCTGATTTCCATCTTCAGCTTATATCTTGCACACTCCAGTGTATCAAATGCCGTGTCAGAATCGTGCAATGACTGATCTACCCACACGACATTTGTTACCCATCAAAAGCATGGTCGGAGTTCATAAGACGGTCTGTGACCATTATCGATACAGTTCTCTCAGGTTGTGAAATGCGCCAACTATTATTATTGTTATTGTTTTCATTGAGTAAAGGAATATGTAGACCGTGGTTGCATAGCGACTGGCTCAGGTCACAAGGTGACGGTTGCCTGCATGCAACCTATTCAGCCTCGCATATTATTACTGCCGCTAATGAAACCGGCTCTCGGTCTTCGACAGCGGATGCTTGAGGAGGATTGCTCGTATGTATTGGCACGAACGCATCTGCAACAGTGAAGTCAGATGTCGCGTCTTAGGGAATGCGAGTATTCCCTTCAACAAGGTGACTGCTGCGTCAGTTTAGATGGCTGGGTCACGTCCTGCGCATGTCAGCTGAGCGTTTGCTGCCTATACATACATATATACAATGAAACTGCTATTTAGTACACGACCACCTGATCCCGTACTTTGTAGTAACCCTAAGCGTTTCTTACCAAATAACTAAAAGTTTTCGTATTGTGGGTGCATTAATCGAATTTGGTGTATTAATGCCAGTACACACATTTGCACTCACATTGAACGATAGATTAGCCTTTGGAAATCGATCAGCGAACTGCCCACCTGGAATCCCTTCAATCATGTTGGATCCGTTCAAGGCCGTTAAGGCGGACACAAGCTCCCAATTAGTGCGAAGAGGAAATTCCTTCTCATTTATGTTCAGCATATATCTCCACTTAATCGTTTTGTGATGCAAGAGCAAACGTGCACAAAGAAGGGCGGACTGAAGCACACTGAAATATCCCCATCGAACTGAAATTCTCTGCTTATCCGGTACCACAATAATGTTGGATGGGTAACAACTGAGTAACGTACTAACAGCTTGTACGTATTTTAGAGGTGCTTTGGAATCCAGGTGGATGCAGTAGAGATTGTGGGGTCTATAGATCAATCGTATAAGGCGAAGTAATCTTCCTGGGCTATCGTAAGCGGAAATTGCGTAGGCAATTGGGAAATGCTTTTCCTCTGGCGATATGTATAGTGGTCGATTATCGAAGCTCATGAATTTAAAACAGTCGAGCACTGCTGATGGTGCCTGTCTTGGCTGATTGTTGATAAGAAGAGATGTTGGGTTAGCTCCTTCCCTGATAACACGGTCACATTGGGAGATGAACGCTTCCGGTGGGGCCCCAGGTGTGTTAGGATGATATATTAGGTAAACGTAGATCAAACATGTCATGAAACATAGGAGGAATACAGGGCGAACTTTCTTCATATTCCATTAAGTTTCAGTGAATCGGTCATTGTACTTCAGTAAGGACACCGAGAGCGATAATAATCTAGGCGTTGGTATAGTGTAGTATGTGCATGGGTTCAATACACCAATGTACTGTCACATTAAGGTAAACGCAAAAGCAGTAGTGAGAAGTCCTATAGACCAAAGCGCAGCACACACTAGCATGTAAGCGAACGTACGAAACACAAGCGACCGATGTACGTGCGATTCGGTTCGGTTCGGTTTCTTGGTCTTGCGTCTACTAGCTGACTCCACCAATCACGTGAGCAACCAACCATGCTTCGCGGCTGGACAGCTGATCGAATCGATATGCTTGAACCAATGTAATCTAATTGGACGCGACGCATTCTGCAATCGGGACAGATAAGCAACGAATGTGTGCATCGCTCCGTCAACAGGATTCTTAGTCTGAAGTTATCGGGAAACGACCAAGTGGTTTGTGCTTACCTGTGCCGAAATTTTAACCATGAAACCCAGTCGCTGAAAATCGAGCTCTACCAAAGCGTGCAACTAGTATTGCCAACTTGGTGACGCATCATGGTCCTGTGAATATTTTCAACACCGCGTGCTTCCGTGGAACGCATATCGAGTTTTGTGCACTTATAGATGCAACAAAGATTCACTACCGTTTACCTGGGTCACTTGTACAAAGCATAAGAAAACATCCATTTTCATACACCAGCTTCAATTAGGTATGGATGGAAGGAGATTGCGTGTCACCTTTGCAGATGTGTTTGAGGAGTATAGACTGTGTGCTATTCCTAGTTTGCAGTTAAGAAGTTAGTTGTCTTGGGAGTTTCGATTTAGTTTGCCAAATTAAATGATTTGTTTACACTCTACGCAAGTCATGTAGGTCAGTACACGGCGACTTGCCAAGCTTTGTCGGCCGGTAGTCCAATTGGAGCTTGTGCAACGATCACGAAGCTCCATGGCCTTAAAGTGCCTTCCAAATGGAGAACACTGTGCTTTCCAGCGATTCCCTGAAGGCTTGAGATCATATGGTCCACCGACCACAGGAAGCCAGAGGTTAGGGTAGCTAGCTGCGAAGGGTCCCAATCTGCGGAAGCACTTGGGACCTTGGGTTAGGGTTTCTATTCCTAATTCAACTGGCCACCGCCATCCGCCTATGCCACCTTGGGTCGTCCCACGGAATCTATATGTATGTACATATGTATTTGGGCTGGCTTGCCGAACAACCTCTTCGTGGTGCCAGCTGGGTGGTTCGGGATTTTCCCGTTCCAGCAAATGGTTCGTCGGCAGTGTTCCAGGACGTGGTGGGTTTTCGCCTGGCAAGCGTTCTCCCTATAAAAAACCACATTTGTCCGTTTAACAACACTGTGACGTGGCGGACGTGACTCGCCACTAAATAAAGTCACTGCCCCTTGCTTCATCCTGGCGAAGCATTGCATTCCAGCAACTTTATGCTGTACTTCTGGGGAGCATTGGACCCTTGTTTGACAAAGGAACGAACGAAAGGCGTATGAACTGAGCAATCAGTCACCGGCTCCCAATGGACGCGATTCCCTGAATTCGCTCCGCTGCCTTGCGGGCAGGCTATTCAGCCAAAGGCTCGGGGTGGGGACCGAGAGCCGGCGCATGTCGTCAACGCGAACTGCCCATGACTCGCTTCCATATAGCAACACCGCCCGAACGGTGGTATTGTAAACACGATCCTTTACTAATAGGTAGACATCCCGATGATGCCACAAGGGCTTCAGGTTGACGAACGCTGACCGAGCTTTACCGATGCGGACATAAACTTCCTTCTAAATAGAGCCACCAGCAGACACACAGCTGCCAAGGTAGACAAAAGCATCCACTTGTTCAAACTGTGTACAATCAAATGTGGACAAAGGGACGGATGAGTGCCAATCCAGGAGCAGCACCTTACACTTCTATGGGGCGAAACACTGAAGGAAGTTACATCCTTGTGCACAGTAATTGAAACAAACTACGATTGTGTCTCTTTTTCTATGAATATCATGTTTTTATACATGAAAGCTGCCGTTTTGCATTTATTTTTTTATTTTATTTTGGGAATAGATATTTCATCATTGTTTGTGAATCAGACGATGTAATAACTGTGCATGTCTAGTCGTTACATCACCCAAGATTGCATCATACCTTTTATGGTTAGTAAGGTTTTTGTTTCAACTTCTTTTTTTGTGATTCAGTCATTGTTTGAGATGGACGTGACTCCCAGAAGGCGCATGAAGATCGTGACCTTGCACGAACACACAGACAAGACCTACAGGGACATAGCAAGAATAGTAGGCGTCAGTCCGGCAACCGTCAGCCGTGTGGTCAAAATGAAAAAGGAAACGGAATGCATTTCGCCAAAACGCAAAGGGAAATGTGGTCCTAAGCGGAAAACCACTGCCAGGGATGACGCTTACCTAATACGGGAAAGTGTTAAAGATCCTCGAAAGACTAGTGACGCATTAAAACGTGATTTGGGGGAGAAAGGAATAGAAATCAGATCTTCAGCGGTTCGCAGGCGACTCCTGGAAGTTGGTCGGAAAGCCAGACGGCCTGTGAAAAAAACAACTTCTGACAAAGGTAATGAAAGTTAAGCGTTACAAATGGGGACTAAAATACAAAAACTGGACAAAAGAAGATTGGAGAAAAGTCCTATTCAGAGATGAAAGCCATTTCTATGTTCATGGTCAGAGAAGTCAGTACGTTCGGAGGTCAGAGGGAGAAAAGGTTCGTGATTCCCACATTGACCACTTTGTGAAACACCCACAAAAGCAGATGTTTTGGGGGTGCTTTAGTTATTACGGCGTCGGCGCCTTGCATCCAGTCCAGGGCATGATGCGCTCTCCACAATATATAGAAGTTCTCCAAAGAAGAGCTGTTCCAGAACTAAAAAAGACATTTCCTGACGGATCTGGCGTATTTCAACAAGATCTGGCCCCGTGCCACACATCAAAAATGGTCAAGACTTTTTTCAATATTAATCAAATAACCACATTGGACTGGCCTGGGAATTCACCAGATTTAAACCCCCTTGAAAATATGTGGTCTATTTGCAAGCAACGCCTTCGTGGCATGGACTGTACGACAAAGGAGAAACTTACTCAAGCTTTAATTCAAGTTTGGTACAGGGACCCAAGATGGGCTAAAGTTTGTTCAAATTTAGTGGATTCCATGCCAAACCGTATTAAAATGCTACTCAAAAGTCGAGGTCATGTTGTGTATTAATGTGAGTATATTAGTGCAATTCATTATAACTATTTTGAAAAAAAGGTTTTTCAGTGTTTTCGCAGTTTGTTTCAATTAATGTGCACAAGGATGTAGATGTCTTAACTGCCAAACGGTCTAGAACGGTTTGTATGCTCTGCAAGTCGTAACCAAGTAAGACGATGTCATGGACATAATCTAAGTCAATGGTTGGCTTGACCGGCAGTAGCTCTAGTCGAAAATTTTGACAACCTACCAAACGTTTCAACAGGACGTATTTAATAGCAAAATGGAAGAGAAAGGGGACAAAGAGCAACCCTGTCGCACACCGCTATGGACAGCAACTGGCGACGATAGCTTGTCCTGGGCCCTCACCCTGCCGGAGATGTGGAAGTAGAGTGTGCGTAGGAGAGTTGTGCACTATTCTGGGACCCTGTTCCTTAACACGGAACGCCACAACGCAGGTCGATCAACTGAATCGAATGCAGCACTAATTTCTACGAATGCAACGATGGTAGGTCTTTGGTAGAGGTACCGGTGTTCGAGGATTTGACGAATCGTAAACATTCGATCCACGCACCCACCGCCAGGAAGGAAGTCAACTTGTTCTTCCCGGTACTGCGAATCACGAAAGTGGGAATGCCTAAGGAGTAGATTGACTCGAAAAGCTTAGAGGCAACCGAAATGAGACTAATCCCCCGTGCTTGGCGAATGATTTGCAAGCACCCTTCTTCTAGATCGGTACAATAACTGACTCGCCTCAGGAATAATTCACCTTTTCTTCATGCCAAATTTTGGAGAAAAACGAGGTCAACTAGCTGATGATAACTGCTCCTCCACACTTGAACAGCTCCGGAGGAAGTCCGTCTCAGCTGGCAGCCTTAAATTGTCTCAGGTGTCGAAATGCAAGTCAGACTTCCGCTTCACTTGGCGGATCGAGCGTGATGACCCAGGGCGAACGGTTTGTTTCGCAGGGCATGCAAATGGACGAGGAGAGCCAATCGAATTGGGAATAAAAATGTTCGGCATATCAATCCAAACGTCACTGAAGGTTGAAAATCGGCATACCTTCCGTTTCGCAAATAGTCTCACGGCCACCAGGCTTTTTGTGACTACTGGATAGAGTGAGCTGAAAGAGATTGCGAGCATTGCCAGACAGAGCAGCGGCCTCCATTTCTGAAGCGCGCTGAGACCACCAGTCCTCACGATCAATGCGTAGACTCCGTTTGAGCTGCCGACTGATAGAACAGCACGCTTCATTGTGGTTGGACTTCGCATGGATATTTCTGCGGCGATTAAATAGATCGAAAGAGCGCGTGGAGATCTACGCCTTCGTGGGGTGTTGAGTAAGACCACATGCTAACTGCCCAGAAGATATCATTGCGCCTTGCATGAACTTCCAGTGCTCATCAATGTTTTGCGAAAGGTCACAACTAAGTGCGTCGGCCAGGGAAGCTTGATAGCTGCTGAACCGCGAGAGTAGATGGTTTATTTGTATTCATTTTACAGTGCTTCGTTTTTGGAGACCCTCCGAAACCATGCAGTTATTCGCGCAAACAAGAGCGTGGTCTGAGTGAAGAAAGGTGGACCAGCTTGGTCTGCAATCTTTTACACTACCACGAATTTGAAACTGATTGAGATATGATCAGTATGAGACCGAGACACAGAAAATGGTCGCCAAGTAGCGGAACGTCTCACCGAATGCCGAAAGCTGGTGCTCGACAGAAATAAACGATTATCTTCGCACAATATGCGAAGTCTCTCCCCAGTATCCGAGCGGCTGTCATCGAGTTCATGGTGACTATGGAGGTGACTTTCGCATGACAATAGAGGATCGACCAATGCGTTGAGATCTCCAGCAAGAACAACAATATCGGACTTATAAGCACCGCCCAAGAGCTGGTGAAGTTCACGGTAGTAATCATCCTTGACCGACTTGGGACGCAGTCAGTGGCAGCGTAAGCCGAGATCACAAACAAGTTGCGTCGCTCCACTCGATATCTGTTTATTCTGAATTATCCCCCTAACCGAACTGCTCACAGTCGGCTATTAATCGTAAACCAGTCTAGCAGCGCGGTTTCGGCTTTGCTGCATAGCGCTACACCAACGCCAACCAAGCCTGCAACAGCTGCCTCTGTGTCACCAGATAGACGTAGGTGAAACATGGCTCTGGGGTCGGTGGGAGCTCTAAACTCAAAAACAATGCTGGAGTGTTACAAGCGTGTTTCGGAAAGACAGAAGACATCGATGGCAAGGGATTCCAAGGTGTGCGCAAGACCAGTTGGCTGCGCCATCTGTAGATTGAAGCATGCAGGGCGGAACGAGGACCGAGCCTGAAGGAGGGCTACTGGACGAACTCTGTTGGTATCAACGAAACCATCGGGAGTAGAATCATGGAAGCAGGAATCAGCTGGTAACGGATCGCAGTGCTTGGTAACAAATGAACACGTGGCGTGTGAATAAGATGTGCAGGTAGCCGAACTTAAGGCATCTGAGCTCGATATAGCAGACGAACAATCCATGGTTTTGTCAGTGGGCGTAATACTACCAGTTGCCCGAGGCGAAGTAGGGAGTTGTCTTAGGGGACTCCACCCCGAGCCCTTGGCTAAATAGACTACTCGTAAGGCATCGGGGTGAATTCAGGAAATCGCGCCCATCGGGAATTGCTGACTGAATGTTTATACTAGTTTTGTTTGATAGGTTACCAAACGGGAGCCAAATCCTCCCATGAAATCAGCATAATTACTCGAATTGGAACACTGCCACCGAATATTTCTCTGGAATTGGGTACCTCCGAACCGCCGAGCTGGCACCACGAGTTAGTTCGGCAAGCCAGCCCGAATCTACCCAGCCTTTGCTGTGGGCGTTTGTCTTGAGCTACAACATTTGAAAATTATTTTTCCTCCCGTCTCAGAAGGTGCCTTTTAGGTACAGTGACCATAGGAATTATCCGCTAGCTGACGAGATCTCGCATGAAGTTACAGTGTCATTATCTCGGAGCGAAGCAGTTAATGTTTCGATTTCCGATAAGTCGCTCGGGCTTTAGAAGTCAACCACTGTAAGCGCGATTCCAGTACATTTTCCTCCAGACTACTGACAAAAATCCTGCTCCTTATACTATCCTCAATTTCAGCCTCATGTTCTCGTGAAGAACCAACTGAGTTCCGTTTAAATTGTAGGTATGTAGATCACGAAAACTGCAACTTGGTCACAGGCTTACCACAGCAACCGTACAGGATAGCCGGGCTGTATTTGACCTCGTCCTTAAACCTGTGGTTGGGACTGTTCAGTAAGCTAAGAAGTTCAGACAGGCTGTAGGGTAGTGAAGTAAGAGGTCCGCTGCAGGTAAGAAGCCCACCCAAATATTTTTTCATTGCGTTCCATATTCCACTTCAGATCGTAGCGTTGAAAGTTTCGAATGCCCTTCCTACGGGTAAATTGATTAATTGATATATTTTAGCTTATTCGAACCTAATAGTTGGCATGATATTAAATGAATAGGAATGCGAAAGGTATAACAAGCGCTTTGTTATTAAATTTTACAAATTTGTATACAACTATAGACCGAATAAGCTCCGCTTTCATGTTTTACTCGCACATAGCAGGCAATAAAGTTTGTCAATTTACTTTGCATACATGGCGTGTAAGACCCTCATGGGCATGTTACAAGTGTAGATACATGCGTAAATACAGGTGTACTCTGTGTCAAACCTAATGAAACAGCAGGAGCATGCGCGGATGGTTGAGTTGGAGTCAACCTACGGCACGTCACAAGGCAAGTTCACCATGGACATTGTTGTGTTGTGTTTTATTTTACTGTTTCTGTACCTTCGTTTGAATCCCATGGTTTCTGATGGCATTATGTCTGTTAGCAGACTTTTGCAAATATAAGTTCACCGATCGATACATACGCTGTGTACGGCTGGCTGGAATGGAGACCGGTGTTGTCAAAATGGAAACAGCAGTAACTCATAACCCGGCTACTGCGGGAGTATTGTGGTGACCCTCTGACAGACTCAACTGGCCTGAGCAAGGAGTGTGCAATAGGTGCTCAGTGTTATCCCAGGTAATGACAAAAGGGTTATTTGTAACGCTGCTGTAGACTGAAAGTTACCTTCCAACAACCTACCTTAGTAAAACAGGCATTCCTTACAATTAGGCCTTGCAAATATGAAATGTGCCGTTTTGAGAAAGGAGTTTTGGAAAACCATGCCGCCCAAAGACTACTCGTTGGCGCATAGCCTATTCTCTCATCGCAGTATTGATCGCCGTTGCAGGAAACAAGTGTGGTAATGCTGCCAAATTTGTTTCAGGCGAGACCATGAGCGTTCCTTCCAATATATTCACTGATGAGGCAATATTCTATTAGCAGGGACCTGAGAAGCTGTATTTCTAGGCAATATCTAATCCACGGGGATACTGAGAATCACATAATGCACAAAGAACGAAGTGTATTGACTTGAAAATATGAATGACAAATCGTGGGACCACATCACACTCATGTGGGTTCTCACGCATACTGTGCACCACAAGACCGTTCTCCTTGTGATAACGTTTCTGACACATTATGCCGCAACTTCCGAATATGAACTTCAAAAGAATCGATAAACCACGCATTCATGGTCTGTATTTCTATGGTAAACTTGTTGGACCATCTTTCTTTCCCCTTTGTGTGACCGGTCTGTTATTCTTTGGAAATACTCATCCCACGTCAAAGTCTGTACGCAGGTGAACAGGATACAAATACGAAACCAGGTAGCCTATTCTCACATCACCATCTCGTTCACATCCTCCCATTATTCCTTAGGCATAATCATGAAAAACAAGTATTACCATTGTGAACCATGTTGCATAGAACTGCTCAGTCTAAGCGCTGTCGAATCAGCTTTGTTCATTGAATGCATTCTGGCCCGACACACATTTGGAACCGTTTGCCTGTGCACAACTGTAGTCCAGAAACCATTGATAACGGCGAATACGTATGTTAACATAAACAGAATACAACGGTGATATGATCATCAAAGATGAAGATGGAATCGACGATCCTGTTCTGGGCTGGATAGCAGGCTTCCTCGTTCAACGTCACCCGTGCAGGCCAATCAATAAATCCTCCATGACCGATCCAGCAGTTACTAATATTTTCTTTAAGTTATTTACGGGTGGTTTGTGTAGAATGGGCAAGCGCACCATCCTGCTGCCACCAAACGATACACAATAAGTCTTCGGCCTGCAGCTGTGGAATGACCCTATACTGCAGCATTTCTTTGTACGAGGATGCTAACAAATGTGAGGCAAAAACAAGTTACCCGTCACATACTTGGAAAAGAAAAATGGTCCGATAATTTTTCGCCCTCTCAACCCAGCCTATGCCTTGAGCTGCCTGCCATGTTGCACACGCGAAGCGATGAATTGTCGTGGGTTATTGGTAGCCCAAACATGACGCTTATCGGTGCCATGCAGACGGAAAAGTGCCTCATCCGTAAACATGATTGAGTACACGTACATGATATCCAGATACCATCGGGAAAATGTCATACGTAGTGCATCGTGACAACGCTGAATGGACAGATAGCACCGCCGCCCTTGAGATCACCTACGAAATCATTCTCCGAACTTGTTCGTCGTGGTACGAGCACTGGATATGACAGTTATGCGCTTCTTGCAAGCCAGAGTCACGTACTTCCATTGCCCATATGAGGTTAACCTCGTGTTTGTCAAGGAACTCAATTATTATTACCAAAATTCCCCCTACTGTCATGATTCTCCGGTGCTAAAGAAACTGTCCATGACAAATTACGTGGCAGCTATAAGATAGGGATGTTTTTACGACGATTATCGTGGATGCTTCGGTACTTCGCTTTAGCCATTATAGGTTTAATATGGCGCAGCTGCCAATTATGCACAAACGGTGCGGCATTAACTTAAGGAGGTGTTCTATCACCGATGGATCGGTCGTAGAGGTCCAAAGGACTGGCCTGCCCGGTCACTAGATTTGAACCACTTTAATTTTATTCTGTGGGCTTATTTGAAAAGAAGAGCTTACGAGTCAACGCATAAAACTGAAAGACAGTATTGTCCACGTACGTCGCGCCATCGACGCGGAAACTTTGCCAAATGTTGTAGCCTATTGCTTCAGGCGATTTTGGCAGTGCAAGCAGAACAATGAACAGTGATTTATAACGGGTATGAAAGCAGGTGCTTGATATGTCCCATAGCGTGGTAAGAGTAAGAAAAGATAGAGCAATGTATAGTGGAATAGTCGGTTCGGGCGATTACAGACTTAACTGCACTGTCGTATAAATGGAGTTTGAAATGAGAATGTGCACGCGCAAAGCCTTAAGGGAATGGTTATTGATCACGTAATAAGCGGGGAAAAAATACATACATAACAAGGACATCGCTTACTTGTGCGCACCTATCTTGGGTCGAAGGGATACAGAAATCCAGTTGCTACAGTGGTATCGTTTATCAAATTTTGTGCAAGGGGTTTGGAGCGACTCATTCTCGAGTAGGGTTATGGCACCTTCCACTGTCTGTTGTGCATTAGTGCCAGCATCTGGTGGTCATGGGCTATAGCACTTAGTGTAAATGTGACAGAGTATCGTCAAGGTGTTTTTTGAGAAGGGACAGAATGGGTGCACTAAGTAAATGTTCCGGGAGGGCGTTCCAAGGCTGTGACACTCGAAGGGAGAAATAGTTTCGCCGACATTCCAGGCGGCTGTACTGCGTGACTAACTTAAACTGGTGACCTCTTAGCGAGGTGTTTTGACTGTATTAGAAGGAAATGGCATGGGTGGTTGGGGTTTCTCAGGATCTGGTACACCATTATGAGATCGCCCCTTAGACGCCGATAACGTCCACTGTATATTTTGAGGGTTTTCAGCCTGAGTGGGTAGGGGAGCCTGGTCAAACCTCTGACGCTCTTCGTTGCCCTACGTTGTGTAGTATCGAGCGCGGTGAGATGGTGCTTGGGTAGCTTGAATAGCGTATTCCGGGTGCGGCCTCACGTACGCACTAAGCATTTTTGGAAAGACTGAAGGGCCAAACTTCCCGAAGGCTCTGCGAAGAAGGCCGAGGTACTGGTCTGCTTTCTTAAAAGACTTTTCAGTCTGCCTCGAACAATCGAGGTCATCTTGAACTATCACGTCGAGATCGCACTCGTGAGAAGCCCGCTGCAGAATTTGTGATCCTAGGCGGTAGCAGTGCAAACTCTTGTGTCGTATACTGAGAACCTTGCACTTGGTGACGTTGAAATGCAGCATGTTCTCGATGGACCATGTGCACGCTTTGTCCAGGTCCTACTGTAGCACTGTGTGATCCTCCACTGCAGCTATAGTACGCCAAACGTTTAGATCATCAGCAAATAGCAAACCGTTAGAAGACAGCATGCTCGCGAGATCATTTATGAAAACCAGGAACCGGCAGGGTCTAAGTACCGAGCCTTGAGGTACACCGCACTGAACTTCGATGGATTCCGACAGGTTGCTTCGAACCCTCACATTCAGGTGACGTTGAACGAGGAAGCCTGCTATCCAGCCCAGAACAGGATCGTCGATTCCATCTTCATCTTTGATGATCATATCACCGTTGTATTCTGTTTATGTTAACATACGTATTCGCCGTTATCAATGGTTTCTGGACTACAGTTGTGCACAGGCAAACGGTTCCAAATGTGTGTCGGGCCAGAATGCATTCAATGAACAAAGCTGATTCGACAGCGCTTAGACTGAGCAGTTCTATGCAACATGGTTCGCAATGGTAATACTTGTTTTTCATGATTATGCCTAAGGAATAATGGGAGGATGTGAACGAGATGGTGATGTGAGAATAGGCTACCTGGTTTCGTATTTGTATCCTGTTCACCTGCGTACAGACTTTGACGTGGGATGAGTATTTCCAAAGAATAACAGACCGGT
The DNA here is from genome assembly GCA_944474145.2 of Dicrocoelium dendriticum. Taxonomy (NCBI): domain Eukaryota; kingdom Metazoa; phylum Platyhelminthes; class Trematoda; order Plagiorchiida; family Dicrocoeliidae; genus Dicrocoelium; species Dicrocoelium dendriticum. The sequence continues at coordinate 94,093,192 of OX104063.1, forward strand.
CACACAAAGGGGAAAGAAAGATGGTCCAACAAGTTTACCATAGAAATACAGACCATGAATGCGTGGTTTATCGATTCTTTTGAAGTTCATATTCGGAAGTTGCGGCATAATGTGTCAGAAACGTTATCACAAGGAGAACGGTCTTGTGGTGCACAGTATGCGTGAGAACCCACATGAGTGTGATGTGGTCCCACGATTTGTCATTCATATTTTCAAGTCAATACACTTCGTTCTTTGTGCATTATGTGATTCTCAGTGTCCCCGTGGATTAGATATTGCCTAGAAATGCAGCTTCTCAGGTCCCTGCTAATAGAATATTGCCTCATCAGTGAATATATTGGAAGGAACCCTCATGGTCTCGCCTGAAACAAATTTGGCAGCATTACCACACTTGTTTCCTGCAACGGCGATCAATACTGCGATGAGAGAATAGGCTATGCGCCAACGAGTAGTCTTTGGGCGGCATGGTTTTCCAAAACTCCTTTCTCAAAACGGCACATTTCATATTTGCAAGGCCTAATTGTAAGGAATGCCTGTTTTACTAAGGTAGGTTGTTGGAAGGTAACTTTCAGTCTACAGCAGCGTTACAAATAACCCTTTTGTCATTACCTGGGATAACACTGAGCACCTATTGCACACTCCTTGCTCAGGCCAGTTGAGTCTGTCAGAGGGTCACCACAATACTCCCGCAGTAGCCGGGTTATGAGGTACTGCTGTTTCCATTTTGACAACACCGGTCTCCATTCCAGCCAGCCGTACACAGCGTATGTATCGATCGGTGAACTTATATTTGCAAAAGTCTGCTAACAGACATAATGCCATCAGAAACCATGGGATTCAAACGAAGGTACAGAAACAGTAAAATAAAACACAACACAACAATGTCCATGGTGAACTTGCCTTGTGACGTGCCGTAGGTTGACTCCAACTCAACCATCCGCGCATGCTGCTGCGTTTTTACTAGGGACGATACACACATTGACCCACATGCGCGCATGCCGTCATCCTACACGCTTGTGCGGTGTGACATTTTCATATAGACCAACAGCAACTTTTGGACAGCTCGCAACTTGCTGCGCTCTACCTCGCACCCGAAGGAACGACAGTTTGTCACTCATTAACAGAGTAATGTGACCAAAGTATTGAGACATGCGGTACATTCTTAGGAATTTCATTCTAAGCTGATCGGACAAATGATATAGGCCTCTGACTTTTTTGGTTGCCCTTCGTTGAGGTCTTTCGAGAGCAGAGAGATTTTGTTTCTGCCTCGGCTGCAAAGCCTGCATAGCATATTCCACTTGCGGCCGCAAAGGGCGTTAAGCATTTGTGGAGAGATTGAGGGTTTAAATCAACCTAGGGTTCTGCGCCGCATGCCGTAGTTTTGATTGCGGTTCTCCTCGCCTTCTCTGCTTGTTTTGTACACCCGAGAGCTTCCTGTACCAGTACATCCAAGTCACTCTGCTGAGAGGCCTTCTACAAGGTGTGGTCTCCAAACTTGTACGCGCTCACCGGCTGGCGACGCAGATGATCCACCTTGCACTTAGCTATGTTCAGCTGAAGCAAGTTCCTCGTTGACCATTCAGAAATGTAATCTAGGTCGTGTTGGATTATAGCTTGCACTTCGTTGTTACTAATCGCCTGCCATATTTTGAGGTCATCGATGAAAAGTAGGAAATAACCAACCAGGTCGTTGATAAACATCAGGAATAAGCGTGCTCCCAGCACTGAGTCTTGTGGGACTTCACATTCCATCTCAATCGGGTTAAAGGGTGATGTATTGCATTTATATCCATGCCCCACGGCTGAATGCTTGTGTGCCACAGCAAAAGATGCACCCGTCCTGTGTATGCAAGATGCTTCCTTGACTTTACTCCACTCAGTGGGAAATTACCTTGAAACAGTAGTAGGTTATTACGTGTTCTACTAACTGTCTACTAACAGGAAATCGCGTACATACGGGTATTCAATCGGACGCAATTTAGTACCATGCCTTCAAACTGCCACTGAGAGTGATAACAATACCGGTAACGCCTGGAAAAACATTGACTTTGCATCGGTGGAGATGTAATGGGGCCGTACTCATTGAAAACTGAGTAAGGCGGTCAAATATGAGATAAGATGCTATTGGATTGCCGGTGTGTTTGGATATTTAACCGGTGCCAGTTCCAAAAGAGTGGAAAATCTTGGTCGAGCTCACACAGCTTGAGATCTTTGAAAGACTCCTTGTATACTGATGTCTTTGGTCTGGTAACCAATTCAGGTGCACAATCAAAACGCACAGTGTTGTGGTGATCAACAGAATCCGGAATTTGTCGCCGCTTTCAGTAAAGGAAGTGGAAGCCAGCCGCCCCAAATTACACTGAATTTACCAATTTGATTATACCTGAGGTGTCAGTTAGATAAGCAAGAATGAGAGGGTTTTGAATTCCAGATTGAAGGAACACCTGACCAAATGGGTTCAACCTGCGGTCAGCCATCTCTCGCCCAATATTCCATGTGCACGCAAACCGCCAGCATCATACATAGCCCGACATGTTTTCTTCATCCGTTATCGCCTTAACCACGGCTCCGCATTTGGGATACTATTACGTCACCCCAATCCACGCTTTTTACGGTTCGCCTAGGCTGTGACGACAATCCAGCTAAAACCTGCCCTGTGGGTGCAGAAGCAGTCAGTTGCTGACCTACTGATACCCCCGGTCCTAGGACGATTGCCGCCGTTCACTTCACTGCGTTTGATTGGTTGGTAACACCCCTGAGAAGGTATAAGATAATTTTTACATATTGTATTGATACTGATGGGCAAATAAGAAACGCGCGTATTTACCAGTGATCGTCTTCTCACGGTCTTGTTCAAAAAATTATAGGGAACTAATAGTTAAAAAAATAGTTTATTTCTCGGCGGTGTGAGACGCTGTGACGGCAAAGGGACAGATCAATGCGGACATGAATGAGTTTCCTGAGACAGGTCACGCATGCAGTTGTAGGGTCCCACAGACGCAAACCGAATTTTGGCGTAGTATATGAACCGATGATGTGCATCCGTTCACACATGAGTTACACTGTGCGGTCAAATTTAGCAACACCTCATGCCCTAGTTACATCGCTCTCACGTGTTCATCTGTGGCCACGGTACGCTATGCCACGTAAGGACAGGCTCTCAGGGCTTGTTGCAAGTGTCCATTCAGTTGTGCATGTGGCCACCAGCTCTTTTCGCTATTTAGTTCTTGCTTCAGTCAGTCTGGTGTCTGTCGCCACCGTGACAGTGCAGTCCACCACTGCTGACCCAGCAAGTACATTCGGTCTTTGGCTGCGGACCACGAGACTTGCATGCATGACCTGCCTGCTGGTTCGATCGACCCGCCGCACCTTCGATAGCTGCACCTCATCCAGTCTACTTATAAAACCATTGACTTTGGCGATGCACACCAAAGCAACGATCAAAATTTCGAGTGTTGACCGTAACTGTCCCCTACTTTCCACGACAATATCCGGGTAAACCACATACACGCAAGGTGGGCATGCGTCCCGATTTAGTCGGTACAGTCCTGCATTTCAATCTGTTCTCCCGCCTTTTAAGAAATGCTGGGCGGGACGCACTAATGTACTGCTTTGAGGTCTTGGACCTCAGAATGTCCAGCTTCGAGCATGGAGAATGTAGGTGAAACAACCAGAACCAACCAGTATGGGTGTTTGCACACCATAATGTAGGGAGACAGAAGGCAGTGACTGCCCGGAAGACAAAATTACCACTCAAACGGGGACTGAAGGAAACGGATCTGGCGCAGTGAGGGAGAGCAGACGGAGCAACACTGGCTTGACGGAACGAGACGTGAACGGGACATGAGCGGCTTCCAGTAGTGGGCCTGAGCCAGGCAGAACGGAGAGGGGATTTGTCGAGAACGCAATAAATAGGACAAAACCGCATTATTCTAGCATCTCGGACTAACCCCAAGCACCGTGTATCGCATTCACGTTCACGCAAACCACGAGCTATCGAATGACACCCGGGCCGGTCAGAACGGGACACGTAGAAGCGGAGATACTGTGGTGCAATGGGCAGGGAATGCCCCTTCAAAAGGCCCCCAAAGTGCATGGAGGTATCACGAGTGGAAGCCCGGAGAGATGATGCGTTGTGGGAAAGAAACTTGACTCATGGGTGTTGATATAGCTTGTGATCGAGCCAATAAACTTTGTCCTTCCTTGCCGCGCCTTTCTTGCTACAATAAGACCAAAATAAGTGGGCCCGCATGAGTTTGACGGGATAGTCGACTGCGTTGGTGGACAACGCGGCAAGGAAACATTTTATGGCAATATGCAAAAAGGGGAGGAAAGCGATAGTGGGATTTTTGGAACTTTGGTGAAGAATACATATATATATATATATATGTATTGATCACAACCTATGTACAGATATTGTACCATCGGAACCATGGCGGACTAGGAAAACAAGGTTAGTGTAAAATAAGAAAGTAATCAAACCATTTTTGTTTGTTTTTCTACTCACAGTTTTTGCTTTTTGATGTCTTTTAGTGGGGGAGAGAAGGGGAATCACCGTAACAAGCAGAGACACACACCCGCCACTGAGTTCGGATTCGAGCTATGATTTACAACGTTTCCAACCAACTGCACTCAGCAACTTTGGGAACCCATCCTTGGAGTCAGGATAAACCAACGGTGGTCAGCCGTTTCGTCAGCTTTTTCATCCTAGTTCGCCAAGTTGTAGGCCGTCCACCGTACCGCCTGCTCCAACCCTGTTCATCGACTGCGAAAAAGCCACGACGCGGAAGACGCTGAACAGACATATGTAGTACGTGTCCGAGCCATGGTAGTTGGCGCAAAGAGACAAACGCCTATAGGCAGTGGCTGTCTCCACCCAAGACACGTTGTCTGAATTCAGGGTTGGTTACATGGTTCAGGTACCGCACACAGGCGACGGAGCGCAAGCAACGGTTCTCGAGAATAGACAGTCGACGTAGGACATCGGTACGAGCAGGCCAAGTCTCACAACCGTACAACAGTAAAGCTCGGACAGTAGCACTATAAATCCGTTTGATGGAGAGAAGGATGTCATCGCGGTGGCATAAATGCCTCAGCTTTTAGGCAGCAGAGTTCCTGCCAGCTTTTCTGGTGAGATGGAGGATCAGTTGGAATAGTCCACACATCACAAGTGGAGGCCCCAGGGGAAAACTGCAATCGAAAATGTTCGGCCCATCGCTCCAATCGTCGTTGAAGATTAATGATTAGGGAGCAATCATCTTCGCAGATTGTTTCGCTTATTCCTGATCGGAAGCCTTCGGTGACTCTGATGAGGTGGGACAGTTTTCTGGTATTACCAGAGAGATTAGCAAGCTCAAGCTCTATAACAAGTTCAAACCACCAGGTCTCACCATTCTTCGGTAAGCTCCTGCGCAACGCTCGAACCAGGGATCGGTGTTCCTCTCTACAGCTGGTGTAGGCTGGGATCAAGCGGCGTGATCCATCAGCGACAAGTAAGCAGTGGTGATCCAGCTTTTCGACGGGTGACAAGCAAATCCACAACTGACAGTACTGGCAGAAATCATAGCGTCCATTGCGAATTGAGACCATCGTCAGAGGATGAAACAAGTAATGTTGACAGAGAAGCCTGGTACTTGGCTAACGTCGCAAGATTTTGCAGCTTTTCGACATTCGGTCAGTAGTGCGTACATCTGGATAATCCTCCGAAACGCATGCAAATTTTGGCAGGGAACTAGTGCATGATCAGAGTCCAGACAGGTTGACCAGTACGATCGGCAGACTGTTACTCTGTAGCTTATTGCAATGTGATCAAGCTGGGACCATTCTTGTGTTTGAGAAGGCGGACGCCAGGAAGCAGTCTGTCTTTTCGAATGATTAAAAAACATGTACTCGAAAGAAACAAGCGATGATCAGAACAAAGGGTCAGTAATCTGTCTCACTTGTCTTATGCACTGCTACCGAGGCCAAAACTACCCCCAAGCTGGTGCTCTCTTGGTAGCAGGCGGTCTCTTCGTGCGTTGAAATTTCTGGCAAGAATGGCGGAACGCAGAAGCTCATGTAGCAGTTGATAAAAGCAGTCCTTGACTGCATCCGGGCTGCAGTCTGTAGGTGCGTAGGCGGAGATGACAAACAAGGCACGCGGAACATCTCGATGCTTACTTAATTTACATGAACCTCGAACTCTGACTACACATAGCCCACTGTTAACTGGGATCCAGTCAAACAAAGCGACCTCAGCCCTGTCACTTAGAGCAACCCCGACACAAGTTTGGCCAGAAGTGGCGGCCTCTGGGTCTCCGGAAAGGCGCAAGTGGTATTTGACTGCAGGGTTTGCCGGAGATGTCATTCTTATGACGGTACTGGCGTCTTGCAACCTGGTTTCGGAAAGGCAACAGATGTCCATCGTGCACTACCTGTCAGTTAGATTACCTTGATTAAATGACTAGAGCAAGAGACGCCGGAAGTGCCATCATCGTAATATTTCTTGACATCCCAAAGGCTTTTGACCGTGTCCCACACAATTTATTGTTGTGGAAGCTTATGTCCTTTGGTATCACAAATTCGCTTCTAGATTGGTTGTTTTCCTACCTCGAGGGTAGAAAGCAAGTAGTAAAAATCGGTAATTATACATCTGAAGCCACTACAATCTCTAGTGGAGTGATTTAAGGTAGAGTGCTAGGCCCGCGTTTATTCCTACTCTATTTCAACGATCTCCTTGATGAAATCTCGTATGGGAAGCCGTTCCTTTTCGCTGATGATGTTAACATTGTGTATTGTTTCGCCCCTGGGCGATGTAGTCCTAACTTAGCCTATATTCAGTCTGACTTGTTCGCATTGGAGCTTTGGAGTAACTCCTGGAAGTTGCACTTTGCCACTGACAAGAGTAATCTATTGTACCACGGCTTTGGCCCTTCTCTGAACATCCTTACATTAAAGGATACCCCTATTCCTGTGTGTGGCGCAGTCCGAGACCTTGGTCTAAGATATTCTGCCTCGTTTAATTTTTTAGAACATGTTATATTTTTGCAGACTTATGCCAGAAATATGATCGCCTATATAAGTCTAACTCTTATTTTGAGGGATTCCAGGCTTCAAGCGTTTAAAATATGTGTTAGGCCGAAGCTTGAGTACTGTAAGATAGTGCATAGTAATCTGAGAAAAGTGGATATTATAGCAATAGAAAACATTCAACGATCATTCACAATAAGGTTTTTGAACATGCCTAATACTATGACATACCGTGAGCATTGCGAGGCGCTAAATCTGGAGCCGTTATGGCTACGCAGATTCAAACCTAATTTGTGCCTTCTATACCGCTTACTATTCGGGTTAAGCTTCACTGCTCAACCACAACTCGAGTTTCAGGCTCGTATGCGCTATGAACTAAGAAACAGCGAGCGCACAGTGAAAATACCAAAGTCTCGCACAAAGCTCCACTCATAATTTTTCTCTGTAAAATATGCGTTAATATGAAACAAACTTCCATCGAGTGTTAGAAACTGCACTACCTATGCACAATTCAGACGCATGATTAATATTCACCTGCGTTGTAAATATCTGGTCAACATTAAGCCAAACGGTGACTCTAGATGATTTATATGAGAAAGGTCCTGGCTACATTTGAAAGTCACCATATCCTCTATTCGTTTCAATAATATAAGATTATCTACATATAGTTGCATTCTTGAGTATGTATTTGAGAACGATCTTACTCCTATCAATCCGTCGAACCAATTCTGTTTTCTCCTTTGACGCACTGGTTCGTAGATGAACTACGCCTTTCAAGTTGGTGTCTCTGTACCATCGTCGTCACTCGCCAAGATTTTCCATCAAATTGTGACTGGCCTATCGGCAAGCGTTTGTATTCATCATTATGTTTTAAAATTTCTCATACTTTATCTTCTTTGTTTCACTGTTGGTCATGACTGGGCTGATCTCTTGTGGTGACGGATTACAGCTTCCAAAATAGAAAAGCGTACCCATGCAAATTATATTACTACTGACTCGCCGGCTTAAAACAAAAAAGTGCCATACTTGATTGATCCGCATGACAGCACGAGCTGAGGCTTCATCGCCTATAATGTATGCATAAAGCAGCCCCCCAAAAAAGACATTTGATACCTAGTTCTGATGGCCTATTTACTATCTTGCCACACAGGCACAGAGCCAATTGGAGCATGGAAGTGCGGGTGAAACCCATCGCTTGGAAACACCCTGCATGGAAGCAAGTCCCCTGGGGACAGTTACATGGATGACCGTATTACTTTACTTGAACTTTCGGTGAAATCTACATTTATTATTGTTCCCAGTTTCTTTCTACTTTTTCCAAACTGCTAGTCCATTCAAAACCCATATGGGAACCATTGATCAAAAGACGAATAATTAACTATATTATGCAATCACGTTGTACATGTTGATGAGACCACCGAATTGGTCTGTGCCACGCACTGCTGAGGAATAAAACGTTAATTTATTTATGTTTATTTATTTGAGAGTGTCTCAGACATGCGGGCCAGACATGCTTGTTGTCCGATCTACATCAAATTGCGCACATTGAAGGCTGCAAGGCCGAATGGAGAACCAGGACGAAGGAAAGCTTACGCTTCGGTTGAGTGTGTGGATGTTTTGACCACCGGGCAACGAAAACCAAACGTCTGATTCAGAACTCTGTCAGATGCGACCAGTGAGCTGTTGTTGACGGTGACCGGATAAGAAATAGATGTAGTTAATGAACGGGACGCGGAACGATCGGTGAGCGAATGTTAAGCAACAGGGACAGGATAGCCAAAAGACATAGCAATGAAAGCAGCAACATAATCCACTCATGGTTCGTCAGTGTGTGTGATACTACCCGGTTGCCTAGGCGTAAGTAGAGAGTTGTCTAACGGGGCCCTACCCCGATCCTTTGATACAGCATCTAACCTACAAGGCAGTAGGCGATATGAAGGTATCGCGGCTCGTTAGGAGCCGGTGGCCAAACATGTGGTTCATACACCTTTTGGTCACCTGAAGAACCAGGGGCCCAACACATCCTTGAATTACAGTGCCATTCAGAGAAAGACAGGGGACCGTGACCTTATTTAGTGGCGAGTCACATCCGTCACGTCACAGTGTGGTTAAGCGGACATATGTGGCTTTATATATGGAGAAGGTTTGTCAGGCGAAAACTCACCACGTCCTGGAACACTGCGGCTGATGCATTCGTCGGAACAGGATAATCCCGAACCACCCAACTGGCGCTACGGGGAGGTTATTCGGCAAGCCACCCTGCATTTCGTCTACCATGTCTAAACGAACGTGCAAAATGACTACACATTGGCGAGTAATTGTCCATTCATCAAGAAGGCAACGCGCGACAACGACTTGTATGTTCGGTGTGACAAATGTAAATCCAAATTTGCTATGGTTCACGGTGGCAGATTAGTTATCATCAAGCACTTAAAATCGGATCGTTCTAAAGCAGCCTTGTCTGCGGCAGCATCTTCTAACCCTGAAATAATTATTTTCGATCAGCAACGTTTGGAAACACAGAAGTCAAGTTAGCAGCCACAAAAGATACCTCTCTTATCACGCTGTATTTCATAACCACGGTTCCCGCTCCATGAATGGCATCAGAATGTTGGTAGGATAATCGTTTGAGCTGAAGTCTGTTTGTGCTTGCACAAGAGGTGGGGCAATAATAATAATAATAATAATAATAATAATAATAATAGTAAAATATCTTGTACCCATTTTCCAGATAAACTTCAAGAAAACTGAAGAAAGTAAAATTCATGTCAATAGTCACAGATACCTCAAGTCGCAAGGAAGTTAGGATGCTCGCACTCCTTGTGAGATACTTCTTGCCGTCATTGGTTAGTGAGATCAAGCTATTGAACAATAAACAATGATTTGTCACGGGATAAAAGCAAGTGCTTGACACGTCCTTTAGGATGGTTGGGGTGACTATGATGAAATCAAAATAGATCTGGTTCATCTACCGAACGTCTGCCGAGATGAATACTTTGATAATTAACATCAGTGTAAAATTAAAAAGTCAAGTGCAAACGTTCAAAAATACACTGGGGTGCAATGATCGTTGATGTAAGGAGTGAGAAAAGTAAAATATGGTCGCTCACTTGGGTCCATTTGATACGTAAATCCTGTTGAAAAGCATGCCTAGCGTAATCCACAATAGAGGAGTTTAGGTAACAAAATGCTGGGAGCTAAGAGCAACATCTAGTCGTTTTTGGAAACGTCCAACGTAGCAGAGGATACAACTGAGACTGGGAGTGCGTTCCAGGGTTGACAAACCCGAAGGGAAAAGTAATTCCGTCGACACTCTAGACCACTATATTGTTCCTTAAATTTTAAGCAGTTACCTCGGAGCTGCTTGTTGTTCTTAAGTTCCAGCAAATGGCGGCATACGTGGTTGGGGTCAATCAGTATCTGATACGCTAATATGAGATCGCCGAGCAGCCTTCGATAGCGTCCGCTGAAAATTCCCAGCAACTTCAGCCTTCGGTGCTAAAAGTGATTGCGCAGGTCCTTTACATTAGATCTGCAGTCACTTACTGATGACACAGCGGACACTATTGGTCAATTTATGAAGGACTTTTGAACAAAATAACATGAGCAGAAAATATTAGTAGAAAATGGTGGGATCTTGTGCTGTCGACGCCAACACAAATTTCGGTGGCGTTCAGAGAAGAGGACAAAACACTGTGTTTGCGAAAGTGAAAACTTCCATTAGAGTAACACTTATGGGAATTGGTTGAGTGGCTCACATTACCCACAACACATTGCAAACGCCAGCTGACTGTCATCCTATTGATGTTGCAACAGTGGTGGCGAAAATATATTCTTACTTTTACATTTACACTGTTCATGTTGAATAAGTAAATGAATTCTTTGACTACAATGGAAGCATACCAACGCATTCTAGGATCCCGGGAAACCAGATGGCTTTTTCTTATTCCAGCCGTGGAGGTAATCCAGGTCCTATAAGCGTTAAAATTCTATTCAGTTCTCGACAGAAGGGCCCTACGCTTTTACAATATTTTTTTGTAAATCCCTGCCCTGGGCTGTGGCCTTCTTTATACACAACATCTACCATTTTCCACACTACTGTACAATTGAAGAACAAAATATTTCAGCACTGGGAGTGTTGTCTGAAATGCACGAACTCCTGCAATTGTAGGTACAAGAGTAGAAACAGCTTTGTTCCAAATGAGGTAAAGCTTCGATTTGGACAACTTGAACAAGCGGGTCTCATCAGCAAAACAGTTGTGATGAATATTATCACCAGTTTCTACGACAATTGCGTCGATTATCTACAGGAAAGAATGAACCGATTTCAAGAACTGTGTGGCTTTAATTGGATGGTATTGGACCAACCACCGTGCTGGAAGAAAGTGGAAGCAAGCGTCAGCTTATTTGAATCTGCACTTCCAGACCTGGGAATCAAGGACAATTACTTGGTTGACAAAGATAAAAACGTGAGCGGGCTTGCGTCAGCGGACAAAATTATCGATTGAAACTGTAAATAACTATGGGCTGATGTACGGTTTGTAGCAATGTGTTCCCATTTCCAGACCAACTCGGTCCCATATGAACAAGTACAAAAGTTCTTGAATTGCTTTTCCGTCTATCTGGGACTAATGCACCTACTGGAAGAATCATCTCACAAATAAGCCCCGTATGGACAATGGAACAATGGATTTTTACGGGTAAAGAAGCTAACATTTAACTGGTCCCATAGGATGGTTATGGTGAAACTTCAACATAAAAGTATTGTTTGCAATATTTGGTTTACGCCAGTGAACTCACTGAAGTATACGTAGTATAGACTATAAATCCGAGGTAAATCCATGGGAAATGACGGCAAATTGGATGCTGGTGAAAATCGTGTCTTCTGGTATACACATACAGGAGGTGAAAAGTGGAAGGCAAGCTGGAACTGCCAGGGAAATCTCGTGTTTATCTCGTATTTATCCATGGGTAATGGGTCTTCTAAGATGGCGCAGCGAAATAAGTGCACGGTCAACCCTGGATTTGAACTCTGACAGCGTGGGAGCACAGATGACAGATTCCGGTGGGAGATTTCACCTTCTGCGAGTGCGTACTGAAAAGCAATTCCGAGGGCATTCTAAACGACTGTGCTGCTGCGTCAGCTTGAGATGGTGGCCTCACAAATTGCTGTTGTGACTGAGCTCTAGCGAATGGCGGCACGTGTGGTTGGGACCTCTCGAAATCTGATAAGCCAAAATGAGGTCCTCGCGCAATCCCCGATATTGTCCGCTGAAGACCCAAAGCCCTTGAGGCCTTCGTTCATACGGCAAAGTATACAGACCCTTGATGTTTTTGGTTTCCCCGGGGTTGAGATATTTCCAAGACGGTGAGATCTCTCCTCAGCTATAGCTGCCAAACCTGTATTGCGTATTCCACATGTGGCCGTATGTATGAGCCAACAAGTTGTGGCAAAATCAAAGGATCGAACCGTCGGAATACAGGCTTCAGGAGGTCCACGTGTTAGATGCCCTCCTTGACGCCGTTTCAGTCTGATTCAAACATCCAAGGTCAACCTGGACAAAACTCCCAGATCCTTCTCGCCAGAAGACGTTTGAAGCTCCTGCTTGCTGAGTTTGTAGGAATGAACAAACTTGTGCCGCGGATGCAGCACTTTACATTGGTCCACATTGAATCGAACTAGATTCTGGACAACGCAACTTAACGTTTAAACACTGAAAGCGCTACTTTTGATGAACTGCAGTTCTAAGGACAAGAGCGCCGGGTATGCCTGCGAAAGACTTCACGACATGCGGTGAAGCGCCCACAAGTTATTATGGAAAATACATTCATCGGGCTAGCCGAACGACCTCTTCGTGGTGTCAGCTGGTCGGTTCGGGTCTACCCACTTCCAGCAAATAGTTCGGCGGCAGTGTTTCAGAACATGGTGGGTTTTCGCATGACAAGCGATTTTTTCTATAAAACGCCACAAATGTCCGTTTAACAACACTGTGATGTAGCAGATATGACTCGCCGCTAACTAGAGTCACTGCTTCTTACGTATCTGGATGATCTAACCCAATCCATGGATGTGGGTCATCCAATAAAAAGATTTCATTTCTCTCCTTCTTACGCTTGACCCAAAAATGATCACAATTACGGCGTCACACTCACAAATCTAAGCAACACAACCGTACTTGTTCCTATCTACATGCATTCATGCACACTTGACACATGGATCCAAATGTTACTTCTAAACTTGTGTCGCTTTTACATTAACCAGTCCTTGTTGTATCACCATAATCATGCTTATACAGGAGTGTCTCACAATGTCGAGAATAAGACATTTCGTTCTTGCTTTATTGCTCGATAACTGTGGTTCCAGATAATAGTATGTAAAGTAGTACATTAACTTTTAATCGGAAACACTTGTACCGACACTTTACTTTGGCTCCTGTGCTCATGAAACCATGGATTACAACATGGCGAAATCACGTCGAACCTTGTCTATTGTCACCATAGTAGTGACCTTGATTTTTTCGCGAACCAGCGCCATAATGTTCCTGGATCCCACTATTATCCGACGAATTACTCAAGTGTAGAAACTACGAAAACTTTGGTTTTAACTTTTTAAATCACGTTTTACTGTTCCAAATCAGCTATGCTTATAAGTATATTTGCCCATGCCTTCACTTGTGTGGCTCTCTCGAGAATAAATCATTTATGTATTTATTTATTTATAACTTCAGTAGCGCAGCCATTTTGTTATTGCATTAAGGCAATATCTTTTCAATTTGTTGTACGGTCAGCAAATACGGAAACGAGGGCCTAGGTTAAGTGTCTCGGGTTGGCACGCAAGAAATCGGGAAGCGTCGTGCTTTGGCTCATGAATAAGCTGACTACCTTACATGCACTGCACCTAACACGTGCGTCGCCACCGCTGAATCTTACAGTAGCACATTATGTTCAGACGTCGCCGTGACATGCGCCTCATGTATTCTAGCAGTGTTGTGCGTAGTTTGCTCGCGGTATGGCCTATAGGTACACTTCACAGTTGTTCTGTATACGTTGATGAACGCAGTTACGCATATTACCTACGAGAAGTAAGTCTTTCAGATACACCAGTGTTGAACAGATCCCGAATGTTATTCCTTGCTTAGTGCCGTCGAGAAGGAAAATCAAGTCCCTTCTACCCATGATATCCTTATCGTCCCAATCCATTCCGTGCATATTTTTAATTCGGTTTTAGAACAGTGTGAAACGGGTGTTTCATTAACGATTTCTGGTGTCCACTATTCAGCAATTACATTACTGTCTACTTGCAAACCGCGTTCCCAACTTCCTCTGTGCACAGTGCCCTATCGCTGTGAGACACAGAGACCGGAATTGTGGTGCTGTGTCCCATCTGTGTCTGCCGGTTGACGAAATATCGGTTTGGAAGCTAACCATTCTTGTAAACAGAGCGGTAAAGGAATGGCGATGTATCACTCCATGGCTATGGATTACAGGTTCCACACAAACTAGCTTTCCTTATCTGTTTTGTGTTCAAAATGTGTCATCCACTTGCTACTATCAACTTTTGGCCATTTACTGGTTTGCCAATACTATGTACCAAATAGTGGACGTTGACCATCTAAGGATAACACCATGTCCTTGAGTGCCTACTTCCGACTGAAACCCGAGCTAGAACAATATATGGCGCAATGTCTTACTCTCGGTTGTTTCAACCACCTTAAGCTTTGGTCACTCCCCAGGTTATTCTCTTCAGTTAAACAGAGCTTCATCATATCCAGTGCGTCGCATCTTGGCAACCTGGGAGGAGTGCGCTGACCTTAACTTAGAACATCGTCTCATCTTCGTTTCACTCGAACTCATGAGGGTTCTTTACAAACGTATTCGTTCACCCTGTCAACGACTGTAATATACTACGATTGCATGTAGATCACCAAATGTAAGCTGTTTCTAACCCGGTAACCTTATCACAACGCGGTACCCTTCCGCAAGGGTCCCTGCAGTGCATCATGCATTGCGGTGCAGATGCTGATGCTAACATCATCATGAAGGCCGATCAACTGCGGTTAGTAGATAATTCGGCCACACCCACGGCTACCTAACGCATTGTTCCATGATAGCACGTAGTGAAAGACCGCACGCATTTATTATTCCACCTAGACACGTACCCATACACGATCACACGAAGACAGCGCTAAGCTTAGGTCACACCACTTCAACTTGACGGACATGCCTGCTAGCTTGCATGCAGCAGTGAAGGCAATCGTTGCTGTCTCATTGTGGAGCGCACATCACGTCCGGTCGGCTGCGCGCAACAGTGAGCACTCTAAACGGGGATGGAGAATCTCCGCCCCCCAGTTCAGTGTTGTGCGTCTTGAAGCCGCATAAGTGATTGGGGGGGGAGGTAAAGTACTTCCTCAACCATCCATGGATGTCGCGTGCTAGTCCGCACCGCATCCTACAGTGCTTGAGTTCACATGTTGTTTTGACGTCCGCGCGTGCATCACGTGGTTTGTTGGGTGAGCGCAAAGCCAAAGGGTCATCTGGACCTGACCGCTGCACCAACCGATGCAGGTGTTCTGAGTACTCGTGCACTGATTTGCAATTGGTCAAGACGATGGGCACGTGATTTTGCGTTTCGCCACGTTGGATTCAACTTGATATGCTTATGGCTTATTGAATATTCATATGGAGGAACATGATTTGCTTAAGGAAGTTTTTGATTCCGTCATGGATTCAGCTGACACGAAAAGGGTATAGCTTTAACTCGGAGGCACGTCGCACATAAAACTTGCAACAGTTACGGCACAGAATGCCCCCTTAACAAGTTTGAAACACGATCCACATAAGTCTTTAGACTGTGGCACACTGGGCATCGCGCTTGTTGAGCAAATGTTACAAACCAGTTGAATGACTCACCCTCTACGGTAAAATGTTGTTCTATTAATGATCTTGTCGGCAAGATCACAGTGTTCAGGTTGCAGGTGTGTGCTCGCACACTGTACTCTCTGTGCCAGTCGAATGCGTCAGCTTGAACGTGGGGCAGATTACACAAAGGTGTGATTGAGAATTTCCGTGGTTAAGCCCATGGATCGTGCCGGGGGAATTGCCTTGAGACCTGTAGCTGCTCCAAACAATGTCAGATTTGAAGGAGTCACAGTTCGTTCGAAAGCCGTTGAAATGATCTATCGTGTGAGACCAAACAGTGTTTCCGATGTTTGGAATTAGGCGACGTTTGGCGCTTGTATATCGGGGAAACACTGCCCGGAATTTAGCATTCATGTTAAATGTAGAATGTACTGGAGTGTACTCTAGGAAAAGGTATCACAAGGTAGAGCTTTTAAGAGCACCAACGAGTAAGTATAGATCCGAAGCCACAAAATGCCGCTGAGCCCCAGTGAAAAAATCACGAGTGCACAAGTGAGCGATTTGCACGCACGTTCGCTCAACTTCATTAGCACCAATGGATGCTAAATCATCCTCGTCAAGGAATTGCGTTTGTTGACCTGGTCACAATACTTGGACAAGCTGTCAACAAATCAGCAAGTTTTGCTGCTGCTTTAAACGGCTATGAGCCGTGCGTGATTCGGCTGTTTACTCCGCTTGTTTTTAACAAAATTGATTGTGTTGCTGCCCAGTTTAATGAGCCACAGGAAGCTTTTGCGGATCAAGTCATCCTTGTCCATAATGAAAACCAGAAATCGAATTCTGGGTAAAGGATACTTTTCGGGTAAAATCTCGTCAGACTCATACCCTTACATGATGGATTAGGTGTAGAAGTGCCGTAAAGTGCCGAATATCGATCATAAGCAGTTTGAACCATAGATTCAATAACCTTAACTCACTGCTACGGATAATGTACCCAGTCAACAAATGGAATAGTAGGTAATAATTACTCGAAAAGTAAGAAGATCGACTACTAGCAGGATAAGCAAAGTGTTAAGCAACAGTGTTCAAGGGCCAACGTAACAAACTAGGCCGCATTTATTTCTTTTGAACACACCACTCAGATTTCAATTAGCGTAGGTGTATGGTATTTGTAAATAGATAGCCATTGCTTGGGGAAACATCGCGAGTGGCGTTCAGGCAATGAGTAGATCACTTCAAAGTAAAATGCCCACCAGTGGGCACTTTACCCCACATGGGTGGGAATTTTACCCAAAGTGTAGGGTAAGGTGCTTACTTCCAAAGAAAGGTTATTTTTGTAAAGATCGGTGCAACCACTACAGAGATTGCCCACCGTGAATAAGTGTGGTAAGCTAACGGTGGTAAGCTAATGTACTCCACACACCACAACCGGGTCTGTGACAGTCAAATAGTTGGCTGTATACTTTTTTTTACTCTACTGTGCTTTTAGCGGACGCCATAGTGTTGCACTATGCCTCAGATCCGATTCAATTTTGTATTTGAGGATATTTGGCCTAGAGCTGCGTAAGGTTGCCAACAGTTCGGTTTGAGCTACTAATAAGTGCACAGCCTGCTCAGGTTATGCTGATGGTGGGATGCATCTCAACGGAGTCCACCAGGATAAGCACAACAGAACAACGGCTTATGACGGGAAAACAAACGTAACTTCTCCAGTACGTTGCTTATGGAAGGAATCGCACTTTCGAATGCTACATAACTAACCAAATAGGATGCACATTGGTGCATATACATATAGTAATGGTATCATCATCATCATCATTACACGTTAGCTGGGGGTGGAAAACACCTCAGCTATTGTGCCACAGTCCAAAAGACAAGAAAAGAAAAACAAACAGTAGCACGCCGGTTGAGTCCCCAGTAACGGATGGACATCGTTCCGGAGAGCTAACAGCTGGCTGCCGTAAAAGAGAGTCATATTATGCCTAACAAGCGAGATCGCGATTGGATGGGGATGCTAAACAGGAGGAGGATGGACAAAGGAGCTCACAACACAAACGCCAATGGGGCCCGCTCCAAGCCATATCAGCAAGTGTGTCCAACCAAACGTGTTCACCATCCTTAGGACCCCAGCCAGGCAATCGGGCTATACAAACCGACGTCAGTTTCGAAGTGAGGATTGTCATTTCTCTCGACCAAGTCATCACTTGGCCTCCCCTCCTCCTCTTCCAACCGCACCCACAACGCGCAAACAATGCACGTCGCGGGAGTTGGTGTGGTGGCATGCGCAACACGTGGCCCAGCCATCGGAGCCTGGTGCGTGATATAATGGTGCTGAACGGTTCACTCGCTCTTCCTGCACCAAATACGCCACGCTGAACACGCTGATTGCTCACGCGGTGTTCCCACCAGACATGAGCTAAGCTGCGAAGGCAGTGATGATCGAATGTGACGAGCCTCTTGTTGTCTGTCGACGTGATGGGCCAGGTTTCACAGCCATATAAGAGCGTTGAACGGACGGCTGCGTTGTAAACTCTGTCCTTGAGGGCGAGAGTAATGTCTCGTCTGCGCCACAGGTGGCGGAGATTGGCAAAAGCACCTCGAGCTTTTGCTATACGGTTCGAAACCTCATCTTCAATCCCACGGGTGCTAACATAGCTACCCACGTACTTGAATTTCTGAACGACTTCTAGCAGATCACGAGTAAGGCTTATAGCAACTAACAATATGGTTGCTCACCTGCCTGCACAGAAGTACGTGCGTCACTGTGGGTTATAACTCCAAAGAAGCTAGTTCGCCTGAATATACACAGAATATCCGTCATGTAACAGAGTGTAAGGAGTAAAATGCGATCTCCAATCGTGTTTTTTTGAAAATGGCATAGCTGGGAACACAAACGGATGAGTTTGGAAGGCGCTCCAGGGTTGTCAGACCCGGGGGAGAAATAAGTTCGTCACCCATCTAGACGACTGTATCGTTGACTCAGCTTCAAGCTATTTCCTATGTATTTGACTTTCTGGCCAAATTTCAGAAGGTGGCGGCGCACGTGACCTGAATCGCTTAGTAGTTGATAAACTAAGTAGGCTCTGCACGTATCGGCCGCTAGCGTCCGCTGAATATTCCGAGTAACTTCAGCTGTTTTTGCCGCGGAAGGTAGAGCAAAAGCTTGACATTATTCGTTGCGGTTCGTTGCGGAATGTCGAGTGCTGCGAGGTCATGATTTAACCAAGTTACTCACTCCTGGATACAGTACTCGAAGTGAGGACGCACGTACACATTGGGCATCAGTGCGAAAATTACTGAATCCAAACTTCCGGTGGCGCTTTCAAGGAAAGCAACATGGTGGTTATCTCTTTTTGAAGCGGACTCGGACTGCCTGGAACAACGCAGGTTGCCTGCGCCATTACACAGTGGTAACATTCTTGAACGCTTGTCTGCGGATCGTGCGCCTCGAGCTTCCATTAGATGTAGGCGTATCGATGGCGCATGTTGATAACGCGGCACTTATCTACAGTGAATGGCAGTCATTATCATCATCATAACACATAAGCTGAATGTGAGAAACACACCTCAACTATTGTGCCGCAATACATAAACACGAACGAAACAAGCAACATCCCGAAAATTATGTAATGCTAAAATACAGGCGATAGAATACTTAGTAACCTATGTGTTTAGAGCGAGATCGTGTTTGAGGGGAAAGATACTCGGGATTTGGAGAGTCAAAGAAACTCACAGCACAAACGGCATTGAGATCGGCTCCTTGCCATGTCAACTAGTGTATCCAACCAAACGTGTTCGTCGTCCTGCATTGAATGGCGGTGCGTTCCTCGCACACTAAAACCCATGGAGGTCGCACTACAGGACTTCGTAGTCGTTCAATCCCTTAATAACATGTTCAACCCTAACGCCATCAGCGTAAAGTAAACACTTTTATTTAACAACCCCGGATAGATCGTTAATGAAAACTAAGAACATACGGGGCTCAAGTAACGAACCCTACAGTACGCCGCACAAAATTGTTCGGACTCTAAACCAGTTACCGAGCCACCTTAATACTGAATCTTCGATGCCGTATTATCGAAGTTTCTGAACTAGGATTCGATGCTCCAGGCAATAGTAGGCTTTCATCAGCGTTGGTTCTTATTCGCACTTCGACTGCTTCTGTCCAGTTGTCATGTGTTATAAGCAGTTTAGTGGTACATATCTATGTTGACGAAACCCGTGATGTTCCGGGGCAATTGTCTTTTCAGTTGTCTTTTGTTATCTTTGTCAGTTGTCTTTTCAATTGTCTTTTCAGTTAGTCCATCACTACGTAAGTGATGACCGCTCCCATGACCATGAAGAGCACTGAGAGAAGCGTGTAGTGTACCGGAAAACAGGTTTTTTCGGGATTTTGCAACATTGGCTTTTACTGTTGTTTTAACCTTCAAAACGTCCACTTGTTTTACTGACGGCAGTTCCGTTGACACAAGTACAATGGAACAATGGAACAATGGTTTATTACGGGTAAAAAGCATCGCTTAACAAGTCCCTTGGGATGGAAATTATTGCGAAAATCAATTGCATAATAAAGTGAAAAGCGTTGTGGTGGACTCACCATAGACTTATGTGGAATAGCGGTGATGTTCACGTATTAAACGTATAAATCCATTGGCGAGTACCTTGCTGCACTGTTTCTCGCTCTGGTTGCCCCGCTTCCTACGTTTGCAGCCTGCACAATACACGTTGGGTACAGTCGCCTACCCCGTCCCCTATTTGACACGTCTCTTACGTGTCATTGCTTACCGACCAGTATCCCAGGCGCCACCCAACAATTGATGACCCTGGTCCAGAACACGCCATCCGCCATTAGGAATTTTTATTTTGGTGAGTTCGTTCCAGTGACTTTGCTTCACTGCTCGCTATTGTTTGTTTTCTCACCTGCCGCGTATACTTATTCGTTTCTCACGATGAATAGTCTTGATGATAAACCATCTACGTACGTGGTCAGTGCTGTAGTGTTAGCCTTCCCACTTTTTTTGGAAAATGACCCCTTGTTATGGTTTGCGCAGTTCGAATCCACATTTTACAATTCTAAAATTCCTTCTGATAAGGCTAAATATCATCAACTTATGTCCTGGCTTCCGTAAAGTGTATCCTCCCAGGTGAGAGACATGATAGCTTGCCCCCCTCCAAATGCGAAATATGAGATTTTAAAGCAGTCGATCATTCAACGAATCACGCCCTCTTACAAGGTCCGACTGCAGCAACCGTTTAGGGAGCTACTGTTGGGGGACAGGATGCTTTCAACTTGACAAGACCTTTCAGATGTTTCACACTATGTTTCGGGAGGTGGCGTTTGAGATACTTGAAACAATTAGTTCCCGAGGTTCTTGAACACCAGTATCGAATCTCCAGCACTGGTCAAAGATCTCCCCTCGAAACTAAACATTTAGAGGCCTTAAAACAACTCAGATCAGAGGGAAAGGGGGTTGTCCTTCACCCAGACAAAGGTTCGGGCGCTGTAGTGTTAGACAAATCAGCTTATGTAGAAAAGATGATGACAGTACTAAGCGACCGTACTAACTTCGAACCAGACGGCACTCCTAACAACCCAATGGAGTTGGAGAAAAGAATAAACGTCGAACTGCAAGCGTTGATAAAAGGAAAGTTCATAACTGCTGCGACCGCAAAATCCTTAAGACCCAGGGGTACGCAGACACCACAGCTTTATGGGTTGCCGAAATTGCACAAGGTGGGCGTCCCTCTGAGACCGATTCTGTCCATGAGCAACTCCCCACAACACAAGCTAGCTAAGTGGCTAGTAGCACTGTTGGAGCCAGTTAAGCGATCAATGGTTAAACATAGTCTAAGAGATCCGTTTGAGTTAGTGGAACTTCTGGGAGGTATCGAATTGGGAGGAAAATTCATGGCGAGCATCGATATCATCTCACTATTTAGCTATATGCCACTAACAGAGACGATTCAGATTATCTGTAATCATGTGGTCGAGAACCAAGTAGAAATAGGCATACTAGTCTGGGAATTAGAACGACTTCTTCCGTTATGTACATCAAATGTCAATTTCTATTTTCAAGAACAAGGCTATCGCCAAGTGGATGGTGGGACAATGGGCAGTCCACTGGGACCGGTATTTGCAGACATTTTCGTCACCCATCTCGAAAATCAAGTCAGGGACGAGATCGACGAAACAGTGTTGTTTCGTAGATATGTGGACGACATTTCGTTAATCTTCGACAGCGAGTATCATTTAGCCCAACTGGTTACTGAGTTGAATGGCTTACACCGAAACATTAGAATGACAACGGAGCACGAACAGCATGATACGCTGCCGTTCCTGGACATCCTGATCGAGCGTAGAAGTGACGGTTCAGTACGCAGATCAGTTCACCGCAAGCCAACGTGGAAGGGACAGTACTTGAACTTCTACAGTTTTGTCTCCAAGTGGTACAAACAAGGTCTAGTGAACATTTTGTTCAACAGAGCTAGAAAAATACGCATTGCTGACATGCTGGAACAAGTGGTGCGGCTGGTAACCAGCGCCCTCGTAGACAATGGGTACCCACCGTCTTTCATCACTCAGTTTAATAGTGAGAAAGAGAAAACATGTGTGCCCACGGTACCAAAGATGAACGTAACCCTGCAATTGCCATTCAAGGGCGACGGCGTTTGCCAGGTTTTTCAGTGCTGATTGAAATCTGCAGTGGCGCGCATATACCCTGCGGCTGAACCAGTACTCAACTACACAACGAATCGTATCCCTACTCCATCGGTTAAACCCCCGCTGTCACTGTCCAGCTGTTCACACATCCTTTACCAATTTACATGTATTTGCAAGGCCGAATACGTGGGCATGACAGAACGACACTTGAGGGTGAGGACCACGGAGCACATACCTGCGTGGTTGAGTAAACACGTTTCGCAGATGGCCACGTCCACCACCTTGAATGCGCAGCCAAGGAAGCGCAATGATGTTCCATACAAACAACCAGCTTCATCAATCGCTCGCCATCTGCTGGCTGACAATCACTGTGTAGACCCCGTGCGGACGTTCCGTGTTATCTATGCATCAATGAACCCCCTATACGATATGCTGAGGCCGTGACTATCAAACAACTCGGCCCAACTCTGTATGTGCAGAAAGACGCATTTGTGATGCTGGCCTTACCGTGGTAGCAGGCCGGGCACAGATGATAAAGTGACATGAATGTAGGTGGGTACAGATTGGTTAATTTGCCATTTAACTGCCCTCCTTTCATGATGTTATAAATTCACACGTCTGTTGTACGCACCTGAAAATATGTAGAGAAAAATTTCCGGAATTAAATCGTACTGCACTCTTGTGTTTTTTCTGCCAAAAGTTTCCTCGGGAACTAATTGTTTCTATTAGCTGAATTTATTTTTGTGGAGACGCAAGTGTTTAGGCTGTTGCAAATACTGAACCCTGCTAAAGCAGCTGGGCCTGATGCAATTCATCTAAATCTTCTGCATGATTTGGCGGCGGATCTGAGTGGACCGCTGACGATGGTGTTCCAGATGTCACTTGACAACTATACATTACCTTCTGAATGGATGGAGGCTGTCATCTTCCTATCTTCAAAAATGGCGACAGGAGTCTGTCAGCCAACTATTGGCCAGTCAGCCTGACGAGCATCGTGCTCAAACTGCTTCCAAAGTGGTTAAATTTTCGTTGGAAGGTCACCTGACTGGATTTAAGCTACTCAGTAGTGCACAACACGGATTCCGGAAGGGGTTTTCGTGTCGGCCGAATTTGTTGGTTGCTGGTGAAGCTTGGGCCGAGGCATTGGATAACGACCACGTAGTGGATGTGCTTTTCGTCGACTTCTCAAAAGCATTTGATAAGGTACCTCACTTGAGGCCATCACAAAAGCTGATCTCCTATGGCGTATGTTGCCGCGCACTTCACTGGTTATCTGCATTATTGAGCGAAGAGAGCAGTGTATATGTGCGGGTCTCAGTTTATCTTTTAGGCAAGCGGTCCTTAACGGTGTCCCACAGGTCTCGGTCCTTGGACCGATGCTATTTTCCATCTACATAAACAATCTCGCTGGGGAACTTGGGGTATCATCCCTATTGTTTGCTGATGACCTTAAGCTAAGGAATATTGTAACTGTCCCTGGCGGTTCTGTGGCCATTCAACATGTCCTGGAAAGACTCTGGGACTGGTCCACTTTGTGACCACTGCGCATTAATCAGGCTAAGTGTTCCGTCCTTCGTATAGGAGCAACTTTACCATCTTCTAGGTACGTGCTTGGTGGGGTTGAACTCTCCCTTGTCTCCAACCAGGTAGGCCTAGGCGTCGTCCATTCTGCGTCTTTGCATTCTGGTGACAACTGGAAGTAGGCCGCAAGTGGGGTTCAGAATGTTGTGGTTAATACGCCTTTCTTTCGGGGTCCTAACTGCAGACATGTTTATGAAGCTGTTCTGAGCTTTCCTTCGGCACCATCTGGAATACTGCGTCCAGGCTTGCCCGCTCCGCCTTGTCGGGGACAAAATGGATCTCGAGAGGGTTTTGAGAGTAGGTACCAAATTGGTAGAGGGGTTACGGGGGCAAACGAATTCCAAGCGGCTATTTAGTTAGGGTATATATTCAACGCACTACCGACGGCTTCTAGGAGACCTAATCTTTACTTACCGCATTTTAACAGAGAAGGTTGAACCGGACTTGAGCTGGCTATTTAGCCCGGCTAGGTTGCCTTGTCTTCGCGGTCATTCCGTGAAGCTACACAAGCCGCGTTCTGACCGGATCTGGGCGGAAACTGGGTTATCGCGTAGAGTTATCAAGTGCTAAAACTCACTTCCGGAAGGTGTAGTAAGTGAACCTACGGTTAAGGGTTTCGAGCGTTAGTTAGACGCTCTTGGGCGGCAACACGAAAACTTCTCATTCTCCTTACCATATCCATCTTCCAACTTTTAGCTCATATTCCGTCATTCTCTTCACCCGTTGGTGTTATCTTACATTTAAATGACTTACATTTTATTTCTACGTCTTCCTTACTTCAAGGGACATACACAACGCGGACTGCTAGTACTGGGAACATAAGCAGTAATTGGTTGACCAGGTTGTTGTTCGGGTGTTTCGTTTTCCATCCATCAAGAGCTCGTAGCCTCTTATCATTTTCTGGCTCAACGATCGGCTTAAGAAAGAACGCTCAAGGGATTTTCCTATCGTTTCAGTTCCATCTGAATCTGAATCTGGGTCTGGACCCAGAACGATAGACAGTCGATAACCCAAGGAAGCAGAACAATACGCCACTAACTAAGCCCAAAGGAATGAACGCGGGGCGAGTGGTGCATCCACGGGAAAGCCACTCGCGAGCTCTCGAACGACTCTGGGCTGGCCAGAGTTAGATAGAGCGAAGCGGAGATACGGGAGGAAAACCTGGAGGGACTTTTCCAATGCTGAAACTCGTAGGCACATGGAATGACCCATCACAAAAATCCTCATCCGCGTTGCATCGTGAGAAGGAAACATGGTCTATATCTGTACGTGTTTATGAGTTGCCAATTGCTCATTGTTTGGTGATACATGCTCTGCCCCCACTTCCTGCGTCGTTCTCGCTACAGTGGTCCCGTGAATAATCAGGATGAAGCTGATCTGGCCAGCGCCATTCGCGCAGGGATACCTGGAGAGACGGCTCGATGAATTTTAGAGCATCGCAGCAAGCAGCGGGGTCGCAAAAAGCGGTGTATTTGCTCACTCGGAAGATCAATTCCGGCTGTTCGTTCGCTGAGATGAGAGCGGCATTGTGTACAGCATTTGGGCAGGAAGGCGATAGCCAGCAAGCATTAGAACAATTCCACTCAGCCAGATGGCAGGAACAGGGAGACTTGATGGATTTTCCAGCAGCTGGACAAACATTTGGCTATTGGGCTCCTCGAGTTGAAGGGAAACGCAAGAGAACGGCTCCTCAAACAGCAATTTGCTCGAAGCTCACCCGAACCACTCCAAGACAAGGTAAAATCGGCGGCAATGGTTGGAGAGAGCGGAGTGGGAGATCTGCTGACGGTTGCCCAGCATTTCTCGGAGCCAGTGACAGTGAGTAGAGTCCAACATTCGAAGTTGGAGCAGTTGCGCAAAGCAATGAACATGGAAGCCAGAATAGTCGCTGCTGTTTCTGATGCAATCAATTGGGTCATGTGGCTAGATCCTGCACCAGCTGCAATTTGTACCATTGTTTCTCTCTATCCTGGCCGATTAGGTGGCGGGTACCGGTTGTCAGAGTGACTATTGAAGGTGTCGGTCCGGACCACAATGGACACGGGAGCGGGAGTGTCCACTGCGAAAAGGTTCGAAGTAGTTTCAGTAACTCAGTCCTCGATCCTGCTTCAGACCGTCGGTGGACATCGCTTGACAGTGACGGGCACGCAGGGGTTACGAATCAGGATGGGGGAAACCCTCATCAGCCATGCTATGTTCATCGTGGAGGAGACCACCGAAACAATTATCAGCAACGACATCCTCAAACCGCTCGGTGCCACAATTGGTCTGCGAAACAATTTGGTAATCCTAGGCAACGAGACGATCGAGATGAACCCTAGGAGAGCCGATCGAGTAGGCGTCGTCAAGGTCCTACCTGACTACCAGCACCCAGAAATACGGGGTGTACTGAGCATGTATGCCCACCTATTCACGGACACAGATGATGATTACGGATTCTGCATCTGTGTGGATTATCGAATACCATTAAGCCCTGAGGGCAGTGCGAGCCGATCATCAGAAGAATACCGCAGAATCCGCTGACGGAGATACAAAAACAGGTAGCAGAAATGGAAGCGGAAGGAATCATCAGGCTAACACACTCCGTATTCATCACCCGTGCTACTGACAAAAAAGGCCGATGGTACCTATCGAGTTGGCATTGATTCCAGAGAACTGAACCGAGTGGCGATGAAAGATGCGTTTCCGATCCTCCAGACGAAAGAACGTTTCTCCAGCCTTCATAGCGCCAAGTGGATTTTCTTGGTAGACCTTCTAGCGGGATATTGGCAGCTGCCAATCGCAGAGGACGATCGCCACAAGACGGCTTTTAGCGTGAACGGCCAGTAGTACGAGTTCCTGAGAATGCCGTTTGGATTGTACAACATCCCAGCTACATTCAGACGCCTATTGCTGATGGTCTTGGAGAATCTACAAGGCGTAGTTGTCTATGGTGATGGCATCATCATCTTCTCCTAGATGGAGCACAAAAGTGGAACCAGACTTGCAGCAGTACTACATAGTGAAAGCAGCTGGTCTGAAAGTCAGTTGCAAGAAGTCGGAGATTGCTCGGAAGTTCATTGTATGTCTGTGCCACATTGTGGGCACTGGTGAAGTTCATCCGCTTCCGGAGAAACTCGAGACGATCAAGAGACTCACGATACCTAAATCCAAGCGTCAGCTCCGTTCGTTCCTGGGGATGGTGGCTTATGACTCGTAGTTTGTGATCCATTTTGCAGGAAGGACCAGCCGGTTGTTAAAGCTGCTTCACAAAGACGAACTGTTCGTAGGGACATCCGAAATGGATCAAGCATTTACCCAACTAAAGGCATGCATGGCAGAAGCCCCAACATGCCTACGGCTACCCAATCCAGATGAGAGATTCACTGTGGCACCCGAAGCAAGCAACGTGCCAATCTACGCGGAATTGTTTTAACCAGCTTGGGTGGTGGAATATGCAAGTAAAGTACTGACACTGGAGGAGTAGGCTTGGATAAGTGGAGAAGTTACCTATTAGTGACTGAATTCCAGGTCGTCACTGACCACAAGCAGCCTTCATGGTTGTTGACAGCGAAATACACACGGGGACGCCTTGCACGACGGGCATACAGACTGCAAGAATTTAACTGCACTATTGAGCACGTAGACGGAACGCAAAGCATACTACCCGATATGTTGTCACGCCCGTCGTTGGGCGACTTCATGCCGGATAGTGCCATACCGATGCGTGCGATCACAGTGTAGGATGGGAACCTGCTGCGCCATCAACGTGCAGATGACTTTATGAAGGTACTGGGCTCTCACTTACAGGCTGGCACCAAGCCGCAAGCCACATCAGGAGAGGTAGAGGAACTTCTTGGGATCTGGGACACTCTGGGGGTGGAAAACGATAATGTGGTGGTTGCGACAGACGGAAGGAAAAGAAATTGGATAATTCATGGAAAATAAGAGACAGTCGATATCAGAACTCTCTGATCCTGTTTGGCTGGCTGATTTTGGATTTTTGGTTAATATTATACAGCACCTGAACATATTGAACACGAGCCTTCAGGGTCAAAATACAGTGCTAAGCCAATTGTATGCACACATTAAAGTCATTAGGAATAAACTGCGACTTTTCCAAAGATGGCTCAAACGCAGCCTAATACCAAACATCTTCCAGCACTACAGGAAATCCTGTCAAGTCTTCCAGAAAACAATATCAATACGCATATGCAGAAGTATGTCGCCTATATTGCATCCCTGGCTGATGAGTTTTATAGGTGCTTTCAAGACCTTGCAACCACTGAAAAAGTGAACGGACTTTTTCTTCACCTTCCTCTGTGGACTCTGACAATGTTTCAGGCCACATGAAACTGGAGCTCACTGAGTTGTAAAGTGATGTTATATGTTGCAGTCGGCCCAAACAGCTCTCTCCTCGATTTTTTTTCGCTAGCTGAATAAAGACGGATGTTAAGAGATTCGGGCATTTGCTAATAAAATGTTTAGCTTGTTTGGCTCGACATACTTGTGTTAGCAGGCATTCATAATCTTGATTTTTAACAAGAATTATGTGAGGACGGGGCTAAGTGATTCTCACCTATGTGATATCTTGCGTATCAAAACCAGTGTCATTAAGCGTGGCGTTACCAGTATACTGCAGACAAGATCTCAGTTCTAAACTTTATCTTAAATACGCAATAAAAGTTTACGTTATAATTGAGCACTGTTATAATTGAGGGAACGCCACCTCTGTTCTAATTGCGTAATTGCCTGATAAGATTGTCGCTGACACGGTTGGAGCACGCCTACGATGACGACTTGTAACGCTGGCCAATCGAACAGAGTTGCGCTGACGTGATGCCGTTAGGTTACCCGGTGAGAGGAAAATTGAGCGAGCGTGTGAGCGATCCTAGCCGCCTGTGTTCGGTTAGACGCCGAGCCCTCGGAACGGACGCACACGAGAGAGGTTACGATAGACGCGAAGGTTGACCAGCTAACGACTCCCACGCAATCACGTGACCCGACCAACTCCCAACTGAGGCGAAGAGAAAGAAAAAGCAAGTGGTCCTCTGTAGGCTCTTTTACGGCCAACAAAGGGCAATCACAGCCAGTGCTATGGGTTATAAACTTAGGGAAAACAGTCACCACGATGAGGTGGTAGTTTGCAAATGAGCATTGTCGAAAGGTGCGCAGTTGAACCGCGTCTCGGAGCGGCTGAGCTCTGCTGCGTTGTGGGAAAGAATTGGACCCCGCTTCCCACGGCCATGCCTCGGGGTTTCTGGCGCGATTTTGCGGGGATTTTTGACGTGCCCGCAACAGTTTACAACATACCTTCTTTTTTATTATTATTTTAACATCAGACTAATTGTGGCATGCCATATTTTTACCTCACAAAATGTGGACATTCCTATTTTAAACGAGATGTTCTTTGAACTTGGCGAATTTGTTGCAAATGTTTCGTCATCAGCCTAGGTTGCATTCTCAGTGCGTTAGTGTGGTGATGAAACGCATGCTACGAATTTGCCAAGCTCAGAGAACAGTTAGTCTAACAGATGAACAATATGCGCTACACATATCCATTTCTATACTTTAAGATGTATTTCATCTTCACACGGATGAAAAATCAGCCACTGATTATGGTGCTTGGAGCTGCTAAGGAATTTTCTCTACATTCGTTATGTTCCCAAGTGGATTCAGTGCGATACCCATGCAGAAAAACGTGTCACGCTTTAAGGGGTGTGAAATAACACACATATAACCAGTCCCGTAGGACTTGTAGCGGCTCGACGAATGCTACACAAGAAAACCGTAGCCCGGTGAGACAGAAGACGGCGGGATATAAAGATTGTCTTGAGAAAATAGCTATGTACAATAGCTATGTGAATATAGCTTGAGGACCATGGGAAAAAATGGTGAAGCAATAAGTAACACCACGTAGGAGCGCAACAGCCGGCAACGCGCGGACAAGATGGCGGTCCTGGTACAAAATTGCAGTCCAGTATATATAGGCTTTGAACGGGTGCAAAGTAAAACAAAATGTGTACAAGTCTGAACGTGATGTTTGATGGAGTAAAATGTCATGGTCACTACACAGGCCTCCCCCTAGAAGGCCGAGGGACGAGGACTTCGATCGCTGTTGGCTTGCAAATGTATAAAGGCAGAATCACAGGAGTTCGGTTGTATTTGGATTATTTAATCTTCTTGTGGATTGGAATGCATCATCGGTGGGCCGTCCCAGCGGGCACACCGGACTACAAAAAAACTGGATAATCCAGAAAAAGGGCCGGTAGGACCTTTCACCGCTGCTGAAGGACGGTGCGCTTGGGAGAGGTCACTCCCCCCCACCGCATTCCAATCCACTGCCACAACGAAGCTGAAATCCTGTTCGTACTGGCGAGCCGTGGGGGGGCCAAAAAGAGCGAGCCAGGCACACGAGCAGCCAAAGCCAGGAAGGCGAGCCAGACAAACGACCAAGGCGAGCCAAATTGAGCCAAGCAGACCACGATCCAAAGGCCAACGTGGGCGGGCGAGACGACAAAGCGTTGGGGGTAGACCAAAGCATCCAAACGATCAAAACAATTAAGAAACAGCCAATCATTGAACGGACGGACCCAAACGTGCCAGCCTCATGACTTTACCTGATAGATGGGGGAAAAAAACTCGGGGAGACAGATTCAGATATTTACGGAAAAGCATAATACAAACGATGAGAGAAAATGAAAATGATTCATGAGGTGTGGATGAATTCGACAAAATCGGAGAAACGAACAGGTTTACGAACTCTTCTACCGTGACTGGTATTAGTTTGAGGCGAATCTGGTGACTGGGATTGTGGTGGAGCTGTAAAGCTGGGCGTCGTTACAGGTGGCCCTGTAGATTGCGTTAAGGTCGATGACGAGTCGAGGGCATAAACTAAAGGTTTGTGGTCAGTAAAGACGGTAAAGCTTCTGCCCTCTAGAAAAGGACGAAAATGACGGATGATACCAAGTTCGAGCATGTGCTCGAATTCCGCCTTAGCGGCTTTTAGCTTATCAGGGGCGAGACGTCGTGGCCGTGCAGAAACCGGTGGGCCACGGGTTCGTATATGGTGCGTAACGTTAGATGCGACCGGAAGAGTAGCGTCAGCTGAGCGGACGAGCTGCGGAAACTGTCTGAACAGATCTAAAAATTCCTTATCAGCTTCAGGCTGAATGTAAATGGGAGTGACAGAAACACAAGGTGTGCGAACTCCACATGTGAAAAGCTGGGTCTTTTGGTCAACGAGTTTGCGCTGACGCGCATCGACGAGAAGATCGAAGTGTTGGAGGAAGTCGATACCCAATATAGCAAATGGAACGGCTGCGATGGTGAAAATCCATCGAAAGGGACGTCGTAGTCCGAGGTCAATGGTGAGGGAGCGTTGACCGAAGACTCGGATAGCAGTGCCGTTAGCGGCACTCAAGTTAGTTGTCTGTGGCTTAGTCGCGTCGCCTGGAACCGGTGGGATCACGCTAACTTCCGCCCCGGTATCAACCAGGAACATGATCCCGGTGTTCCTATCAACGATTTTGAATAGGCGACTTGGACGACTTCGGCCGACGGCGTTCGTCGCCAATACGTGTCGGCCTGTCCTTTTTCTCGTTACGGGAAATGAGCATGGTTTTATACAATTTCTAGCGGAACTTCCAAAACGTGCGTGGTAACGGCAAATTGGGCGTCGTGTTCGTCTTCCAGATGGGCTAGGGGAACGGGATGGAGAATCCCGTGGGTGCCGATGTAACTTTAAGCTTTGAACTTCTTGCCGTAGCGCGGCTATCTCTGTTAAGAGCTCACCAGTGGAAGGTGGAGTAGTGGTGTCGATGGTTTGGACCGAAGGGTCAACAGTGAAATCTACGTCAGGTGAGCGAAGAGAACTAGACGACGGACACGGTGGTCCGGTGAAGCGATCCATCATATCATCAGCAATATCTGCAACTTCTGACAAAGGCTGCGACTTCGCAAGCGATAGCATAGCTTGTACGTTTTCAGGCAAACGCTGAAGCCATAACTCTCGAAGCAGCGACTCGTCCATATGCAGTCCTTGATGAAGACCACGCATCTCTAGCAATAGCGCGGATGGCTTACTAGAACCTAGTTGTAGACCAGTAAAAAGTTTATGCAAGCGGGACTCCTCGGAGGGAGTAACACGCTTTATTACAGCGTTCTTGAGCAAAGTATAACGGTCGGGAGAACGACATGTAATAATAAGATCGCGTAGCGCTATAGTAATATCAGTTGGCAGGCGTGTGAGCAAGTGGTTAAACTTTGCAGAATCGCTAGTGACATGCTTAGAAGTAAACTCGGCTTCTAAAATCATGAAGCATAAAACGGGATCTTTTTCAATAAATGGTGGAACTACCAGAGATACCGCTTGCACAGACTGTGAGTCCTCACACTTTTTAGAAACTGAGGCCATGATTTGCGTGGATAAACCAAAGAAATGGAACGAACTCACCGGAATGCGATTGGGGTCACCAATTATGTAGCGGCTCGACGAATGCTACACAAGAAAACCGTAGCCCGGTGAGACAGAAGACGGCGGGATATAAAGATTGTCTTGAGAAAATAGCTATGTACAATAGCTATGTGAATATAGCTTGAGGACAATGGGAAAAAATAGTGAAGCAATAAGTGACACCACGTAGGAGCGCAACAGCCGGCAACGCGCGGGCAAGATGGCGGTCCTGGTTCAAAATCACAGTCCAGTATATATAGGCTTTGAACGGGTGCAAAGTAAAACAAAATGTGTACAAGTCTGAACGTGATGTTTGATGGAGTAAAATGTCATGGTCACTACAGACTTTAAATGTATGGATTTTGCGCGTGAACGAATCGCTCTCATTTCGTTTAGTTAAACGATGAAATGTCTTCCACTCTTCGTGATGAGCGTAGCATTTTAGCGGAGGCGATACTGTCTCTCCATCTATTTTTTAATACATCGGACTCTATACTATTCCCCCTTAACTAAATGGATCTGAAGTGGAACTAAAGACATGCACTTTCGTTAGTTCGCAACATTGCTTTTCATTGCTGTTCGTATACCCTGAATGTTACTTGTTAAACGGCAGGTACATCCGCTTGCACTTTTACTCTGGTGGGTCACCTGTACACTTTCCTCGCTTTTACTGATTCACCTTCCAGGCCTTGTCACCCGTTCAATATATCTTGGCTCCGGCGGCCTCCATCTTCTCTAACGTTGCGTATTTGTCACATCTCTTGCTTGTCATCGCTACCGACTAGTATCCGAATCGCACGTAACAATAGG
The DNA here is from genome assembly GCA_944474145.2 of Dicrocoelium dendriticum. Lineage (NCBI taxonomy): Eukaryota > Metazoa > Platyhelminthes > Trematoda > Plagiorchiida > Dicrocoeliidae > Dicrocoelium > Dicrocoelium dendriticum. Next base: position 94,126,545 of record OX104063.1, read on the forward strand.
AAACTCTGGCCCGGAACACGCCAAATGCCATTTCGAATTTTGTCTCGTTAGGCTGGTGACAGTTATGCCGTGATGCATTACTTGTCATCATTTTACTTTCTTATTAACCGTATAAGTTTATTTACTTTTGCAATGAGTTGTCTAGAGGAAAAACAACCTTTTTTCATGGTATTTCCACATCACTAGCCTCTCCAACTTATCAAGTGGACGATTCTTTGTTGTGGTTTGAAAAGTAGAAATTACTTTTACATTCGTAGGTTTTCTTCTGATTGTGCTAGATATGATCAGCTGACATGTTGGCTTCTTTTGTGTATATCCTCAGAGATGAGATACATAATATATTGTCCACCATCTGAAATGAATTGCGAGAGACTTAAATCGGCTCTTATTCAGCAAATTAAGTGTTTTGAAATGGCTAGCCTGTAGTAATTATCTAGCAATCCGCAACCGGGAGTCCAGATGCCCTCAACCTTGTTAAGTGAAAAGCAACAGATGCTCGACATGCCCAAAATGAACATATGGACGCTCCGGGAAATATGGATTCAACGCCTCCCTGAGAACATTCAGGTCATATTCGCAGTGGCAAGCAATTTGCCACTGGTAGAAGTTACAGACGTAGTTACAGACGGCACCAGCCAATGAATGGACACAAGCAAATAACCAGCTTAGTACCGGCGCAGCACTAGCGACAACCGTGAAAAACGAACTTACTCTAATGGACTCGCCATCATCGCGTAGCTACGGCGCTAAGTCGAGCATCTCAGTCTATACCGAAATTTAAAACAGTTAGTTAGTAATTTGTTAGTACTTTAGTCAGTTAATCAATTAGTCAGTTAGTAATCAATTAGTCAGTTAGCAATTTGAAAAGCACAATGAGAAGACAAAGTTCGGAAGGTGCATGCATTACGCATTGTCTAACCAGTGCCGATAATGATAACCTGTATTTTTTTTACAACAGCTTGTGGGTCTAGACATACATACAAACAAACCAGCGGAAAAACTTTTGTCTTGCTCCTACAACCAGGGCAGTCTGAGGATGACCGATAATTGATTTTGCACACAAAATTGCCTTAACCCGTGTTATGACAATGGCCTCGGCGAACCGGAGGAGCCGAGAATTGGTATGGCGAAGCAGGATTCTAAACGCCTTGTTAACCTCAATTAGGTGACCTGAGGTCAATAAGTGTCTGCCGATCGAAAATGCCGGTGACTTGCGCACACACGTAGTCGGACTTGGGCTTGCTTGCTGCGTAATCTCGCAGTGAACCCATTACGTTACATGCTCCTTCATTCCGGAACTCAGTGTTCCTGCCTATGTAACTAGCTCCGCAGTTACATAGGAATTAGTATACGCAGTTGGAGTTGGCCTCAATAGGCTGACTCTTTTTCAGTATGGGCAACGGCAGCTTATGAGTTCGGTCGATAAGTATAACTTCGGCAACACAGAATGTGCTCTGTGTGGCGGAAATCGGACATCTTGCAGTCCTCAAACAAGCAATGTCACCATTAAAGGGCAGCTCTAAGAATACCATTCTCTTAGGTACAGTAGGTGCAACAGCTTTCATTTCACGGATTTGGCTGTGCTTCTAGATAAATTGCTGAGGATAGCTATTTGCAATTAGCGTGTTAGTAATTAGTTCTAGTACACTGATCAGCCAACCGGGCGAACATTTTCGTTTGGGGCGAATAAATGGGCGCTTCACAAGCGCTTGCTTGTATCGCAATGGCGTGAAGCTGGTAAAATGCGGACACTGTCCAGAGCATGTTGTTTTTCTGTAGGCAGACGCTTTTACCACTCCGTTCTCCCTGCTAATGAGTAGCAATTCTAAATTTGGAAGAGTTTATTTCCCGCGGTCGCCCTAGATCATCGCCCGGTCGTACGAAATACAATGCTTCAAAGTTTTGATTTAACCATGTGCGTTCTTGTAATAAAGCCCGTAATTGTGATCAAACATGCCGTTTCAATGCAGTGAAGCCGCAAAACTACCACACCGGGACGTACCAGTGGCTAAAGATGTCGTTAAATCCCAAAGCCGTATCATCTACATTAAGGAATAAGATCAGGAAACCCAGTTTTTAGTTGATTCCGGAACGGAACTTAGCATCTTCCCCTTAGTACCGGTGAACTGAGCGGTTCTTTGTCAAAAAGCCTACGCGCCGACAAGTGCGTACCAATAGTCACCTACGGTAATGGGCCGCTTGGACGGGACCTCCATCTTCGACATGCGTTTCCCCGGGTATTCACTGTGGATGCGGTACCATTTGCCATCATCAGCATAGACATCCTCAGGAATTTCGACCACTCGGTAGATGCGAACGGACATTTTGTAGTCGATCTCGCAAGAAACCACATTTCCAAACACCTCGCCATGATACGCCGACCTTTACTCTCAGTACTCCAATCACCTTCAGCCAATGAGCGCGCTCTTCCTGAGGCATTGCAAGTCACGCATCACATTCAGTCTCGTCTTGTCCACGCCGAGTTTTATTCCCGAAACTTAAGGCAGCTATGGTGGCGTTTGAGAACATGCTCAAACTCAGGAATATCCTCCTTCAGACAGCCGTTGGTCCTCCCCAATGCAAATGATTCCTAGGAACCATAGTGACTGGCGTCCTTGCGATGTCTACCGCTCAAACAACAAAGTAAGTGTTTCGGATAGACAACGCATCCCTCAGATGCTGGACCTCACCGCAAGCTTTACAGATAAGACACAATCTTCAGTAAGGTATTTCTGGTCCGGGTCTACCACCAGACACAAGTAGAGGTTAAAGACATTCCTAAAACAGCCGTCATCACTCTTTGTGGCTTTGTCGAAATGTTATGATTGCCCTTCGGAGTATCCAACGCAGCACACCCTTTCTAAAGCATCATCCACGATGTCCTTGTAGTCTAGTCTTACATTGCTAATATTTTCGCAACCAGTTCGTTGGAAGTAGAGCACCTCGACCATCTCCGTCCTCCCTTCTAGCATTTGACCCAACACGGTGTCCCAATTAGTCCGGCTTAGTGTGAACTCGTTAAGTCAGCGGTAGAACTTCTCGTCTCATCTTCTGGTATTGCAGTTCTTTCTGAAAAAACTTAGGCAATTAGGGACTTGCCACTCCGAACTCATACAAGTAGCTGCTTAGATTTGTGACTTAGTCATATACTGTCGGCATTTCGTTCCTGGCCGTGCTCACCTAATGCAGCCTCTGACTGAACTACTCAGATACAATGTACATAGGTTCACTTTCCCCGACGCACCACAGACAGCTTTCACTGAGCTCAACAATGTTTTCTCGAACATGGCTCTCCTCGCTTATTCTAAGTCGATAGTAGCGCCCTGTATTACGGCTAATGCCTCAGACGTCGCGGTAGCTGTTCTCCAATAATACATTGATGGGCCATAGCAAACTCTTCAAACGCCTGCAGCTAGCGGATTGCCGCTACAGCACGTTTAATAGGAAACTGCTCGCTATTTAGCCATTCTCCACTTCCGGCACACGCCCCAAGGTCATGCTTTACGGTCTACATTGACCACAAGCCACCCTTCGCTTCCTTCAACTCATGCGTCGACAAGCCCACGCCAAGGGAATCTACACCATTTCCGAGTCATGTTAGGCCATTCAGGTGGCGACTTAAGCTAACCAGATATCAACTTAAGCTGGTACGCTAGCAGCTTACTCCTTCCGATGAACTAAGTTGACTCAGGCTACTGTGACATGCGCGCACCGTCGTGTGGCTGGTTCCTTAGGCAAGCGCTGTCGGCCAATAACATGTCGAATGCATAGTAGACATAGCAACGTGTACACATGTGTAGGGTAGGTGGGTTAGGGAAATCACTACATCCCGGAGTTTGCTCGTGTGCAACTTGGTACATGGGCGGTGACGGATTACATGACGGCGGATGGGGGTAGTATCTCGTTAACACCAGAGGTCACTCACGGCAGGTTAAGAGGAAACGGGGTCAGTGTATGATAAGGAATTGGAGCACGATTCACAACACCATTATAACAGAGCCTGTTATGGAATCGGGTCACTGGCTACTCGCATTCTGACACAGCCGACAATCCGTGTCACTAAGCTAAACCCCAGGCGCTTGTCCGTACGATTTATCGCGTACTGTGAACACATGGCGCGCAGGCGCACTAGGCACAATACGAGTGGCGCATTAAAGCGCGTAGGCCACAGGTTACTTTGGTCACACCGCCAAAGCGCATGTGCACCGGTTGACATAGGCACATGCAATGGTGAGATGGTACCAGCGTAGAAATCTTTCTGGCGTCCTACGATTGCGATGGGCGATGTATCAAGGTGGACAATAAGATGGTAATGCAGCTGACATATGGGTAGTCTTAGTGCTTGTTCCATGGCTGGCACTCAATGCGCTTCAAAGCAACGTGTAAAAGTTACACTGAGTATTGTTTAGTAGGGGCAATTAATTTAGTGCTGAACGAGTCCCGTAGGTAGGTAGGGGGTAGACCACAAAATCCAAAGATTATAGTGACACCACAGTTAGGCGTATACTAATGCTGCGGTGATACCATGATTTGGTATGGGTAGAGAAGTAGTGATGCAAGACGACGCTGAGAACGGGATGTCTACACAGGGAGCGGCTTACGGGCTGCTTGTACGCTGTCGCGTGCTCCCACAGGAATGCCTTCCTACTGTGGGCAAGTGTGACTGAGTCTCGCTTGTTCCGCAGACAATCAGCGCAGCATATCAGAGCGTGGGAAGTTCGACGCTGTCCATCTGGTTATGTATTACATATCACAAAGCCAATGTTTCCGCATATAGAGTAAGTGACCAACCATTTTTTAACCAGAATGAAGTATCTAACGGAGGATGGATGAACAACCTAGATTAGTATTCGCTTCTGTGTGGACTGCCATCGACCACCTGGATGTCGACTGTGTTCGCAATCAGCAACGAGTCGGATGCTTCAGGAAACGGTTCATGGTCCCTTTACTGCTATACTCGTACTGTTCCGGTGCCATGGGTAGTTTGTTGACTCAAAACTTGTTATCGGCTCTCGCCGGTTCGTGACATATGCTAATCGCCTCACAGCTTAGCTGGTAACGGCTTTAAGAACTAAGGCGTTGGCTCGGGTTACAGAATAGTTAATCGCTTCTCCTACCTGGATAACCGAAAAGTTCCATGTGCAGACAACACACTTGCACATGAATTTACCTAATTCTCAGATCCTTTGCAGAATACATGCACGCCAAAGTTATCGGGAGACATAGGTGAAGAAGCCGCGGACTAGGCTGGTGTACGAGTTGTGTTTACTGCGCGCGCAGAAGCAGTGCTACTTGTTTGGATTCTAATTAACGAGTAATCCTGTGCAATTTAAGTGAAAGCCTCCATACGATTGTGCAGCCGCGAGGTAACCAAACACTTTTTGTTTGCCGCAACAGTGCATGTTTCCACGAGTTACAGCCCGGACTCAGCTAAGATGAGTTCTACCGTCAACTATCCTACCTACTCCATAAGAATCATTGCAAGTATATGGTGGTTCTCATCGAAGACCTCAGCACACCGGTTGGTAGGCTTGAAGATTTGGAACAAGATGTCGGTAGTCTGGGTTGCCATGAGATTCGCATGACGGCTTAAGAAAGCAAAAGAAGAGCATCAGCAGTATGTCATTACGCAGTACGGACAACATGCTGCCATACAAGCACCATCGGTCGCATGTGGATTAAGGATGCTTCGAGAGTCGCCCGGTCCCGACCCAGGCTCCAACCAGCGTTGTCAGATTACGAGACAAGGTGGTTACCTTTAGGCTACGGGATTAAGGAGGTCGAGCGCCACAGATCTCTGCTGCTCACGGTCGTGGATACAGACTGACCACATGGTGATCGATCCCCATTGACGAGGCTGTTGATGGGACAGCAGATCAAGTTGAAGTACTTAGCTCACTTCTGATCACGCGCTTGTATGTACTAGGATCGTTACAGGTTCTGGCCCTCCCCCACTCAGAAGGGAGTGTAAACAGGTCAGTTGCAGGTGCCTTGTCCGCTGTGCGGGCACATTTTAATCTGACTACAGAATCCACCTTTTCTGATGAAATTATTAGTGTGATACGCTTCACTTGCACAAGTAGAAATGAGTTACAGCCGAACCGCGACTTATTAACGTGCTTTCGGTTATTGGTAAAACGATGGCAAGACCGGCCTGTTAGTTATGATATGAGCATGCCTCGCGTAACCGCATTCATCATACTGGCCACACTGGATTCACCTAGTGTCACTATCCTATAGTAGAGGGGCCGCTTCCTAGAATGCCTCGGTGGAGCTCTTCAGAGCTAGCTGAGAGCGGATCGAGAAGGACGGCTAGCGACGAGCCTGGGCCCGGAACTACGGAGCGGGAATATGTGGACAGCGCAATAAATCAGACATATACGCCGCTAGCGCAGCCCACAAGACCGACGCCGAGCCGATTGACAGCCCAGAACAAGCAAGTCGAGAGCTCTCGAACGACTCCTGGCCGATCCAAGTCGGGTACAGAGAAGTGGAGATCGAGGCGAAAACAGGAAGGCGGGTCTTCCAAGTCAGAGCTCCCGAGGCGAAAGGACTGGCTCGTCTCTAACATTCGTACCTGTGTTGCGTTGTGGGACGGCAATCTAGTCGATATTCGATGGTGCGTGTGAGACCCTGGTGTGACCGTTTTCGGTGTGCAATAAACGTCTACCCCCCTGTCGTGTCGTTCACGCTACACTGTTGCTGTGCCCATTCGCGAGGGATTTGACCCGGTTGGAGCAATATGCGGCCGGTGACGTGGAGGCGTGGCTCGATGCGTTCGACGGAATTGCGGCTTGCACGGGTGTGAGGGGATGCAAATTTGCTAATTGCTTTGGGCACACGGTTGAGTGGACGAGTCAAGGCGGTGTATCAGCTCACTCGGAAGGCCAAACTTCTGTCATTGGCAAATAGGAAAGGTTTGCCGGAGGAAAGGATGTCAAAAATATCGCTTGCACATAGTAGGAATAAAAACGGTCCTATAACACTACCTTGTATCACACCACTGGTGACAGGCTTTGGCGTGCTTGTTTCGTGTTGACTCGGAACAATCTGAGCTCTATCTGTAAGAATCAAACCATGAAAGCAGAGGATCGCCTATGACGTGTGCAATTAGTTTGCATAAGAGGTAGTTATGCGAGACACGAACAAATAAATGCCTTGTGCACATCGTGGTAGATTATTACTGATGAACCGCCATCCAGCGCCCAAGTCAGAAGATTGAGAAAGTCAAGTTAACATGTGGTGCAGGATCGCGCACTTAGGAAACCGTGTTGTGAGGTGTTGATAAGATTTCACATTATCATGAAGTCAAGCGTTTCGTACTTTACGTGACGCTCCATCATTTTAGAGAGTATAGAAGTATGGCTTAGTGGGGACCTTTAAATCGGTCGTGCCGTTGTCACTGAACATCGTTTTTACACTATCGCTATAGATACATTAGTTTTCGCGAAATATTTCAACATTGATATTTGTCAGCCTATTTTCAAGGTCACCGCTGCTGTCCTTCGCGTAAAGTTTAACAGAAATTTAAGCTACTGAGCACGTGAAGATGGACGGTCCCGATCTAGCTTGAAAATCTAGCTTGCGATGCTGGCTTTAAATTATTTTGTCGAAAATGTTTAATTGTTGCTCTTTTATACTGATCGTCTATTCAAGTGCCACCTACACAGTGTCCTTTCATCCATTCATACAAATTTAGTTCTCAATTGCGCGAAGAACATTCTTGTCGATTAATCTCATCACTCTCTTCTTAGCGGCTAATGCCGAAATAGGACTGCTGCATTCTTGTTATGAGGCGTGTAGGCAGTGTGTAGGCACCGTTAGCCGAAGGTTATACCCAATACCACCCATCCCAAAGTAAAGATGAGGCACTGCGCTCACCACTAGAAGTATAAATCGTATCTCACGTTGCTTGACATGTAGGCGATTGCGATGTTGGCGCTTTGATTGCTTGAGTGCTTCGCGTGCCCTTGAACGCTGCACTGCTAGCAATTAGCGAACGACTCATTATGCACCTCTTAGATTGGCAGAACTTGAGAGATGAAACTAAAGCACTTGACTGCATAGCCCTCTGAAATGCTTAACAATGAGCGGAAAAAGGCTGTTTCGCATCTTGAGATGGATCAGTGGCTTACATCCAACGCTTTGTGTAATCGGATCTCACAATACTTGTCCTAACGCAGCGATATGTTACCTACGTTACTATGCAACTTCGAGTTATCCGCAATAGTGCTTAGCCTAACGATCAACAGAATGACCTTTTCTGCGCACGGTAGTCTTCTTCGTAATACCAAGTAAGTGTCATTTCCTCTCTATCAATCAGGGACACAACAGTACGTCACAACACATGAGCTCTCATCGTTAGCGACACTGTAGTCAGGATTGCTAGGAATCATCCGGATATCAACGCCTAACGCGGAAACACGCGAGTACTCCCTGCGAAAGCACTTAGCCTGAACACCAATTTTTATATCTGAATGTCGAAACAATGCTTACGTGATGCAGAGCAGCGACCACATCAGTTCAAATTATCTACCTTTTATGTCAACAAAATGGGAGCAATTTTTCAATCAATACAATGCATTGCGCGAGCGTAATTCCTCCTCATATGATCTATCATATGCTGGCAGTGCTGAGAGGTCACGCAACCTCGTGTCACTGACTCATTTCACTCCAGGAAACACATTTTCACTCGATCTTGCAGAGCACACCCACAGGATCCTCCTGAAGCATCCCGGAATATCTCTGCCTCATAGATTGCCTCAAATATGGTTTTATGCTGCTGCAAATCCCCCATTTGGATTAAGTGATGAAGAATATGAGCAATGAAAAATGCTTTATCACGGGGTAAAAGCAAGTGCTTGACACGTCCCGTAGGATGGTTGGGGTGAATATGATGAGGTCAACATATATCTGGGTCATCTACCAAAGGGCAGCCGAGATGAATACTTTGATAAATCACATCAGTGTAAAATATAAAAAATCGAGCACAAACGCTCAGGAATACACCGGGGTGCAGTTGTCATTGATATAAGGAGTGTGAAAAATAAAATATGGTCGCTCACTTGGTTCCCTTTGAAACATAAATCCTGTAGAATAGCATGCTTGGCGTATTCCACAATAGAGGAGTTTAGGTAACAAAAATCTGGGAGCTAAGAGCAACATCTAATCGTTTTTTGAAAACGTTTAACGTAGGGAAGAATTGTTGGGTGGAGCCTGGGATACTAGTCGGTAAGCAATGACACGTAAGACGCATCAAATACGCGACAGTATAGACGTCGGAGGCGACAGAACCCATGGTATATTGCGCAGGCTAACAAAATTGGAAGCGAATCGGTCAGCGCAAGAAACGATGTAGCAAGGTACTCACCAAAACGCTTTGTGTCAACGCATGTGCAGTCAGTAAAACAAGTGGACGTTTTGAAGGTTATAACAACCGTAAAATCCAATGTTGTAAAACACTGAAAGAGCGTGTTTTCTGGTACACTACATGGGCCTCCCTCTAGAAGGCTGAATGATGGAAGCCGTCGATGGAGCTGTTAGTGGGGGAATACAGAAGGTGAGGATGGGTGCGGATAGTTGCATGGGCTTGAGCAAGGGCTTCCAAGGTGGGGTGTGCAGCAGAGTTCGCTGGGTCCGGGCTTTGGCTAGTAATTAGTTATGATGATCATGTGGATCAGAGTGCATCATCGGTGGGCCGGTTGGGGGGGGGGCTGGTCGGACTGCAAGAAAAACTGGCTAGTCCAGAAAAAAGGCCGACAGGAGCTTCCCTTTGCTGCAGACCCGACGGTGAGCTTGGGATGTGTCACTCCCCCCACCGTACTTTAGTCCACGGTCCTCGTCCCATGAAGAAATCCAGGCGTCCTCCTCTTAGGAAGCAATCAGGGCGTCCTCGTCCTACGAAGACATCGGGCGTCTTCGTCGGCAACACCCAGCTGGGTGGATTTGGACCAAGCCGTTTCTGGCACTCAGCAGCCGAAGGCGACTGACTGTTCCTTGGGTCAGGAAGGGAGGGCATGGGTCGGGTGGCGAGTCAAGCGGGGGTTGCCTTCGCAGGCACTTCCGGCGGTTGCGATTCTGAAAGATAGGACTCAGAGGGGGTGGGCAAGGGTCGGGGAAGTGGCTTGACGCAGGAGAGGGAGCATGGCATTAATGATAAAAACAAATGCGCTTTAAATGTTTTCAAAATGTTTTGGGTTTTATTTTTGTCCATTTTGCAAAGCGTTTTTGAACAAGAGGCACGATTCCCACTAAAGACGAAAATTGCGTGTTAATGGAAATAGCAAATGTTTACAAAATCTGAAAAGCGGACCGGACGTTTCCCCTGTCTACCGCGTCGGTCGGTTGCCTGGGGTTGAGGCGGGATAGGTTGACGGTCAAGGAGAACGGATGATTTCGGAATATCCAGTGATCGGGAAGTCACCACAGGTGCGGGTGCTTGTGTGATAGCATCGGGATGGGTTGCAAGTAGTTCGTCAAAGAAAGTTACTTTGAGGCGATCGATGGACACCGTTGTTCGGTGACCATTCTGGTTCAAAGTAAAATGTTCCGGAGTCCGTTGCAGAACTCTGAAAGGGCCAGTGTGGGGAAGCTGGAGAGGGCGCCGCACTGCGTCGATGCGGATGAAGATGTGAGTGCAGGTAGAGAGTCCGATGTGCATTGGCACATCTCTAGTCTGTTCACGCGGCGGAGTCGGGCGTAGTGAACGCATGCGTTGAGCTAGGGAGGACTCAAAGTTAAGCGGAGGCATACCCGATGATGCGGGAGGTGAAACGAATTCTTCTGGTAAATTGAGCGTTTTGCCGGAAACCGGCTCTGCTGATGCACATTGCAAGTCAGTTTTGATGCTGCTGCGAAAGCCTAAGAGTACGAGCGAAATGTTTTCGCTCCAGCTAGATTCGGAGGAGACGCAGAGCGAGGCTTTAACCTGTCTATGGAAGCGTTCAACTAACCCGTTGGCTGCTGGGTGATACGCTGTGGTATCAGTGCGGCAATAGCCTGAAAACTTGCAGATTGTATCGGATTGGGAGGATACGAAAATCGTTCTTCGGTCAGTTGTAATGGTGGATGGGCGTCCGGAGTGCGAAACACTCCGGTCCAAGAAGGCCCGGATAACAGTCTCAACTGTGCAGTCTGTTACCGTAGTGGCTACTGGCCATCTGGGGAAGCGGTCGACACATGTAAGAATATATGCGAATCCACATGACGGAGGCAATGGACCTACCAGGTCTAAGTGTATATGCGAGAACCAAGAGTCCGGGGCAGGAAACGAACCAAGAGGACTGCGAGTGTGAGGATTTAGTTTGGAGCGCTGGCATTGAATGCAGGCGTGAGCCCAAGTGCGAGCATCTTTGTTTACGCGTGGCCAAACGAAACGTTCGGTGACCAGTTTCAAAGATGCACGGATACCGGGATGTGATAGTGAGTGCAGTGCGTCAAAGACTATACGTCTGAAGGAGACGGGCACGAGGGGTCTAGGATATGCTGTGGTAATGCCAAGGAGAATGGTTCCTTCCGTGTTTTGGAGAGGAACAGGTAGCACAAGCAGCGAAGTGGACTGTAGTGTGCGTTGTGTGTGTTCGTCTTGAGGCTGAGCAGATGGCATGGCGGCAAGGTTGACGGTAGGCAAAGACTGGAGAGTGAGGTTGACGCGTAAGAGAGTGTCGACAACGGGATTGTCGACACCTGAGACATGACGTATGTCGGCAGTGAACTGCGTGACAAAGTCTAGATGTCTCGTTTCCCGTGGTGAGTATTTGTGGTAAGGAGTGTTGAAAGCGAAGATGAGGGGCTTGTGGTCAGTGTAGACCGTGAAAGCGTGGCCTTCGAGTGTGTTCCGGAAGTGACGAATCGCTACGTGAATGACGAGCAGGTCTCTGCCAAACCAGCTGTAGCGAGATTCCGCTGGCTGCAGGCGCTTGGAGAAGAACCCAAGGGGTCGCCATTGCCCACCAACAAGTTGTTGGAGGACGGCTCCTACCGCGATGTCTGAGGCATTAGTCGTAATAGAAAGGGACGCAGTCGATTCGGAATGAGTGAGGAGGGCTATGTTGGAGATAGCATCCTTGAGCTCGGCGAAGGCTGCCTGTGCTGTATCAGGGAAATCGAATTTACGTTCATTCCCTCTGAGTAGGTCGGTCAGAGACTGCATGAGCTAAACGCAGCGCGGAATGAAGCTTCAATAATAGTTGAGCAAACCACAAAATCGACGGAGGTGTTTGAATGAAGTCGGAGCTAGGAAGTCCTTGATTACCTGGATCTTATCAGGAAGGACTTCGATGCCTGACTATGAAACGAGGTGGCCCAGGAATTCCACCGTTGATTTGCCGAGTTCGCAATTGTCGGGTTGACTGTGGCACCGTGTTGGGTCAAACGCTGGGACAGAGTTCGAAGATGCTCGAGGTGCTCTTGTTCCGATGAACTGTCTATTTAAATATCATCGAGATAGGAATAAACGAAGCCTGGGCCACGAGTGACGTAGTGGATGAAGCGTTGGAATGTATGTGCGGCGTTTCATAGTCCAAATGGCATTCTTAGAAATTCAAACGAGCCGAAAGTGGTGATAACGGCTGTTTTAGGAATTTCATTTTCTGCTACAAGTATCTGCTGATAGGCGCGAACCAGATCGATCTTGCTGAAGGTCGTCTTATCTGTGAGGCATGCGGTAAGGTCCTGCATGTGTGGGATGGGATACCTATCTGGGACGGTTAGCCGATTGAGTGTGCGTTAATCATCGCAAGGGTGCCAGTTACCAGATTACTTGGGGACCACCTGCATGGGCGAGAACTAAGGGATATCGGAAGGGCGGATTATTCCAAGTTCAAGCATGTGCTCAAACTCCGCCCTAGCTACCTTTAGTTTCTCGGGTGATAGTCGGCGTGGACGGCATGAGACGAGTGGACCTAACGTCCGTATGTGGTGCGTGAGTTGAGCTGCCACGGGCAAAGCTGTGTTCATTGGCTAAACGAGCTTGGAATACTGAGAAAAGTGGTTACTGTAGTCTGGCGAGATCTGGGGAAATGCATAGACCGGTTTTATAGATGCGATATCGGCGGTGATGCCACCTACACTGGGTTTCGCTGCAGTGTCGACTATCATCTGGCGTTTCGCATCGACCAAGAGGTCGAAATTCCTGCGAATTCATGCCAATGATGTCTGAGGGGACTGCAGCGACGGTGAATACCCAGCGGACTGTGCGCCGAAGACCTAGGTCCAGGGTAAGCGACCGATGACTGTAGGTGGCTATTAGCGTGCCATTGTCGGCAGTGAGCTTTGTCGACAAAAAATCTAGAGGCTCACCTGGAATAGGGGGAATGACACTGACTTCCGCTCCGATATTAACTAAGAACTGGGTCTCGGAGTCATTATGCTTAATGTAGATGAGACGACTTTGGGCTTTTCCGACACCGTTATTAACCATTACAGGCCAGCGTGGGGGATTGTCTGCAGCGGAGTAGCCACTTGGCAGAGTGAAAACTCACAACGGCGGACGGCGTGCTGCTGACAGGGGCCCACCAGTTGTTGGGTGGAGCCTGGGATACTAGTCGGTAAGATATGACACTTTAGGGACGTGTCAAATACGGGACATTATAGAAGCTGGAGGCGACAGAACCCAAGTATATTGCGCAGGGTACCAAAATTGGAAGCGAATCAGCCAGATCAAGAAACGGTGCAGCAAGTCACTCACCAAAACGCTTTGTGTCAACGGATGTGCAGTCAGTAAAACGTGTGGCTGTTTTTAGGGTTAAACAACCGTAAAATCCTATGTTGCAAAATGCTGAACGAGCGTGTTTTCCGGTACAGTTCAGTCTTGAAAAATCCCTCTGCTATCCGACTTTGTTTTACCAATTGTTCTGGCAGGCATTTTGCCTGTCTCGCACGTGGAGAACTATACCGTTTATTTATTTATTTGGTTGGTTAGTTACTAGCAAGCCCTCACAGCTCTTTGGCGCCCCCGTCCCCGATTAATCGCAGGCATGCCCCTGTGACTTTCTTGCTAGCCGGGCAGATTGTCCGACTATTGATAAGTCGTCCTAAAAGTTAGGCTACGTCAGTGCCGAACTAGCCATAAGATCAGTTATAGGGTGTCGCATTGCCGTGTCTGCACCCCCCTCTACTGGCGCTATGGAGAGTGTATGTGTTTGCGTGAATGGTAGTCTACTTACGCATCCTCAACCCCGAACCATTCGCACCACATGAGTTTGGACAACATTGTGCCCCTAGCCTGTGGGGTACTAGCTTCCCAGTAACCAAATGACGGCTGAATAGAGGTTAGAACGTCTAGGTGTCTCCACTGCACACCATCAATTCATTCTATTCATGCAAGTGTTATTGCCTCATCGGCTGATTTGGGCTGGGCGCATGGCACGTCGAAAAGGTAATGGATGCAATTCTAATGCGTTAGGGACTAAGTTCATTTAGCTTACGGCTGCAAATCAGCTCCTTGGAAAGAAATTCAACTGCACTATGGAAGCAATCATTCGGGAACTGATGTAGATTCCTGGTTAACAAACTTCTCCGGCCTGTAGCTTGATGGTTCGTATGTACCTTTAGGTTGCGTTGCTCACACCGTTCGGGCTGCTTCAGTTGTCTGCGTTGGTAAGCAGGAACTGTGCCAGAGGGTTCGGTAGTGGTGCTTCACTGGGCGCATGGGTGAGCAAAATCACACAGGCTTCGTGTGGTGAAAGGCACGTAAAAATACAGTGGTAACTGGGAGACGACAATATAGGCTGTATCTACGGTAAACAGTACTAAGTTATATCTTGTCTGGTAGTCTTAAAGAAGCTCTGTCGAATGGTATCTCAAAGGTACTGATAAAATACAAAATACAAGTTACTTGTCACTTGAATTCTTGACAGTCAGATGTGAGACGATTTCTCGTAAGGTAACTGCTTGAGCGCTACGCCAGCACCACTTTTCAACCTCCAAATGTGAACAAGTGGGGTTTGTACACGAATTTAATCAATTTATCGTAAACAACCCCGTATAGTTTGAATGTAACATTTGTTTTGGTCCATTTGCAACCGTTTCCTGAGGGTGGCGTTTACTCGTAAACAGCCATCCCGCTGGTTTTGTGAAACTTGACCTTTTGCTAACCTAAAAGCACCTTACGCACCCGATTTTCCGTTGACAATGAAAGTAATGTACCTATAAATACAATTTCTCCACTAGGTTAATATTGAAGAGTGTGTTACCGATGCAAAAATGATACACGTTAGATGCTCAACCATCATCAAATCGACACTTGGAGCTGCACATCTTCACAATTTCCACAGCTGTGTTTGTAAAATACGTCAATAAAGCACCAACACTGTGCGCAGGGGAATTGCTTCACTGCATGTTAACAACTCTTAAAGCTTTGCCTGTGCAGCATTCTGTCGACCGTCGGAGCCCTGGGAGCAAAGGATACCCTGTCAAACCAAAACTGGTTACTTGTCGTGGTGAACACTTGAAATTCCCCGCGTTCAAAGGTGAGTTTACAATAAGTAAGGGAAAGCGCCATCCACATCTCCAGGTACACACGTGGGAGGATTCATTTGGGAAGAAACCGAATACACAGGAAACAGGTTTTACGCTTATCGAGATGGAAGCATTGCAAAATACCGTCATACAATGACGCCTGCTCCCCAGCCATGTTGTGGAATTGTGTATAGTAGTTCAGTGGGTTAATTAGAGAAGTGTTATAACATGGAATTGAAATAAACATCCGTCACACGGAGACCAAAGGATGCAGGAAATCGCCAAAATACTCTATATTTCCCTAAAGATGGACAAAAATGGTCTGACTTTGTAGACGTATATAAATGAAGAATTTGGTTAAATGCACTGCAACTAGTAGGCAGATGAAAACTGTGATTTCTCATGGGGGATGTTTAGTCTCCTTTAGGCAGAACAGGAATACGGATTAGTATTTTCACTACTATTTATGTGCACCGAAATCAGAGAAGCAATCACGATTGCAGTTTACATTAAAATGTATATTTTTAGCAATCTGCCTCAGAAGGCAGCTTAAAATACAGAACAAGTTATTGGATCGTTGTTTATTAAACTATGTTGCCATGTTCATACAGATTCTAAAGTCAATGTCCTATAACAGTGGTTTCCAATCCGGGAGTAATTACCCCCAATGGGGTAAAATGGAATTTTACTAGGGGTAAATATAAGTGCAGGGATTGGGTCACAAATATTTTTGCCAAAGATAATCGCAAAATTACTAGTATCAAGACTTTCACTTAACCATCTTATCATTGCTGTTTATCCATCAGTGACCGATCAGTAGCGAGTGGTCAGTGAATTAGACAAATTCCGGTAATAAATTTTACAACCTCAACTACCAATACAACCTTGCAAAGCAACGCAGCTGCATTTCGCCTGTAGCGACTCGTTCGTCGATCGTTGAGTCAGACACTCGTTCAATGGGTATGAGCGTATGATAGTCGACCAGGTAAATGAGTGAGTGAATGTTTACAAGATAGAAGGGACAAAACAGGCGATTAGTGTTCAGGTCGTATCGATACAGAGTGGTGATGGGAAGCTGTCATTCAACACGGACTTGGAAGGGATGGTTGGAACAAATGCGAAGCCGCTGACAGCTGTTCATGTTTGATCAGGGATCCCATGCCGAAGCAAGAAACCAAATGAACTCGGAGCAGGACTTACGATGTGCATTAGCCAAAAGCACACCAAATCTATCAGAAATGATTAGAGCAACCGTCTCATTAACGCACATCACCACTTGATTATTTAAAGCTTGCTCAAAAATAGGCGTTTCCTTAAATGATCGAGATTAATTAAAAGTGTGTTTATCTTCCGTAAGTAAAACCAAGAAGTTCAATAGTTATAGGGTAGTTAGCTTTCAAAGTAAACATTTTTCTCGAGCTAAAGGTTTATAGTGAACCCGCTTTGGGAGTAACAGCCTCAAAAAGGTTAAGAAACACTGTTCTATAGTTATTCCTCATTGACCCGACTTTTGCTCAAAAGCCAGCTTCATGATGAACACAATGACTTTGAAAATCCATCTCGAAAAAGAAGCAGTGAAGAAATGAATGTGAGATGCTCTGTTCCGCAGAGAAAATTAGATATGCTCTCGGGAGCAGTATAAATTGGCAAACAGTGTCGCATTGAACTGTGGGTCCAATCGGTGAAAAGATCGTTCTGCAATTAACTTCTGTTCCAACCATTGTTCCATGCAATCGTAGGCCACTGGTTGGAAGGTCGGCAAAAACTTGTTAGCGAACAAGTGGGGCTGTCTCACGAGAATGGGTATGTCCCGCACACCAAAAATGCAAATCCCGTGCACGGCTACCATACTCGGACAGTCCGCTGTATCCCAGTTGACGTAACGCACTAGGAACCAAGATCGAGGGTCCGAGGAAGACGGCGGATGAATTAGTCGACATGATCCTGGGGCACCAAGCTCTGGAGAGTACGCCAGAGTAGAAAAGAAAAGCTCATCCTGAATCTTTCGAACATGCTCCTCGGCCTTCATTGCCTTCAGAATTTCTAGCGCTCGAGGGTCGGTGAGAGCAAACTGCAGAAATTCCCGCCGAGCAGCTATCAAGAAGCTACCTTTCGTCCAGGCCACCTGTGTAACAAAAGTGTATGCATAAGAAGTTTGAGTGGTATATATTCTTGATGGTGTAACAAGTTGTTAAGGCGAGACGATTACATGATTGATAACTGTGGATAAGCCTATACCACTTACCTGACTGGGTCTCACAAACAGACCTTATTGTGTCACACAGTCTGCCCTCTAATATCGAAAAATCAGGTAGATTTCAGACATATCGGATTGCCTGATCACTTCTGGTACGCATAAGTCAAGAACTACTGAAGACGATGCTGTCCCGTGGATAAAATGAGTCCAGCTGGAAAACCGATAACACGGAAGCTTCAAATGGGGAATACTTCGGTTTATTTATGAAAGTCAATAAAACAGACAAGTACGTTTTCAGTGATTCATCGGAAGGCTAAATACAGCATCTTTATATACTTTTGACAAGTAGGGGTGGATTAAATAACTAGAAAGTTAACGTGCCATGATGACCATAATGGGTGTGATTTATTCACGAAGAGACTGCTCGGACGACAGCTGGCCACGATAAAGCCAAAGCCTTGCACTGTTTATGCACACACACAACGGGAGTCGTTGAAGGGAGTCACTATCGCTTCCGCTGAGGTAAGAGTTTAACATCTGATAGGTCTAGAGTGAACACCATTCATGCAGTATATCGGATGTAACGCTATAGAGATAACGACGGCTTAATTCGTTTGGACTAGGTGAGCGACTATTGTGTGTTCTACGTGCCCGGCTTGACAAAGATGGCTGATGCTCGCGTACGTTTTCAGATAAAAGTATCGTGGTGCTTCCTATGTAACTTCTTCCACAGGTACAAGTATATTGGCCAACACAGAAGATCACACATAAGGACAAATAATCATTCAGCTGGAGGCGTTGTACAGGCGTGAGTGTGAAAATAATGCGTACCTGTCGGACGCCATAGATGTTATTGGCGATCTATCTCAATCGCTTTCTCCAAGCTGCCCCGAATTATTGTCACCCGTGAATGGTAGAGGTATACGGGTTTCTTCTACTGTGGGTGTTATAGTGACCATACACTCGGTTCACACATTAGGAAGGAGGCTTAACCGATCAATACTGGGTCCGCAACCTTGACAACCTAGCACGGAAGATAGTGAATGCACTAGCAAGCGTGACAAAGAACGAAAACAGGAGATACGCTTCCCGCATATTTTATAGTAAGTATGATGGTAAAACTTTGAAAGAAAGCCAACAGTTGATGCTCTAAGTATAGCCGGTTGTATTAATTCCCGAACAAATGATTACACACTACAAACAAGGTAGCCTGCAATACGGCCAGGATAATCCGTGTGAACTTTCAAGTCCGTAATGTTATGAAGTCGGACAACAGCTGTGTGCGCAAAATCGAAGTAAATGTGCAAGATGCTTACACTGTTCCGAAGCAATACTGCAGTTGGCCAGTTAAGTATCTTAATGAACACCCTGTAACTGACTTGATGCATCAACTGCACAAATGCAGTTACCAATGGGCCTAAATGCAATGGTTTTCCGACTACACCTTACATACGGCTGCCAAATTAGACAGTACCCAGACCACCAGACAGGTTCGGCCCTGGGTGTCGTGCGACTATCGCCAATCTTGCAGCTACCAACGGGTGGAAGCTGGAAAAGTTATACTTCGTTTCACATCTGTGATGCTCTGCATATCTGCCCACATCAAATGGATGAGCAGGTATGAATCCAAATTTTGCCAACCGAGCCATCACCAGATGAATTTGTCATACCCTACTCGCTGCAGTTGTGTCTGTGTCTTTTAGCTCATCATCGAGACCTATAACGCGCAGTCAGGGTCATGTATGCAAGATGGCGCAGTTACTTCAAATTCGGTAGTGGTTGCTATCATTGAAATGCTCTGTTACACTGCTGACTACGGATGTAACGTTTTAGTTATATCTTACAGTTGTTTTTCTATATTGGTATCAAGGTCAATTATGACCAATTTTACCGCGGCGGATTCGAAATTATCCGCGTGGTACCCTCTCGGATTTGCTATAAAACAAACAACGCTTGGAATCAGCATTCCAAGGTCTCTTTGTCTGGATTTTGAATCTTTTGATTCCTACAGTGATCTTACCTAAATCCTACGTGACAACACCATGACCCGCTTGGATCCATCTGGTTCTCTTACCGGCAACTAAAGCAGGACTTCCGACATTCCGACATTTGAATTACTGGCTTTGCTACTACAAACTCCAGTCCCAATTACACCCGGAGTATACCTGACCAGAGGGCATTGTTTAAATAGAGGAGGCGGTTCTGCTATTCAACTTCGCAAGTGACCTTCAAGTTGGCGTGCACAGTATTTAACCGCCTCACTAGTTGCGTTGGCTGCCGTTCTGATGAAAGAAGGTCAAGACCTCATCCACATAGCGTTTGTAGTGTGGCAGCTGAGCTAGTTCTTTGGATATACGTCGAGCTACCATCAAGCTAAAAGCAATCCGCAAAAATGGAGCCCAGTGGGTTGCCCATGGCTACCCCGTCAATTTGACACTACAGTATGTTCCTTGAAAGAAAATTCTACATTATACACAGGAGCAGATTCTCGTAATAACTCAACCAGTATCGGTAACTATCAACTTGGACTTGCTGTTAATTCCCAAATGTAGTCTACCGTCTGATGCAGCGGGACGTTGGCAAACAAGGATTTTACGTATACATAACATATCAGTTTGTCAGATGCACTTTATCGAGGTCTTCGATAAGCTCAAACGAATCTTTGAAATGTGTTACTATGGGAGAAAGCAACTTCACCAACCAGCGTACTTGTTTATGTTGGGGTGCATTTACCATCGAGAGAATTGATTTGAGAAGCACTCCACTCTTTTGTGTCTTCGGAAGCCTATAGAGCTGAGGTGTATTTGAACCACTCAATTTTAAACAGTTATAAGTAGTATCGTCGATCACGCGATACTGGAGGAGCACTTCTGAATGATGGATTATGCAGGATCCGAAAAGTCACGTTAGCTGCCTTCTCATGTCGTCGAAATTTGTTGCTGTTAGTGCGTACAACACTCGTCTTCTGAATGTATTCGTATTTATTCATGACAACCACACCTGAGCCTCTATCCGGCTTCATCACAATCACATCTCTAGCACGCAATTCTCGTAGCGCTTGCATATTCTTATTCGTAAGCGCGCACCTTTCTTTTATTGGTACAGCTTTTACTTCATGGGTGACATCGGTCAGTTTATTTCTAAACCATCTAAGCTTGTCGGCGCTAGCTGGTTGGAAATCCTTCACCTGAGCAAAGAAATTCTCAAACTGCTTCTCAATAAACAACCCATTCAACCATCTTGGGTGCACTCTATAATCAGGTCCGAACGACAGTGACTCCAAATTCAGATCTTCAAGCCTCACGTTTCACAGCTTCGGTCACGTATACAATGTTTCTCGTTATGCAAGTTCGCCAACGATTTTTCGAGTCTAGCTAATTCGTCCTTATTGTACCATCGATGGTCATTTTACAAAAATGTACGTACACAATTGGACAGCAGATTGATAAACCTTCGACTACAGGCGGTGGACGTGCATGGGCTTCCAGTATGCGTGTCATGTGGTCTTCAGGTGAGCGGATGTGACGCGTCTGAGGTTAACTCCAGTAGGCTTGAGCCTGTTTTGCATAACAGTGTAAATATCGGTCGAGAATAGGGAGCAGGAGAAGACATTCCGAGAGGAAGTCAATTTCCACAGGCTTACGTGTAACCCTGGCACCTCAAATTGACAATGCGATGGAGCACCTTGATAGCATCTGGGGGAATACGTCGTTTAAGGAATTTGAAGCAATTAGTACCCACAGCAAGTTGAAAATTGCAGTGAGAAGACGAAAATCGGCAGATGCATACATTTCGTACCGTCTCGTCAGTGCCGAAAACGGCAACTTGGAATCACGTACAACGATTAGATGATGCAAGCAAACAGTACAAAAAACAACAGAACTTGTGATGTAGAAGCAAGTGTTGGTAGCTGAGGTTGTTCAGTTGGTGATCTCGGCAGTTTGACTGCAGTCAAACTGTCGAGCTCAGCGAACACAGATCACCAACGGAACTGGTGCCTCTATGTCCAGTGTAATCTGAGGTTGACCGACAATTGCTTTCAGACACAAAGCACCGGTTCACCGGTTTATTGCAAGAGCCTCAGCAAATCGCAGCACCCGTGAACTGGTGCGACATAGTAGAATTTTGAATGCTGTGCTTACCTCGATCAGATGACCTGAGGTCAGTAAGTGCCTGGCGATCGTAGATGCCGGTGTCTTGTGCGCACGTGCAGTCTGACTTGGGACCGTTTGTTGTGCTATCTCGCATTGAACCCGTTTCGACACGTGCTTCTTCATTCATCGTCCAGGATCTTGACCTGAGCTGACCGATTCCGCTGATATTTTGAAATCAATACATGTTACTGCTGGCCGGTGGTCGAGTGGTCTGCACGCCTGGCTTGCAATCATAAGGTCACCGGTTCTAATCCACCTAGGGGTGGTTGTCCTCGCGGCATACTCAATCCAAGCGCAACTGGCGGTGGTCTCGCTGCATCGAAGCGCCCTTACGGCGTACAGCTGAGGTACTGTAATGTTATTTTAATACATGTTATCTCCCGAAATTCGTGCTTCATTGAGTGTGGTAACAAAGTTAGCACCGCATTTACAGGAATTATGGAGAAACATTATGGAAACAAGCATAAACATGGTACTGGTTGGAAATTTGGTCTCAGTCGCCGTTCTATCGATAATTGTATTGCGTCAAATGGGCGCTAACACCAAACAAGAAGTTTGCAGTCATTGTACGAAGCAGCGGTTATGATCCATTTAGAGTACTGTATACACACATGATCGCCGTATCTCCGTGGTGCTTATTTGCATAGAAGTAATTCAGGAACCGGCAACCAGGATAATGCAAGGTCAACATAGGAAGTCATATGAAGAATGCTTGAGGTTGTTTTCCTTGGAGCGGCATAAACTAAGAGAGGAACATTGTTTGAAGTTCAAACAACAGAAGGTTAGATTGGCTATCAGGGCAGAATTTTACGAACTGCGTGGTACGCAACTGGAAATAAACTATCTTCTGAGTTAATGGACAGCAAAAATGTAGTAGCCTTCAAAAGATGCCTTTCTAAAAGCAAAAATAATGAGTCAGCTGTACTCCGTAACGGCACTTCGATGCCGCGCGACCACCACCAGCCGCACGTGGGTTGAGGATGCTGCAAGGATGCCACCCCTAAGTGGATTCGAACCGGTGACTTTATGATTGCAAGTCAGGCGTGTAGGCCACTCGGTCACTGGCCTTGCTAACTTTTGGCCATATCCTTTCCAGAACTAATGTGATTTTATTGAAACAGAAGCGATACCTCGTGTAGGATATTTGATTTTGATTTAGATAAATGTACATTGCTCTAGTTTTTGCTTCATTGCTCTTAGCACAAGTAAACAGAGGCGATCAAATGCCGAAGTGCCGGGGGCTCTAGTTTGTTACCAGCAAAAGGCGCATGACACTCGCTAGGTGGCGACCTGTGTCGTCCTTGGATCTTGACCTGACTTGATCTACCCCACTAACATTTTGAAATACAGATTACTGTCAGCAATTCGTGCTTCAATGAGTGTGGTCACAGTTAGGAACACATTTACACGAATTTTGAATAAACATTTTAGAAACAAGTGTAAACATCGTGTTTATTGGCAATCTGGTCTCAGTCGCTGTTCTGTCGATAAATCATCATTTCTACTGATACTTTCCAGTAACGTGAGCTATCTTCTCGGTAACATCAATTTTTGACTGTACACAGGGACGCCGCGCGTTTTTGCATCCCTGTGTGCTAGATACTACTTTGTTTCGGATTACTGCGTTATACTTGCTGTTATGTGTGAACTGTGCACCAATATTCTCCTTTTGGTGTATTTTCCAATCGGTGCAAATTTGGTGGATATTCTTCGGCTAATTCCGGAGATCTTGATTGGCCCAACTGACATCTGTGTCCACCATCATGGAGTTGTTCTACCTTGTGATGCAGTCTCAAGCTACTCGTGGTTCATGTTCGAAAGTTGTGGAAATTAAGGCTCATGCACTTCGGTGCTTCGGCTGCGATGTTTTGTTCCATATTTCATGCATTGGCTTATCCATTGACGTGTTTCGAAAATCTCTCGACATCCGGCATCGGTCTTTTCAAGTTATAGGTGATAAATGTCGCAGTGCAAGATATCAGAATACACAGCGACTGAGAACAACTACGGGAAAACCTTCCTTCCATGCAGAAACAAACTGTTTACCAGGTGGGGTCAAACGCCCTCGTGAAAGTACCTCCGTCACCTTGCCTTCCCTTGTCACTTCATGATCTGCACCACCACCAGCGTCTTCGAACCCGGACGAGTCTTAGGTTTAATGTTCCTCACCGATTGAAGACTCAGACTCAGAAGCTACGAAATGCCGCTTCACTGATCGGTCCGTGAATTTCGCAGAGCTTGTCTGTGAAACTCTGAACACCGAATATCTATGGACAACTCCAAAGCCTAAGGGGGCCACCTAACCGAGTTCAGGCGTCACCTGCTGATAAACAATAACCCAAACCGATAAGCGCCTCTTGTCCTTCTCCCACAGGTTCATCACCGATTTCACTGAGGCGTCATAATCTCATGGTCTTCCATGTACCAGAGTCAAAAGATGAAAACACTCAAATACGCTATGATCACGATGTTGAATTCCTACAGGGGCTCATCCAAAGACTCTTGGATGTGGATGAAGACGCTGTGATGATTAAACAAGTAATCCGACTTGGCCAGAAAACTAACCAGTCATGTCGACCTCTGAGAATCACCTTTGCAAATCCCAATATGCCGCAGCTCATACTGTCTCGTCTGTCAAGGCTGAAAGGCATAAAAGTTCACATCCGCCGAGACTTGGAACCCGAAGACAGGGATCGTTTGAAGACTGCGGTCATTGAGCTCAAACGCCGTACAGAGGAAGGTGAGACTGACTTACAAGTTGTAAATTTTTGGGTGATCAAGAAGGGTGTACGAACCCGTATCAACCGGTTGCTCAACTTCCAAGGACGTCCCGCGCTACCTCTCAGGGCCACCGTGTGGCATTCGCCAACGTGTGCAGCCTAATGAACAAACGTGACGAACTGTGCCACAC
>OX104063.1:94151434-94194228 GCA_944474145.2 Dicrocoelium dendriticum
GTACCAACGTAGACAACTGAGGCAGCTCAAACAGTGTGATAAACTCAACCTAAAGGTCCATCCGAACCATCAAGTCACAGACCGGGGTAGTTTATTGACCAGCAATCTACATCAGTTCCCGATTAATTGCATCCATAACGCAGTTGAATTTCTTCCTAAGCAGCTGATTTGCATCCATAAGCCAATTGCACTTAGTGTTTAACCCATTTGAATTGCATCCATTATCTTTCGGATGCACCATGCGCTCAACCCAAATCAGCGAATGACGTTAGATGTAATAACACTTGCATGGATAGAATGAATTGATGGTGTGCCATGAAGAAGCATAGGCGTTCTAACATCTATTCAGCGGCCATCGGCTACTCGGAAGCTAGTCCCACACAGGCAAGGGCCACAATCTTGTTGAAACGAACGTGATGCGAATAGTTGGGGGTTAGGTGAGCGTAAGTGGACTACCATGCACTTAAAGGCATACCTTGTGTACGGCACCAGTAGAGCGTGCTGCAAACGCGCCAATGCGACACCTTAATAGCGATCTTATGACAAGTTCAGCCCCGCCGCAGGGTAAGTTTTAGGACGGCTTATCAACAGTCGAACACTCTGCCTGAATAGCAAGACAGTCACAGAGGGATGACTGCGAATAGTCCGGGAAGGTGGTACTAAAGGTTTTGAGGCGCTTGCGAGTAAATAAATAAATAAATGACCGGTATATATCTGGACGTGTGGGACAGGCAAAATACAAGCCTGATCGATTGGAACAACAAAGTTTAATAGTGGATAGACTTTTCAACCGCTGTTCTCAATAAAGTGGTTAAGATTCTCAATACTTTTAAAGCACTAAAATATGGAGAAGTTGAGATTAGGAATAAAAGTAGATATGGCCGTCAGTTCAAGTAAAGTAACACGCGGTTACTGGAACTGTCGCCCGGAGACCTACCTCCACACTTCACTTAGACATCTTCTCTGGCCAAGTGTTGTTTTGACTTAAGGCAATAGATGACGATAATTTTGACTCGTATTTTTCTTGTTGGCTGTTGTTATACTCAATATTGTCCTCATGCTGGTGATACATAATATATAAAAATGTAGAAATTTATGTGGAGACCTGTGTAATATGTTAAGCTTTCCCCAGCATACAGCCATCATTTAGCTGATGCGAGTGCAACACTTTTAATATTTGCTAATTACTTCGTGACAACACGAATCGCATTTGTGTATTGCATTTTTAGGAAGCATTTATCCATCACATTGAGAAATCGGCCCATTCGTGGACAACAAGGGTAGGAGCGAAATAAACAAATATGAAAGGGAGGAAATAACAGTACCGAGAAGCTAACGAGCTTTTGTTGGAAGTTGTCCCATACAGCTTGTACAAATTATCACTGGAGATATAAACCTTCAAAAATGTACATGTTTTTAAAAGTGAATTTCCAGAGGAAATGATTGAGCTAAACAAATAAATAAATCTTTTATTCTCGGCTGTGCAAAGCACGCCCATGGAAGGATGATCAGGTAGGTACAACTATACCGATATTTTATGGCAATTGTAACAGAGACAGTAGAAAATTGTTCAAACGCTCATGATTGGAATTGTTCAATGGTGGAAATGTGGAACAATGATTGAGTTTATAGTACTCATTAGTAGCAGGATTTTAGTTGTAAATCGGATAAGGCTTTCATCCCAACAGTACACAAGCTGCATAGCAGAGTTGTCGTGAGATTGGGACCCGTTTGTGAGGACATAATCGGTCTGCCATATATTACAGTCCTACCTCAGCCAATAATAGATTAAGAATCCTGAGTGATCCAGTAGAAGATATTTGAAGAGCACGATCGAGAAAGCTATGACAATATATTGAGTTCTTGCGGACGTAACGCAAAGATCAACGGTGATATGGCATAAAGGAAACAGACAACCGTATTTGCATGAAATCATAGAAAGAAGAGACGACAATATATGCAGATGTAGAAGTTCCAGTGTATTGACCGGATATACAATAGTGACGCTAGTTGACCTGCCAGTGTGAAGTTATGGGCTGTGACCGTATCCTGTGGCGATTCACATCTGCCACGTTGCAGTGTTGTTAAACGCATATTTGTGGCTTTCTTTTGGTAGAAGGCTTGCCACTTGAAAACTCACCACGTCCTGAAACACTGCCGCCGATCCATTGAATGGCAAGTTGTAACTGGTTATGCTTCTTGTTGAGCGTTTATTTGCTCAGTTACCCGCAGTCAAGTTGCGCCCCATTTTACCTTGGCTGATGCGTTAAGCGAGTGCCTATTGCGTTCCTGGGTCGTATTCTGTTTTCAACCAATGGCTATGTCAGATTGGTAGGTCCAAAACTAAATATTTTTTGAATATGATGTGTTGATCATTTTTAGAACCATGTGAAGTCTCTGAGGAATGTCCATTTAAATAGATTTAAGTTCTGAAGGATAGGATATGGTTCCGAAAAACAATTCGGAAATCCGCCCTGGGTAAGTTGTAAAACTGATTGGAAATATAGGCAATCCTGGCCAGTTGAACTGTCAAAGCAAAGAGCTCAGGATGACCAAATGTTCTGGTTTTGTATCGGCATGAGAATATGCCTTCCGAAGTCAAAAGCAGTGCTCCAGGCAAGAAGTATGTGATAGAGATAGTGCTAGGCGAACAGAAACCAGTTTTACAAGCCTCGGGAATATTGGATCCGTGTAACATAACGAATAATTTGTGCAGTTAGGATGTTGTAAAAACTGCTGCTAATCTTCCACTCATATCCATGTAAAGGAACTTTTTGCCTCGGATTATCTTCTTATCCCAACGATGGACAATTCTTTGGGTGTTGGGCGCTATACCTGTGACAACCTCGGGAAAAGAAGGCAACGAACTGAAATAGCCACACAGACAGACGAGATAAATGCATCTAACAGTTGTAGGAGATCAACTTTGGGAGCTTGATGATGTAAAAGCGATTTGTATGGCCCTTGAAATGCTGTAAAATATATTTTCGCTAAGGAGGGAGAGAAAGCGTTATGCAGTTTAAAGCAAGTTTACTCACGTTCCAACAGTTTTACTACGTTGGGTAAGAGGAGAGGTTGATTTTAAAAGAGATAAATGTTCACAGTGATCGTAAACATGGATGCTGCTGGTAGGTATGCAGATAGGACCCTCAGATGAATCCAGACATTAGCGGAGATAATATCTGTATTCTTTTCGCGGAGCACGGAGAACTGCATCACGTGTCTAATGGGTGGGATGCAATAGAAAGTGGCAAATGATTAGTACTGCAGAGTGAATATGAGAGCGTTTCCTATGGAGGAGCTCTAGGACATATTTCCACTTTGATAAGTGTAAACTTCATGGTAATAAGGATATTCTTTCTTTAGAAAAGAGCTTTTATCTACTGTTAGACATGGGGAGGGTAGCAAGGTGTGGCAACAATAGAAAGAAAAGTTTCCCAGGTATTGTAGCCATATACATCTTGCACCAATTTCGTAAGGGGATTCAGTTGTCATGGTAGGTCGCAGTAAAACTTGCGCTGTTTCTACGTTTAAAATGAATGTATGGCGTGTCGAAATTTATCGTTGACTGGGTTGCACGTATCTCAGATGGACGTCTGTTACCTAGTTTGGAGTATCGATTGCGGAAAATATTGTCGAACAGATTTGTTGTTGTTGTTGTTGTTGTTGTTGTTATTGTTGTTGTTTTGAGTCCGATACGTTGACAATTATGCAAAGTGGCGATAAGGATACATACAGAAGTGTCCTTGTGAACAGCATGGATGTACCTAAACTTGCTTAACAAATCAACTTAGAAGTCAAGGCCGCCGGTTGCCCGTAATACGGCTTAAACAACAACCGCCATTTCAAATAGAGTAATAAGGTTAAGGCGCCATCCAGCATCCAAACAGTTCCAAAATTTCAGAAGCGCGTTGATACTGTTGTTGGTTGGAACATGATTTTTGTCAAAAGCAACCAGAAACTTAGGTCTTCAGTTACTTCTACTGAGCCTAAAGTAAAGAAAAAAGGCGAAGTTGCACTTCCAAAGCCTCCATCTGATGTATGGAAACAAGCTTAGCGGATAATATAAATCCGAGCTACATATAGTGTACCGTCGGTAAGCTGCATCAACGTTCCAGATTTAATATTAAATGCCTTAAAAGAAAAACAACTCAATGATGCGAAACACCGGTACTCCACATGTGACACCACAGGTGTTGTAATTAAGCCCACCAAATGGACACGGATCACGCATCATCCAAACTCACAGCACTACAGTGAACCGAGAATTCACCACGTTTTATTGACTTCCGCTGGTGAAGCAGCAGCTATCTTGTTATTAACACCGCGCCTACGATAGGTATGACGTTCCATCCGCATTTTCCCAGATGTTCCGTACAGCGAGGGTAAACAGTAGAAGCACGAGTTGGAAGAAAATCGAAAGGCATCTGTGGCTAGGGCCGTCCTTGTACATGGTGTTTCCGAGGCTGGAGGTCATGATGCGCTCAATACGACCGCCCACGCCAAGGAGCAGTCGCGCTACATTAAAGAGACACCTTTCCTGGAAAATGACAAAACACAGTTGAGATCGAAGATACACAGGTCTTCAAATTGCAAATGTTATATCCTGAGCATTGTGAAGGTAGTGCTTCAATTCAGACAAGTGTACACGAGGGTGTTAGAGGGCCGGTATACCGGTCGGAGCAGCCTTCTTTCCGAATTCGGATCAAAGCAGCATCCTCTAAGCAAACATACGCACGCAGTCACTTAGTCGGATTCCCACCAGACAACTGTAGGGATACTCTCACTGAGCTGGCTAACAAAACCGGCACACACATATATGCTGTTTAAAAGAGGTAAGAATTGGGTTAATAGCTGAATTCCTGGGCATGATACATCTCAGTCCGTCATCGCCTCACCCAAAAAGCGCTTAGTTGCCGACATCTCATCGACCGGCACATCATAACCAATACACACGTCCCTTGATGCATTGCTAAAACCAAAGGAACCATTCTGCATATACACAAATGCACAAAGCGTATTGAGTAAGCTTGTCGAACTACGGCTACGTCAAGCATCATAGGCATCATAAACGAGTAAACGATGCGAATACACAATGTGGGATAGCTAATTCGCTTAACTGTCGACAGCTGAGATTAAATACTCCTCGTATAGATATTTGATATGGATTTCGAAAATTTTCTCGATTGCGGATCCTTGGAAAGAGTAAAAAGCTTGCGATATTGAAATCACAGATGATCCACACAAAATATTTCCAAGAGATGAAATGCACTAAGTGGCGCAGATGAAGCTGTATCGAATGTGTGTAAGCTCACATGTGTGTGATGAGAGGTATGTCAGTAAATTCCACTGGAAAACAATAGATTTTACGTCAGTGCGGTTAATAGTCTACTTAGATTAACGTAATCACTGTACTCAAGCGCTCAGAAAAGACAAAGATGCATATCAGCCGAATATGACTAAAAC
Source organism: Dicrocoelium dendriticum (assembly GCA_944474145.2). Classification (NCBI taxonomy): domain Eukaryota; kingdom Metazoa; phylum Platyhelminthes; class Trematoda; order Plagiorchiida; family Dicrocoeliidae; genus Dicrocoelium; species Dicrocoelium dendriticum. The sequence goes on from OX104063.1 coordinate 94,156,901, forward strand.
TTTCGTCTCAATCAAAAACTGCTTCACAAGAATATTAATGGTCTTTATACGCTGAAGCTGGGAACCCTCTACTGTGGATAGCTGATGACCTAACTGAAACGGCTACGGTGCAGTAAACCCGTCGAGGACTCGGAATACCCCAAAATTTCAAAGGGTCCTCTTATCAAGTGATCTTCCAGATTTTATTCCCCTGTCGCTCGGAAGCACCAGCATTTCTATTGCTGCCGCTGCTCTATAACAGACGTACCTGCGCAATCACTGGCCCCTGGTGTCGATACCATCTATCCAAAAGCATTGACAGTGGAAGCAAAACAGCTGCTCAGTTCTTTCAGTGATGCGTAGAACAGAACATCGTTGCTGTTACTTCTAACTTTGAATCAATAACTCCAATCAGCAAAATAGGAAGCAGGACAAATCTTTAAAAATTTCCATAATCATTTCCATCTATACTGCCAAAAGTGCATGGAATCCATCGTTGTTGCTGCCACGGTGCGTTAGCTAGGGATTCACAACATTACTGTTTAGGGGCAACGCCATTTCCGTTGACGGTAAATGGCATAATGAAAGTTATTGATAGAATGGATTCGTTGGACTATTTCAGTAGACGCTGGAGTGGATGCTGAGGTGATTCACTTAGGTGTGTTGAAAGCAGTGGATTGTCCAATCATCGAATTCTCCTTTCCAAGCTCCAATATTAGGGCATGGGTTACAACCTCTTGAACTGGATCGCTAACTTCCTTCATCAACGACAATTAGTAGTCAGAGTCCGGAATTCCTCATCAGACCCCGTACGAGTAACGTATGGTGGGCCTCAGGACTCAGTTCTAAGAGCACCATGGTGTTTGATGTTCATTAATTACCGTGCACATACAAGCGCTTCAAGTTTCCTATTATTTGGTGACGACATCAACATGTTGCAGAAAAAACAGAGAAATGCCGATCAGAATTTACCTCAGCCTGACGGATATTGTACATCAGTGGTCATCCCAAAATCTGCCGCAGTTCAGCATGAGCAAATGCAGGGTATCTGCTCATTCACGCCAGGAACGCATGTTCTGCGTCGATTTCCCGTCGAACGCTACCTCATCCCACTGGTCCATGATAGACTGCATTGTTCGCTGCAATCTGGAAATGTATCAAAACCCTTTATGTAACAGGTCGCTCTGTTGCGACGAGTACTTGGACAAATAGACACTTATATTTTCCGACGATGCTCAGCGCGTACAGTCACCCACATATGGAATATACCATTTCAGACTGTCAGCCATGGGTGATACACGACCTTAGTGCACTGGAGCAGTTTCAATCTCAGTCACCCAAGTACCTCATCGCAATCTAACATAGGCGCAATGGTTGAAACGCTGGGCGTATTCAGCGGATGTTACCGCCGATAATGAGACGACCTGATATTGGCATACATGAATTCGCACAATCCAAATCAAATACGCCGCTATTTAGTGCATCACAGCGGTGAAACAAATTTTTTATATGCCACCGCCTGAAACTAGCGGATAAGTGCAACCGTATGGAGTGACGTAGAAAGTTGTTTAAATTCGTGCCTGTTACCCGTGGAACGCTCGTTTCAGATTGGCCTTAGATGCAACTACAGTAGCCAAGTTTAAACGTCGGTTGGACGACGCACTTACATTTCGTTACTTAGCACTTTTGGTCTGACTCTCCGGAAGTACCTTGGGTTTATTATTCTCGCATATTGGACCTGTGAACTTACGCGTACTGCAACATCATCATCATCATAAGCAATAGCAGTACATCAACCATTTGAACTGATGCTTCCCTGCCAAACAACAATGAAGACTTTGGAAATAAAGAATAATAAGAGGAAGAGAAGGACTTACCAGAAAACTTTAATGCTCTAGGTAAACATTTTGGGTCAAGTCGCCTACACCTTGTTTGGATAACATACCATCACAAACAGCTGGCTATCGTGCAGAGATAAGGCGGCATCGGCGAGAAAGCTTCCTTGCGTCTTTCACTGCCCAAGTCATAATCAGCCATTAACCCGCAAATAACTCAGCACCAAACACACTTTAAACTGGCAATCCGATTAGGAGACGGCAGCAGACGCGCCGCTAAGGTCGGTTGCGAGTTATGTTTTGTGAAGTCTCCAGCCAAGCACAAGGCGAGTCACTTGGACTTTAGTCCCGAAGGTGAGAAGGACCAACGGCACCCAGTTTGGTCGTCAGTGACTTTATTTCTCCTTGACAAGTCAATGTCTGTCCACCCCGAACCTTGCGCCCCCATACATCTGGCAGACAAAATAAGGCCATTTTAGGTAAACGGTGACCAGATATACGTAGCACGTGCCTGAGTCAACACAATTTATTCAGTGCTATCTGTCGTTATAGGCAAACAGCATGATTATCACTACTTAGTACTTGACTACGCACATCATCGTTGCTGAAACGCTGGTGTCACCCGACATTAGCATTGCTTCGCAAAAAACGAGGACCAAAGAGTAGAAAGTGGCTCAGATCTTCAGACCGAAGGGGCCAACTCTCACTACCATAGAGCAGAACGTCCTCACTGTGACCTTATATATACAGTATTTCAAACGGAGGGAAATTCCGTTCTGCCGCCAAAGATGCCGCAGGTTCAACACGCAGCTCTGACCTTTGTAATGTGTGAGCTGACTACAGTTTCCATGCGCCCATCGTTGCCGAGGCAGCTGCCAAGATAAGAGAATTAACGAACTACCTCGCGCTGCTCGTTAGCTAGGGTCAAGGGGTCATAAAATGGTTAGTGGTCCTGTAGCAACACTTTGCACTTTGAATGCGCGAAGTACACACCAAATAATGGGAGCACTCTAGACGGGCTATTCATGCTTGATTGTGCTGCCGCAACATAGTCGAAAAGCAAGACGATATCATCCGCATAATCGAGATCAAGTAGTCTTGCACCAGGCAACACTTCAACACCTACATCGTGAGATTCCACAAGGAAACCCTCCATGATAGAATCCACGACGAAATTGAACAAAAATGGGGAAATCGGACAACCCAGCGGAAAGTCACTTGTGGTCGGAAAGCTATCCGATGGGCCACCGTAGACCCTGACGCGGCCTATAGTGTTCGAGTGTAAAGAGCACGAATATTGTTCACATATTTTGTGGGAACACCTATCCACTCAAGTATTTCGAACAGAATGCATCGATGAACTGAATCGAGTGCACTGTTGAAATCGAGGAATACAGTTATTATCGGTCTGCGGTATGCGTGGCGCTGCTCTAGCACCTGCCGCAAAGTGAATGTATAGCCTATACAGCCACGTCTTGGGCGGAAACCTGCTTGTTCTTCTCTAATCCGAGATTTCCGTTCCCCAGGGAGGCAAAGAACCAGAATCGGGGCAAGTAATTTTGTCCATGCTGGCATTTTGCTAATACTCCTGTGGTTAAAACAGTCTGTGCGACTGCCCTTCACGTTTATTGATATTAAAATCGATTCGGTCCAATTAGCCGGGTTACTGTCTTCCTTCCAGATACGTTCCAGTAGGGAGGTCAGTGTTTTGCAGAGGACCTCACCTCCATGCTTAAATACTGCAGTTATGAAGGAATCCGGACCAGCGGCAAGAAAACGGTCGTTGGCGGTGATCGCTTTTCGGACCTCGGCCTCCGACGGAGGCTCTAAACTAACCATCCATGGCTCGTCCTGTATCACGTGGGTAGGAAGAGGTCCGGGAGCAGAGAGCCACGTGAAATGATCTTGAAAGTGTTATGCCCGACAAGTCATATGATGCTCCTCATTGTGTATCAGTGCACCCACGCTGTCTCTGGTTGTCTCATTGACGCCTGTTTTCCTGGGACCAGTGGCGCGGATTAGCTGGAAGAGCTTTCGATAATTGGCTACTGCTCCTGCCTCCGACATTTCTTGAGTCCTACTGGTCCACCAGACTTCCCCCTCAGCAGGTAGGCTCCGCTTTAGTTCGCGCCTAATAGCCCGTCTGATCACATTGTGTTCAGAGGCAGTCGGGAGGTGTTTTCTAGATTCCAACAGGTTCACCGACCTCTTCGATGTCCAGTAACTGGTGCGGTGACGGTAGAGTGTGCAACATACGGCTGCTCCTGCGTCGTGCATGGCGGCCGAGATCCTATTCCACTGAAGCTCAGTGTCATTAGAACAAGACAGCAGTAGCAGTATGTCTTGGTAGCAGTTTGTCTTGATAAGTTTGCCTGACCAAGGGCTGAGACAATTTCTCAGTTACCAATCGGAGGAGATGCTTAGTGCGCCTCCCTGTAACGTTCATGAAACCACAGCGTACCAAGGCATGATCAAAGTCGACGCAGGTACTTCAGTACGAGCGGAAATCCAGGATGGATTCGGGCTACCTGTAACATGGCTATGTGGTCAAATTTGCGTCCATCGCTGGCCAACTACAGGACTCCAAGTGGCACTTCGGCGCCCACTCTGTCTAAAGGTAGTGCACCTCATAAACAACTACTGCTCTGCACACAGTTCCAGCAGACGCTCATGGTTGTCAGTCCGTTAGGATTTAAGCCCACAATTAACACCCAGCTGCGCTTCTGGAGAGCTCAAGCGCCCTATTTGTGCAGGACTATTGCATTAAAAATTATTAGTCCATTTGATGCATAATAGTACCAAACCAAAGACGCAAAGGATCAAAAAGAAACAACCACTTTTGACTCTACTTTTCAAAGACGACAACGCAACAGACGTCCGTAAACATAGGCTGCCACAGAGCTGCAGATAGGCTTCTATAGCAGCTGATCCAAATGTGATTTATACGAGCCAACTCTTTTTTGTTCGGAGATTCAAAGACCAAGTGCCTGATCATCTCCAGTCAATGATAATTTATCGATTTACCTGTCTTTGTGGGTCTAGGTATATTAGACAAAAGACAAGACAATTAGATAAGAGCATCATTACTTCATTACTCTCAAACTATCCAGCAGGTAACGAGCCCAAATATTCTCCTCATTTCTATTACACCACCGTCACGTTTAGACAACATCATCTTCACGGCGGAAGCTCTGTTGAAGTAGTTGTTATCCTTGCGTATCTCCGGTTCTGCTGGTGTCGACAACTTCCGATCAAATAGTCCGCAGGAGGTAACTAATTATTGTGCAGGCTACAAAAGTAGGAAGCGAATCAGTTAAAGTAATACGGCCACTCGTGGAACCGTCACCAGGGGACCTGCTTCCACGCAAGGTATTCCCTCGAAAGGTTTCGTCCGCACTTCCATACAATAACTGGCCGTGTGCCGGTGTGGCATGGTAGCATATGAGCCATCACCTGTTTATCATATGTTCTGTTCTTTTTAGAGCTGCTTTTGTACATGTATTATGGGCCATGAAGGCTCAGCTCAGTCCGTCATGCGGATCATTCTATTATGGCACTTTTTTATACGCCAGTCAGTTGGTGATAATTTGCCTTGCATAGTTAAGGTCTTTTAGGATCTGGAAGCTGTAATCCGTCACCACAGGAGATCAGTCCAGTCGTGGCCAACTATGAAATAAAGAAGAATATAGAAAAGAGGAATTATGTGAAAACTATATCGTTAGTGTAAAAAATAGGGAGGAATGTTTTTTTTACATCGGCGTAGAAATCGATCGAGCCGATCATATGATAAATTGTGTAGCGTGACAGCCGGAGACAGATGACTGTACGAGTTGTCCATAGGCAAAAGTCGCATAGGGAATCAGTTATTGCCATCACTGAATTCAAGTATATGTTTCTGGACTGTTAACTCCAGAATAGAAGGGGAAATGATTAGCACTGGAGAACAAATATAGCGAAAGGGATCGCAGAACAATATTACGAATTAATCAATTTGTGGTGGAAAATTACGAAAATAGTTCCTGACGTCACACCAGTAAATAATTTTGCTCTCGGTTTTAAACAGAAGTCAGTTGGTATGAATAAAGTTTGAAGGGAGTAAAACCGCATGAGAGGTAGCGTTAAGGAATAGCATAAGAAGCGGTTTGTAGCAGCTCATCCTAGCTGATCAAGTTTTCTCTGGTGAAGTAGACTCGATGTTCACCGGTATCATACATGATCCGGCCCTTCTTCATACAGTTTTTCCTCATCAAGTTGCATTTTTAAGATCCATTTCGCTCTGTCCGTTGACAGATAAGCCTTTATCATTTTCTTGAACATGCAGAAATGTTCAATACATCTAATCTCTTTTGGCAGCTTATTCCAAATGGAGCCGTACCTAATAAGATACAATTTCTCCTTAGAGTGCTCTTGAATTTAGGTAAATAGAATATGCATTCATTATCTCGCAATTCATAAATGATGTTTTCCCGAAAGTGCAATTGATAGGTTCCACTATATGCTTTTCGCCACGCGAGTTTGTAGAGGAAGCGCAGATTTAATTGCATTCTTCGTAACCACAGAGTTTCAAGATTCAACTGCTTGCACCTATCTCGGTATGAAAGAGCGGTTGAACAGCCAAAAATGCGCTTCGTAAAGGCGCGTTGGACGTTTTCAATGGCTCTCAAGTCAGCCTTTCGCAAGGCTTTCTTCCCAGCAGTTCACAAGCTACGCAGTAGAGCCTAGTCCGGAAACGCACCAGATGCGTTTCGCACTATCGGGCTGGTCTGTGGTGCAGATTCCCTCTGTCCTCCAAGGAGGATTGAACCCATGATTTCTAGAGGCAGATGCCAAATAGCCAGCAGCTTAACCCATTGAGCCATGGGGGATGTTGGTTGGACAACGTAATCGGCAAAGCAACTGGGATATAGCACCACACACGCACACTATACAAGTTAGCTAGAGGTTGGAAACACCACAGGTACTGTGCCGCACCACCTATCTTCCTCTTTTACTGACAGTAGTTGGCTTTCGAGGTGATGAGGTCCTCTCGCTAGGCGCTATATCCATAGCATTTGAAACTACGAGAGGATATTATTTAATGTATATTAGTCACTAGAGCAGGATTTTAGTTCTACTTCTGGTAAAGCTGCTTCCCATTAGTTCACCAGCCACATCGTAAATCCTAGCCCGGAAAAGCACCAGAAGCGTTTCGCCCCATTGGTGCCCGTCAGTGGTGCGCGTTCCCTCGGTCCTTTAAGGAGGTTTTTGATGTTAACTGTGGGTGAAGGGAATCTACACTGGTTGCAGTAGAGAGGGACAAACCATAAGTCCTTGTTTTCACATTTAAAGTACTGACCGTTTGAATATTACTATTATTATCGTTAGTATGATTGTTGTTATTATTATTCGGATATCTCCACTAACTATCCAACGGGACTAGTAACGCAACACTTCCCAACCCACATAAAGTCATTGATCATTGTTCCAGCAACGACCAACTGTCTCCTGGGGTCAGTGTAGACGTGCTAGTGCGGAACAGACATGTAGGCATGTCAACCTGCACATCAAGCGCAACCACACTAGGGATGTAATGCAACAGCCAATCGCTTAAAATGACAATATTCAATAAAACTGATCGAAATCACCAAACGGATATGCCAGCATAACTCTTCATTAAGTTAGTCTTTGAAATAACTGCGTCATTAACATATCCATGATAAATTCAAGGTCACAGGACAAGCGATCATGACAACTAATGAAACAAATAAATGAAGTTAATCACCTTTCGTTTAAGCAGCATCTGCAAGTTAATATAAGATTATTCAGGTAGATCTTAAAATGAGGCAGCAAAATAAGCATCAAGCGAATATGGCAAACCAGTCAGACTAACTAAAGTAACTATATGCCCAAGTACGCGATTAGTAAATCGAATAGAAGCGTACTTACCAACGCTGCGCCGGTTCTGCCTACGTTCTAAGCAGGACCCATCGTCGTTCCGATACCGGTCCAGAGTAACCTCGCTTGTGGCACATCAGACCAGTCTAACTAAGGCGATGGCGACCACATGTGCTGCAACACCATGCACTTGAGGTCGATCGAGTACACCTCATAGACGCCTGTCGCTTCCGCACTTGCCGATTCTTCTCGGTCTACACGAGGACTTGCTCTCGCACCTCGGAAACTGCTGCCATGATCGGATGGCGCCATGCATGCCGATAAACGGACGTTGATTCCTAAACCAGAAACCACCATTGGAACGTGATAGGCATAGTTTGATCATGTCCTGATAAGGTAGTTTCCGTTTCCCCGCATGCCGCTTCCCCACATTCAACTGACCATATAACAGCTGCTTCGGTTTCCGTGTCGAATCCATACGGCTCACATGACCGAACCGCCTCAAGTGCCGCAGCAAAAGTATGCAGTACACTGCATACATTCTACTTTGGCACATTTCCGTATCTGCAACTCTGTCGCACCAAACGATACGCAGATTCCGTCGCAAAAACTGCTGATGAAACCGCTCGAGATATCGCACATCCCGCCAGTACACCATCCACTTTTAACTGCCACATAGAAGAACGGACAGCACCATGGATTTGTGCACCATCAGTTTCGTACCAACGACAAGCTGTTGGCTGTTTAACACTCAGTACTCTATCTTCCCGGAAGCCACCGCTGTCTTTGATATGCGGATACGAAGCACACTGTGAAGCTGGTGGTCAGTTAACTCCACACTCCCGAGGTAGCATAAGCGGGAGTTGGTTTCCAATACTGCCTCACTAATGCTGATTTCGGCACCATGGCTGATTACATCTCCAGTGAAGGCTGAAAGAGACAGACCGTTTTGCTGGTGTTGATGTTGAGCATGGATTTGGCAGCTGTCGAAGCCAGAGCACTATACATGTGCTGCAACTCATTTGCCCTGTGTGCAAGCAACGCACAGTCGTCAGCGAACAGCGGCATACGGATAGCTGTCTTACAGGCTAGGGTTCTCACAAGAAGACGACGGATTGTCAGCAACTCACCATTCATTGTAGACTGGGGAACGCCTTATTTGTGGAGGTAACTGCGAATACGTCGCGTTTGCTTTGTAGGTTAGATGAATAAGCGGTCGCGGACAATCAGCGGCAGCGTCTCAGAGCGTTGCAATTCTAGGCTTTTCACCTGGTTCTCCATCAAATGCCACAAGAGCTCGTACGGCGCTGTGTCAAACCGAAGGTGACCGGCTGTAGGGTCACTTACCATTCACTTCTGTAACCAGAGTTGAGTATATAACGGAGAGCATATGAACAACCACGCTGGCTACAGGATTCTCCGTGGACTTCTAGTAACACAGAGAAAGCGAAGGAGCCACCTGAATGTCAACGGTCTTCGTTAATCGCCCCGCTACCTTGCGGGTTATGTCTTAATACTAAAGCCTCAAGGTGAAGTCCCTTAAGTTAACTCTGTTCTTCGGCCTGGGCAACCAGGAAGATCTCTGCCTACACAACACAACATTTCAAACTGTCCAAATGCATTCACTGGCCACCAGAATTTTCCATATTTTGTTGTTGTCAACTATGTGTTGTGCCACTTCCAACTGTACATTTCTCAAGTGCTTAAGAATGATGATAATAATAATAAAAATAATAAAAATAATATGCAAAGAAATCTTAAAAAGAACAGGAGCTAAGACAAAGCTTTGTTTCACACCATGGAAAAAGAACAGTCATCCAATTCTGCATTACGTCTGCAGTCTGTGTTCACGCAGCGCCTGAGCATCCAGCGATCTGCGTACTCAGCTGCACCAACCTCCGTCCATATGCCGCCTACAAGAAGTGAAACAATTCCTTATATTGGCGGCGTTCGGCGGGGAATTCCACCTGCTTCCCCTTCTCCGTCCACCACGGGGCTCTCGGTTCCGTCGCCGGCGGATTCTGCATAGCGGAATTATATTCTGAAAGTCACTTGTGTACGCTACATGTGCAGCAATTTTTACATTCTTTTAAGACACCAATGCGCCAATCGTCGCATTGTTCTCATCAAACCAATCGATGCGCTTGCATTTTGCGCATGTGATGGTTCCCTCGGCAGCAGCCCGGACCTGAGCACAAATATGGTGTTACAGTTCGTCCATTGTGGCTATGCATTCCACATCACACGGGCGTGCGGGCATTGTCTTCTCCAGCTCAGTACATTTCGCTACAGTACCGAGGGAGAGAATGTTAAATCTATGCATCCGGTTCACGGTGGGCGCACAGTACGCACTTTTCCACACGTAAATGTAGAATTTGTCTGCGCCAATGTTTGAGCAGCGCCATACTCAGCTTCACGCGGTACACGTGTCAAGCACACTTCGCGCATGTCGCGCTGACGTGCGATGACACTGTTGAACAGGTGAGCGGTACCATTAGGTTGGTGCATTTAAGTTGATATATCACTCGCATTCAGTTCAAACCGAGTGTTCGTGAGCAACAGGCCGTGAGTAGCACACAGTGAGAGCAACCCGTCACCGGTCGCATTTGCTGAATCAATTCCATGCGGACGGATAACATCTGTCCACACCGACGTTCAACACGAGAGTTGAAGTCACGCAGCAGAAATGGTCGGTCGATCAACGGCACAGACCTGTATCCCGGAGGATAACTGAGTGTAGAATTGATCACGCGTGTCATCAGGATAACACATATTGGAACGCACGTTCTTATGTAGGTGCTGAACTAACATCGTCCGATTGGTAGGCGAACCGTCATCAGTTCCACGATGGTACCAGTGGGCTCAGCCACCAACTGGCCGTTTATGCAATCGGATTTTGCAAATCCGACCCCATGTTCACTTGGTGCTGAGGCGGATTTGCTCACTCAGCTGAAAGTATAAACGGTACCAGTTTCATTCAACTTACCTTGCTTAGCGAGCGGAGTCCCGCTGATCTCCTAAATATCGATGTTTGTATCGCGCCAGTTCCAACGCGACCAGTGCAGTGCATCGCTCGAACGCTCACTGGAGTTACAGTCCAGTAGTGTGCGCACGTTACAGCACCCGATGCTGAGTGTTTTACTCGTAGACCTAAAATTGCATTGGTGAGCAATCGCACGCTAGATGTCGATTGCATTTCGGAGATCTGCTTGGGGGCTCCACCTGGAGCTTTTGGTTCAATAACCTGACCCACAAGGCAAGTGGTTAGCCTATATATATATATATATATATATATATATATATATATATATATATATATATATATATATATATATATATATATATATATATATATATATATATATATATATATATATATATATATATATATATATATATATATATATATATATATATATATATATATATATATATATATATATAAAACCTTTGCCCATTTTCCATGATGATAACTACTGCAACCTCCCTTATTGTACTGTTTGCACCGTATTTCGGAATCCGTTAACTCCGGTGATGTAGCAGTTGTTGTATTCAAGGAAGCGTGGGAAGCACACAGCGGGTGCTTTACTGGAAACTACTGAGAGGGATGGAGTCACTTGGCGCGCGAGGCTATTTAACAGACTGTTCTTCATCATCTCTGAGTGGTTGCCTTGCCTGATCGTTATTCCTCCCCAAGTCCAACTCCTAGTGGTGTAAGCCACGATAGCACACTCGGCGTTTCGCTGTTTTTCTTGGTTTAATAGAGGTACGTAGATTCATTAAACATAGTCGGCCATGTTTATTCAACGACGATAAGTCGAATGTCTATAAGGTCCGGTGTGATGAGTTTCCGATCAATTGCTTAATCAAAAATCATTAGTTTCGTTAAGACGTAATGCAACGTGTCGATGAAGTGTTTACCTTACAAATAATTCATCCTGTCTTACGGTTAACCGATCCCAAGTGTTTCTGTTAAGCCCAACAATTAGCAAGCTTGGGTAACTATGTCTGCTCATCACCTTGGAAGCTGTTACACAACCTTCGTTCTCTGCCCTTATCTGATTGAGCATTAAGTAACGATAAGCAGGTAATCGGTGGCAACATAACCAACAAAATCCATGCTATCTCTTCCAGAGTCGAATCGTGCACTTCACACTCGTTCCATTCCTCAGTATGCAATATCCTTTACAATTGTATATACCAAAGTGACAGAAGTGCTATCGAAAATCTACGGAGTTCTTCATCAGATATCTGTCCTGTAAGACGTCTACCAATCGGGAGCATAGTCAGAAATTTCAAATGAAACCGGTTTTTTCATACAGATTGAAACAAACTTTGCTGATGCTGCACCGTCGAATTTGCCAAGACTTAATTTGTCTAAACTAAAGCGGAATCACAGTTCGACTAAGGAGACTCTCATAAACAGCCAAATAAGTGCGCTGCAATTTCTTCCTAGTTAGATATGCTATTTTACTAAAGGGATTTCAGATCTGGTCTGAACGGACTTTCGCATGATAAATTCGAGTTAACTTGAGCTGAGCGACATTTCGACCGAGTTTTGTGAGAAATCCCGCGTAATAGAAAGTCTAAACCAGGATGAGAGAACAGATGACAGTGAAAGCAAAGGTGTGCACACGCGATAATCGCTACTTGTGATTGGGCAAGGTCACCTTAAGTGAAATAAATAACACTGTTCATGAGCAACAAAGGAAATAGAAACTAATGGCATGATTCCGAAGTCAGTGACAGAAGACTGCTGTTTGTCAGGGTACGAACACGGGCCAAGGAGTAAGCTTCCCAGGTATGTTCATAATCTCAAACCACGACCTACCACAATATTACAACTGCTCAGTGACTTAACATGAGTCGGTTATCAAACAAGCGTATTAACTATGTAGATCACACACAAAGTATCCTGATCTTCATCTTTGGCTTATACGTTGTACACTCCGGTGAATCAAATGCCGTGTCAGAACCATGAACTGACTGACACGACATTTGTTAGCCATCAAAAGCATGGTCGGAATGGCATAAGACCGTCTATGACTATTATGGACACAGTTCTCTCAATTTGTGAGATGCGCCGATTACTATTATTGCCATTGTTTTCATTGAGTGAAGGAATATGCAGGTCGCGATTGCATAGCGATTGGCTCAAGTCAAAAGATACTGGTTGCCTGCGCGCAACCTATTCAGCCTCACACGTTACTATTGCCGCTAATCAAACCGGCTCTCTGCCTTCGACAACGGGTGCTTGAGGAGTATGGCTCGTGTGTGGTGACAGCAATACACCTGGCACAGTGAAGTCAGATATCGTGTCTTAGAGAATGCGAGTATTCCCTTTAACAAGATGGTTTTGCTGCGCCAGTTTAGATGGCTTGGTCACGTCCTACGCGTGTCAGCTAAGCGTTTGCTCCATTGTGCCCTTTTCGCTCGTGCAAGAATGAGCTGGAAGAGACCGCTTGGCGGTCAGCCGTCAACGTGGCGAGAGCATGTGAACTTCACGTCTTGCCATCGTTGAATCCACACCTCTGCCTGGTTGCAGACCAAAGTACGAAGAGTACCGATGGCTGGAAACAATTCAAGATATTACACACAATCGAAACCAGTGGAAGATCGGTGCACATAATGGTTTATGTTTTCATTCTTAATGCTTAACGATTGTTTAACAATTGGGAAAAGAATAAAAAAGCGACGTGTGCAAAATAACAAAAAGTGCTCCGTGTTTATTATACTGCGAGGCAATAGCTGGAGCATGTTGATAACCTTCAGCTAATGTGCCATTATCCGGACGGGTTGATTAAAGCTGTTTTCTAGCGATTTCCATGGTTTTGTCGCACTATGTCTATTCAGTAGACAGTTGCCTATACATCCACACAATTAAACCGCTCTCTAGTATACGACAAACTGACCCCGTACTTTCAAGTGGCATTTCGTGTACTCGCTGTGTGGTTTGACTGCGACTCGCAATCTCTATTCAGACCTCGGTCCTAAGTGGACCTCGGTCATTACGATCACAAGGACCCCCGTACTTTGTATTAGGCCTAAGCCTTTCTTACCACATACTTAATGTTTTTTGTTTTGTGGGTGGACTATGGAATTTGGTGTATTAATGCCACTACATATATTTGCACTCACATTGAACGATAGATTAGCCTTTGGAAATCGATCAGCGAACTGCCCGCCTGGAATCCCTTCAATCATGTTGGATCCGTTCAAGGCCTTTAAGGCGGACACAAGCTCCCAATTGGTACGAAGAGGAAATTCTTTCTCATTTATGTTCAGCATATATCTCCACCCAATTGTTTGGTGATGCAAGAGCAAACGTGTACAAAGAAGGGCGGACTGAAGCACACTGAAATATCCCCAATGAACTGAAATTCTCTGATTATCCGGTACCACAATAATATTGGATGGGTAACAACTGAATAACGTACTAATTGCTTGTACGGATTCTGGAGGTGCTTTGGCATCCAGGTGGATGCAGTATAGATTGTGGGGTCTATAGATCAATCGCATAAGGCGAAGTCATCTTCCTGGGCTTTCGTAAGCGGAAATTGCGTAGGCAATTGGGAAACCCTTTTCCTCTGGTGAAATGTATAGTGTTCGATTCTCGAAGCTCATGAATTTAAAACAGTCGAGCACTGTTAATTGTGCCTGTCGTGGCTGATGGCTGGTGAGCAGTGATGTTGGGTTATCTAATTCCTTGAGAACGCTGTCACATTGGGAGATGAACGCTTCCGGTGGGTCCCCAAATGTGTTAGAGTGATATATTAGGTAAACGTAGATCAAACATGTCATGGAACATAGGAGGAATACAAGGTGAACTTTCTTCAGATTCCAGGCGTTGGTATAGTGTGGAACTTGCATTGGCTCAATACACTAATGCAGTGTCAGTTTAAGATAAACACAAAAGCAACAGCGTTGCTGCAAAACAGCGCCGACCGCGACGTCCGAGGCGTCAGTACTAAGGGACAGTGGGGCGGTCGGATCGTGATGCGCTATGGAAGCTATGTTGGCGATAGCCTCTTTCAGCGACTTAAAAGCAGCGCGTGCTGCGGTAGGAAATTCGAACGTCTTTAGTTTCCCTCGGAGAAGGTCCGTGAGGGGTTGCATCAGAGAGGCGCAGTTGGGTATAAATCGTCGATAAAAGTTAACAAGGCCATCAAAACGCCTGAGTTGTTTGAAAGAATGAGGCTCGGGGTAGTCGATGATGGCTAGAATTTTATCTAGCAGTGGCACGACGCCTGCAGAAGAGATACGATGGCCCAGGAAATTGACTGCGTCGACACCAAACGAACACTTTTCTGCGTTGATCGTCACCCCGTGTTGCGATAAACGATCAAAAAGTGTTCTTACGTGGCGTATGTGCTCTTCTCGTGAAGAGCTTGCGATTAACATATCGTCAAGATACGCGTAAGCGAAGTCTAAACCGCGACAAACTTGGTCGATGAAACGCTGAAAAGTTTGCGCGGCATTCTTTAGACCGAATGGCATGCGCAGAAACTCGAACAAACCAAATGGAGTCGTCACGGCAGTTTTAGCGATGTCCGCCTTGGCTACCGGAATTTGGTTG
Source organism: Dicrocoelium dendriticum (assembly GCA_944474145.2). Lineage (NCBI taxonomy): Eukaryota > Metazoa > Platyhelminthes > Trematoda > Plagiorchiida > Dicrocoeliidae > Dicrocoelium > Dicrocoelium dendriticum. The sequence continues at coordinate 94,172,165 of OX104063.1, forward strand.
TATGCGCGTACCAAGTCGATTTTGCTGAAGATATTTTTACCCGCCAGACTGGCGGTGAGATCCACTATGTGTGGGATCGGATAGCGATCGGGCGTGGTTACCGTATTCAAGGATCGATAGTCGCCGCAAGGACGCCAGTCCCCCACAACCTTCTTCGGGACCATGTGCAGAGGCGACGCCCATGGGCTGTTGGACGGTCTGACGATACCAAGTTGAAGCATGTGGTCAAATTCGGCTCGTGCTGCCCGTAGTTTGTCTGGAGCAAGCCGCCTTGGTCGTGCGCTAACTGGTTGACCGCGCGTAACTATGTGGTGAGCGACCTCTGTCGTGACTGGTGGAAGCTCTGCAGCCGGTCGAACCAGTCGCGGGTATTCGGAGAGGAGGCTCAAGTAGTCGGACGGTGCGTCTGCGATCCGAAATATAGGGCTGATTATCGGGGCATCTGAAAGGACACCATCAACACCTAGTTTCGTACGGTCGTCTAAAAGTCTGTGGCGACCAGCATCAACAAGCAACCCAAAATGTCGGAGGAAGTCGATACCGATAATTGCGAAGGGTACAGACGCAACCATAAAGATCCACTGAAAATCTCGGCGAAGATTGAGGTCCAGGTTCATCATGCGCTGACCGAATGAAGCTATCGGAGAACCGTTGGCCGCACGCAAATTGTACGTAGGCTTCGAGTGCTTGTCGCTAGCGGTCGCTGGAATGACGCTGACTTCCGCTCCCGTGTCGATGAGGAAGGTGATGGAAGAACGTCGCTCCTTAACGTAAAACAGTCGGTTTGCCTGGCTATTGAATGATACGTTTGCAGTGCTAGTATGCGGGATATTCGTTTTCCCTGGGTCGTGCCTAATGCAGGGAGCCCGACAACGTCTAGCTCTTCCACCGTATTGGCGGTGATACCAACATAATGCTTCGACGGGCTTGACATTATCTGACTGAGAACTTGTAAGGAAAATGTGGCGCTTTCGTGCCGAACGTGACGTACTCGGTGCAGGCACAGACGAGCCGCAATGAACGGTAGCCAAAACGTGGTCAGCATTTGACCGTGGCACACGCTGCCTCGAAGCCTTCATTGCTACTATCCTGCTGCGAAGTAGCGCAATTTCCTCATCTTTAGAGTCAGATCGGTCTAGCGACTGGGAACAAACATTAGATTCGGTTTTCATCGGTGAGAATACGTCACCGGAGTTACTGGTCGTCTGCTGCGGAAAACGTTCGAACGCAGCGTCTGCCTTGGTAGCTAAGTCTTTCAAGGGTGCATCTATAAACATGGACAGCATTACCGGCAATGGCTCTGGGAGACGTGCAAACCACAGCTCCTTTATCCCTTCTTCGCTCAAGAACAAGGGACCAGCGATGCGCTGTAGTTCGCGGAGCAATGTCGACGGCTTGCGATCTCCAAGCTTGAGACCAGTGAGCTGTTCAAATCGTGCTCGTGCGCTGGGTCGTAACTCTTTCAATGTCGCTTGCTTCATCGTTTCATACTTTGCCTCATTTGATGGGCAGAGTAGAATGTCCTCAATCAGCGTCACTACCGACGGAGGAAGGCGTGGGACGAGCTGATTGTACCTTGGACGGTCCGCCGTTAGGCCCTTATTTTCTAGCTCGATCTCGAATATCTTAAACCAAACTTCTGGACTGTGTTCCATGAAACTTGGAACAGCCAAAGTAAGCATGGTTACGCTGTGAAACGACTCAGATGCCGCTCTCGAAATGAGTCGAAAGATAAAGAACGAACAAAATACGATAAAGTACTAAAATTACGCAAGAAACAAATGAATATAGGTATATAATCGAGAAAAAGAAACGAACTCACCAAAAAATACAAACGAGAAAAAATGTTGAATTCGCGCGTGCGAATCGGGGTCACCAATTTGTAGGACTAGTTAATACTAGTCCGAGACGATGCGCGGAATTAAGCGCGGATATCAGAAGGCAATTGGAGTCGGACACAGCGGACTGTATTCGATGGGCTACAACAATAAACGGACGGATGAAGCGAGGCAAGAGCGTACACGTGAGCGCGGGAACTTACAAGGCAGTTGTGTGTCGAGCCGGTTGTAAGATTAAAACAAGAAGGAGTAATGTACAATCGGTCAACAAGTAAACTGTACACGAAAGATAAGAGTTATCTTTTTGGGCGCTACAGAACCCATGACCGTTATCGGCTAACGCCAACTAGAAAGCAGATTACGCCACTGTGACATGAAGGACGACAGCCGACCATTACGAATTGGAACCTAACTGCGTTATAGCCCCTTCCATCCTTCACTGCCGTGCAGGTTATTCCCGTGCAGAGGAGAGTGGTTGGCCGTCAAGGTCTGGTCTTTCCTTGCCAGCGCCGTTAAATATACACGAAATTTCGAATACTGGTAAGGCTTCGATTTTTGAACCGAAGTTTGGTTATGCAGCATAAAACGTCAGGCATTGATAATAATAATAATACTATTAATATTAATAAAAGCAATAATTTAAATAATAAATACCTTGTATCTATTTGCCAGATAAAATTCAAGTAACACTGAAGAAAATAAAATTCGTGTTAATCTTCACAGACGCCTCAACTCTCAAGGAAGTGAAGGTATTTGCAGCTTTTTGAGATCTTTTGTGCCGTCATCGGGTATTGAGGTCAAGTTGTTAGCTCTACATTAACTTACTAATAACACATCGACACCATTTGTCAATTTATGAAGAATGTACTCGAGCAAGATAATATGAGCAAAAATATGAGGAGAAAATTGTGGGATTTTGTGCTAACAACACCAACAGAAATTTCGGTGGCGTTCAGAGAAGCGGACAAAGCAATGTATTTGCGCAATGGAAATCTTCTATTTGAGAAACAATTGCGGAAATTGGTTGCGTGGCTCACCTTGTTCACAACACATTGCAAACGCCAGCTGACTGTTGTCCTATTAATGTTGAAACTGCTGTGGCACGAATCGATTCTTACTTTTACATTTACACTGCTCGTGTTGAAGAATTAGAGGAATTCTCTGAATCTACAGTGGCGAAAAATCAACCCATTTCAGGATACAGGCAAACCACGTGGTTTTCATTTATGGCAGCAATGGATAGAAGCGAGATGTTTTCATTGTTGAAATCCTATTTAGGTCTTGACTGAAGTGTCCTACAGCCTTACAACATTTATTTGAAAATCCCTACGCTGGGCTTTGGCCCTTCTTTATACACAACATCTGTCATTTTCCACGCTACAATCAGCTGCATCAGCATGTCGTGAAGTCATTCGAACGGCTACCCGGCGCTCTTGTCTTCAGAACTGCATTTCAACATACGTATTACTGTCAGCGTTTAAAAGCTAAGTTGCGTTGTCCAGAATCTACTTCGATTAAATGTGGACAAAAGTACAGTGTTTCATCTACGACACACGTTGGTGCATTCCTACAAACTTGGCAACCAGGAGCTTCACACGTCGTCTGGCGAGAACGATCTGGGAGTTTTTGTCCAGGTTGATCTTGGATGATCGAATCAGAATAAAAGAACGGCGTCAAGGTGGGCCATCAAAAATGAGGGCCTCCTGAAGCATGCTTTCGGACGATTCCACTCTTCGATTCTTCCCCAACTTCTCGGCTCAAACATATGGACACATGTACAATTCACAACACAGTTTTGACAATCACGGCTAAAGAGAGATCTCACCTCCTTGGAGATACCCCAACGTCAGGAGACTAAAACCATCAAAGGTCTGATAATTTGCCGGATGAACGGAGGCTTCAAATGCTCGTGGACTACAGCGGACAATATCGGCGATTGCGCGGGGACCTCATTCTCGCTTACCAGATTTTGCGAGATCTCAAATATACGGGCTGCAGTTTGCTAGAGCTCACTCACGGCAACAATTTAAGAGGCCAACATCTCAAGCTAGGCCAGCAGCACAGTCATCTAGAATGCCGTCGGAATTGCTTTTTTCTTACGCATTTGCAGAACGTGGAGTGTCCCACCGGAATCTGTCATATGTGATCCCACACTGGCAGAGTTCAACTCCAAGTTTGGCCGTGCACTTATTTCGCTGCGCCATCTTACATGACCCATGCACGTATGACTTTGCGCTCAGCCAACAAACCACGTGCTGCAGGCGCGGACGGCAAAACAACATGAGCGAACCAGCAAACGACATCAATGCATGGTTGAGGAGGTATCTTACCTATCACCCACTCGCTTATGCTTCCTCAAGACGCACAACAATGGACTAGATTTCGGAGATTTTCCATCCGCGTTCATAGTGCACACTGTTGCGCGCAGCCGGCAGGAAGTGACATGCGCTCCACAATGAGACTCAACATTGTTTGCCTTCACTGAAGCTATCTCTATGCAAACTACCAGGCATGGCCGTCAACCTCACACGGTGTGGCCTATGCTTAGCAGTGTCTACGTGTGATCGGGTGTGGGTAAGTGTCTAGATGGAATAATAAATGCGTTCGGTGTTTCACGATGCGCTATCCTCGAACAATGTGTTAGGCATCGGCGGGTGTGACCGAGTTACCTGATAATTGCAGTTGATCGGCATAAATGATGAGCGCAGCATTAGCATCTGTACCGCAATGCGTGATGCAATGCAGTGATTTTTGCAGAAGGGTACCGCGTTAATGCTAATAAGGTTACCGCGTTAGCAACAGCTTGCATTTGCTGGTCTACATATGGTTGGTTGCATCCGGTTTCGGATTTGCCTGTCACTGTGGCAAGCCACAGGACGCCTGCGCTTACAGGGGGACCATGGGTGGCTTGCGCTGCACCACCCACAGCTCCAACTACATACCCCATATCCAGTGTTAACCCAAAGGAATAAGACCTGGCGGCATGCGGATGGGAGCCAGGTTTCATCAACGGAGCCGGCCCACACACCTTCACAGCAAACACAAGCACACTGCATTTGGGGAATCAAGCGCACACAAGGCGTTAGCTAGACGGTAGTCCGCTCCACACCATGTGCATGGAACCACTCTTCGAGTCTGGCACGGCCAAAAGGACGTGCACCCCGTCCCCTCCAGCAACGACCAACTGTCTCCTGTAGCCAGTATGGACAGGTAGGCACCTTGTCAACATGCACATCAAGCGCATCCACATCGGGGATATCAAACAACAGCCAAACACTTTAGAGAGAAAGAGAGAAAGAAGAAATAGAGAATAACTCGATTAATGCATAAGGAAACGGTGACACAAACCTTAATTTAATGAGCATATGTAATAAGTTGTTTACAAACAAATCCTAGATAAGTGCACGAGGTCAGAAAGTATACTTCACGGAATGCCACGAACACAAATATCCTACGGAAATCGACTACAATTGGCTTAAGCGAGGTGTGCAAGTTAATGGAAGAGAGTACAGGTAGACATTTATATGAGAAAGCAAAGCATTAAGGCAAAATTAAAAACCTACCACCTGAAACAAAGAGACTTAGCATGCAAGCACGCGGTTAGTAAATCGAATGCAGTGTGCCTACAAATGCTGCGCCGGTTCTGCCTACGTTCTCTGCGGGACCCGTCGTCGCTTCTGTAGTGGTCCCGAGTGGCCTTGCTCATGGCTCACTAGACATTTATATGAGAAAGAAGGGCATTAGGACAAAACTGAAAACCCACCACCTGAAACAAAGAGACTTAGCATGCAAGCACGCGGTTAGTAAATCGAATGCAGTGTGCCTACAAATGCTGCGCCGGTTCTGCCTACGTTCTCTGCGGGACCCGTCGTCGCTTCTGTAGTGGTCCCGAGTGGCCTTGCTCATGGCTCACTAGACATTTATATGAGAAAGAAAGGCATTAGGACAAAACTGAAAACCCACCACCTGAAATAAAGAGACTTAGCATGCAAGCACGCGGTTAGTAAATCGAATGCAGTGTGCCTACAAATGCTGCGCCGGTTCTGCCTACGTTCTCTGCGGGACCCGTCGTCGCTTCTGTAGTGGTCCCGAGTGGCCTCGCTCATGGCTCACTACACATTTATATGAGAAAGAACGGCATTAGGACAAAACTGAAAACCCACCACCTGAAATAAAGAGACTTAGCATGCAAGCACGCGATTAGTAAATCGAATGCAGTGTGCCTACAAATGCTGCGCCGGTTCTGCCTACGTTCTCTGCGGGACCCGTCGTCGCTTCGGTAGTAGTCCCGAGTGGCCTCGCTCATGGCTCACTAAGCTTGCCTGAATAAGGCACTCGCGACCGCATGGGCTACAGCACCAATCGCTTGATGTCGATGGAGTACAATTCATCGGTGCTTGCCGCTTCCGAACTTGCCGCTTCTTCTCTGCATGCATGAGGACTTTCTCCTGCACCTCGGCAACTGCCTTCGTGATCAGATCGCGTCATGCACGCCGATCAAGCACCTTCAATTCCCATGATCGGAAATCAAGATTAGAACGTGAGAGGCTCACTTTAATCATGTCCTGGTATCGTAACTTTGGTTTCCCTACGTGAAGCTTCCCAATACTCAGCTGACCATATAATAGCTGCTTCGGTATCCGAGTCGAATCCATACGGCTCACATGACCGATCCACCTCAGGTGTCTCAATAAAAGTGCAGTCCACTGCATACATCCCATTTCGGCGCAAAACTTCCGTGTCTGTAACTCTGTCGCCCCAGCTGCTAGTGCTCTAGCAGAACCACCGGCTGTTTTCTACCAGCGATGTCTAGAAGAGAAAAAATGCACCAGAATGGAAGCGAGGAGTCACTACTCCTATCCATAAAGGAGAAAGCCGCACTGACCCTACAAACTGCCGTCCAATAACAATACTGCCTTTGCTATCCAATGTTATGGTAACAAGCATCGTAGAGGTGCTGATGCCGTAACTGGTAAGCCACAACTTCTTATTCCCAGAGCATCATGGCTTTCGTCAAAAGCTTTCAGGTAATACTAACCTATTAATTGCATGTAATGGCTGGACTGAAGCTGTTGATGGTGGAGCAGGAGTCGATGTCTTTTACCTGGACTTCTCAAAAGCTTTTGCTCGCTTATACCATCGAATTATTCTTCAGAAGCTTCGGAAGCATTGTCGACTAAATCCTGTGTTGGATTATAAATTTTATGCACGAACGACGGCTAGAGGTTAGAGTCCGAGAATCACTGTCCGACGCAATCGATGTGGTGTGTGTGGTGTACCGCATTGCTCGGTGATTGGAACTCGTCTATTCTTGGTGTTCATTAACGATTTGGCGAGACCAGTTGCTTCCGATTTTCTATATTTCGCTGATGGTATCAAGATGCATTGAAGGATCAGAGGACCGAACAACAACGAACGGCTCCAGTGCGATCTTAACACGGTGTCGAATTTGTCATTTCGAAACGTCCTACCATTCAGAGTAGACAAATGTCGCCTTGTGCAAATACGCCATGCACATAACTACACATATTTGCTTGGAAGAGTAACAAAATATGTGAAGGGCTTGCATTACCACCCTTACCACCGAAGACTGAAGTTGCTGGGAATTTTCATCGGACCCTATTGAAGACTGCGCGGCGACCTCAAATTAGCGGATCAGATATTGAGTAACCCCCGTTCACGTATACCACCACTTGCTGAAACTTAGCCACAACACGCAGCTCAGAGGTAACTGCTTAAAATTGAAGTAACAATATAGCTGTCTATAGTGTCGAGATAAGTACTTTTCCCTTCGGGTTTGCCAACCCTAGAACGCACTGCAAGACTCCGTTGCATCCTCACCTACCTTGGACATTTTCAAAAAACGAGTAGGTGTTGGTCTTAGCTGCTAAGACATTCTTACACAAAATCCTCCATTGTGGATTACGCCAAACATGCTTTTCAACAGAATTTACGTATCAAATGGACCCAACTGAACGAACATACTTTGCCTTCCTCACGCCTTATATCAACGATCACTGAATTCCAGAATATTCTTGAAGGTCTACGACCCATTATTAAATTTTACACTATGTTATTTATCAAAGTATTCATCGTAGAAGACGTTTGGTAGATAACCCATATATATTTTTATGTCATCGTATTCACCACAACTATGTTACGGGACATGTTAAGCACTTGCATTTTCCCGTGATAAACCATTGTCCATTGTTCATTGTTCATCAAAGAACATGTCCCGAATTGGCTCACTAACCAGACAAACAGAACCAGCTACAGTTCAATACCAAAGCATCTGATGGACACCGCACACCAAGTTGACAATCAAACCGCTTTTGACATCATGTACAATGTACCATCACACCAGAACAACAGCATAAAGAATCATCTGCTTGCTACTGCGGAGACGTTATGCGTAAAATTGATGAGTTATGCATACAAAAGTAGATGGTTCAATTGCTAGAATTGTCTTGGTGAGCCACATCCCAGCACACCTATGAAATCCGTGATCTAGTCACCTGACCAATGTCGGCAAATCACTTTGAATCGTCTAATCAATTGTTTTGCTGTACAGTAATCTAACGTTTTCTAACTTAGCGACTGTTATTTTAACGACCTGATGATGAACTAAACGAAAACAATTGTTTCTCGAAAGTTTTCCTCTCATTTGCCTCCTTGGGATGCACAGAATTGGGCATCTTACATGAATTAAAAGTAATAATGTTATTTCTCATTGACGGTTTTCGTCAACCCACAAGACGAATCAGCTTGGCTTCGAGTGTAGTGCTTCTTAACCAATATAAACCCATTGTTAATCGACACACTCTCAACTAGTTGAGGTACGGCTCATCTAAGCTGGTCGGATCATAAGATACAAGGGAAATGCAGAATGATTCTAGAAAACCAGTGTACAGAAACAACTGTGGTTCCAATTCCGTTGATCCTTGCGCCCTTGATTTCGTTTCAAAATTCTTCGGAATCCACGACAACTTCAAAGCATTCAAACATATTTATGCGAAAGTTCGGGAACAGAATGCAAAATAACTACGTTTTAGGAGGTGAGTAACAATTTATACATGGAAAATATAAGTTAAAAATTAACAACACCGATACAAAACAGTAATTTATAAATGGGGAATGTATGTGAACAGACATGATAACACAACTGACGGTAAAACTGGGAACTGAATCCGTCATAAAACAAACCAATTAGAACTACAATGACCTACTTCATACAAGCGGTAAGACGTTGCGGTGTATCAGAAAACACATCCTTTCAATATTGTACAACATTGGGTTTCACTGTCGTTTCAGCCTTCAAAAAGTCCACATTTCTTGACACAAATCGTTTTGATGAGTACCTTATTGCACCGTCTTTCGTTCTGTTTGGTTCGCTTCCTATTTTTGTAGTCCGCACATTACACGTTGGGTTCGGTCGTCTTCAAGATTTTTGCCGTCCGTATTTGACACGACTCATACGTGTCATTGATTACCGACTAGTAACCCGGGCGCCTCCTAACACTTGGTGACTCCGCTCCAGAACACGCCCTCTGTCGTTTTGAATTTTCATTCTGGTGAGCTCGTTCCAGTGATCTTCCGATTCGTTACTTATGATCATATTCTTTTCTCACCTGCCACTTTTTTCCTTTGCTTTTTGCGATGGATTTTCTAGAGGATGAGCCATCTCCATACTCTGTAAGCGCGGTAGAGCCTGGCATGGTCAATACAGTTGCGTTAGCCCCTCCACCTTTTTGAGAGAATGATCCTTCGTTATGGTTTTGCACCTAGAATCTGTTTTTAACACTCATAGGGTTTGTTCTTATTTCGCCATGTATAATCAGGTAATATCTCGCCACCTCAGAGTATATCCTCGCAGGTGAGAGACATCATGTTTGTCCCCTTCTTGCAATGAAATACGCGAATGCTAAACAAGCTATAATTCAGCGAATAACGCCTTCTGACAAGTTCCGTCCGCAGCAACTATTTAGTGATATGCAACTAGGAAATAGGTTGCTATCAGCTGTGTTGTTCGAAATGCAACAGCTCATCGGCATGTCCAACATGGACGTAGGGATTCTAAGAGATGTGGATGCAAGGCCTTCCTGAACTACTCTAGCCATCTTTGGAGTAGCAAGTGACCTGCCAATCACAGCAATTGCAGATTTGGCAGACCGCGTCATCGAACAGCACCATCCGAGAGACTGAAACCAAAACACCCAAGCAGCTTTGTGTTGGTGCTACCACACCGAAACCCGTGACTAGCAAGTCGTCGACAATAGACGCAATATCATCACATGTATAGTTGCTTCACCGCCAGATCGTAAGCACCGGAACCGCTCTGGATAATCGCACGGTCTCACAAAACCTGGTGCCTCAGGTTGTTACTTTACCACACGCGTTTCGGCAATAAAGCGCGTAATTGTATACACTCATGTTGCTACTCTGATACAGACGGTGGGCCACGCCGGCTTGTAATCACCACGAACGACGTCGGCAAAGCCCAAAGTCGTCTCATCTACATTAGGGATTATGCTTCCGAGACCCAGTTCTTAGTTGACACCGCGGCAGAAGTTAGCGTCATTCCCCTATGCCAGGTGAGCCTACAGCTTCTCTGTCGACAGCCTAATACTGCTAATGATACACCAATAATCACCTACTGTCATCGGTCGCTTACCCTGGACCTAGCTCTTCGGAGTATGTTTTGCTGGGTATTCACTGTCGCTACAGTTTCCTTTGCCATTATCGGCATTGAATTGCTCAGGCATTTCGATCTCTTGGTCGATGCGAAACTGGAGATGCCGGGTTGCTACCGATCATTCAGCTTGGGCTTGTTTAGAGCCCTCTTAATTGAGGTTGTGCCGTGTCGATTTGAGGCTGCTTTGCTAGTGCTGCCAATATTGATGGAAGTTAACTGCAAAGCTCCAAGCCGGCGAATGCTCCGCTTTGTCCTGGCAAAGAGCTTTTTGTACGGAAAATATAAAGTTTTCTTTCCCATGAATGAATGTTGAAGAGCAGTTGAGTGGTATTAATAGAAATATGTAAATGAAATTCGGAACTAGAATATATAGGGTTGTACTGAGATGAACTAAAAGGACGCACACCTTTCAATCAGTATTTATTACAACTATGCAACAGTATTTAACACTAGAAAATCCACTCTGCTGTTATACCTAGATCGCCCGGGACCGGTCAAAATGTCCGAATGACAGTACTTCCTCATTTTAAATATTTTATTCAAAACGCTCTCAACATACTTAATAAAAACAAGGTGCAGAACGTAATAGTAAAAGAAAAGTAATTGTACTGTACTTAATTTTTTTAACACTCGGAAATAACTATATTTCTTAAATCAGATTTTTATTTGAAACAGGTGGCAACGGCCGATGCTTTCGCCACAACCTTTGAACACTGATCTACAAAATGCATTGTAATGCATACTACTGCCGAGCTTGGCAGTAGTGTGAAAGTTTAGGGCGGCTAAGTTACATGTATTGACCATTCTGAATACGGTGGGCGTTACAGTTTCTTGTTCTTAGGGGATGAAAGGATCATTGAGCAAAGGGAAATGCCGCTGCAGCTACGTCTAAAGCTTTAGCTCGGCGGTCTTGGCTAGCGTGTACACTAAAGACTTTCTGACTTCGGAACATACGTTGGACTTTGATGACGACATGACATTATCACCGAAATTTGTCTTTCCATTTTGCCATCATTGGACATCAAGTCCCACCTAAAACTTCCCTTACTCATTCAGAACTAGAGCTAGCTATTTATTCGTCAGGCAGTTGCTGTCTTCTAATTAACCAGGACCAACGAATCACGTTGAGCAACCCAACACCCTTGCATCGTTTGCATCCGTGCTTACTTACCCATTTCTCCATGAATTAGACTTTTGTTTCTCTGTGAAGGGTCGTGGAGATATTACTGAAGCGTTCCTTTACTCAGTGTGCTTCAGCTCTCGTATACCAGTAATACGGAAGCAATTTAGCACGCAGTATGAAGTAGCGCCATAGATTAGTATTTTCTGATATCCACATGGCTTTATCACCACCACGCACACTGACACTGGCAAGTTAATCCTAGCAACATTTTACATCATTTCAATTCAGTTTGGATATGTACACTAAAATGACTCTCCCTGTTTCTAACTTATGTCTCCACTCCAATTGTTACGATTTAACACATTTTTGATCCCAAGCTTTCGCGACATCATGAATGATTTCGTAGCCTGAACAGTGCATCAGTCATTAGGTTATCTGCCATATATATATATATATATATATATATATATATATATATATAGTGCAAACGGCGCTTTTCATGCATAACAACGTACCTATTGAGAAACGGTCTCTTGGAAAGTCTTGACCATGCCAGATTTGGTGTATCGCGAAGTATTCGAGAATAAATTATTTATTTATTTATTTAAATGCCTTTTCACCAGCATCAGATATCCATTCTAACTTACCGCATCCCAATACATTGCTATACATAGCTGTTATCTTCCAACTAACCATGACCACTGAATCACCTTGCGCGACTCAGCGCCCCTGCAATCGTTTGCATCGATGCTCACTTATGCTGTTCTTCATGAATTCGTCTTGCTTTTCTGCTACGTGTCTTGGAGATTTAGCTCAAGGTTTCCTTTACTAAGCGTACTTAGCATTCGTCTGCTAGCAACCTGGGAACTCCTATTCACTAAGCGTGAAGCAAAGCCTTCGCTGCGTGACTTCTGGTATCTATGTGGCTTTGTGACCACCAAAAGCCATTTCATTACGCTATCTTCGAGCATCCAATCTCAAGTAGATCCCGCTTTCAACGCCAGCTATAGCTGGTATGACACACCGATTCTTCACCCAGAAACAATTTTACCAAATTATTACACTTAAGGTGCACGGATATGTCTACATAGCAAAAGCGTTACCTAACGATGGTTTTGTCCACATAGTTGTCTAATATTTCTGCGCCATGACTAAAAGATATTTGTCTATGTGCAAATTCTGAGATAATCTTCATTCCTAATTTTTTAAGTATACTATTTCAAGTATGCTATTTTTGAACTATACTATGCGATAATACCTATTGGACCCATATGCTCAAATCTTCGCAGGCGTGCATCATTCCGTCTAGGACAAGACATTAATTTATTTATTCACCTCCTTCAACATGTAGGATATATGGAATGGTCGTACACACTATTATAGTGACCACACAGCACTGGATAGCTGTAGGAAAGCCTAGAAGCGGGAACTTTCTCCGGAAGAATGCTGTGTCGCGTGCCACCAATGCTACATATCCCTAAACGTGACGACCCTGTATGGTAACTTAACAGGCAACTTCACAGCAGTAACTCGGAGTACGCTATTCAAGGTCTCTTAACTTGAAAGAACAAGTGAGCTACAGCACTTCAAGTACTAGTTCATTAATCGGGCGCATTTGTAGAACCATGTTCTTAGCAGCTTCTAAAGCCACACTCCTAACTAGCTCCGTGCACGCCCCATTTTAGAATACTGCTTCATAGTGCTATGCAATGCAAAGTAATTGGACAGAGGTGCAGTGGAATAGGATTAGCGTTCTTATCCGAAACAGTCACCGCCCACTCCACAATAAGTTGCCATAGAAAGTTCAAACAGTTTCAGCGGATTCCTTTACGGGTACACCGCAGAATGATAATTTCGTATTTTTTGTTTCAAATCCCGATATCTCCGACACATGATAACCATGGAATTGAAGAAATTCTAGGAGTAACAGTTTGCCAATGTAAACTATATCGAACGCAACCCAACGTTAAGGGGGCTTTGTCCCTAAATGACATCAGGTGCAGCTACAAAGAGTGACCTCTACTTGCTGCTTCCAACCAGTAATCAGTACTCACTCAAATGACCACTGATCATCGATATCCCCTTCTCAGCAAACCACGTTCCTTCTTTCTAACAAGTGCCAAATGCAACAACCGTGGTAATATTTTCTTATGCCAGTGTGCGTTTGCTTGGAACCAACTACCACTAACAATAAGATTCTAGGAGCCCGTTGTCATGTCCATCACCTTGAATATCTGTAGATCAAGTTTATGAAATCACACACTGTCGACATGTTCTGTGCTAATCGCATACAGGTCAAAATAACCATGCAAATATGGTTACACGTAGGGCTATACAGTTTAGGAGAAAACTATTACGCTATTTGGCATATTAGGCAATACTCAGAATTTGAACATTTTTATAACTGGGTACCGATGCAATCAGGTTGTTCAGCTTAGTGCAACTGATCGACTTAGATTTCGACCTCTATTGTTTGCGTGCTCATCCAACGTGAATAAACCGTTTTACACATGAGGAAAATGGCCTCACATTAATCTGGCCTAAGTACTCTGATATCCCGATATGTTATCTCGTACTACTTCATGGGCCCATAGTCAACAAGTTCACTAACCGGATATGATACATCACACAAGCCTGATGCAACGGATATAGCAGTGTTATGTAGGTTGCGTGTATCTTAGCCGACATTACAGCTGGGTGTATTGATAATTACGCACACAACTTAAATGTTCCATTGTACACGGCAAACTGCTCGGTGGAAGAACTAGAAGCCGGTGTTATTCCTGTCAACGAAATCGGGGCAGCTGATTTGCAGTGCGTGTTTTCACTACCGCCTTCATCTACTGCGCACGTAGTCCAAGTGCAGGAGCACCAAAACTGGCAAACACACATACATGAAACATGTTTATCAGGCTCCATAATTCACCGCACTCATAACATCAGCAGAACTAATTACATGCTGTGCACAGCGACTTAAGGCATAGCACCACACTGCGGTTGATTTGATGTGGTTAGCCGAATAACTGGAACTTGGTACAACCTCTCCATATTCACCTCTGACTTTTGGCTTCCATACCTCTTATAACCTAGTTTGCAATGGTTATTATCTACGGCGATTTTTCTCTACTGTTTTCTGCAATGACGTAATAGATTAGGACAAATACACTGGGTGCCTCAGTCGTTTTGCTTATATCTTATCCGTACGACTGTTGGCAATAAGCATTATATGTGGTGATTTCTGTCCAGTGCGTTCTGCAATGATGTGTCAGTTGAGAACAATTACGTTCGCTGTCTTCGGTGGCCGTCTATTTTAGTCAATGAGATATTTCCCAAACGCTGCTTACACATGTTTTCCAACTGCGTTCCATTCCGCCGCAACTTTAGTTCGTTCATGTAACCTCCTATACTACCACACTATTGCAATTGATATTCTCTTTCAAAAGTTCTGCTCACTGCTGTTATAACTACACAACCGAGATCTGTTTAGACGCGTTTACGTTAACGTGCATTACTATCGAACGTTACTGATCGATTATTTACTGGTGTCCCTTGGCGAGGACAGCGGTTTCGCTGGTGAACATCATACTCCGACCTTATCGAATATTACGACTCTGTATTTCGTATCATTCCGCTCGTAGACAGTTGGGCGATGCATTGTACACGAGGTGTACTGCTAGCCAATACTACTACGGTACCATGAGGACAATAACCGCAATCTCCCCTTGGTATTGTGCTTCTTCCCAAGCAATTTCCTGTAGTAAGGTTGTGGTACTAATACTTAGTTAACAAACTCCAGCATCAGCTATACACCTAGTTCATCGCTAGCTACTTAGTGCACTGACAAACAATCGCCCATTTCGACGATGACCAACATCGGTCGTCCGCACTTGACTGGAACAGTTGCCATGCTGTGTTCTAAAATATGACGACAGCAGCACTGCTTTTCAATCGTTGTAGATGTATCATGTAACCCAATCAACTGCCAAAAGGTGGGACTGCGTAGTTGTAATTTATAAATGGGGCACATGTAAAAAGAGAGCAGTCTATTCGGAAAGTGATTGCACTTGCTGTTGCCATCCAACCACATGCAGCCGATGCTAAAAGCCATTAACCGTCGGCTTCATAATCATATTGCCTACAAGATGGTGCTAAACCTTCGCACGCGGCAACAATGGAATACACTGGTTTGCACTTCTGCCCCTGTAAAACATAAGCGAACAACTTCTTCGGGTGCAAAGAGGCTGTATGTGCGATGGCAACATGCTCACACTGAGCACGTGTAATAATAAATGCGACACACATTGCCTATAGATATGTACACACAATTGTAGCCACAGTGTGTGTATTATGTGGGTACATTGCACAAGACGAAAGTATGTAGAAACGCATAGGATTATCAGAAGCGTTCTATTCGTTTTACACTGCCCACCTGGGTTTGCCCATTCATACTTCCTTTCATCACATTCGTTGACACCCTAAAAGGAAAGACAAAATCATAGATGGATTATTATCTAGCATTAATCATGCATATTTTGAGGCCAACACTCGTGAGTAGTTGTAGTGGCAGTAAGTTCCACATATTGCCTTATCTCACTGAAATGAAAGTAGATTTGATTTTATGACAAGCAATGTGTAGACACCATTATGAGTGGGATAGATAGCCGTTTTCCGTAGCTCGATGGCGGTGCTCCCCGTGAAAATCTGCTTGTTTGTAACGTAAAAGAGAAGAAGCAGATGGCTCTTCAATCGTTTCAGCCAAAGGAGATCCATTCGGAGGTAGTGTCAACGCGCATAATAACTCAGGGTTGAGCAGGGCCTCATGACCACCTTGGTAAAGGATCGTTCGACGCTTTCCAGAGCTGTTCTCTCCTTTTTTCTTAATTGGCTGTGAATGGGTAAGTAATATTCCAGAGCTTGTACGATTGTTTTTAATAACATTAATTCGCGCTTAAACTGGGGACAGAATTCTAATGATATAGCCGGATAGTCGTTAGGTTTAGGCGACCTGGCAAGGTGTATGATCCGAAAAATTGAAAGAATTAGTATACCTAATCCCCAAGTCACAATCTGTATTGGAAGTTTAGATCACCTTACAGAGAAGTGTGTTGGAGTCTTCCACGATCCGGAAAAGTAGCAAAAACATTGGGAGTTCTTTGTGAAGGATTGCGTTAGCAGATGTTCATTACAGATATTTTCTGCGGTTAGGTTTTCACTCACGTCTTCTAGGCATAGTTGTAATTTGTCTGGTAGAAATGACCAGACTACTTTGAGGTCATCCTGAAACAGAAATGAACCTCCCAGTTTGAAGTGGCCGTATGTTGTTTACGTGGATAAAGCCAAGTAGTGGTCCCAACACACGTCCACGGAAGATGTCGCTGGGTATTCGATTTGACCTAGAGTACTACTTGTCCACTCTAACTCTTTTGCTTCGATCGTTTAGATACGAGTTAAATCAGCTTAGTAGAAGGTTTTCCATGCCACATGTCAGATGTGAACCGTACGGTGGCATCGAAGAACCTCAATCCTTTTCCACTAACCAGCCACCAGTTCACCGCACATGCGTGTATAACCGGTCTCGTATCTAATCGGATTTCCTGACACACCTCTCATCACACACACGTGTGCTTACATTCATCCGATCCAGCTGCATCAGCGCAAGTTGGTGCATTCCATCTCTCGGATCTAATTTGTGTGAATCACCTGCACTTTCAACATCGCGAGTTTTGCACTGTTCCCGCTGGAACACCTACGAGGAAGTTTCCGAAACCTGCGCCACACAGCAATATTTGTAGTCACAAACGAAAGCCAACCCAGAGATCCATACGACGAGCCTTCAACAACAGCTGTCGACCGCAAAGCGCATTAGTTATCCGACATTTCGTGTTCCATCGCTTACTCGCTTTATATAGATCTCACAGAGAGTAACGAGCAATCTATCCACCTGCTTAATCCTATTCTGCCAGCATTGAACGCACCGAACACGTTGACCTTGAAAATACAGTAACAGATAGGTAACTACATCACCAAGCGAAAGGGCATCTATGGACGCAATCGTTTTGACGACAAATAAACAGTTACCGCTAATTCCACACTAAGTCTAACAGCAGTATGTGGCTTGCCTTCATGCCACAAATATATAAGAACCGGAATGCAGTGTGCAAATTGTCGCAGCAAGTTTCATACTATATCTTCAAAGCACAGAGTGACACAGTTGCAGATGCATAAAAGGAAACCAGATTATCTATGGTTCTGTGAAGCTTGTTGTTCACTTCAGTGTTAAATATTGTGCATGAACTAGCGCATAAACATGAAAGACTGGTGACAATGATTGAACAAATGGGAAAACCAGAAATGATTCATTTGAGGAAAGTTTGCCAGTGAGCAAACCTTTGTTTTTCCTTTATGCTCGGTTGCAAAACAGTGGAAGAACGCTGGGCGGAGCAGTAAAATCGCGTCCCCTGTGGCTTCAAAAATCAACGCCGCCAGCTGCCCTAATACGCCTTAAACAACCACCGCCATTTCAAATAAACTAATAAGGTCAGGGCGCCATCCACCATCCAAACTGTTCCAAAATTTCAGAAGCATGTCTTTAATGTTTTTGGTTGCAATATGCTTTTTGTCAAGAGCAACCGGAAACTTAGGTCTTCAGTTACTTCCACTGAGCCTAAAATAAATGATGCCGGCGAAGTTGTACTTTCACTGCCTCCATCGGTTGTATGGAAATCAGCTGGGCGAATGATATCAATCCGAGCTACACATAGTGTACCATCGGTAATCAGTACCAACGTTCCAAATACAACGTCAATTTCCTTAAGAGGAAAACAACTTGTTGATATGAACCCGTGGAACTCCATATGTGACATCATAGATGCTGTATGTTAAGCACGCCAAATTGACACGAATCACGCCTCAACCAAAGTCATAGCACTAAAGTGAAACGAGAATTTGCCATGTTTTATTGACTTCCGCTGGTGAAGCGGAGGCTATCCTGTTATTAACACCGCACCTTCGGAATGTGTCGTGCTCCATCCGCATGCTCCCGCATTTTCCATGGAACAAGCGCAAACCGGTGAAACATGACTTGGAAGAACGCCGAAAGAAATGTGTGGCTAGGACCGTCCTTGTACAGGGTGTTCCCGAGGCTGGAGGTCATGCTGAGCGCAAAGTGACCGCTTACGTCCGACGGCTTACGAGCGCGAAGCAATCGTCCATGTCCAGGAGCCGAGGTGCTACATTTAAACGACAATATTCCCGGAAAATGGCGTAAAGCAGTCGATATCGAGGATACACAGGTTGCCAAATTACAAGCGAAATAGCCCGGGAATTGTGAAAGTGGTGCTTCTATTCAGCCAAACGTCGACGAGCGTCTTAGTGAGCTGGTATGCCGGCTGTAACAGCCTTCCTACCGTGCTCCGAATCAAAGCATCGTCCCCTAAGCAAACATACGCAAGCAGCCACTTAGTCGGATTACTTCCAGACAACAGTTCGACTACTCTTACTAAGCTAGCTAAAGAAACTGGCACACTCACCACATATACTACTTAAAAGAGGTGAGAATTAGGCTAATGACGGAATTTCTGGATCTGATACAGCTGAGTCCGTCATCGTCCCACCCAAAAAACGATCAGTTGCTGACATCTCACCGACCGGCACGGCATATCCAAAACGCACATTCCCTGGTGCATTGTTAAAACCAGAGAAACCTTTGTGCATAAACACAAATACACAAGGTCTACTGGGTAAGTTTGCCGAACTACGGCTACGTCAAGCATCCTACACATCATAGTCGAGCAAACGACGGGAACACACAATGTCGGATAGCCAATTCGCTTAGCTGTCGACAGCTGAGGTTGAATGCTCCTAGTCGGCTTCCGAAAAATTCCTCGATTGCGTATCCTTGGGACCAGTAAAAAGCACTGGATGTTAAAAATACAAATGATCCACGCAAATTCGATTTGGGAAATAGAATGCATTAAATGGCGCTGATGAAGCTGAATCGAATGAGTCTAAGCACACGTGTGTGTGTGATGAGAGGTATGTCAGTAAATGTCACTAGAGTACAATAGTTTTTACATCAGTGCGGTTAACAGTCTACCTAGATCAACTTAAACACTGTACTCAATCGCTCAAAGAAGACAAAGCCGCATATCAGCAGAATATGATGAAAATTAGCATCGCAATTCAAAACTGTTGTTGAAGGACCTTAATGGTCGTCATACGCTGCAGTTGGAAACCGTCTACTGCGGATATTTGATGGTCCAACTAAAACGGCTATAGGTGCAACACACCCTTGCGGACGCCAACTGCCAAACTTTTCATAGGGTCCTCTTATCAAATGATCTTCTAGATTTTATTGCCACATCGAGCAGGAGCACCAACATCTCTGTTACTGCCGAAGCTCTGTAGCAAAAGCCAAGGTCACTGCGCAACCACAGCTCCCATGGTGTCGATGCCATCCACCCAGAAGCACTGACAGCGGAGGCAAAAGAGCTGGCTGCACCCATGGCTCAGTTCTTCTAGCTCTTCGTAGAACAGAACTACGTTACTGTTACTTCAAAGGTTGGATTCCTAACTCTGATCAGCTAAAGAGGAAGCAGGACAAAACTCTCAAACTGCCGTGCAGTATCATTGTCACCTATACTACCCAAAGTACATGGAGTCCATCATTGCTGATGTGACGATGCTTTAGCTGGATAGGCCCAAAATTATTGTCCACGAGCAACGCGACTTCCGTCGACGGCAAATTGCACAATAAAATTATTGACAGCATGGATTAGTTGGACAAATTCACAGGACGCTGGTGACTCTGAGGTGATGCTGAGGTGAGTCACTTGAATTTGTCGAAGGCCGCGTATTGTTCACTCATCGAATTCTCCTTTCTAACCTCCAGTATCACGACGCTGGTTACCATCTCTTAAGCTGGATCGTCAACTTCCTCCCTCAACGACAATTAGTGGTCAGAGTCCGGAGCTCCTCATCTGACCCCATACAAGTAAAGAGTGGTGGGCCCAAAAGTTCTGTTCTAGGGGAACCATAGTGTTTGATAATTATTACTTACCGTGCACATACAATCGATTCAAGTTTCCTACTTTTTGGTGATGACATTAATCTATTGCTCGGGATTCAGATGAATGCAGATAATTTTTACCTCATTGTGACAAAGACATTGTACAGCAGTGGTCATTCCAAACTCTGCTGCAGCTCAAGGTGAGCAACTGCAGCGTACCTGCTCATTCATGCCAGGAACGCATGTTCTGAAGCGATCTCCCGTCGAACGCGACCTCAGCGCACCGGGCCATGACAAACTGGATTCTTCGAGGCAGTCTGAAAAGGTATCCAAAGTTACCAACTAACAGGTCGGTCTGTTGCGACGGGAGTTTAAACAAGTAGACATCCATGTTTCCCGAAGATGCTCAGCGCGTATGTCCGCCTGCAAGTGAAATATGCAGTTCAAGCCTGGCATCCATGGCTGATACACGAGCTAAGTGCACTGGAATAGTGTCAACCTCGGGCACCAAGTAGGTCATTGGAATGCGCAAACTACCATACAAGCAACGGGTCAGAAGCTTAGGTGTATTCAGCGGATGTAATCAAAGATTATGAGACGGCCTGATATTGGCATACATGATTTCACGCAATGCAAATCATATATGCCACTACTCCGTACACCACAGCGGTAGAACAAACTTCAAGCGCCACCGCTTGAAAGTAGCGGATAAGTACAGCCGTATGGAGTGACGTAGAAATCTGTTTCAATTCGCAGCTGTTACCCGTGGAACGGTCGTTCCAGAATGGTCGTTGCTGCACCGACACTATCCAGGTTTAAACATCAGTTGGACGACACACTTACATGTTGTTACTTAGCACAATCTCTTGGTCCGACTCTCCGGAAATACCTTGGATTTATTATTTTCGCATATGGGATCTGTGAAATTACTCGGAGTGCAAGGCTACTGCTTTATAAACGAGTAGTCCATATGACGTAGAATACTACCGAACCAAAGACGCAAACGGGCAAAAACAAACAAGTGTCTTGGACACATCCTTGCAAGGGCGACAAAGCTGCAGAGATCTCTACACCTAGGCTGATACAATGCTGCAGGAAGACTTTTAGCGTAGCTGTTATAAAGGTGATTTATACGTGCCAAAATGTATTTCTTCCGAGATTCAAACATTAAGTGACTGCTTATCTCGAGTCAATGAAAATTTATCTGCGTACCTGTACTTGTGGGTCTAGGTAAATTGGACGAACGACCAGACACTTAGGTAAGAGCAGCAAGGCGCATCTACCGTATTGTCTCACTAATCAGACAAACAGAACCAGCTGCAGTTCCATACCAAAACATCAGATAGACACCGGACACCAAGTTGACAAACAAACCGCTTTTGACATCGTGTACAATGTGGCCAT
>OX104063.1:94194261-94249607 GCA_944474145.2 Dicrocoelium dendriticum
TCCTACGAGCGTGTTACCAGGGCCCAGCCGAAATCTGATCAGACACCAGGCGTGTTGCCAAGGCCAGACCGGAAGCTGATGAAATCACGCGTCAGACATCACGTGCGTTGCCATGCGCCGGGTAGGCGAACGAAGACTGGAGTTCCCGAGCAACACGGTGAATTGGACAGATGCAGCGGACAAGTAGGTGTGGAGCGTGGGCTTAGAGCCAAATCCGCCTGGTGATAGTGACATATAAATATGACCGTTCTTTGCCTTAATACAACTCTGGTCTGCTGAGTATTCTTCTGTCTTCGTTCCGGTCGGGTTTGCCAAGGCGTCAATCAGAGCACGCGTGAGGGCGCAGATTTAGCAACAGGCGTGAATCAACCAGGCGAGAGCGAGCAGGCCGCACAGCGTTACAACAGTGGCGACGCGAGTACAACCGAACCCAGACATGGCAATTAGCTTTGAACAATTGCAGATGCTGTTGCAGCAACAACAGGCGCAGTTTGAAGCATCCCAAACCAAGCTGATCGAGATGTTAACTCAGAAGATGACAGTGCAGTCAAGCCCAGGGTTAGCGACAAGTGAAGGTGCCCCGTCACCAGAAACCCTGACTCAGCAGATCAGTGAGTTCCATTATGACGCTGATGCTGGCATAACATTTGTTTCGTGGTTCCACAAGTATGAAGATATGTTCCGGGTTGATTTTGCCAACCTTTCAGCAGAAAAGAAGATTCGACTAATGCTGCGGAAGCTGGGTGCTGCCGAACACGAGAAGTTCACCAATTTTATCTTACCCAAAAAGAGTACCGATTTGTCTTTCGACGAAGTGGTTGCAGTCCTGTCGCAGATTTTCGGAGAACAGACATCTTTGTTCAACATCCGGTACAAGTGTCTGACAATAACAAAAAAGAAGACGAAGACTGGGTCGACTATTCCAGCCGTGTGAATCGAGAGTGCGAACGGTCACAACTACACAAGATGACAAGTGATCAGTTTAAATGTCTCATATACGTCTGTGGCCTACAAGCATCCAAAGACGCCGACATTCGAACACGAATACTGAACAAAATTGAGCAGAATCCGGATGTCACATTGCAGCAAGTGACCGGTGAGTGCCAACGCATGACGAATCTGAAACACGATACCGCAATGATCCAGCAGTTGTCCAACCAGAACGAGCAAGATTTTGTCTGTGCAGTCAGCCGTACTCCCCGAAAAGAAGCTTCCCACGTGAGTTCAACGCATTCTAAACCTCCCACTGCATGTTGGTTTTGTAGAGAGTGGCATTTTGCCCGCGAGTGTCCATTCAAAACTCACACTTGCAACCGTTGCGGCAGAAAAGGGCATAAGGAGTCGTGTTGCCTGGCGACTCGTCCAATTTTGACCAAGAAGATGCGTAACAATGCCAGACCGTTCCGGCGTCCCAATTTGACCAGATCTATCACCGCAACATTCAAGGTTGACGGGGCCAGCAAGCGCAAATACACAATTGTGAAAATCAACGGCTTCCAAGTCAAGTTACAAATCGACACGGCTTCTGATATCACCCTGATATCTCGAGACACTTGGTGCATGCTGGGGCGACCAACACTCATACAAACGGATCACACGGCACGGAATGCTTCAGGAGGTACGTTGAAATTGCTTGGTGAACTGAATTGTCAGGTAAACTTCCGCGATAAACAAATCCAGACGACATGTTTCGTGACAGACCAGCCGGGGTTAGATTTGTTGGGGCTCGACTGGATGGATGAACTGAAACTGCTTGATCAATCAGTGAACAGTATATGTCAGCCACCGCAAGTCAATCTGCTGTCACAACCGTCACCTTCAAGCCCGATGTTTCAAAGTCAGATTGCCGAGATAAAACGACGTCACGATGCATTGTTTCAACCTGGTCTCGGATGCTGCAACATAG
Source organism: Dicrocoelium dendriticum (assembly GCA_944474145.2). Classification (NCBI taxonomy): domain Eukaryota; kingdom Metazoa; phylum Platyhelminthes; class Trematoda; order Plagiorchiida; family Dicrocoeliidae; genus Dicrocoelium; species Dicrocoelium dendriticum. The sequence continues at coordinate 94,196,168 of OX104063.1, forward strand.
CTACTGCCTCATTGAACCTTAAACCAGACGCCAAGCCAGTCTTTAGACCAAGACGCCCGGTGCCCTACGCAACCCAGTCTTTAGTGGAAGCCGAGTTAAATCGACTACAATCTGAAGGGATAATCGAACGAGTTCACTATTCCGAATGGGCAGCACCTATCGTGGTGGTAAAGAAAGGAAACGGTAAAGTCCGTATTTGTGCTGATTTCTCGACAGGTTTGAATTCTGTGTTGGAAGATCATCAGTATCCCCTGCCGGTACCAGAAGACTTGTTCAGCAAACTCAATGGGGGGAAATGTTTCGCAAAACTTGACCTAGCTGATGCGTATTTGCAAATCCCAGTTGCCCATCAGTGCAGAACATTGCTGACAGTAAATACCCACCTCGGACTTTTTCAGTACAACCGGCTGCCGTTCGGAGTGAAAACCGCACCGGCCATTTTTCAACAAATAATGGATACCCTGCTGAGCGATATCCCAAATACAGCAGTATATCTGGACGATGCGTTGATTATGGGCTCAGATCCGCAAGACTTGATACAGACACTGGAGAGAGTGCTTTCGCGTCTTCAGGAAGCTGGATTCCGATTACGGGCTGAAAAATGTGAGTTCCTATTAGAAAGTGTCAAATTTCTTGGGTTCATCATCGACAAACATGGCCGGCGCCCGGATCCCGCCAATATTGAAGCCATCAAAAAGATGAAGCCACCAGAAGACATTGCAGAGCTCCGCTCGTTTCTTGGGCTCGTTAGCCATTACAGCGCTTTCCTACCAAGCCTTCACCAAACCAGAGGTCCGCTGAACCACCTACTGACAAAAGACAAGGGTTGGAAATGGACGAAGGAGTGCCAGCAGTCTTTTGATGCAGTCAAAGCAGCTCTCACCTCTGATCTACTCTTGACGCATTTCAATCCGAATTTCAAAATTGTCGTTGCTACGGATGCTTCCAATTATGGTGTCGGTGCAGTTATTTCCCACGTTTTTCCGCATGGAGGAGAGAAGGCTATCGCGCACGCAGCACGATCACTAACGCCAGCTGAAAAGAACTATAGCCAGATAGAGAAGGAAGCGCTCGCGATTGTTTTCGCAATGAAACGGTTCCATAAGATGCTGTATGGCAGACATTTCACGCTCCTGACTGACCACAAGCCTCTTCTGTCGATATTCGGTTCAAAGAAAGGAATTCCAGTTTTTACGGCAAACCGATTGCAACGATGGGCGACCATACTACTGGCCTACGACTTCAGTATACAGTATAAACCGACGCAACTAATCGGTCAAGCGGATGCCCTGTCTCGTCTCATCAGTTCACACCCAAAGGAGAATGATGATTGTGTGATTGCAGCTATCAGTTTCGAAGCAGAAGTCCAACGAATCCTGGCTGATAATGTGAGAAGACTACCAGTAACAGCCGACACTATTCGTATGGAGACATCACGGGACAGAATCTTGGAGAAAGCGATGCACTGTGTACGAACATGTTGGCCAAATGGAGGCATACCTATGGAGTTGCGGCCGTTTTACCATCGACGTGCATCCCTGTCAGCCGTGGACAATTGTCTGATGTTTGGAGATCGAGTGGTGGTGCCAAGGCAATTGCAGAGGCAAATATTGCAGCAGTTCCACACGGGGCACCCTGGTACCAGCCGCATGAAAGCCTTGGCACGCAGCTTTGTTTACTGGCCAGAAATGGATTCGGAAATTGAAAAATTCTGCCAACAGTGTGAATCTTGTCAACTTGCAGCGAAGGCTCCTCCCAAGTGTCAGTGGCAACCTTGGCCTAAGGCAGAGAAACCGTGGCAACGAATACATGTAGACTATGCAGGACCGATCAATGGCCAATCCTATCTCGTTTTGGTTGACTCATTCACCAAGTGGCCTGATGTGATTCCGGTAAACAATCCGACTGCACAGCACACTATCAACGAGCTGGAGAAGCTGTTCCGATACTTCGGCCTGCCAGAGGTGTTAGTGACAGACAATGGAACACAATTTACCTCGACTTCTTTTCGCGAGTGGTGCAAAGAAAAGGGAATTCATCAGATGTTCTCACCACCATATCATCCTCAATCAAACGGGCAGGCGGAAAGGTTTGTGGACACGTTCAAACGTGCACTCTGTAAAGCAGGGCAAAAAAGGGATTCACAGGATGCAATTCAAGCTTTTCTATGCATGTATCGGAACGCTCCGAATCCAAACTCCCCTGATGGGAAAGCCCCCACAGAAGTACTATTTGGAAGAAAGATCCGGACGTTGTTTGATAATCTTTTACCAAGAAGAATAGAAAAGCACGGCAGCAGTCACCGGGAGGAAGATTGCAAGATCAAGCTCCGTAACTTCAATGTTGGTGACATGGTCTACGCCCGGGATTTTCGAAGGCCGAATGGATGGTCTAGTGGAACGGTTATCGGAAGGAAAGGCAGAGTTATCTACGAGGTGATGGTTGGACGTGAGAGATGGATTAGGCACATCAATCAGCTGAGACCGAATCATGGCAAAACCCAAGGTCCTCAGGAACCACCAGCTTTACATTGGGACATCCTACTAGACACTTTCGGGTTGGAAGCTGAATGTCAGCAACCAGGGGAGACGAAACAAATGCCGCAGAAATCAGATGCACCATGCAGGCCGGCGCGGAAGCGGAGAAGGCCACAACGGCTGCAAATCAATCCCCGGGCGAAAAGCTACGAACACACTCAGGTTCGAAGGGTGTGCAGGTTGACTCAATTCGGAAGGGGAGGTGACAGTTGGACGAGAAAGCTGAGAGCCGACGCTCGCGCGTTTACCACCAAGCGTGCTTGGGAAGGACTCTACGAGCATGTTACCAGGGCCTAGCCGAAATCTGATCAGACACCAGGCGTGTTGCCAAGGCCAGACCGGAAGCTGATGAAATCACGCGTCAGACATCACGTGCGTTGCCATGCGCCGGGTAGGCGAACGAAGACTGTAGTACCCGAGCAACACGGTGAGTCGGACAGATGCAGCGGACAAGTAGGTGTGCAGCGTGGGCTTAGAGCCAAATCCGCCAAATAAAAAAAACCGCCAAATAAAACCGTTCTTTGCCTTAATACAACTCTGGTCTGCTGAGTAGTCTTCTGTCTTCGTTCCGGTCGGGTTTGCCAAGGCGTAAATCAGAGCACGCGTGAAGGCGCAGATTTAGCAACAGGCGTGAATCAACCAGGCGAGAGCGAGCAGGCCGCGCAGCGTTACAACACCTTCAGACCTTCCTCACTATACCAAATGGTTTGAAGATATTTGACTCACAGCAAACACTAGAAACATTGACAGAAGTTGGTGTAAAAAACACATGTGAAGATAATCGCTTATAGCCAGCTTACCCATTACATGTCATTACATACGATAACAAGTCCTGTGTCTTTACAGTCTAGTAGTCCCTCCCTTTATTATCTACTGCTGACGGTACAAACATCCGTAAATTTTACATATGAGTGGCATGGGCCTAGAACTCAAGGAAAAATAATCATGATCCGAAATGCTATCAATAAACTTTTCTTTAATGTTATGAAACGTATTCACTATACAAATGATCGCTCCCACTTATGGGGCCGTGTACCGTCTGTCGGTAAATATACAAATTTATTTATTTAGTTTAGTTATGTTGGTGGCTTTTTATCGGAGGAAGGCTTGCCAGGCGATAACCCACTACGTCCTGGAACACTGCCACAGATCCATTCGAAAGACAAACTGTAACTGGCAATACCTCTTATTAACAGCTTAGTGGTTCTGTAATTTGGCTAGCTGATGCATGATGGACGAGGAATTGTTTCATCCATGAATCTTGTCATGTCCTGACGGAATGACACGGGCAGCTTGGTAGATAAACTAAGAATTGCACATTGTTGGAATGTTACGTATTTATGGTCTGTGGAACCGCATAATGACACTCAGGAGTGTGCAAAATAATTTGGCGTTCATGTAGTATTGGAGCCCGGAAACTGGCCAAACCCAATTGTTCAGGACCAAAGGTGTAGCAGTTGTCCGGAATAACGAATCGGAAGTTTTCCCAGGGTAAGCTGCATTGATTGGGAACACTGGAATCCACCATCAAGTGGGCGGTAAAAGTCGTGTGTACAGCTCCAGATATGGGGTAAGTGAAAAGCATTTGTCCAGTAATGAAAACAACCGAACCCATTTATTCTGGCCACAGTGAAAGGCAGCATTAGATTGAGGACTTTCTGAATTAGGAGCGTGGATTGGGCAGAAAAATTTGCTCTCCTAAGTCAGGTAAAATGTCCGAGTTAACATTAAATGTCAGCGAGAGAGCTCCGAGTAAACATTGTGCTGAGAAGCGAGCTGAACCCAAGTGTTCAGACCTCAGTATAATGGCATCCATACAAGAAAAGAAACAAGTGGTTTGTCCATCCGGTACGTAATAACACAGCGGCACACTTATCATTCCATTTCCAGATAAAGGAATATCGTGATTTGTTGAAGTGCTGTAGTCAAAGCAGTGAAAGTTCCTGGGTTGCTGGCCAGCGCTTCTGTGGAAATGTCGGAGAAAAGCCAACGAACAAGGGCAGCCAAACAAACAGACAAAACCGATACATCCGGAACACGGAAAATGATAAGATCAGTCGCAAGCGTGCATGGACTAATGAACCATACGTTATATGTATCATTATAAATTAAATATCTCAAGTACACATGTTCCATAAAGAATTTAGGTTTTGCTCTTTTTCACGAGTTGCCTGCCCTTTTAAATAGTTTGTGTACCCGGCTTTCAACTGCAGTTCTAGGGTAAAATAAGTGCTGAACACGTGCTCAGTCAGGTACATATAGCTTTTCTTGTCTGGACTTTACTTGCATGATCTCAAGCCGTGTAGGCACATACTTGAAAGGTGAACTTCCGAAACCAAAACGATGGAGCGCTGCGTCGCACGGCGTAGGTCAGTGGTCCTGGTTGACCCAGAGTAAAAAGCTAATGCAGCTTGAGAATTGGGCAGCCAGCAGTGGAGGCTGGCGTTCCATTACAATAGTGTGTCAGAGGCTTTGCTTTAGAAGTGGGTAAGTGAAGGTCAGTACATAGGTGCACACGGCGCCGCGTCGCGCGGTGTTATTAATTCTAACTGGTTTTAAGTGGAAGGTAGCGAAGGCTGGTTAAGTATGGCAATCCAGGAGTAAGCTGGATGCCGATTTGCGGAAAAATCCAAAACCAGGGAAGCAGGACGCATTGTGCCTGTCAGGAGCAACATGACTAAGGCGCTGCATTATGCGTTGTAGGTAAGTCAACCTGCTTAGGCAAGAGAAGTATGCTAATCCAGGTTGTGAAGAGTGCCGCAATGCTGTGGGTCGTACATGAGCCTAATTATCTGACCTTGGCTTTGAGCACGCGAAGTTTGAAACGGTGCGTCTTCATCTTTTCGTTGGTATTTTGTCGTCCTCTTACTATTCATTAGAATAGTTAGTCTGTTCCCATGTAGTAGCACTATTCCTGCTATTCAAATACCGTCCAAAGAACTTTAGCGCAAGCCAAGACTAGTCGCGCTAAGCTCAGGGGCCTACGCAAGAACGGTACGCAGACGAATGCAACAATAAACCAAGTGACTTCCGCTACAAAAGAAATGGAAATAGTAAACTTGCTACTTCAGTATTACTAGTAGAGATGAGGCACTGCAATGTAGTCCCGATAGGTCCACTGACAGAAGCATCAGCTGTGTGCTTTAGAAGACCAGCCATGTGCGCTGAACAAATAACTGGCATCCATCAACGAAACTTTAGTGAAACTTGTCCCTCGTCTGTCTGTCAGATATTCAAAGTACTAAATACACCGCTACATGGCAGGAGGCCGGTAAAACGCTATCCCTATTTCAGCAGAGATCAACGACCGTGCTCGTCGTGCTAATAAGGTAACAGTATTCAATGTGCCTGAGAGATTTCGTTGCACAAGCTAAAGCGTCTTTTAATAAAAATTGTAACCCTCCCATGGACTACTTCATATGTAAACGCCCAGAAAAGCTGAAGCAGAATCGATCTTGTCCGATTTTCCTTACCTTCTGCGATGAGGGGCTTACCAATAGTTTCCTCACGAAGAAGCATAAAGACAGTCTATGTTATAGTGGTTATTAATCTTTCACGTTTTGTCCTTCTTGTCATCAATTTTATCATGACAGCTTTTGTACAGTTTGTTTGACTTAATGATTACAATACACTTCTTCGTGCCCCGCGTTCCGTCGTGCTGAATTTTGGCTGTGCTGCTTCTGCGTGTGTGCGGTGCCGTTTAGTCTGCTTGCGAATCGGATAGTAAACTCGGAATTACTATCGAACGTCTATTTCCATTGTGCTCGACGTGTGCCACAGGTATAGCGCAACCTACGACTCGAACTCAACTGTGATTAGACTGTGAGTTGACTCTTTCCAACTTTTTGCCTTTTACTAAGGGGTTTCAACCTTCCTAGTATTTTTCGACCACTACAAAGTCTATAGATTTGACAATTTCTAATGCAGCCTAATGAAACAGCTCTTTTTCGGTTACTTGCACTGTCTAGTTTAGTCACCCAAGCTACCAGGGGATATATAGCAAACGTTATTACAGGTACCGCCACCCAAGCCGAAAGGTTGCATTGCGTTGACTTTGACCATTCGCTACAGCCCGACGCCACTAAACGCTTTACGGGATGCAACGCCAAATATCTGCCAACTCATTAGCAAGGATACGGTCACCAAGCTGGGTAGCTCTCTGATAGGCCCTTCTCAAAGAACCCCGAATTCTAGGAGGCGAAACTCTATCCACTCGAGTGACTCCGAATTAATAGTTACTGACCATTTAAACCTATGCAGCTCCCCGCCCAATGTCCTAAATTTGTTGGATGCTCTTGCAGTGACACCACCCACCTGACCCTCACCAATAAGCATCAGATTCAGATGTGCCTCTCATGCAAACACTGGGCCCGTGACACCAGGAGGACAAGTTCTTGGCTTGCACCTGGCGAGCCGAACAAAAACGCCCCCACCAAGAATGAGCAATCGTAAACAAGCCTGCGACATTCTGTTTAAGCCAAGATAGCTGGACTATGAACAGACGATAAAAGATCTACGGCCTGGCTTCCCTCGCTTCAACACTCCTCCAATTAACTGACTGCTCGGCGGTTCATCTTGCCTTAATCTCTCAATAAGGAGCGGCTTCTGCCATGTAGTTAATCCGGCTTTTATTTTCACCGCTCTCCGTCCATTTGGCTTCCTTTTGACACCGTAGAATCTCATCTTCACGTGGTTCACCTAACCTACTGAAGCGCCGATGCGGCATCCCTAGGGCCAATGGAGCCAAAAGCGTGGCGTGTCCATTAGAGGTAGGATGGCCGCTATTTTAATACTTAAATTGGCGTAATGGTCACCGATAATGAGGATTTCATAAAAAGCTATAAATGAGCATATATATTTTTATACCAATATATGTCCAAGCACATATTTTTATCTACGCCAGTTTTCACCGCCACATTATTTTTTATTTATTGATGTGATATATCAGATAATTTTGCTAATATAAATTTGGTACGCAATATATATGTATATATTGGCCTCATTTAATTAATTTATTAATAATTATTTCAAACGATGTTTGCGAAATATTGATGTGAATGATTGCACTATAAATAAACAGTCCATGCTCCATTTCATGGCGGCATACCAACTGAGGCATGGTCACAATTCACAAGCATATGTGTTTCGTAACAGACACGTTGCTATGCAGGTGATCGGCTGTCGCCAAATACTGCGAAGTTGAAGAAATGGAAGAAGTAGAAAGGAGGAACAAACTCGACGGTAAGTTGACGATAATTTGGATACGTGGGTGCGAGTAAACAGTATAAGCACAGTAATAGAAGTGGGAACGATACGTGCGGATAGCGCGTACCTGTTTGTAAGTATCGAGAAAATAGATAAATATGACTCTAGTCCACTTGCCATTATGTAGTTTAGGGCAGTGAATTTATCCAGTGGCGAGTCATATCCGCTACTTCGCACTGTTGTTAAACAGACATTTGTGACTTTTTATAGGGTGAACACCTGCCAGGCAAAAACGCACCACTTCCTGGAACGCTGTCTTAAATCCTTTTAAACGCTAATGTACAAATGGCAAAGCAGCTTGCCGACTGATTGCACACTCGGTTATTCGCAGGCAACTGACTTCCAATTTCCTCTGTTAGCTGATAAGATAGCTTGTTCAGGGCCTCCGTAAGCGCTGAGGCCGGTTGAGGATGGGAGAGTCACGAAGAGTCGTGTTGTTAAGTGTGCAGGTGAGCAAAAATTTCAAAGTTTTCTTTGTCTGGGTTTTTCAGATAATGTATACATTACAGAAGTGTGAAGACATCGTGTCCAATTTTCCCCCTGGACAACGGTCGTAGTGGTGAATGCAGTTGAATCCTATTGGTATACGGCCATGTTCCATAAATACCTTCCTCGACTCTTCCGACGGTCTCGGGCAAAATCGCTGAACCTCAGTCCAATCGCCAATCTCCAAGAAATTCCGGAACTCGTACAAAAGGGAGAGGTACAACCGAGAGAATGCCGCAAGCAACAGGCGTGAAGTTTAACCTGATAGATTTGCCACCATACAAACTGACGAAGGATTTATGCAGGAGATTGATACATTTGGTTGCCGGATCCGAAAATTGCATCAACAATGCCGCACAATTCCTCAACAGACTGCGGAGCGTCAGAATAGAAGACGACGAAATAATGCTTTCCTTCGATTTCAACGCGATCTTCACTTCAATCGGTCACAAATTGGCCAAAGAAACCATGCTGGAACTACTTGGGAACCAAATAAGCCCCCGACGACCATAGGACCTGAAAGTTTTGGGAACCCCTGAACCTCTGCCTGACCACTTAGTTCCGCTTTGATGGACAAGTGTACAAGCAACTGAGAGGAACGCCCATGGAATCACCAATTTCGGGGCTCATTGCAGGAGCCGTAATGCAGAAATTGGAGCGCATTGCACTGCCAGCTATTTGACCAACACTGGATAAGCTACGTGGGCGAGACGTGTGTCATCGTAAAACGGAACAGAGTACAGACCGCGCACGATTTGCGCAACAACACCTTCGAGGATAACAAATTTACGATTGAATTATGGGAGGATAACAAGCTACCATTTTTGGATGTACTGGTCACAAGGAATACAGACGGATCTATGGAAACGTGCGTATATCGGAAGAACACGCATACGGACCAAATATTAAACTACCACGGCAACCACCCAATGAATCACAAGAAGGGCAGCATTCAAACCCTGTTCAACAGAGCAGAAGAGCAATGCAGCACAGCCGACTAGCGGAAACAGGAAGTAAGTCAGCCACATAGAGTGTTTAGAAACAACGGTTACCCGTGCAATTTCATCAGAAGAAGCTTAAAGAAACGACTGCCACAGCAATAGCAGCAGCAGTCATCTGATCGAGCAAACAAACGGATAGCGCTTCCCTACATCAAGAACGTCTCCGAACTAACAGCAAGGGTGCTGCAAACACATGGAATCTCTGTGGCTCACAAGCCAAATGCCATCCTAAGGAAACTGATATCAAGACCCAAAGGAAAAGTTAATCAAGCCAACCAATGCAACGTCATCTGCCAGCTAAAATGCAGCTAATGCGATGAAAACTACGTCGGACAAACTGGAAGCAAACTTTGTACACGAGGCACCAAGCACAATGCGGCCGTCAGAAAGTATAATTCACACTCATTGGTCTCTGCGCAGGAAGATTAAGAACGCCACCATTTCGAGCTGGAGAATATAAACATCCTAGCACATGGCAGTACAAAAATCGCGAGGGAGTTTTTGGAAGCCTGGTACTCTACAACGCATACAATCAATGGACACATCGAATTGGACGCGGTATAAGCCACACTACTGATGAACGACCGCCAACTCGATCGATTGAATCCGGTGGAACTTGTGACTAGACAACCAGAACTGACGGCAAGCTCGCGCGCAAGAGCAAGTAGACAAGGGCCGCGAAACACACGGAGGCGAGGTCAAAGGTCATCTGCCCATCAACCAAGCTGAACGAGGATCGAATTCCCAACCAATAGGATTGTTCGGCTCCACGTCCAACCCCGGCGGTATAAAAACGCACGCACACCACGCTCAGCACACTCTCACCGCGGCTTTTCTACGCTACTCTACGCTATTGCACGCCACTCCGCTACGCACTGATGATGTTATCTCGATTGGTGACGACACGTTTGCAACAACATTGCCAAGCTCAACGAACAGTTCAACAGTCATCTGAGCAACCTGAGCGGCCAGTCCCCAATGCTATAGCCAGACACTAAGCTGTCAGGGCAAAAATTTATTCAACGAGGAAACCAACTTTCGCTTAACCGGCAAGCTAGCCGAACAACCTCCTCGTGGTGTCAGCTGGGTGGTTCGGGTTTAACCCGTTCCAGCAAATAGTTCTGCGGCAGTGTTCCAGGACGTGGTGGGTTTCGCCTGGCAAGCGTTCTCCCTATAAAGAGCCACAAATGTCTGCTTAACAACACTGTGACGTGGCGGCCGTGACTCGCCACAAAATAAAGTCACTGCCCCGTGGATATCCGGATAATTCTATCCAACCTACGGACACTAATCTCCTACTCGTATACTGATGACGAAGTCGAACATTGAAGATTGGAGCAGCACAACTACAAGCACAAAATACACAGCTACATGCACATACACACACAATGACATACATACATACCCCCTACACAAGCACAAACTGCTATGGCAAACAAATCGGATTTTTGCACATTCTTGATCATGCATCGTTATGCCAAAATGATCATGCCTGTAAAGGCGTGCCTCACCTTGTTGAGAATAGAAGATTTATTTATTTATTTTTCTTGTGCCAGTATGCAAAATAAGCCTTCAGCAATGCGACTTGATAGAAGGCGCTTGGTTCTATAATGGTGAAAAACAGAAGCAGGTGCAAGACGAACAATACATTAGCATGAAGTAACGAGGTTAAGGGCATTCCCTGAAGCTCAACTCAATGCGCCAGACAGGATCAACCTGTTGGTCTGGACTACGGATAAATTCCTCCGCAGTTTCACAAGTTAATAGAGCAGAAGGAAGTTTATTCCAAACAGGCCCAACCAGGGTTGCCAAGCACTTGGCTCTTAACTCCAGCCTAGAGCTATGCGGCTTCAATTTCATGCAGTGGCCTCGCAGGTTGTCCGACGTAGCTGGTTAAACAGATGGGTGGGTCTGAGACCACTGAGACTTTTCATGATGTTGAAGATCTCTATTAAGTCACCTCTCAATCTGCGTCTTCTCTTCAAGAACAAACTTACTTTAGCCAACCGATCTTTATACGGCAACCCGCGCTGGCATTCTATCAAGCGTGTGGCTAGTCTTTGCACATTCTAACTACAAACAATCTTTTTCTGCAGGTAGAGTGCCCAGGTGGTAACCATGAGATTCCCCGATTGATGTGTAAATTAATCCCAAATACGATTAAATCATAGCATTCTCATGTATTAAGCAAGTAAGTGGTTCGCAGGTTTGTATGGTGCACGTGTTTGTATTTGACGCACACACAGCATCCGGACTTTACCCACGGACTTCGAAAAGAGCCCCGGTGCTCCGATCGCACACAGCACCCTACCACACACTCCCCAGATAACCACCTTATGGTGTCTTGTTTTTAGTCTTAAGCTTTAGCAACCATCTAATAAACATTTTCAGCCTATGTTCGTGTATTCTGCAGCACGCTTTGGGTGGCGATTCAAAGCTGTGCATCGGATATAGCGTTAGACCAACGTGCTATAATTGGTTAACCCGACTTATAATTGGTGACACCCGACTTAGATTCGGTGACGCACTTACAATTGGTGAGTCTTTTATTAACTTTTCTTTTCAGATTCGGACACATTTTCGTCTACATTTCTAAGTTCCTATACTTTTAATTTTGGGTTTCCGTTCTGCTGGCTCAGTAATTTTCGGATGGAGGTTGTAAGTCCAGATTCGGACGCCCAGGTTAGTACCGTTAGTCTCTCTATCCTCTTGTTCGCGAGACTAATCCTACAACCTGGTTTGCGCAGATAGAATCGCGGTTCTTTTTACGTCGAAGCAAGTTCGGTTACATTAAGTTCCACCACCTCGTATCCGCGCTTCCTCCGCATGTTGTCGACGACCTGGATGACATTCTAGATCTGCCCGAGGAACAGCAAACTTATCAAACGAGTAAAGCAGCAGTTCTGCAAAGAGCAGACTTGTTCGACCGAGAGAGATTAAAAATCTCCTAAGCGAAACACAACTCGGTGCGCTTAAGCCGTCTCAGTTGATAAGAAAACAGCAGAGCCTAGCAAAACCAACCACTGCAGATGACAACATGCTCCGGGAAATGGGGTTACAACAACGTTCCCGTGAAATGTGTCACGCGCTTTCCGCTAATGGCGATGCTCCACCGTCCCTGTTGGCTGACACCGCCGACCCTATCCGGGAACTTTATGCCCCAGTTTCGCAGGTCCAAGCGACCTCTGATACTGAGGTAGCGGAACTCAGGGCGCAGATGGCCGAGCATAATAAACGACTCGCAGACATTTAAGTTTCCGTATCTAACTGCCGATCTCGTCCTAAAAGCCAAACCCGTCCTCGTTCTTATTTGAAGTCTCCACCTAGACCATTCTATTGCTGGTACCACAAGCGGTTTTGTCCACAATACAGATCGTGCCGTTCCCCTTGTTACTTTAAGCGCCAAACACAAGGAAACGGACCGCCGGCACGTAGGGGCGACGGATGTTGCTGGTCATCGCAATCGCTCTCTCTTCGTTACCGACCGGAAAACTGGACTACGCTACCTCGTTGACACAGGCGCAGTTGTTAGCACTATCCCAAGCGACCCCACTGCCTGTACTGAGAAGGCGACTAGCTCATTGCGCGAGGCTAACGGAACCATTATTCGAGTGTGCGATCAAAGCTCGCGCACGCCTAATCTTGACTTACGACGATCTTTTAAATGGATATTTCTCATTGCAGACTTTCAAGCACACGTCATCGGACTTGATTTTCTGCAGCACTACGAGTTGCTTGTAGGTATAAAGCAACACCGTCTCGTCGACCGTTTAGCGAACCTCTCTGTCATTGGGATTTTGGCTGATACTGAGTCAATCAATCCCGTGTACGCGCCTCAGAAGAGTCCACCCATCGAGCAAATGCTCCTCGACCGTTTTCCACAGATCATTCGTGCTGTCACTCCTAGGCCCGCCACAACTGATGCCGCAAAACATTATATCCTTACGAAAGGACCACCTGTTTTTGCTAAGGCCAGACGACTTACAACGGATAAACTTGGTGTCGCTAAAGCCGAATTTGAGTACATGCTTGAACTAGGTATAGTTATCCCCTCGGAGAGCCCATGGGCGTAGCCGCATCCCATGGTGCCTAAAAGCGCAGGAGACGGGCGTCCATGTAGCGACTACCGCGCTCTGAACAACATAACCGTTCCCTACAAGTGTCTCATACTACACATTCAGGACATAACGGCTAACCTACGAGGCGCCCGCGTGGCCTTGAAAATTTATCTGGTACGCGCTTGCCACCAGATTCCGGTCGCTGAAGAAGCCATAGCTAAAACCGCTGTCATTACACCTATCGGCTTTTTCGAATTTCTTCGCATGCCATTTGGTTTGCGCAACGCAGAGCAAACATTTCAGCATTTTATAGATTCTGTCACCTGTGGATTAGACTTTGTTTACGCTTATATCGACAGTATACTCGTAGTCAGCGCACCCGAATAAGCTCATCGAGGGCACATAAATATCTTTGAAAGCCTGACTGCCAATAGTAACACTGTCAATCCGGACAAGTGTATCTTTCAGCAGCCTTTTACAGAGTTCCTTGGTCACCGCATTGATCGACATGGCACACGTCTTTTAGATGCCAAAATCCAAGCTATCGGTGACTTTTCGCTTCCGAACACGGAAGCTGCTATTCACCGTTTTAACGGCATGATCAACTACTATCAATGATTTATTCCCCATGGAGCTGCTTTACTCAGTCCGCTGACCGACCTACGCCGTGGTCGCAAGAGCGAGGATGTAGAACATACCCCCGCCGATATTGAGTTTCCATATCAGTAAATATGCTTTAGCCACCTAAGTTATGATTCATCATTTTGAGGCCAAAGCGCCGCTTAGCATTGCCATCGATACATCGAACACCGCTATTGGCGCGGTTTACAATAGATGATCGCTAGATGTAGGAAGCCACTTGCTTTCCATTCAAGACGCTTGAAACCAGCAGAACTTAAATACGGCACATTCAGTCGAGAAGTGCTGGCTGTTTACTCATGATCCGGCAATATCGACACGTCCCCGAAGGTAATCACCTTGTCAGCTTTACCGACCATAAGTCATTAATTAACTTTCATCTTTCGAAATCAATCCGCTCGACACTCACTGCGTGAGGTTCGTCAGCCGGCTTTCAAAGCCTAATTTTCAACCGATATTCGACAAAATTTCCGACCAACTAAATGTTGTCCCTGATGCTCCGTCAGGAGTGCCTGCAATCAGCCCCGCCCAGCAGGTACTTGACCAATCTACCATGATAGCTGCGTAATCAGCCGAGCAAGAGTCTACGGAGTATTTCCATTCTTCCCTGAAGATATCGCTACACTTCCTGCCATCATTCGATGGCACAATCTTATGTGGCACTTCTATAGAACGACCTCGACCTCTTCGTTACTGAAATTTTTTGCAGTCTTATTTTTGATACGCTTCACCACATTGCACATCCACTCATCAAAGCTACGGCCAAACTCATATCGGATCGATAAATCTGGCCTGGGATGCAACGTGAACTTAAGTGTCGTGCACGTAATTGGCTTACGTGCCAGCAAGCCAAGCTCCAGCGGCAAGTATCCGCCCCAATTAAATAACTAAATAAATAAGTAGTTTATTCTCAAATTCATCGAGACACACCAAATCAGGCATGATCAAGGATTAAAACAGTTATGTATCACGAAGATACTTCGAGTTCAATTGTGTGTAGTTGAAACGGTCAAGGCACTATAAGTGCAATGAAACGGTGCATATGGACGAATAGTATCAAATACTTGTATGTGTCGGAAGAGTTGAGATATGAGTCTAGTCGACTTGCCAGTATGTAGTTGAGGTCAGTGACTTTATTCAGTGGCGAGTCACATCCGTCACGTCGCAGTGTTGTTAAAACAGATATTTGTAGCTTTTTATAGGGCGAACGCTTGCCAGGTAAAAACCCACCACGTCCTGCAACACTGCCGTAAAGCAATTTGAACATTAACGTTGAACTGGCAAAGCCGCCTGACGACTGGTTTCATATTCGGTTATTCGCAGACAAATGGCTCCTAAGTTCCTCTTTGAGTTGGAAAGATAATTTGATCAGGGTCGCCATGATTGTGGAGGTCGGTTAAGGAGAGGGACCTCGCGACTAGTCGTCTCGTTGTGTGTCCAGGTGAGCAAAAATTCAAATTTTCCGCTGTCCAGAGGTTGCAGATGTATAAGGTATAGAAGTATGGCAATTTGTCAAGTTCTCCATACTGGACAAGGGTTGTGGTGATTGTAGTTCGGTCCTTTCGGAGTTCTACCATGCTCCATGGAAGTCCTTGTCGGTGGTTATATTCGTCTTGGGCAAAACCTGTTCTTCAGTCCAATCCCAGATCTACAAGAAGTTCCGGACCTCGGAGAAAAGGGAAAGTGAGGGACAACCGAGAGAAGACCGCAAGAACAGGCATGGAGATAATGATAAATATTGATAAAGTCTTATGTTACAACATTTGGACTTGAGACAAAAGCATGTACACTGTGCAACAAAAATTATGATGAAAGTGCCTTTTGAAAATCCCAGAGAATCATTAGCCTTATGGGTGGCTCGCTAACGCCTGCGTAGAGACAAGTGCGTTGTACCAGTAAGTAATCTACGAAGTATCGGTTTATTGTGAGCCAAAAATTGCGTGGGGAGAGAGCAAAGTGAGTTAGAATATTGGTGGTGATTGCAAGGTGCATGAACAGCAAGTAGCTGGCGTAATACGATAGGGAGCGCAGAATAAGTGAAAATAAATTGGTTGCCGCAAGAGAGATCTAGGGGTCAATTGGCGGTAGGGCAGCGGAAGGATTGGATGCAGATGTTCTAAAGGAATACAGGTTATTGAGATACGGAGTGGTACCTAACAAGCACTAGATAATCGCATATGCACGGAACCGATGAACACTAGCTACTTCTAAACAGAGGTGTCGAATTTAAGCCGACCGACCGATGGTGGCGCTAGGAAAGACTATCTGTGGCCAGATGTAGCCATTCCAATCAGACGCTTGGTCACTATTGTATGCATATAGGGTCACTGAATGCATCAACAAGCCATCGCAGGTATGTAATACAGACATTTTAAGAGAATGTATGATGGAGAGACAAGGAGTGTATCCTAGTAAGCTCAAGATCTGCGCAGAAGCGAAATGGAGCATACGGCGAATTGCAGCAGTACTGAGGAAGATAAGAAGAGTGAAATATAGTGGCGCTAGGATAGAGAATATCACTGGTCAGCAAAGGCATTCGGATTGAGCCTTCTAAGTACCGATGGATACTTACAGTGACAGAAGGTCAACAACCAGCAAAGGTGTGATGCAAACAATTCAAGAGAGTAAGTGTTGGAGAGATAAGGAGTGATTCCTGGCGCGAAGAGTTATGCTACCTACAATGACTCACTGCAGCTGAAAAGTAGTGACGAAGAACTGATAATGGTATAAATAAATAAATAAATAGTTTATTCTCAAAATCATAGTGAGAATATCCACGGCTGTCAATGGCATTAGGGTTGAGGCCTTCAAAATGCGAGTGGATACCTACCGTGCCCCAGAATACGTCAGCAGACAGCAAATGTATGTGACGCAAGCAGTCCCAGACAGCAGTAGAAGAGTAGCTCTTAGCCTTCTACTGATAAGCGCAGAGATGGTTGGAACGGGCGAAGGATGGCTCCCGCTAGACGGAGAGGCCAGAGGTAATACGAAGAACTAATAATGGTACTAAGGGAGAGAGAGTATCGATAGCTAGCAATAGCATTGGGGTGGAGCCTTCTAGTTGCTAGTGGATACCTAAAGTGTCCTAGAATAAGTCAACAGACAGCAAATGTATGTGACGCAGGCAGTCTCAAAGGAAGAAAGTTGGAGATAAAAGAGAGTGGCTCTTAGCATGCTCGGAAATGCTTGGGGCCTACGACCACGGTTGTTAGTAAATTAAGATGCTGAGGTAAGGATGTTCGACAGATGGTGGCGCGATGAAAAGCTTTCGGTGGTCAGATATAACCAACCCATTAAGCAGATTGGTCACTAGTGGATCCCTACAGCGTCACAGAATACATCAGCAAGCCAGCGAAGGTAAGTGATACAGACATTCTAAAAGATTACAGCATTGAGAGACAAGGAATGTCTTCTAGTAGCTCTGGATATGCGCAAGACGTATGGAGCCTACAACGAATCGCTGTAGAAAACTTGATGGAGATAAGAAAAACGAAGGAGAATGGTGCTAAGAAAGAGAACTAGTGGACAAGAACGGAATTCGCATCAAGCCTTCTAGTTATTAGTAGGTGCATACAGTGATAGCAGAAGTCAACAAACCCGCGAAGGTATGTGATGCGAACAATTTAAGAGAGTAAGTGTTAGAGAGATGAGGAGTGTCCCCTACCGCAAAGAGGTATGCTACCTACAATGACTCGATGCAGCTGAAGAGCGGCGATACAGGTAATCCGAAGAGCTGATAATAGTACAAGGGAGAGTATCGGCGGCTAGCAATGGCATTGGGATGAAGCCTACTAGTGGATGCCTAAAGTGTCCCAGAATAAGTCAACAGACAGCAAGTGGGTGTGACGCAGACTGTCCCAAAGAATGAAGGTTGGAGATAAAAGAGAGTGGCCCTTAGCAAGCATCGGATATGCGCAGAGATGATTGGAACCTACGACCACTGGTTGCTACTAAACAGAGGTGTTAAGGTTAACAGGATCGACCGAAAATGACGCTATGAAAAGCTTTCGGTGGCCAGATGAGTCCTTCCATTAGCAGTTTGGTCACTAGTGGATTCCTACGGTGTCACAGAATACATTAGCACGCTGTCGAAAGTAAGTAATATAGACTTTCTAAAAGATTACAGGATAGAGAAACAGGGAATGTCTCCTAGTAGGTCCGGATATGCGCAAAATGTATGGAGCCTACAACGAATCACTGAGGAAAACGTGCTGAAGATTAGGAAGGATAATGCTCTCAAACTCACGGACACCAATTTTCTACTCGCATATTGATGACAATATCAAACATTGAAGATTGGAGCAGCACAACTACAAGCACAAAATACACAGCTACATACACGTACACACACAATGACATAAATACATACCCCCTACACAAACACAAACTGCTATGGCAAACATATCGGTATTTTGCACATTCTTGATCATGCATCGTTATGTCAAAATGATCATGCCTGTAAAGGCGTGCCTCACCTTGTTGAGAATAAATGATTTATTTATTCATTTATATAAAAAGGGAGAAGCAGTGGACAGCAAAAATTTCGCATTAAAAATTCTAGTTATTAGTGGATAGATAGTGTCAGATGAGACAACAAACCAGTGAAGGTATGTGATGCAAACAATTCAAGGGAGTAAGTGCTGGAGAGATAATAAGTGGCTCCTAGCACAAAGATGTATGCTACCTACAATGCCTCGCTGCAGCCAAAAAGTGATGACATACGCAATACGAAGAATTGATAATGGTACCGTGGGAGAGCGGGTATCGGCGGCTAAAAATGACATAGGGGTGAAGCCTACTAGTTGCTAGTGGATGCCTAAAGTGTCCCAGAATAACTTCATAGACAGCATATGTATGTGAAGCACGCAGTCCCAAAGAGAAATAAAAGAGTGGCTCTTTAGAAGCTTCGGATACGCGCAGAGCTGGTTGGAGCCTACGAAGGATGGCTCCTGCTAAATCAACAAACAGCAAACGTATGCGACGCAGACAGTCCCAGATAGTAAAGGAGAGTTAATTGGTGGGGCCTGTGTCCTATATGTTGGGTTTTCGGATTTAGAGGTGCTATGGGCCATGTTCCCAAAGTTCTTCCTCCGGTATATTGGTGTTAAAGAGCTCGCAGATAGGCAGCGTAGCAAGGTGTCCATGTAGGAATGATCGGTACTGTGCAGTATTCTCGGCCGCCCTAACTTGTAATGGTAGCCTGTTCCAGAAGCGGGCGAATGTGTAAAGGAAGAAGTTGTTTCGCACGTTAGTGCGGGCTGTAGGTAGGGTGATGGTTAAGGGTCTACGTCGGAGTGGGTACCGAGAGCCAGCGTTTTGTTGAATGAGTCCGGCAAGGTTCGGATTTGGGTTTCTTATCGTCTGGAATATGAAAGTGAGGTTGAGTCTCACTCTTCGTAACCATAGAGGTTCAAGGCTAAGAAGTTTACAGCGCTCACGGTAGTTGAGAGCAGAGGGATAAAGCAGGCCCTTTGTGAATGTGCGTTGTACTTTCTCAATTGCTATTCGGTCGTTCTTTCTGGAGTTGGTAAATATTATTGAGCAGTATGCCAGAAGATGTCTAGCGCGTACCTTTATAGAGTGCGTCTGGATTCGTTTACGAGCATTCTTTTGCAGATATGACCAATGAGGGATCTAGATTTCGCTATACTACAGCTAACTTGTTCCGAGAAATTTAGAGCTAGAATAGTGTACGCCGAGATACCTTATAGTTTGACAGTTGGCTAGTGAGACGCCATTCAGTGTTAGCACAATAGGCGGTACCGTGCATCTGTAGGACAGGGCGCTGCACTTTGCAGGAGAGAAGTCAAGCTTCCATGTGTTGCACCAAGAGTCTGACGTTTAAGGTCATTTTGAATATTGAGGAGACCGCTCCTTAGGTTGCAGGGATCAAAGAAAAATACGACTTTGATATCGTCGGCAAACAGGTACACGTTTCCATATTCAAAGGCTTGAAATACGTCGTTGATGTAAAGTAGGAAGAGTATAGGACCCAGTAAACTTCCCTGGAACACACCACTCGGAACTGGTTTCGGTGATGCTTCGAAATCTCCTAGTCTCACCAACGGTGTTCGACAGGAGAGATAGGAAGAGAACCAAGAACGCAACTGGTCCGATATACCTTAAGAAGTCAATTTAGTTAGCAGTCCATTATGAGGGACTCGGTCGAACGCTTTTTCCATATCCATGAAGATAATGATCAAAGCTTTCCTGCAATCAACGGTGGCGGTCACATTGTTCAGGAACTCCAGCTGGCATGTTTGACAGAATTTAGACGGGAGAAATCCATGTTGGGATTTGTTGATGAGATTACGATGAGTCAAGAACCGTAGGAGCTCTTCGTTAACCATACTCTCCATCACTCGTGAAGCGAATGGGGTGTGACTAATGGGTCTGTAGTTTTCCATGTTTTGACTGCTTCCCTTTGGGCGCTTCCTGCCCGTTTCAATGCGAGTTTCCCATGTCCATCTCAACTTAGTTGGACCATTGGCCCCCTCCAAGGGGTGGTCTACATTTTGACCATGGTCGAGCGCTGCAGCTGTTGGCTTGAGCAGTCCCCATTCCTGAAGTAGCTGCGGAAACCGTTACAGGCGCCTCTGTCGCGCGCTGGGTCGCTGCACACGGCTGTTCAGCCACAATGACTATTGACTGCGGTCCACAAGTTGATACTTCGACGTTCAACGATCTTGTTAAGGTCATCGGATGCCGGCGCATTCGTACTACCGCCTATCGTCTACAGGCGAACGGCACGGTGGAACGTTTACACCGACAGCTGATAGCTTCACAAAGCGCCGCCTATGCACTGTGTTGGACTGAAGCTCTGCGCATGATACTTCTTGGCATTCTATCGTCCCCCAAGACTTCTCTGCATACGTCCAGCGCCGGACTGGTAAATGGACAACCCCTACATTACCCCAGTGACTTCTTTTCCGAGGGTCCGAGAGTTCCTCGTTATGACGCAAACTAAGCTCGGCAGCTAGCCACGAGGATGCGTCAGGTCAAGTTTTCTGACAACGGAAAACAACAGCATAAGTCATTCATGCCCCAAGATCTTCAGCACTGCCCGTTTGTTTTCCACCGGGTGGTTGGTTTCCGTAGACAAAATGAGCGACCTTATGAATGTCCCTTCAAGGTTTTACAACGTAAAGACCGTGTATTTATCATCGACCGGTACGGCAAGTGTGAAGCCGTTACCACTGACCGCCTCAAGGTAACCCACATGGAAGTTGAGCTCGACGACGATGTCTGCTCATCTTCCGACGAATCAACGCAGTCTATGGCTGAAGAAACATCTTCGCCTAACGCTACTGACTCCAAGGAGAACAATGCATCTAAGTCTTCTACATCGGCTTCATCGATTTCCACTGAGCCGGGCGGCAACTGCTCCTCCACTACCCCAGCCACGCAATCCGACCTAAAGCCTAACTCGACAACCTGGGCACACGAACCGCAGAAGCCGACTAGGTCAGATAGGCGCGTTCACCGGCCAGCGCGTTTGAAAGATTAGCTTTCCCACTTTCCATATCTTCCTGGCCAACCCGGTACGAAAAGCCCAAAAAGTCCAAAACGTTTTGAAAACCCAAAAATATATTTTTGTCAGTACTCATCCATTCGGTCAGTGTTACGCTCCTGTTCGCTCACTCCGCCGTGGTCGCGATGCACATTTTTGTTTACGTTTCATGTGTGAACCAGGGCGTAGGAGCTGAAAGTGAACAATTAGCGTTCACAAGCGAACATTTGACGTTCACCAGGTTGAAACAATTTGACTCTCAGGAACTTCCGTCCATTTGCTGTTTTTGGCAACTTTATGGAGGACAAGGGTGGGAGGCGGCTGGGGCCCGATCGCACTAATGCCCTTCCAGCAGCTGCACCGGGTCTCACCACTTAGTCCGCAGAAGGCTGGCTGGTGACGGACGGTCCTCCCGTAGATCGAAGGGCCACCCACGGTTTCCATTCTAGGAAATGGGCTGTGTAGTGAATGGAGGCTCCCCGATTGATGTGTAAATTAATCCCAAATACGATGAACGCATAGCATCTGCATGCAGCTTCTCATGCAGCTAGAGCAAAGAAGTGCATTAGGTAGTGGGTGATCTGCAAGTAAAGGGCTTCTAACTAACGCACTTGCCAATACTCATGGAATATCTCAGTGTACCTCGTGACAGGACAGTCGGTGCCAGCGGTAGTAAAACTGCAGATGGAGACGCAGCTGTACTTTGGCACTGAAAGTCAAGTGATGATGGAAAGCTTATTTTCCACATCCACCTTTAGGTTGCAGCAGAATATATTCGCTTATCACCCTAGCCAAACATATTGCAAAATAGGCGAATCCATTCCGTTTAGCCTAGGGTTGCTATGAAATCTCATGGTTGCCCTCAAGAACAAGGGGCTGAAATCAACAACATACCGCAAACCTACCGCCCAACCGGCTTGGCATTCGTCATCCGCAAGACTATGGAAAGCATGCGCAATAGCGCGCCCTAACAGCACTACGCGAACTTATACGAAATTGCCCCCTTTACTGATTTATTCTCTGGTTGGCCGGTTCCTTCATCTCCAACTTGCTAGTCTCCGTCGATGGCTATGCACAGGCCATACCTGCCTACAGAAAGTAATACATGGAATTCATAGACCTCAATAATGCGTTCTACAAGGGCCCACAACGAAGATCGGTGCTGCAGTTTTCGGTGATCAAGGTGACAGCCGATTTCCTCCCGCAGCGACCCCACTTCCGATGCAATATGGGTTTCAGAACAATCTTTACTTGCACCATCATTTTACAAACTGTAAATATGAGGCCTATCGATTTTTATCCTAGCCGACTGATTGATTAATGCTGATGATAGAAACTTCAACCCAGCGGTATGCAGGCTGCGCGACACCGAGAAATTACACTAGGTAATAAATACGCAGCACAGTGCTCGGCTAAACGGCAACTACTAGTACAGCGTGCTCATTACTCCGTGATCCAAATCGGACACACCGGCCAACGCTGCACGCACGACATGGGTACACGTCTTTTCAAGTGATACCTCCAGTTTCATCGTATCC
Organism: Dicrocoelium dendriticum; assembly: GCA_944474145.2. Taxonomy (NCBI): domain Eukaryota; kingdom Metazoa; phylum Platyhelminthes; class Trematoda; order Plagiorchiida; family Dicrocoeliidae; genus Dicrocoelium; species Dicrocoelium dendriticum. The sequence continues at coordinate 94,219,202 of OX104063.1, forward strand.
TTCGACCCCAGCATGTCCGCGACACAATGAACATGGTCACGGAGGCAAAAAGAGTTTAACGCGCCTTCAGGATGTCGTTCTCACCGTCGGCTTCTGAGCTCATCCAACTTCTATATAGGGCATGCTTACTTCCCGTACTGTAACCTGGGCACCCAGGTATTCACCTACTTTTTAAGTGGGACAGCTGTTTCATAGGTAACGAACGCAGATGTGACAACGAAGCTGTCTGGGAGGCTCACAGATTTTCCTTACGCTGTTCTACTTAAACAGGTGAGCCTTTTCTGCCAGGGATGACGTCAGCGAACGGCGTTCTTATGCTAACAATGCGCAGCGCTCTTGTTGGAGTAGACAACCTCCTGCTTCGGTTCTTGCACAACAAACCCGACTGTTGGACAGCAAGTCACAGATTGAACCTGTTCAATCAACTAGGGCTGCACGCTCTTTCAGCTATCACTATATCTACCGGTAGCGAAGGCGTGCAAAACTTCACCTAATGAGCTTGTCGATGAATATCCATGTGATAACTTCCAACGGATTCCTTGCTACCAAGCAATCAGGTCCCTGGTATCCAGCAGCACCTGGGACGAACTCACCAGCAACGCCTTCACTCCTAGCCAGGCAACTATACGACTCTCAGTAGAAGTCCATGGAGCTGACCATAAACAACAAAATAAATGCTACATTCCCGGCAGTGCGGGGCACTCCTACGAAGTCACGATAATTATAATACGAACAGAGCTGCTTGGTAGTTATATAAAATATAGCAAGTTAAGCAGTGATATACTGCATGTGTGTGTCTTTATATATGTAAGCTTAGTATTAGGGGACAAGTGAGTGGACATTTGAATTAAATAAATAATTTAGCCTCAATTACTCCGAGGCACACAAAATCTGGCAGAATCAAGAATTTACAAGCAATTATTGTGCAACGTGCACGTGGGTTTTGTGAAAGGCGCCATTCACACCATAAAAATATTAACAAAATGGCGGGTGCACTGGTCATAAACGTAAGCTTTAATGAGGTGAAGAAAAGTTTGGGTCGAAACTTGTAAAACAGTAACAAATAAGGTGGAGTCGGAAGGTAGAAACAGGGAGGTGTCCTTTCAGTGTACACATCCAAAATATATTGAAATGATGGGAAATAAATAACTACATATTCTAGACTAAGCATGGCACGCCCATGGAGGCATAATTAGGTTGGTGCACATGTGTAGACATGTTTTGGCAACTGTACCTGGCAGCAGCAAATAGTTTCAACGTTCATGGTTGGAACGGCACAATGGTGCTAATGTCAACTAATAATTGGTCTTCGTGAGCTTGGGACCAGTTTGTAAGGACATAAGCAAGTTGCCACATATTGCAGTCATGTACCAGCCGATACCAGATCAAAAATCCCGAAAGAGCGACTAGAGGATAGTTGAAGGGTACGATCGAGCGATATGATGATTTACTGAGTTCGTGGGTAGTTAGCGTAAAGATCAACGGTGCAGTCGTAGACGGAAAAGAGACGACTGTATATACGTGAAGTCGTAGAAAGAAGAGACGGCAGTATATGCAGATGTGAAGGAACTAGTATAACGAAAGTATCAAGGATGGTGCAGTGTGCCGTTTGTTGACCTACCTTTGTGAAAACATGGGCTGTGACTTTATTCGGTGGCCAGTCACATTCATCACGTCACAGGTTGCTAAAGGGACCTTAGTGAATTTTCTAAGAAAAACGCTTGTCAGGCAAGAGCCCACTACTGCTTGAAACCCTACCGCATATCTAGTGAATGACGAGTTGTAACTGGCTATGCTTCTTTTTGCGCGTCTATTTGTCGGGTTATTCGCAGTCTAGCTTCGTACCATTTTTCCTTTGGCTGATGTGTTAGGCAAGTGCCTATTTCGTTCCTGGGTTCCATCGTGTCTTGACCGATTGGCTGGGCCCGCTTGATAGGTTAATAATTGAATATATGTTGAACCTGAGGTGTTGCCCATCTGAAGAACCACTTGAAGTCTCAGAAGGATATCCAACATAAATTGTTAAATTGTTATGGAAGCCTTGTAAGATAGGCTGCGGTGCCGAAAAACCAAGCGGTGGTCCTTCCCGGCTAAGTTCTGACATGCATTAGAAGCATAAGCATCATCGGCCAATTGAACGGTCAAAGCGGAATGAAGAGCTCCGGTTGAGTGTCAAGCAAAAAAAATTATCCCGTGGAGAAAAATGGCCAGACCAAATTTTCCTGGCATTGCATCGGCGGATGGAGGTGCCTTCCGAAGTCAACAGGAGAGCTCCAGGTAGGAAGTACATGTAATAGATAACGTTAGGCGAACTGAACTCAATTGTGCAGGCCTCAGAAAAATAGTCTCCCTACAAGCTAACGAATAATTTGTCTGGTCAGTAAGTTGTAATAACGCTGATAAGCTTCCACTAATGTCCTGATAAAAGCACCTTGTGTCTCGTACTGTATTATCGGCGCAACGATGAACGATTCCTTGGATACTTGACGCCTTATCTAGGACAACCAAGATAAAAGGCAAGGAACGAAGACAGTCACACAGGCAGAGGAAAGTAATGCTTACCGAACGTAGTCGATCAATTTCAACTGTGACTGACGTATTGTACTCTTTTACCAGGTAAGTGTTAATTAAATATTTGATATGCATGTGCACCAAAAATTACCGAAATACAGCTAGCAGCGAGCAGACCACGGGTGGTTAGAGCACCAAGTTTTGACTTAGAGATGCAGAAGGTGCAAAGAGAGCTTGTGGAATCCTATAGCGCATTTGCCCAATCGGTGGGTAACTAGAAGGAAACGGAGGAGATGTGTTGAATAAGGAAGAAGCATATCGCTCAGGAGGGGTGACATAAACACATTGCCTCAATCCGATCTTGGTAGAATTACGAGATGTCCGGGCAGACGGACACTTACAAGTTAGCGTCTAATAAAGTGGAAATGTAGAGAGCTCAGAACGGAAAGCATAGGATCGGCAATAAAAGGGTCTATTGAGAAGTGAAAAAGTCAACAACGGTCTCCAGGTGAGGAGGTGATGATTCATTTTGTTTATTATTTATATACCTGAATTATGCCCTGCAAGGCACTTGAGGCGAGGGTTACCGAGCGTTGCGTCGGCAGAGCCTAAAGCATTTAGGTCTCAAAAGTCCAAGAGAGGTAAAAAGGCGGGAGACCCTTCAGACGAGACAGGAGAAGTCAGCGCATTGATGTTAGGCCGCCAAATTAGGGTGGGAATAAAAGTAGCGAGGGTTATCATTAAACGAAGGTCCCTCTAGTTACGTTGCCAGTGTGAGTAGGTAGGCAGTGACTTTCTTCAGTGGCAAGCCACATCCGCCACGTCGCGCTGTTGCAAAGTGCACATTTGTGGCGTTCATAGGGAGACCGCTAGCTAGACGAAAACCCACAGCGTCCTGGAACACTGCCTCTATCCGTCTAAAATGATAATTTATAACTAGCAGCGTATCTAACAGATCGGTTGTACCCGCAACTATTCGCAGTCAAATGAGCTTCAAATCTGCGTCGGCTAACCGAATTCATGGTAAATGTCCGCCATTAGTCAATAAAGCCTGTCAAGCAATGAAACGTCCAAGCACGTTTGGTGAACAATTGTGCAGGCACGTAAGTGTTTGAACTTAATGAACATTGGCTTTTCCCTTGTGGTACACTGAGCTTGACGTGGTCTTTTCTAGGTAGCCACACTGGACGTGTTAGGCGGTGAGTGCAGTTGATCCTTGTGGCTAACTTCCTCCCACAGGCAAAAATGCGGTACCTCATCCAAATGCGAGGACCACAGGAAGTTCCCATTATTTCTTTTAAGACCATGGGTAGAAATACCGTAGGAGCCGAACCCCTGCGTTCAAGCCACGCACAAGCGCAAATTGTCCGCAGAAGGGGAACAGAGTCCCACCACAGCTGTTATCGTCAAGGGAAATTGTCTACCTGTCCAGCAATGGCTCCATGATATGGCATCACAAAATCTCCAGGTAAGCGAAGTATCAAAATGCACTTGCAGAAATCCAAGGCACCGAACCCAGGTGTTTAAACACGAGTGAGAGGCAGCACAATTGTCCATGTCAAGGTAAAGTACTCATGATAGAGGAATCTTTCATCCATAGTGAAACAAGGGATATAAGTTAAAGCATAATTCCAATCAGTAATTTGTAGAACTGTGATTTCGGAGCTAGCTAAACCCAGTTCAAGCGGCATCTCTCCAAATTGCCGAAAGGGACGATCCATTTGGAAGGTATATGGCATCGTCGGAATGATGATTAGCTGATTTGGTCCCGGTGAAGTGAAAAATGGTTTCAAATCAGCTATCTGTTGAGGATGGAGCAGTAATTAACGGATAAATAAGTAAAAAACCCTGTATTTTTGCTTTGACTAGAGGCAATGCCCTTGAGGGGCATGAGCATAATCTACAGTACTCGCATGCTCTTGCATGAGGCATGTTGGAGTTAAGCGTATGCACTACTTGAGCATGCGTATTGCACACGGATGGTGGGAATGGCTTGTGTGGCACTTAACAGTTCAATAGACTATTGCTGCGGCTGTCTGAAAATTATGAACAGGTTTCCACGCGCTCCATTATATTGTAGATGGTTTCCACTGTCGATCAGCAAGGTTTTCAAGCAGGTCGGCAGCGTTCTGTTTCATCTGGGCCCGTTTGTGCACTGATCACCTCACACCAACGCTGTGGGAACCAACGCACAACAATATTCGTTCCAGCTGCATTAGCCAGTTATGGTAAAGTACGTGTCCAGATGAATGGTGAGCTCATGGAAAGAGAGAAGGGTTGGCAACAAAAATGTCGAAAAAGAGGTTTGTAAGGATTTGTAATAAAAATAAATTAAAAACATTTGTAAACAAATATCTAAAGGCGGACGACAATTCGGTGTAGTTAGCTGAAAATCCTAAGCGTAAATATAACAAATATATCAGGTTAACGGATGACCTGGAGCGCCAGACGCAAATGACTTTGATTGAAGCCAAAATTACAAACCCTTTATAGCAAAATTATCGCTAATCTTGAAAACTTAAGGCTAGACCGAATGTCGCTTTGTCGCCTTACAGGATACAAGCAAAATTACTGCAATACTTGGATGTTTCCCGAGTTCTGGTGCGACTGCCAATACCGAAGCCAAAAGCCTGGCTAGAGTGCCGCTCTTTAGTATTCACCAACCTCAGAAAATGCGACAGAATAGCCCTCGAAAAGGTTCAGCGTGCCTTCACAAAACGCCTCCTGGGGCACTCAAGTCTAAGCTACCGTGATCGGTGCAACACACTTATGCTCGACTCTTTATGACTGCGCCGACTGAGAACCAACCTCGCTTTCCTATACTTGCTCATTAACAATCTCAATGGGAGCCCACGAATCCCTGTCTCAGACTCATATATCACTTCGTACCCCCTACGTGATAGCCCCTATTCCATTATCCTACCAAGAACGCGCAGCAGCATTCGCTCCAACTTCTACCTCTACAGATACGCACTCCTATGGAATAGGTTACCTCTCACAATAAAGGCATCTATGAATATAAACCAGTTCCGCCGCTCTATTAGCAAAATACCTCACTGTCACACAAGTTTCCAAAGTACTGAATATCAACTGTCCTGAAGAAGAGGTTTTCGAAACTGGACCAGACCAAGTATAATCGTCTCTGCTTACCTTACCACACTATCCCTTTCCAGACTCCTAATATTCCTACCTGTCTGCTTCCTCCAACAACCCCTTAAGTCTTCTATCACCTAGGCATCAGCCACCGGATACCGAATGCCTATGCATTCCCTCAAACCTCCCACATCTGGCTAGCTTGAGACATCCGCCTCCATCTAATCGCATCAACTTAACTGGCTACTACCTAGATGGTGAAGCCGGCGTGCGCAGGACGTCAAGTACCAGTTGACGCTGCCCAACTATATCCTAATCGAAAAGCTGACACCGTTCTCTATTATGTTGTCACCCTATGAATCACGACAACATTGAAAATTCTCTTTTAATTGCGCTTCCATTAACAGTATATTCCTCTTCCATTACGGAATATCTGTAGCACTTACTTTCGCTGACATGTTGACGCATTCCGTGACACTGTAGATATACACCAGTGACCAAGCGTCTTATGGGAATGGCTACATCTGGTCACTGATAGACTGTCCTAGCGCCACTATCCGTCGATCGGCTTAAATTCCGTCTCTGTTTAGAAGCACCCAGTGGTCGTAGGCTTCAAGCATTTCTGCGCATAACCAAAGCTTGCTAAGAGCCACACTCTATTTTCTCCAACCTTCATCCTTTAAGACTGTCTGCGTCAAATACATCTGCTGTTTTTTGCTTTATTCTGGGAAAATTTAGGTGTCCACTAGCAACTAAAAGGCTTCACCCAAATGCCATTACTAGCTGTCGATGCTCTCTTTCTTGATACCATTATCAGTTCCTCGTATTGTCTACGTCAACACCTTTCAGTTGCAGCGAGTCATTGTAGGTAGCATACCTCTTTGAGGTAGGAGCCACTCATTAGCTCTCCAACACTTACTCTCTTAAATTGTTTACATCACATGCCTTTGCGGGTTTGTTGACTTCCTCTGTCATTGTACGTATCCACTAATAACTAGAAGGCTTGATGCGAATTCAGTTGCTGTCCACTGGTTCTCTTTCTTAGCATCATTGTCCTTCGTTCCTCTTATCGTCATCATGTTCTGCACAGTGGTTCTTTGTAGGCTCCATACATCTTGCGCATATCCGGACCTACTAGGAGACATTCCCTGTTTCTCCATCCTGTAATCTTTTAGAATGTCTGTATCACTTACCTTCGATGGCGTGTTGATTAATTCTGTGACACTGTAGGAAGCCACTAGTGACCAAACTCTTTAATGGAAGGGCTCAGCTGGCCACCGAAAGATGTTCATAACGCCATTGTCTGTCGATCCTGTTAACCTCAGCACCTCCATTTAGTGGCAACCAGTGGTCGTAGGTTCCAAGCAACTCTGATCATATCCAAAGCTTGCTAAGAGCCATACTCATTTACCTCTAACCTTCATCCTTTTGCACTGTCTGCGTCACACCCATTTGCTATCTGTTGACTTATTCTGGGACACTTTAGGCATCCACCAGTAGACTTCACACCAATGCCATTGTTAGCCGTCGATATTCCTTCTCCTTTAGTACCATTATCAGTTCTTCGTATTACTTCTGGCACCTCTGTTTAGCAGGAGCCATTCTTCGTAGGCTCCAACCAGCTCTGCGCATATCCGGAGCTTGCTAAGAGCCAATGTAGTACTCCTCTCTGGGACGGCCTACGTCACATACATTTGCTGTCTGTTGACTTATTCTGGAACACTTTAGGCATCCAATAGTAGGCATCATCCCAATGCCATCGCTAGCCGTCGCAATAGGCAACCAGCTAGTGCATCAGTCAGCAGAAAATTGGGACGCATCCTGACTGCGAATAACCGAGCAAACAAACGTTCAACAAGCAACATAGCCAGTTACAATTTGCCACTCAATGGATTGGCGGCAGTGTTCCAGGACGTGGTGGGTTTTCGCCTGGCAAGCGTTCTCCATTTAAAAAGCCATAAATGTCCGTTTAACAGCACTGCAACGTGGCGTATCTGATTCGCCATCGATACGTTGACCTTTGTCTTACTTATGCACGAACTCACTCTATTGGCATATATCTCTTGTGCGTGCTCTTCCATTACCTTCCAATGGATCATTCAGGATTCTCAATCTATTTTTAGCTGAGGTCCCGTATCTCATGACAGCTAACTTATTGTTTCGCATTTGCACCATTGTACAGTTCCAATCATGGACATATGAAAAATTTTCTACTGTCACTGTTACAGTTACCATAAAATGTTTGTACCGTTGTACATATCTGATCATGCCTCCATGGGCGTGCTTCGCATAGTCGAGAATAAAATATTTATTTATACTTTCTCTCCCAAATACCCTTAGCAGTTAGTCATATTACCTCTGGCACCCCTGTTTAGCAGGAGCCATTCTTCCTAGGCTCCAACCATCTCTGCGCATATCCAAGGCTTGTTAAGAGTCACTATTTTACTCCTCTCTGGGACTGCGTGCTTCCCATACATTTACTGTCTGTTGACCTATTCTGGGATACTTTAGGTATCCACCAGCGTTTTGAAGGCCTTAACCCTAATGCCATTGCCAGCCGTGGATACTCTCTAAATGCTTTTGAGAATAACCTATTTATTTATTTATTTATACCAGTATCAGTTCTTCGTCACCACTTTTCAGCTGCAGCGAGTCATTGTAGGTAGCATACCTCTTTGCGCCAGCATTCTCTCCCTAACTCTCCAACACTTACTCTCTTGAACGGTTTGCATCACACCTTCGCTGGTTATTGACTTCTTCTGTCACTGTAGGTATCCACTGGTAATTAGAAGGCTTAATCCGAATGCTTCTGCTGGCCACTGATACTCTCTATCATTGCGTTTGTATATTTCACCCTTCTTATCTTCCACAATACTGCAGCGATTCGCCGTATGCACCATTTCCCCTCTGCGCAGATCTTGAGATTGCTAGGATACACTCCTTGTCTCTCCATCACATATTCTCCTGGAATGTCTCCATCACTTGCCTTTGCTGGCTTGTTGATGCATTCAGTGACCCTATAGGCATACACTAGCGAACAAGCGTCTGATTGGAAGCGCTACATCTGGCCACAGATAGTCTTTCCTAGAGCCACCATCTAGAACTGTGCTCTACAAAACATGTGCCCGGCCTCTGCTAGAATACTGCTGTATAGTATTCACCAACCTTAGAGAATGCAACCGAATAGCCCTCGGAATGGTTCAGCGTACCTTCACAAAACGCCTCCTGGGGCACTCAAGTCTAAGCTACCGTGATCGGTGCAACAAACGTAAGCTAGAACCGTTATGGCTACGCCGATTGAAAACCAACCTCGCTTTCCTACACGCGCTCATTAACAACATCAGTGCGAGCCAACTAACCCCTGTCTCAGACTCACATATCACTTCGTACCCCCTACGTGATAGACCCCAATCCATTATCCTACCAAGAACGCGCAGCAGCATTCGCTCCAACTTCTACCTCTACAGATACGCACTCCTATGGAATAGGTTACCTCTCACACTAAGGGCATCTAAGAATATAAACCAGTTCCGCTTCTCTATTAGCATATACCTCTGTCACACACGTTTCCAAACTACTGAATATCAACTGTCCTGAAGAAGAATTTTTCGAAACTGGACCAGACCAATTATACTCGCCTCTTCTTACCTTCCCACACTATCCTCTTCCCGACTCCTCATCTCTCTCATAGCGCGCCGTTATCCGTCGTTCATCTTACTCGCGTCAACTCTTCTTGGCAGTAGCTAGTCATTGTTGGCTCCATGTAGCTCGCCATGAGCCACTCCTTGACTCTTTAGCCTTCATTTTCCTCTGACGTCTGGCTCTCTAATCTTCGCCCGCGTATTGCTTTCTTCATCGAAACTGTAGGTATCCAGTAGTGGTCAAACGTCTTAATGATATGGCTACAACAGCCACTGATACATTCTTTTCTAGAGCCACTATCTATGCTTAGCAACAGCTAGTCGCCATAGCTTCCATTTAACTCTGCGGATATCCGGAGCTCGTTAGGAGTCGCTCCATGTTACAATGTTCATTCTCTTGGATTGTTTGCGTCACAGCTCAGATGGTTTGTTGACCTATTATGTGCCACCGTAGGATCCACTAGTAACTGAAGGCTTAATCCGAACTCTATTGCTGGTCACTCTTCTCTCTCCTACCGCGCCGTTATTTGTCGCTCGTCCTACTTGCATCACCTCTTCTTGACAGCAGCTAGTCATTGTTGGCTCCATGTAGCTCGCCATGAGCCACTCCTTGACTCTCCATCCTTCATTTTGCTCTGACGTCTGTCTTTCTACTCTTCGCTCGCATGCTGATTTCTTCGTCGAAACTGTAGGTATCCAGTAGTGATCAAACGTCTTATTGATATGGCTACACCAGCCACTGATACATTCTTTTCTAGAGCCAATATCTCAGCTTAGCAGCAGCTAGTCGCCATAGCTTCCATTTACCTTCGCGGATATCCGGAGCTCGCTCCCTTTCTACAATGTTCATTCTCTTGGATTGTGTGCATCACAGCTCAGCTTGTCTATTGACCTATCACTTACCTCCACTGGCAGGTTGATACACTCAACGACCCTATAGGCATACACTAGTGACAAAGCATCTGATTGGAATGGTTACATCTGGCCACTGTGTCTCTCCTAGCGCCACCATCTGTCGGTCGTCGTAAATTCGGCATCTCTGTTCAGAAGTAGCTAGTGCCTATTTGCCCAGTGCATGTGCTTTGATCCGTTGCTTGTTAAAACCCATTCCGTATATCAATAACCTTCATTCCTTTAGAATATCTGCATTCAATCCTTCCGACGCCCTGCCACCAATTGATCTTTAGGACTCTGTCGCGGCAACCTATTTATTTTCGCTTATTATGCCATCCCTCTCGGATTACGCTAACTACGTGCTGTTCATGCACCTGACAATCACTACCAATATTCTAACTCTCTTTGCTCTATCTCGACGCGATTATTGGCTCATACTAAACGGATACTTCGTACTTGAATTACTGGTACAACGCTCTTGTCTGTACGCAGGCGTTAGCAATCCACCCATACGGCTAATAATTCTATAGGATATTCAAAAGACATTTTCAGCACAATTATTGTTGCACAGTGTACATGCGTTTGTCTCAAGCCCAACTGTAGTGACACAAGACATTAACAATGTTCAACTCCATGCCTGTGCTTGCGGTCTTCTCTCGGTTGTCCCTCACTTTCCCTTTTCTCTGAGGTCCGGGACTTCTTGGAGACCTAGGATTAGACTGAGGAACAGTTTTGGCCAAAGACGGATGTAACAACCCACAAGGACGTCCATGGAGCATGGTAGAACTCCGAAAGGACCGAACTACAATCATCATAACCCTTGTACAGCATTGAGAACTGGACATATCCTCATACTCCCATACATTATACACCTGAAAAACCTGGACAGCGGAAAAGTTGAACTTTTGCTCACCTGGACATAGACAAGAAGAATAATCGCGATGTCACTCTCCTCCACCGACCTCAAAAATCATGGCGACCCAGATCCAATTACCTGTCCAAATAACAGAGTAAACTAGAAGCCATTACTCTGCGAAAAACCGAAGGTTAAACCAGTCCTCAAGCGGCTTTGCCAGTTCAACGTTAATGTTCAAAATGCTTTACGGCAGTGTTGCAGGACGTGGTGTGTTTTCGCCTGGCAAGCGTTCTCCCTATAAAAAGCCACCAATGTCTGTTTAACAACACTGCGACGTGGCGGATGTGACTCGCCACTGAATAAAGTCACAGCCCACAACTACATACTGGCAAGTCGACTAAACTCACATATCAACTCTTCCCGACACCGTTACAACTACACACGATTGAACTTGTTGTATCGTCGTGATACGCATCTGTTTTTAAACCTTGATCACGCCTGTTAAATAAATAAATAAATAAATATTTTATTCTCGACTATGCGAGGCACGCTCATGGAGGCATGATCAGATATGTACAACGGTACAAACATTATAATGCAATTGTAACAGTAATGCAGAAAATTGTTCATATATCCATGATTGGAACTGTACAATGTTGAAAATGCGAAACAATAAGTTGGCTGTCATGAGATACGGGACCTCAGCTAATAAGAGATTGAGAATCCTGAATGATCCACTGAAAGGTAATGGAAGAGCCCGCACACAAGGAAGGAAAAGGGCAACGTATCGTAGGATGTAAAACGACAACAGTATATACAGATGTAGAAGTCCCAGTGTAACGATCCTATGTAGAATTGTGACGCTAGTTGACCTGCCAGTGTAAAGTTATGGGCTGTGACTTTATTCGGTGGCGAGTCACATACGCCACGTTGCAGTGTTGTTAAACGGACATTTGTGGCTTTTTGTAGGGAGAACGCTTGCCAGGCGAAAACCCACCACGTCCTGGAACACTGCCACCAATCCATTGAATGGCAAATTGTAACTGGCTATGTTTCTTGTTAAAAGTCTGTTTGCTCGGTTATTCGCAGTCAGGTTGCGTCCCATTTTTTCCGCTGGTTGATGCAATAACTGGTTGCCTATTGCGTTCCTGGGTCCTGTCCGTTGGTAGGTCGGGTACTAAACATTCTTATTGAATATAATGTGTTGATCCTTTCGCAGAACCACATGAAGTCATCTCTGATTATGTATATTTGCCGGGGAGCGAAGAATTCGTGTCCAGCTACCCTCACTGGACATCGGTGGTTGGGTGCAAATAGTTAGAGTGGAAGTGAGGCCATGGTTCAGGTAAGTACTTGTTGGTTATTTCGTCCCATCCCAGACGGAGGCAGTTCCTCAGTTCAATCCCGAAGCTCTCCGATGTTCACGACCTCAGAGAAAAGGGAGAGAGGAACAAGCCGAGAGAAGGCCGAAAAGGAACAGTCGATGTACCTAGCGTTTGATCAAAATCCTACATTAAGACATTTATTTGAGACAACTAGTGTACAAGGTGTAACAGATATTACGCTAAAGATGTTTTTACTTATGCGGTAGGCATGGCCTGATGGGTAGAATACTTTCATGTGCATAGGGATGAAGAGCAGGATTCCGGTAAGATATTCATGAGGTGTAAGCTGACAATGTTCGAATTCTACCTGAGACTAGAAAGTGGGTGTGTAGTCACGATTGGTTGTTATCGGAAACCCAAGGACAGTGACGATGTGGCCGTATTTATATATGCTCACGGGATAAGGATTACCTAAGACACCATAACTACAATGTACATAGGTATATGAATATAGGAAGCTGAGCATATTAGAAGCTGGCTAAGATTAAATGGATATCAAAGGAAGACTAAGTGTTGAAGGTAAGACGATTAGGAGATATCGATTCTGGGCCGGGTATCAGTGGACAAGGGTGCCTGTTGGGTTAATCATTCGAGGTGCCAATGAATAACAACCGTGTCAAAAGATCGGACAGCAAACCAGCTGAGCTGTGAAAAAACTATACCAGGAGAATAAACAATCTACAGAAGGACTGACGCCTAGCAAGCTAAGGAGTATTCCCAAAGTTGAATAGAGCATACAGCAAACAGCTGCCGCAGAGCAGAGATAGTGGCTAAAGGAATGGAGGTATCAGTGGCTGATTCAACCATATCATTAAGACTTTTGACCACATGTCAAGTAAACGCGAGTAAGACAGACGACGGATAACGGCGCGCTAGGAGAGATGAATGGCCAGCAATAAAGTTCGAAATAAGGCTTCAGCTACCTGCGGGTCCTACGGTGGCACAGAATAGGTCAACAAACAGCTGAGCTGTGACGCAAACAATCAAAGAGATGAACATGGTAAGAACGGAGCGAGCTCCGGGTATCCGCAAAGTTAAATTGAGGCTATGGCGACTAGCTGCTGCTAAGCAGAGATAGTGGCTCTAGAAAAGTATGTATCAGAGGCTGGTGTAGCCATATGATTAGGAAGTTTGACCAGTACTGGATGACTACAGTTTCAGTGAATAAAGCAACAGACGAGCGCTGAATAAAGAGACAGACGTCGGAGGAAAATGAAAGCTGGAGCGTCAGGTAGTTGCTCTTTGTAGGTTTCATGGGGCCAACAATGTCTACCTACTGCCAAGAAGAATGACGCGACTAAGAAGAACGGCGCGCTAGCAGTGAGATAAGTGGCCAGCCATAGAATTCGGATTAAGGCCTCAGGTACTAGTGTATCCTACGGTGGCACAGAATAGGTCAACAAACAGTTGAGCTGTGGCGCAAACAATCCAAGAGAATGAACACTGTAAGAAATGAGCAGCTCCTAGAGAGCTCGGGGTATAAGCAAAGTTTAATTGAGGCTATAACGACTAGCTGCTATAGGCAGAGATAGTGGCTCTAGAAAAGTATGTATCAGTGGCTGGTGGAGCCATATGATTAAGAAGTTTGACCACTACTGGATACCTACAGTTTCAATGAATAGGTCAAGAGACGAGCGCCGAATAAGGAAACAAACGTCAGGGGAAAATGAAAGCTGGAAAGTCAAGAAGTGGCTCTTTGCAGGTTACATGGGGCCAACAACGACTAGCTACTGCCAAAGAAAATTGCACGAGAGTAAGACGAAAAGCGGATAACTGCGCGCTAGGAGAGAGATGAATGGCCAGCCACAGAATTCGGATTAAGGCATCAGTTACTAGTGGATCCTAGGGTGGCACAGAATAGGTCAACAAACAACTGAGCTGTGACGCAAACAATCAAAGAGAATGAACATTGTAAGAAATGAGCAGCTCCTAGGGAGCTCCGGGTATCAGCAAATTTGAATTGGGGCTATGGGGACTAGCTGCTGCTAAGCAGAGGTAGTGGCTCTAGAAAAGTATGTATCCGAGGCTGGAGTAGCCATTTGATTAAGAAGTTTGACCACTACTGGATACCTACAATTTCAATGAATAGGTCAACAGACGAGCGCCGAATAAGGAAACAAACGTCAGAGGAAAATGAAGGCTGGAGTGTCAAGTAGTTGCTCTTTGCAGGTTACATGGGGCCAACAATGGCTAGCTATTGCCAAGAAGCTTGGCGCTACTAAGAAGAACGGCGCGCTAGAAGTGAGATAAATGACCAGCCAGAGAATTCGGATTAAGGCATCAGTTACTAGTGGATCCTACGGTGGCACAGAATAAGTCAACAAACAACTGAGCTGTGACGCAAACAATCAAAGAGAATGAACATTGTAAGAAATGGGCAGCTCCTAGGGAGCTCCGACTCACAGTCTGTGTGTTTTCTCTCTCTTTTCCTCCTCATCAACGTTCGTTTTCAGTTTCCCCTTTTTTTTTTCTTCGCCCACTTGCGGTTAGTACCTCACAGCGAACTAGGGAGGTGCACTGAGGTGTCTTGCCATATAGGTTATTGTGATCACACAGGTTGTCTGCTAGGGAGTTATTAGACGACTGCGAAATAAAGCTTCGGAAAGGTAATGGGTCTAACGGCTCATTCCTTTGCGCAGTAACTTTTATACTGCCACGTAAGGAGGTTGTTGTAGTAGCAGCATTACCATTTTCGTCGGCATGTAGATCATGCGGTAGTTTATTGTCAGTTCCTGTGCATGGTTGGGTTGTTGGCAATAAGACGGAGATGGGAAGGCTAATGTGGTCCCTAGGATGGACCGAGAGTGGATGGATGGAACATCGCGATGGGGGAAAGACCGGATCATCAGTGTACTTTGAGGGCGAAAGCGGATCGCTATATGAGAGCGTTGACTGCGGGCAAACGTGGGCAATTTCCATTTTCGTGGGAGGGAAGGGGGGCAGCGAGGTGTTGGGAGAGACAGAGTTGCGTATATTAGGTGTGTCTCTATGAAACTGAGAATAAATTATTGATTTATTTATTTATTTATTTATTTATTTAAATTCGACGCCTCTGTTTAGACGTAGCTAGTGTTCATCGGTTCCGTGCATATGCGATTATCTAGTGCTTGTTAGGTACCACGCCGTTTCTCAATAACCTGTATTCCTTTAGAACATCTGCATCCAATCCTTCCGCTGCCCTACTGCCAATTAACCCCTAGATCTCTCTTGCGGCAACCAATTTATTTTCACTTATTCTGCGCTCCCTACCATAGTACGCTAGATACTTGCTGTTCATGCACCTTGCCATCACCACCAATATTCTAACTCACTTTGCTCTCTCCCCACGCAATTTTTGGCTCACAATAAACCGATACCTCGTAGCTTACTTACTGGTACAACGCACTTGTCTCTACGCAGGCGTTAGCGAGCCACCCATAAGGCTAATGATTCGATGGGATATTCAAAAGGCACTTTCATCATAATTTTTGTTGCACAGTGTACATGCTTTTGTCTCAAGTCCAAATGTTGTAACGTAAGACTTTATCAATATTTATCTCCATGCCTGTTCTTGCGGTCTTCTCTCGGTTGTCCCTCACTTTCCCTTTTCTCCGAGGTCCGGAACTTCTTGTAGATTTGGGATTGGACTGAAGAACAGGTTTTGCCCAAGACGAATATAACCACCGACAAGGACTTCCATGGAGCATGGTAGAACTCCGAAAGGACCGAACTGCAATCACCACAACCCTTGTCCAGTATGGAGAACTTGAAAAATTGCCATACTTCTATACCTTATACATCTGCAACCTCTGGACAGCGGAAAATTTGAATTTTTGCTCACCTGGACACACAACGAGACGACTACTCGCGAGGTCCCTCTCCTTAACCGACCTCCACAATCATGGCGACCCTGATCAAATTATCTTTCCAACTCAAAGAGGAACTTAGGAGCCATTTGTCTGCGAATAACCGAATATGAAACCAGTCGTCAGGCGGCTTTGCCAGTTCAACGTTAATGTTCAAATTGCTTTACGGCAGCGTTGCAGAATCTGGTGGGTTTTCGCATGGCAAGCTTTCGTCCTATAAAAAGCTTCAAATATCTCTTTTAACAACACTGCGACGTGACGGATGTGACTCGCAACTGAATAAAGTCACTGCCCTCAACTACATACTGGCAAGTCGACTAGACGTATATTTCAACTCTTCCCCACATATGCAAGAATATGTTGCTCTCCATCTATATGCACCGTTTCATTGCACTTATAGTGCCTTAACCGTTTCAACTACACACGATTGTACCAGAAGTATCGTCGTGATCCACAACTGGTGTTAACCTTGATCATGCCTGATTTGTTGCGTCTCGATGAATTTGAGAATAAAATATTTATTAATTTATTTATATGCATCATTTGCTACTTTCACTGTTGCAGTTGTCATGAAATGTCTGTACAGTTGCCTTTACCTTATCATGCCTCCATGGGCGTGCCTCGCATAGTCGAGAATAAAGTATTTATTTATTTATTACACTTCGCGTAACTACAGTGAAAATAAGAAGTATAAGCGGTGGCTTTATCGCTATGGAGTCTTACTAGGGCTGGGTATCTAGAAATATTCAATACAGGTCCAAAGTAGCGACTCTAACGATGTACGACGTGGTGGCCACAAAACGCATTCCCAAGCGTACGTGATAAGAAATGGGCGAATAGGTGAAAAATATACAGGGAAACACTAGAACGCTACTATAGGAGGTGTTGTCTGCGTGACTTTACGTGCTTCCTTGTAATTAGGCCATGCACAACAGACCTCAGTATGACGCTTTCAGAGGCCAGTTTGTCGAAGAAACCACTTTATAAGTAAAATCGTCTAAATTATTTAACTTTGTGTCTGTGGACTTTGTCCCTAGACTACGTGTGTGTGGTTTATATGTATAAGCCAGGACAGCTCAGTGTCCGTTTGACCCGAACGAGCCCAGCAATATACTAGACAACTTCGCATAATTAATCAATTTTAGCTCCCTTTTGCAGCCCTATACACGGACCCCCACTACAAATAAGCTGCATACGTCTATCGTCAGGCATAAATAAATGAGCATCCGAAACATGGCAAAAGACTTCTAAACGTGTACTTCTCTAGAGCCAGCATGGGTAGGGCCCCAAGAACTTTGGTTTCAAGCGTTAGGGTTTTCCAGACGTGAAGCATAATTGTGCCCCATGTGTCGGGACGGCCTACTGTGCAACTGTTTAGTCTTTATGCGACTTCTCGCTCCACTGTTGGAAGACCACTATGGGTGACAGCAATGTAAAATAAGGCTTTGATTTCACAAAGTTATCACATCGGCGTATGTACTAACGCCAGCTATTCCAGTTCTCCAGGCAGCATGGATGAATAATAGTACAAGTCAGGACCGATAAAGTACGCAATAAATGGGATTTGGTTGTCCACCCACCTCTACGCATGACGCGTGGTGTGCATTGGAGCCAGTTAAAAGATACATTTTGAACAGCTGACCAGCATGAGGCAAGAAGCGGTTTGAAATAGCTGGCTTTCCAGCTAGACGGGGTGACAGGGATATCTGGCACCTGGCTAGCTTTCGTGCCAGAGTCAGGAAACATGAAATATTAAACGTTAGGGTATTATACATGACGATCTAAAATGGCTCTGGTTTACCATGCCACTAGTCTAACGGGGTTGCTAATAGTTGTTGGCGAATGTGCAACTCAGCTAAAGGTGAAGAGATAGGGGGCCAAGAGAAGGTAAATTGGTTTAGGAGACCGTGAATCCACTGACTGTGCGCATAATATTAGGTTTGGCTCAGCTATATGGTATCAATCAGGTTTTGTCCATTCTTCGTAGTGCCCTAGGTTGGACCGACGTGTGTTTCCAATAACGGCAACATCACGTTGCTAATATCCACTACGAGGATAAGGGCTAAGGGTTTTCCTAGTAGCCAGAGCTGTAATGTTGTTGGTAGCAAACACATTCGTAGAGCCACAGCTTGAACGAATACGGCAGTAATATGGGGTGTAAGGGTAATAGTTATGAAGATGGCGATAAGAAAATGGTGTTAAAGTAAGAGTTTAAGTATATAATCCGGCCACTAAGTGGGGTACGCCATTACGCTCAATAACAGTTATAGTAAAGCCGAATAATAGAAAAGAAGTGTGGATCAGAAATAACTCGACAATAGATCTACGACACGAAACGTCGTGGCTAACAAATATCTGTGGCTTTAAATAAATAAATAAATGTTTTATTCCTAGAAGTGCGGGGCACGACTGCGAAGGTATGCTCGCGATAACGCAAACAGGTATGTTGGGTAATTGCAAAATCATATAGCATGTTAAGCATTTACCTACAGAATTTGTGTGTCTGTGTACATGTTAATGTATGTGTCAAGGGGCATGGTTATAGAACTTGCCAAGGTTGACTGGATGCGTGAGTTTGTTCGGTGTGTTCGTCATCGTATGAAGGGATCAATGGATCCCTTAGAGTTGGACGACGTTTGTGAGGTGGAGATCCTCCGGATGAGGAAGAGGCAGTGACTTTATTTAGTGGCGGGTCACATCAGCCAAGTCACAGTTTGTTAAACGGACATATGTGACTTTTTATAGGTAGAACGCTTGCCAGACGAAAACCCACCACATCGTGGAACACTGCCGCCAAAATATTCTCTAAAACGGCATTAACCCGAACCACTCAGGTGATACCACGTGGAGGCAGAGAAAAGGTATGGAGACGTAACTGAAGATTGCCTTCCAAATGAAGCACCAGAGGATAAGGACATAAGGATCATGATTCAATCTGCTTTTTAGAGGAGAGTTTCACCGTCCGGTTTAAAACTGACTACTACTTACCTCACAAGTCCCAGTTGATCCTCTTCGAAGGCCACGCACTGAAGATGGGGGCACGGAGTGTAAGTACGTTTTATAGTTTAATGTTACCATTGCTGGGCAGTACTCCTTAGAGCAAAACAGAAATGGGATAAGGGAGTGATGGCCGATTACTGAACCGCTGCAAGCGAAAAGGTCACGTTCACCGAACAGGTAGATTTGCCACTCTGTTCTAGTATGGTATGCCACGTATGGCCATGTTTGCGCCGTAGTAACGTGACAAGCCAGGTGTACAGCCGTGGAGGTGAAGTTACCTATTGGGCGGAATAGGTCAGCTATGCAGCTGCGCGTACAGTGCCACATGGGTTCTTTTCATCTGCGTGTCCGTTGGCGAGCTAGAAATGGAGCATAGAAAAAATGAGTTGGTCATAAACTCGGAGTTGCGGCTTCAGCTCCTAGACTTATCCTGCAATCGATCCAGGCGAGATCTCATAGGTTGCATTGACAGACGTTTGGCTAAATATGTCAAAATGCCTCCCACCAATGTATCGCATGCTTCATCTGGATAACGCATAATGCCACACCGTGGTACACCGGGGTTGTTCATACCCCATCCGACCCGGTCTCAAAAAGTTGACGTCCCAGTCGCAGACGTTAAAGCGCCGTTTTGGAATATCCAGGCACCGAAACCTTTTTACCCGCATCTTAAATGCCTGCGGGTTTGGATTCCTCGTAACCGTGTTGGTAGTTCTGTCCAGATATTTATATGTACAACTAAGAAAAAACGATAGCATAGTTTCTTTCTCCCTCTCAGCGGAGTAATAGTACTACTCCTGTTTCTGCGGCTACATTTGGTTCCATCTCTCAGGTTAAGGCTTGATATGTCACCATACGCAAAGTTTTATATTAAATTGTGAAGGACGCAGAAGTTAAGGACAATACATCGCAGCCACAGAGGTTGGAGGCTGAGCTGACTGCACCCCTGTCTGCAAACAAATGCCTGTGGGTGTTTCGCGAGCCTTTCAGTAGACGGCCGTTGGGCTTTTGCAAGCAAAATCCGGGCCGACTTAGGCAAGCTGCTACGTTTGGAAGCACAGTGTCCCAAGGTCGAACAAACGGGACACCGGCAAAATCTAGGCCTGTTTCGACAGCGTTTATGTGGCGGCTCATGTGAAAGTTTATTTGTCGAGTCACTGCGACTTGAATGTGCACTTGCTACGAAAAGTTTAGACGCCTGGAGTAACGCAGGTTTAGCTCTTCTTTTGATGTATGAAGCTGAATAGGAATGTGTTAATCGTGAGCGCCCGTAAGGTACTGAGCAATTTTACGTCATGACATACGACTTTTCAGCGGCGAAAATCATTTGCCATTTCTGACATCATAACCCTAAGACCCTTAGGTCTTCTCGTATTCTGTCGAGTGCGAAAGTGCTTGTACCGGCGAGGAAGATTTAGACTATTTTTTCTCAGCAGCGAATAGCAATATGCGATCGTGCTGTAAGCTGCTGCAGGAAACATTGATATGCAAACGAGAGGATTGGACAAAAGACGCCATTTTGTATGACACCGCTCGAGGCAGTGGCCCAGGAGCCTTCGATATGTGATATTCTCACTGACTGCGTGCGCCCGGTTAGGTAGGATCCTAACCAGTCAGACAGAGTACTCCCCACGCCATAAGTCTTGGCCGTGTGTAGTAAGTTCTGATTTGGAAAACTGTCGAATACCCATTGCACATAAAGGTAGAGCTTGAGTATTACTTGAGTTGAGTCCCGCGCTTCGGTGACCATGTTGAGGAAATCCAGCCGGTAAGTCACGCAGGGTTGCGTAATCAGAAATCCATGGTGTGACTGGTTCTCATGGATTCATCCATATAAGAAGTATAAGAGTGTTCGTTTAACAGCCTTTTCCGTTACTCTCGAGATGGTAGATGTATGGTATATCCAGCGTAAGTTTGCAACCTCCTGCGAAAAGCCACCTTTGTGATGCGGCATGACTATAGAATACTTCCCAGCGGAAGGATAGTTTCCATGCTGCATGAAGATTGTAAAAAGCTTTGGAGGAGCATAGGACGGTCCTCACCCACGTTCTTAAATAGAATGGGCGAAATGCCATTTGGACCAAGGTTTGAAGATGGCTTAATGGATGAAATCGCAGAGCGCATATCTTTGAGGTCAAGAGGTACAGTGCAGCGTGAATAGCTAGAGGTCACTTGCGGCTCATCGCTGATTGGACCTGCCTCTAAACCTTGAAACTCCTTAAAATTGGAGTTGAATGTATCGCACATAACAAGTGGATCATTGGAATTTTCCTTGGAGCCAGTTCCTATGAGGGACAGCTTTGGCAATTGGTGAGAGGTGCGAAAACGCAGAAGCCGGCGTAGTTACTCGGCTCCATTAAATTTATTCGTGGCTGCCCGTTCTTGACCAGTATGTTGTTGCGCAGACCCGGCTGAAAACGAAATAACCAGTTAATATAATACAATGGCATAGACAAAGCTGAATGCCCTACGGTAGGAATGCCGTAGCTGACGCATTCTATTGAACAACTTTCTTGGGTTGGGGTTTCTTGATTGGCTGCTTGCTAAACGAGAAAGTAATAACACAGTCCAGCCAGAATACAATCTCCCTATAAAAGATTTCAGCAGATTGCTCTAGGAAGACGAAAAAGAACTTATTCTACTTTCTCGACATAATAAGTGGGGCAAAGGTAGCTCAATTTATGGTAAGCACCTGTCGATAAACTTGGGTTGCACGTGGTCGAGCAGGATCATTTACGAAGCATTTTTGCACAACGAGTAGTGTACTACTCTGTGCTCGCTTCCATGGAACTCCTGACCTATTGATACTCTCCGGGTTGTTATGCTTATAGTTAATACCGTCCAATATATCCTTCCCCTAGGCAGGGGCTGGAACTTGTTCCTTCCAACCGCCAAGGTTGATGCAAGCTAGAAAACTTGTCTGCTTCGTAGAAGACGCGTGTGGGAACCACTCCAGATCAGGCAAGTTAAAACACCTGCGACAATGTTGTATTTACAGGGTTGGCTGAATGCATGCTCGAAAATTTTCATGAGTGCATTATTACTCAATTGTGATGCATCAGTGGCTATATAAACGCATCCTAATAATACTGTGGATCCCATGATATCGGTTGTTATCCACACGGAGTCCATGGCGTCTGCAGTGGTAATGGTTTCCGTACCTGCTGGATAATTTTGTTTTAGGTAGATAGCATTTACTCCACCGAGTTTGTGTATTCCAGATAACATATACCCCCGATATCCAGGAAGTGTGTGTGGGAATCACCGGCATTGCATAGTGGGACCACTTTTCGGTAACAAAAATGGCATCTGGTGCGGTAAGAACGGCTAATGGCTGTACAACTTGCATCTAATTACTAAGTGATCGAGCGTTGCTACCTATGAATAGGAAGGAAAGGTCGGGGTTGCATAGTTTTACAGGTGACGCGTAGAAGTTACTGATTTTACTGAGCCATCTGGAGAAGACGCAAGGAACTGGGTGAGTAGACATAGGAGCGGGTTGATCAGTAATGAACTGCTGCTTTTCGGGATGCGCTTGTTCCGGCTCATTTCCACCTAATATAAAAGCTTTTGTACCTAGTGAATTTTTGGTTTAAACGCCTGATCCATTTGCGTCTTACCATAGAATGAAGCTATTGTACTTTAGTCTGAATTTATGAGCACTGCTGATTATTCCCGAAAGAATGAATCGTGCGTACAGTGCTTTTTCGGGTATGTGACTGCTGTCTGAGTGCGTCTAGATGTGAGGAATTTCTACTGCACCATTCAACTCTCCATAATAGTCCTTTGGTATGCGGTTATGTTGATGGTCGCAGGAAGCACTACCGGCCAGGTTGTTAACCTTGGGTGGATAGTTTAGTTTCAGCAAAGGTCTGATCGTCTCCCCATCGACCAAAGCAGATTGTAGCAAGCGGCGTTTTGGCAGGTTAAGATACAGCTGGTTGAGCATGGTTGCGTTGCGGAGTACAGCGCAGTTTGTCAAATTCTGTTCAGATCCACTTCTTTATTAAAATTGGCCTGGATTGGAGCGGCAAATTTAAGAAAAGGTTGGGTGATACCCTCAATCTCTACAGAGTTTGTCCCAAAGCCGTTGAGCGTGATTACTGCTCGCCTAAATTTAGTCACCGAGATAACATCTGGAAGGTTGCACAGCAAAGTACTTTACCCTCCACTGCCTAAACCAGCACGAGGTACCATTGATTCAATGTCATACGCCAACTGGCGTATCACTGGAAAGCTTGGGAAAAATAAGCAACGCACAAGAGGCACCAAAGCAAACACAGACGGGAATTAGACAATAAACATTATTAAATGCGTGCTTGCATGCAGTGGAACCTCGCTGCTTCAACTATCTACTTGTGTTCAGTATGCTTGACTTTTCCTGCTTGCCGTCCTTTCTTCATTTAACTTTTTTATCTCTCTTCTGGCGACCTACCTTGTTGCTTCATTTAAGTGAACAGCCACTGCTTAGCCTCTCGTTTCTTGCTATACGTTCTTCCTTTACTCCCTGATACTTGCTCATCTATGGGCTTAGCTCTCTCACTGGCTGTTCCTGGCTCAGTCTACCTTAGCACACTAGCATGATTTGAGTACATGTGCGTCCCTGCGCTTCAGCTTCTTTTACTCTGACGTACTTACCAACCTTAACGTACGCTTGCGCTCCTCCAGTTCGCTGTCCTTTCTTTCTTAAACCTTGCTTAGCACTCTTCTTTCAAGCAAACATAACTCAAGTGGCTAGCACACAGCCGCTGTTTAGCCTCTCATTTTTAGATGTCAATTTTTCGCTGACTCGTTGTAATGTCTCCGACTTTCATACCTAAAAGCCTCCAACTCTCGGACGAGCTTGCCCTGGCTCTATCCAAATTGGTACTACTATCATAGCACCCTAACATGACCTGATAACATGCGCGCCGCTGCGCTTTTGCCCCCTACGCGGGGAAGTCCTCAGCTACCTAATGTATGCTCACATTTAGCTTGTTCCTTGCCTTACCTTCAATTAGTCTTTCTTAGCTCTGTTTTAGCCGTCAATTTTATCCCATCTAGTCAGCGCACAAACGCTCCTTAGCCTCATCTTTCTAGTCGTCCATTTATCCTTTACTCGCAGCTACGTCTGCGACACTTGCTCATGTATGGTTTCAGTTTGCTCACTGGCTTTATCTGGGTCAGTAAACCCCAGTACCCTTCGGTTAGCAATCCTAGATTAACTAGTATCTCTGCGCGATGCTGCACTTTGGTCTCATATGTTGTGACGCCCTCAGCCACCTTAATGTATACTTACGTCTTGCACGTTTGCTTTCCTTTAATTGATAGTCTTTAGCTCTCTTTTATTTATCAATCATTTCTTATCTAGTCAGCATACAGCCGCTCCTTAACCACTCCGTTTTATGTGTTCTGTTACGCCTTGCGGTAAGGTTTTCGACCCTTGCTCAAGTGGGAGTCCAGCTCGTTCGGTCAGCCGTAGCATTATTCTGTTATTACCTTCATGTCATCTTTATGTCTAGATCCGCTAAACATTTTTACTCCGCGCTTGCGTTCTATTCTTCCGCTGAGGTACCACTATTTGACATTAGAAGCGCTCTTCACGCGAGCTATTTATATTTTTACATGTTTATGCTACGCTCCCTATGGAATCAAGGTGGCTACCTGCTGCTCATTCAGCCTGCATTCGGCGCCTGTCTTTGAACTCTCTTTTCTTCCTTCCCACTCAACTGTTGCATCATAATAAACCGAAATTTCGTGGATTGCTTACTGGCAAAACGCCCTGCTTCCTGTGTAGACGTTAACAATGTATCGCTACAGAAATTGCTTTTGTAGCACGTTCAAAAGACGCTTTAGCATAAGCATCGTTACACATTGTACATCAGTTGGTCTAAAGGCTAAATGTTATCACATACGACTTTAACCACACTTTAGTTCACGCCTGTTCCTTACAGTCTTCTCTCAGTTGTTTATCACTTTTTCTTTACGAGATCCGTAACAGCTTGGTGATCTGAGATTGGACTGAGGTACAGGGTTTCTGCACGAAACGGACGGAAGAACCGACAAGGACTTAACTGAAACATGGCCGCAAACCAAACGGATACAACTACATTTACCACCACTGCCGTTGTCTAGTGTGGGTAGCTAGATACGATGTTTTCACACTCCCAGAATGTAAACATGCGCTGAAAAATCCAAACAAAGGAAATTTTGAACCTTTTGAGCACCTGAACACTCGAGAGGACTACATTGCTGGACCTTCGCCTTTGACTGGCCCGAGCGCATATGGCGGCCCTGACCAAGCTACCTGACCAGTCAACAGGAAAATTGGAAACCATTTGCCTGGGGATGACCGAAAGTGAAATCAGTTGCAAAGTATCGTCCGCCACTGACGACTTTATATCTCACGATTACTTCCTCAACCTCCACAGCCTGTACAAATTTCGGCCACTGCCGATTATTTACATAGCAATGTGTTTGTTATGAAACATTACTGCCTGTAAATTTTGAGCAAAGCTGATTTTGTGTGCCTCGATAGACACGAGCATAAACCATTTATTTAATTAATCATTTATATATGATTTACAAGTGCCTTCTTATGGCCGTCTCAAGTATGGCTCAGACAAACACCAACAGCGCAATAACACGTGTGACTGAATTCGTGAGTTTGTTTGCCGTGTTCACCATCGCATAAAGGCATCGAAGGTACTGTTCAAGCTGGACGACGTTCGTGAAGTAGAAATCCTCAGGAAGAGGAAGATACAGTGACTTTATTTAGTGCCGAGTCATCCGCCATGTTGCTGTATTGTTGAGCGGACCTGTGTGCCTAGTTATAGGAAGAACGCTTGCCAGGTGGAATCCCACTGAGTCGTGAAACACTGCTACCGAACTATCCGCTGGAACTGGATTAACCTGCACCAACAAATGACACCACGTGAAGCTTTTTCGGCTTGTTAGCCATGCCAAGAAACGTTAACTCAGCTATATGTAACTCAATGAAGCAAAGCAGTTATAATTACGCATGCCGACAATGACAGCTCCCATGGAAAGCCACCATACCGTTGCACAAATTTGTTCCACCTTTCCTTCGGCGGTAAGTGGGCTTCCGGAACCAAATGAGCCATATGAAGTTTGCAGCGTCTGCGTGCATATAATGCCAATTTCAACTATTTAACCTTATGCGCCATTTCCCGAGTCTGTCACAGGTACGGCGACACGCACCCAAGGAATGGTCCAGCGTTGCGTAAACAACACAAGCCACACAGTTCCGTTATCTGGCCAAGAGCGGAAGATTATCAACCGTTTTTACAACTCACTAACTGGAAAATCATTCGTTTTCATGCACGGATACAATTTTTCCGTAGCTTGAACCTTTGGGTTCAGTTTGCCTACCACTATCTCTTCCACATAACTCTTGCCTGCATAACTACATTTGGCTTCGGAAGGCACATTCTTCCGCGAAACAAAGCCAGAATAATTGGTCATTCTGAGCTCTTCAATCCGCTTTGACCGCTAAATTGGCCGTGGTTTTCCTATATGTCTAATCAATTTTAGAACGTACGCCGTGGGATCTGCGATGCTTTCTTCGGAACCATATTCTATTCTTCAAGATTACAACAACAACAACAACAACTCAACTATACTTCAATGTATATCTCTCGAAGACTTCACGTGGTTCTGCAGAAGGTCAACACGGCATATTCAAAAAGAATGTTTAAGTTCCCGACCTACAATTCGGGCACAGGACAGCACCCAGGAACGCAATAGGCACCCAGCTAACGCATCTGTCAGCAGAAAAATGGGACGCAACCTGGTTGCAAATAACGGGCAAAAAAGCGTTCAACAAGAAACCTAGCCAGTTACAACTTGCCATTCAATGGATTGGCGGCGGTGTTTCAGGACGTGGTGGGTTTTTGCCTGGCAAGCGTTCTTCCTATAAACACCCACAAATGTCCGTTTATCAACACTGCAACTTGGCGAATGTGACTCGCCACCGAATAAAATCACGACCCCTGACTTCACACTGGAAGGTCAACTAGCGTCACCATTCTGGATAGGTCCGTTACACTTGGACTTCTACATCTGCATAAACGGTCGTCTCCTCTTTCTACGAGTTCACGCATATACTGTCGTCTTTTTACTTTCTACGACATCACCGTTGAGCTTTGCGTTACTTATGCACGAACTCACTGTTTTGTCATATCTCTCTTGCGCGTGCTCTTCAATTATCTTCCTATGGATAATTCAGGATCCTCATTATATTATTAGCCGAGTCCCGATCTCTACGAAGGCCAAATTATTGTTTCGCATTTTCACCAGTACAGTTCCAATCATGAACTTGATACATGCCTGCGTTGGTGTGACTCTATAAAACTGAGAAGAAAATATTTATTATTTATTTATTAGAAACAATTTTTTCCGCCACTTTAACATTTGCCATAAAATTTCTGTACAGTTTTTCATACTTGATCATACCTCCATGAGCGCGCTTCGCATAGTCCAGGATAAAAATATTTATTTGTTTATTTATTTAAAGCTTCCATGGTTTATGCGGATTCTGTAAGGTGCCGGATCCGTTACTGAGCTCATTCGGCCATCCTAAGCGGTGCATCTCCTACGTAACACACGTAATGCAGGTTGATTAAAAGGAAAAGGAAACCTTTACGTAGGGCCATATAAAGGTAGGCGGAATTTACCCTCTGAAAAAGAACTTGTCGGGTGCGTGGATGTAAACGTACTGGCAGCAGTACACACCGGCCTACGCAGACTCCTCATGGTATGCAGCACACATCTGATCAGAACCGTCGGCTGCATACATCCCAACTCCTGTAGACAGCAAGTCAGCGTCCTTCCTGCTGATACAGGAACAAAGCCAGCGCCAGCCTTCACGGTACACGTCGTTCGCTATTGTACGCCCACCTGTTTGTGTGGTGCCGAGCGGTGGTGGTTGTTCTCAGTTGTATGAAGTTCAATCCCGCTGCCATGCTGCATACAGCAGCAACATTGGTTAAGCGATGTATTAAAGGGGACTTGTCGCCCTGGTACACCTGACACCACAATAAGCTGCGCTGCGACACGGTACCGCAGCCTCCTCGGCAGCTACGCCTGGTGAACGTGCTTGGCAGCTTCTTGTTTTGATGAGGAAGTGAGGTACCGCAACGGCAGCGGGGCAGAAGCAGCTGAGGAGTAGGCATCCGTTCCTTGGAATCTGAATAGGCTTTCCACACAATAAACTGCTGCGAGTGTTGCACACTGGATAAATGCGCAACCACTTCCACATTAATGTCTTGTAAACAGTTCGCGAAGCATGCCTTGACACCGTGCGCCGGTGAATTTTTCCGTGCCCATGTTCAACAGTTGTGCCACCACGTCACCAAATATTCACCTGCTAGGCAAAACCTTTCCTGCACGATCAAGAACATGAAACTCCGGGATGGCAACTGCGTGACCGTCGCTGTTTACGCAATGTCCACCATCCTATCCTTCCCTTCAACATTCTTCAGTGGCTTCATAAGACATCAACCACGAAGAACCCCTCAGCTTCATTTACAATTAGCCCAGCGACGGGAACTATGTGCGTACATAGAATACCCCACTGTCGATTGAAGCAACGATGCGCAAGCGCTGCGCTCCTCAATAAGTACACGATAAAGGCCTAGGCGGTCATAGTCCACAAGCCAATACCTGTCGTCCGAGTTCACTCTGCCAATGTAAAACTCTTCTAATGTGACACACACGCAATTTCGGTGGGCGTATAAAGAAATGTACCTCAAACTGGACTACCTACAAGCAACACGCCGTCCGACGTCGCATATAAAGTGGTTTTTGTTAGGCAAGCTGCTTCCTTCTTCCCTCCAAAATAGACCTGTCACCGCATGCAGTATACCTAAAACAGATAAAGCACGGTGGACCGCCCAGATGTACCTCCCTCCAAAATACAGTTCCCATGTACAAAGCGATTGGTGCTGTCCACCTCCGACACACCGCACTACGTGGTCAACAAATGCGCCATCCAGCTCAGCCGCTAAGAGATCCACGTACACGGCGGTATTAAAAAGCATTCTCCGCCCGCAATCAAAAAGCTTTCTATCAAAGTTGATAATGCGCACAGTCCGTGTAGTGTACAACGTAGTAGGCCGCATCATGCATAACGGCTTTATTCTCCATAGTAAAGAGCGAATGTGAGCGCACCGCTGTGGCACATCAAGCAAAATGTGCACTTAGGTGCAAAAGGAAGAGGCCGTGGAAAATGCACAGAGTGTTGCGCTCACCAGCGCCGCGCACTAGTATCACCAGCGTTCATGCGCGGTGTACAGTGTGGAACAGTACAAGCATACCGTTCGCTGCCTCTTGGAAGCCGGCCTCCGTCTAATTCAGCAAAAGTGCGTGAAAGTAAAACATACCTGCCCGATAATGTCTGCAAACATACACGGCCAAAAGTTATAACCGCCGTAGATTATCTGACAGCGAGTTTGCCAAAATTACCTTCTCGTATTGACCCACCAAATCCCGCATGCAGGAAGGGACAAAATGTAAGCACGAAAGCTCAGTCCTTTCACATTGGGCCGCAGTAGCTAGGTCATCTCCTTCGCCTCCGTGGCACCAATATTACGGTGATGCTGCCGTATGTCATACAAATCGCCCCTTGTTAAGCAAGTGATTTATTGAACGCGTACAAATGCCCGCATTTTCTACGTCTGCCGAAAAGTCTGCATCAAGTCTACTACCATGCGATTTTGTTCGTTTGTTAACCCGCAAAAATTTTGCGATAAAGCCAAAGCGTGCCAACATGAAATATTTTGCGAATGCTGCAGACATGCATAAGCAAGCTCATAACATCCGCCCTTCAAAATCATATAGAACTGAGCCATGCAGGTTTAACACCGGTAACCTTTGTAAACTTGTCGTACGGATACAGAACACTTAACGTTTGCCGCGAGCAATCGATCGTTTGATATGCACGCAGCTGCAGTGAACATATTGGGACGCACAGCTTTCGGGAATCACCAGCCGAGTTTCGCTTTTGTTAGCTTCGGCTGCAAGCACTTTCCGACAAAAAAGGTTATCGCCGTTTCCCTCTGAAAAAGCTTTAATCCTCAAGGGCAGCTGTAACTTCACGATCTGGTCACTTAAGGCTAGGTGGACAGCTACTGGAGAAATCCACCTTGGCTTCTGTCACCAGAAGCGGGTTAATGATTAACC
>OX104063.1:94250044-94282193 GCA_944474145.2 Dicrocoelium dendriticum
CCGTCAATTTTATCCCATCTAGTCAGCGCACAAACGCTCCTTAGCCTCATCTTTCTAGTCGTCCATTTATCCTTTTCTCGCAGCTACGTCTGCGACACTTGCTCATGTATGGTTTCAGTTTGCTCAGTGGCTTTATCTGGGTCAGTAAACCCCAGTACCCTTCGGTTAGCAATCCTAGATTAACTGGTATCTCTGCGCGATGCTGCACTTTGGTCTCATATGTTGTGACGCCCTCAGCCACCTTAATGTATACTTCCGTCTTGCACGTTTGCTTTCCTTTAATTGATAGTCTTTAGCTCTCTTTTATTTATCAATCATTTCTTATCTAGTCAGCATACAGCCGCTCCTTAACCACTCCGTTTTATGTGTTCTGTTATGCCTTGCGGTAAGGTTTTCGACCCTTGCTCAAGTGGGAGTCCAGCTCGTTCGGTCAGCCGTAGCATTATTCTGTTAGTACCTTCATGTCCTCTTTATGTCTAGATCCGCTAAACATTTTTACTCCGCGCTTGCGTTCTATTCTTCCGCTGAGGTACCACTATTTGACATTAGAAGCGCTCTTCAAGCGAGCTATTTATATTTTTACATGTTTATGCTACGCTCCCTATGGAATCAAGGTGGCTACCAGCTGCTCATTCAGCCTGCATTCGGCGCCGGTCTTTGAACTCTCTTTTCTTCCTTCCCACTCAACTGTTGCAGCATAATAAACCGATATTTCGTGGATTGCTTACTGGCAAAACGCCCTGCTTCCTGTGCAGACGTTAACAATGTATCGCTACAGAAATTGCTTTTGTAGCACGTTCAAAAGACGCTTTAGCATAAGCACAGTTACACATTGTACATCAGTTGGTCTAAAGGCTAAATGTTATCACATACGACCTTAACCATACTTTAGTTCACGCCTGTTCCTTACAGTCTTCTCTCGGTTGTTCATCACTTTTTCTTTACGAGATCCGTAACAGCTTGGTGATCTGAGATTGGACTGAGGTACAGGGTTTCTGCACGAAACGGACGGAAGAACCGACAAGGACTTAAATGAAACATGGCCGCAAACCAAACGGTTACATCTACATTTACCACCACTGCCGTTGTCTAGTGTGGGTAGCTAGATACGATGTTTTCACACTCCCAGAATGTAAACATGCGCTGAAAAATCCAAACAAAGGAAATTTTGAACCTTTTGAGCACCTGAACACTCGAGAAGACTACATTGAAGGACCTTCGCCTTTGACTGGCCCTAGCGCATATGGCGGCCCTGACCAAGCTAACTGACCAGTTAACAGGAAAATTGGAAACCAGTTGCCTGGGGATGACCGAAAGTGAAATCAGTTGCAAAGTATCTTCCGCCACTGACGACTTTATTTCTCATGATTACTTCCTCAATCTCCACAGCCTGTACAAATTTCGGCCACGGCCGATTATTTACATAACAATGTGGTTGTTATGAAACATTACTGCCTGTAAATTTTGAGCAAAGCTGATTTTGTGTGCCTCGATAGACACGAGCATAAACCATTTATTTAATTAATCATTTATATATGATTTACAAGTGCCTTCTTATGGCCTTCTCAAGTATGGCTCAGACAAACACCAACAGCGCAATAACACGCGTGACTGAATTCGTGTGTTTGTTTGCCGTGTTCACCATCGCATAAAGGCATCGAAGGTACTGTTCAAGCTGGACGACGTTCGTGAAGTATAAATCCTCAGGAAGAGTAAGATACAGTGACTTTATTTAGTGCCGAGTCATCCGCCATGTTGCGGTATCGTTAAGCGGACCTGTGTACCTAGTTATAGGAAGAACGCTTGCCAGGTGGAATTCCACTGAGTCGTGAAACACTGCCACCGAACTATCCGCTGGAACTGGATTAACCTGCACCAACAAATGACATCACGTGAAGCTTTTTCGGCTTGTTAGCCACACCAAGAGACGTTAACTCAGCTATATGTAACTCAATGAAGCAAAGCAGTTATAATTACGCATGCCGACAATGACAGCTCCCATGGAACGCCACCATACCGTTGCACAAATTTGCTCCACCTTTCCTTCGGCGGTAAGTGGGCTTCCGGAACCAAATGAGTCATATGAAGTTTGCAGCGTCCGCGTGCATATAATGCCAAGTTCAACTATTTAACCTTATGCGCCATTTCCCGAGTCTGTCACAGGTACGGCGACACGCACCCAAGGAATGGTCCAGCCTTGCGTAAACAACACAAGCCACACAGTTCCGTTATCTGGCCAAGAGCGGAAGATTATCAACCGTTTTTACAACTTACTAACCGGAAAATCATTCGTTTTCATGCATGGATACAATTTTTCCGTAGCTTGAACCTTTGGGTTCAGTTTGCCTACCACTATCTCTTCCACATAACCCTTGCCTGCATAACTACATTTGACTTCGGAAGGCACATTCTTCCACGAAACAAAGCCAGAATAATTGGTCATTCTGAGCTCTTCAATCCGCTTTGACCGCTAAATTGGCCGTGGTTTCCTATATGTCTAATCAATTTTAGAACATACGCCGTGGGATCTGCGATTCTTTCTTCGGAACCATATTCTATTCTTCAAGATTACAACAACAACAACAACTCAACATACTTCAATGTATATCTCTCGAAGACTTCACGTGGTTCTGCAGAAGGTCAACACGGCATATTCAAAAAAATGTTTAAGTTCCCGACCTACAATTCGGGCACAGGACAGCACCCAGGAACGCAATAGGCACCCAGCTAACGCATCTGTCAGCAGAAAAATGGGACGCAACCTGGTTGCGAATAACGGGGCAAAAAAGCGTTCAACAAGAAACCTAGCCAGTTACAACTTGCCATTCAATGGATTGGCGGCGGTGTTTCAGGACGTGGTGGGTTTTTGCCTGGCAAGCGTTCTTCCAATAAAAAGCTACAAACGTCCGTTTAACAACACTACAACTTGGCGAATGTGACTCGCCACCGAATAAAGCCACAACCCATAACTTCACACTGGCAGGTCAACTAGCGTCACCATTCTAGATAGGTTAGTTACACTGGAACTCCTACATCTGCATATACGGTCGTCTCCTCTTTCTACGATTTCACGCGTATACTGTCATCCTTTTACTTTCTATGACATCACCGTTGAGCTTTGGGTTACTTATGCACGAACTCACTGTTTTGTCATATCTCTCTTGCGCGTGCTCTTCAATTATCTTCCTATGGATAATTCAGGATCCTCATTATATTATTAGCCGAGGTCCCGATCTCACGATGGCCAAATTATTGTTTCGCATTTTCACCAGTACAGTTCCAATCATGGACTTGATCATGCCTGCGTTGGTGTGACTCTATAAAACTGAGAATAAATTATTTATTCATTTATTTATTACGAACAATTTTCTACCGCCACTTTTACATTTGCCATAAAATTTCTGTACAGTTTTTCATACTTGATCATACCTCCATGAGCGCGCTTCGCATAGTCCAGGATAAAATATTTATTTGTTTATTTATTTAAAGCTTCCATGGTTTTGCGGATTCTGTAAGGTGCCGGATCCGTTACTGAGCTCATTCGGCCATCCCTAAGCGTGCATCTCCTATGTAACAACACGTAATGCAGGTTGATTAAAAGGAAAAGGAAACCTTTACGTAGGGCCATTAAAGGTAGGCGGAATTTACCCTCTGAAAAAGAACTTGTCGGGTGCGTGGATGTAAACGTACTGGCAGCAGTACACACCGGCTTACGCAGACTCCTCATGGTATGCAGCACACATCTGATAGAACCGTCGGCTGCATACATCCCAACTCCTGTAGACTGCAAGTCAGCGTCTTCCTGCTGATACAGGAACAAAGCCAGCGCCAGCCTTCACGGTACACGTCGTTCGCTATGTACGCCACCTGTTTGTGTGGTGCCGAGCGGTGGTGGTTGTTCTCAGTTGTATGAAGTTCAATCCTGCTGTCATGCTGCATACAGCAGCAACATCGGTTAAGCGATGTATTAAAGGGGACTTTCGCCTGGTACACCTGACACCACATAAGCTGCGCTGCGACACGGTACCCGCAGCCTCCTCGGCAGCTACGCCCTGGTGAACGTGCTTGGCAGCTTCTTGTTTTGATGAGGAAGTGAGGTACCGCAACGGCAGCGGGGCAGAAGCAGCTGAGGAGTAGGCATCCGTTCCTTGGAATCTGAATAGGCTTCCACACAATAACTGCTGCGAGTGTTGCACACTGGATAAATGCGCAACCACTTCCACATTAATGTCTTGTAAACAGTTCGCGAAAGCATGCCTTGACACCGTGCGCCGGTGAATTTTTCCGTGCCCATGTTCAACAGTTGTGCCTCCACGTCACCAAATATTTCACCTGCTAGGCAAACCTTTCCTGCACGATCAAGAACATGAAAACTCCGGGATGGCAACTGCGTGACCGTCGCTGTTTACGCAATGTCCACCAACCTATCCTTCCCTTCAACATTCTTCAGTGGCTTCATAAGACATCAACCACGAAGAACCACCTCAGCTTCATTTACAATTAGCCCAGCGACGGGAACTATGTGCGTACATAGAATACCCCACTGTCGATTGAAGCAACGATGCGCAAGCGCTGCGCTCCTCAATAAGTACACGCTAAAGGCCTAGGCGGTCATAGTCCACGAGCCAATACCTGTCGTCCGAGTTCACACTGCCAATGTAAACTCTTCTAATGTGACACACGCAATGTCGGTGGGCGTATAAAGATATGTACCTCAAACTGGACTACCTACAAGCAACACGCCGTCCGACGTCGCATATAAGTGGTTTTCGTTAGCAAGCAGCTTCTTCTTCTCCTCCAAAATAGACCTGCACCGCTGCAGTATTACCTAAAACAGATAAAGCAAGGTGGACCGCCAGATTTAACCTCCCTCCAAAATACAGTTCCCATGTACAAAGCGATTGGTGCTGTCACCTCCGAACAGCACTACGTGGTCAACAAATGCGCCATCCAGCTCAGCCGCTATGAGATCCACGTACGACGGCGGTATTAAAAGCATTCTCCGCCGCAAATCAAAACGCTTTCTATCAAAGTTGATAATGCGCACAGTCGTGTGTGTAAAACGAAGAAGGCAGCATATTGCATAACGCGCTTTTATTCTCCATAGTAAAGAAGCGAATGTGAGCGCACCGCTGTGGCACATCAAGCAAAATGTGCACTTGGTGAAAAAGGAAGTAGGCCGTGGAAAATGCACTGAGTGTTGCGCTCACCAGCGCCGCGCACTAGTATCACCAGCGTTCGTGCGCGGTGTACAGTGTGGAACAGTACAAGCATACCGTTCGCTGCCTCTTGGAAGCCGGCCTCCGTCTAATTCAGCAAAAGTGCGTGATAGTAAAACATACCGTGCCCGATAATGTCTGCAAAAATACACGGCCAAAAGTTATAACCGCCGTAGATTATCTGACAGCGAGTTTGCCAAAATTACCTCCTCGTATTGACCCACCAAATCCCGCATGCAGGAAGGGACAAAATGTAAGCACGAAAGCTCAGTCCTTTCACATTGGGCCGCAGTAGCTAGGTCATCTCCTTCGCCTCCGTGGCACCAATATTACGGTGATGCTGCCGTATGTCATACAAATCGCCCCTTGTTAAGCAAGTGATATATTGAACGCGTACAAATGCCCGCATTTTCTACGTCTGCCGAAAAGTCTGCATCAAGTCTACTACCATGCGTTTTTGTTCGTTTGTTAACCGCAAAATTTTGCGATAAAGCCAAAGCGTGCCAACATGAATATTTTGCGAATGCTGCAGACAAGCATAATCAAGCTCATAACATACGCCCTTCAAAATCATATAGAACTGAGCCATGCAGGTTTAACACCGGTAACCTTTGTAAACTTGTATTACGGATACCGAACACTTAACGTTTGCCGCGAGCCTTCGATCGTTTGATATGCACGCAGCTGCAGTGAACATATTGGGACGCACAGCCTTCGGGAATCACCTGCCGAGTTTCGCTTTTGTTAGCTTCGGCTGCAAGCACTTTCCGACAAAAAAGGTTATCGCCGTTTCCCTCTGAAAAAGCTTTAATCCTCAAGGGCAGCTGTAACTTCACGATCTGGTCACTTAAGGCTAGGTGGACAGCAACTGGAGGAATCCGCCTTGGCTTCTGTCACCAGAAGCGGGTTAATGATTAACCACCTTGACCTTGACCACGCAAAGTTAGAAACTGCGCGTTTTCGACTTTTTGTTGCTTATTCCGCCATATAGCAACTATTTATTAAAGTAGTTAGACGCGTTGTCTCGATATTTAGACGTGCTATACTCCAAGCTTTTTAGCTCCTATATACGGCAAAACAGTGTTCCTGGAACACGAATTATGAAGCCGTGCTATTCCATAATGACTAACAAAAATGGAATATAAGGTAAAGCCGCCCGAGCCAAACTCCGGGGCATACGTAGAAGTACTCATCTGGATAGCGCAGTTTCTGTCGATCACAGCTCTGCCTCATGCACTGCAAAGGCGGATAAGGCGACCAAACGTCCTGCTGCTAAAGACAAACTGAATAAACTGCCCCCTGCAGTGTCCATCTTATAGACCCATTGAAAGATGCACTTAACAAAAGCAGTGCACTCTCAACTGAAATGGTTGCTCTCAAACAGGAAATGGCAGTTACCAAAACAGCGCAAGCAAAACTTATGCCGTTGGCCCAACTCGCAGGAATAAGGACAAATGGCAATGCTGACGAGCTCAAAGATGCCGGCGCCATTCTTACTACCGTCACTACTGAGATAAACGAGCGCACCCGCCGTGCCCGA
This sequence comes from Dicrocoelium dendriticum, assembly GCA_944474145.2. NCBI lineage: Eukaryota > Metazoa > Platyhelminthes > Trematoda > Plagiorchiida > Dicrocoeliidae > Dicrocoelium > Dicrocoelium dendriticum. The sequence goes on from OX104063.1 coordinate 94,256,804, forward strand.
AACGTGATCGTCTTCAACGTTCGTGACAAACTTCCCTTGGAGAAAGTCACCCGCCTACTTACGTCCATGTGTAACATCCCTCCTGACATGTACGTGAGTAAGCGGCTCAGAAAATCGAAGATCAGTCGCAATTGCCCTATCCTTATCGCATTCAAAACTCCAGCACTGGCTACAAGCTTCATAGCAAATCGATTTACCTTAAGAACAAAAGCAAACCTTGAGCCTATTCTTATCAAGCCTGATCTAACGCCGTTGCAAAGAGCTTTCCTACAGACTACTAATACCAAAGCAAGGAAACAGCCTCATGATTCATCGCCGGTTGTCATAGCTACTGCTTGCCCTACTACAATCACTAACGTGGATCTGGACCTAACCCCCATGCGTCACGCGTCCACGACATCACTACATCCCGACTCAAGCCCCGCAGCCCTAATAGACAAAAAGTCAACTAACGTTCCGGACTCGCCCACGCTAACGATACAAGAAGCGGAGTCAATGCTTAGCGCCTCCGACATGAGTGACACTGATTCCGAATCTATCAATGTAGACTTCACGATGAGCAACTCCCTTCCCTCCCCCTCGTGCAAAGCCGTAACCACCCTAGCAACTCGACCGGCTACCAACAAAGGTCAACCGCTGAAACATAGCACGCCTCGTAATGGGATGCACTCCCCGCTGATGCATCATCATAACAAAGATAACCGTACCCAAGCAATGTCCTCATGGCATAAACGGACAGCTGATAAGCCCCAATCAACATTTGTACCAATGGATCACGGGAGATCGAAATCCTTCCGATCCCAAACGCCGCCCCCCACGCAGATTTCGACCCAACCGGCCCAATCACTGCGCAAGCCCTACCTACTCGAGACGCCCAACAATGCTATTAAGCCCCAGAAATATAACAAATGCCATGGCTTCCAAAAACCGAGGACGTTCTACCAGGCACTACAACAAAATGAAACTATGAACAGCCCACGCAGCATAAACGCAGTGATTCCCCTGATAACCAAATATCCGCCTGGTACGCTATCACCCAGTCGGCCCTACAAAAAGCGCTACGGCATCCAAAGGTCAAGTGCACAACCCCGCTACCAATCCCCACAACCTCTCGAAACAGCGGGGAACAAAGCACCCTCCCAAGGAGGACGCCCTTCTGAAAACCTGCACCGCTCCATTACCACCACCCCGCACTCCCTGGCCATACGTCCACCTGAACGAAAAATGCATCCGGATGACAAGCACTACATCCGGACCATGCCATCCACGGCCCCATTTTATGGGATGCAACAGGTCATGACCCACCTCGCCCATTGCACCAAGAGTTCTCGCTAGCTCTCTATTACCACCAACAACTCATATGCTCACTGCAACTAACCCCCCACGGTTGGCGTCAGCCCTCCGGATAGGTTCTACACTCAATATTATTACTACAGCCTCATTAGAGGCCGACTACCATCAACTACCTCCTCAATCACTTCCTGATCACAATCCTGTATCACACTTTCCACCATTTCTAACCCCTTCCATGTACCGTACGCCCGTTACACCCTGTTGTGCAACTTACCTCACACAATCGAACTCTTCCATCTCTCCTTGCGTTGAATCATACAGTGTGCTGCTTATTAATGTGCGATCTATTACACACAAGATGCACCTCATTGGCCCATTTATTCTACTCTCACGCCCACAGCTGTTTCTCATCACAGAAACGTGGCACCCCTCAAATGCTTCTGACAGCCTACTACGTATCCCCGGCTACACTGTATTCTGTAACGGACGAGAAAACCAGTGGGGTGGCGGTTGTCTTATCTAGGTCCGGGACGATTTTGGTGCACCTGTTTTCGAACTGTTATCTGTAGGTGACCCTGAAGACTCCATCTGGATCCAGACGACAGGAGGTCAACTTGACCTCCTTATCGGTTGCGTATACAACCCTCCACACACATCTAGCAAAAAGCTTAATGAACTCACTAAGCTTTTCATTGAAATCTCCCAAATGCCCCCACGGCACAAGATAGTGGGTGGCGATTTCAATATGCCACTTATCCCCTGGAACGACCAGGTTGCCCCACTCAGATACAGAAGTCCCGTCCACACCGTCCACGCAAATAACTGGACCCAACAAGTTCATGACCACACCAGGCTTACTGACACTCTAGACTTAATCTTTACGCAAGGTGTCTCTGATGCAGTTGCTGGTATATTAGATAATATAAATGGCTGCGACCACAAGGTGGTCAAACTCATATTTACACCCTCTACTCCACACTGCGCCACTTTTTCTTCTGTCAAACAGTTTTGAATGTTCAACCACATTAACTGGGACAGCTTTGAGATATTAGTGCGATCTGCGAACTGGGACCACTTCTTTTTAGCTACCGATGTAGACGCAGCCGCACACGTCCTATATCTAAATCTCTTCAGCTGCCTAGATATGCTCGCCCTACTCACCTGCAGAAGCCGCTTAAAGATGACGGCGAAATCAGCAAAGGCATACGGTGTACTTAGGAAGAACAAAAAATGCGACAGCGATACTCCAGAACTAAGGAATTTCACATCCTTCTTCGTATGAATGAAATCTTAACCAGCCGGCAAACTGCGCAGGAATCAGCCAAAATTGCTGAAGAAGATGCCGCCCTCAAATCTAGCAATAAAACCAGGTCACCCGGGCAACTACTCCGACAAAGAATCAATCAAAAATCTACGCCTGTTGCCTCACTCAGGCTTCCTGACACTTCCATTATTAGCGATCCATCGAATATATATGAGACCCTCAATGGATACTTCTGCAATTCTTTCACTGACGCTAATAGAACTGCGCCTGCTTTGCCATCTAGGCGCACCAATGACTCACTCGACACTATTAAGTTTGACATGCGTTCTATCACCGGAGTAATCAGCTCAGTCAAATGCTCATCACATCCTGGTCCCGATGGTCTTCCCTCTGCGTTGCTGATACTCGGTGGAAAGAACATCCCAGCCCTACTTCTCAACCTATTCACGCTTTCCATGACTAACGGGATTTATGCAAAGACATGGAAACATGCAATCGTCATCCCTAAACACAAAAAAGGCAGTCAGCAGAACATGGAAAACTATCGCCCCATCAGCCACACGCCTATAGCTTCAAGAATAACGGAAAGAATAGTTAAAGAAACCATGTTCACCTTCCTGCTTACTCGCAACCTCATCAATCGACAACAATATGGATTTCTGCCGTCTAAAGCCTGTCAGACCTGCCAATTTGAGTTCCTCAATCATGTAACTCAACTGCTTGACAACAAGCAAGCACTAGCCATCATTTTCCTAGACATGACGAAAGCCTTTGACAGAGTACCACATACAGGACTTGATGAAGCTGGAATCATACGGTATCTCCGGCAAACTGCACACTTGGTTCTCATCAAATCTTGCAGCTCGCTCACCGTCAGTAATGGTTGGGGAATTTATGTCGCCTCCTAACCAGTCAAAAGTGGCGTAATTCAAGGTGGCGTTTTAGGCCCTCTACTTTTCCTGCTCTATATCAATGACGTGTTCCAGGTTTTCAAACATGGGACACCCTACCTAGTTGCCGACGACATCAAAATTGTCTTGCCATTCCATCCGTCAAACTTCCACACCGCCATCTCCCATATACAATACGACTTAAGAGCGCTAACTGCATGGTGGGATATATGGAAGTTGGCATTCACACCATCAAAATGCAATGTCCTTACGTACCGATGCACCATGACTCCCAATACCTTAATGCTGCAAGGCACGCCATTAGGGAACTACCTGACAATGCGTTAATTAGGGGTGCACTACTCCTGTTCGCTGAACTTCGCGGAACAAGTAGTTTATTCCGCAGCTAAGGCACGCTTTCTCGTCGGATACATTCTCAAAACCATGACAATAAAGGAATCTAGAACAGTGCTCTACAAAACATGTGCCCGGCCTCTGCCAGAATACTGCTGTATAGTATTCACCAACCTTAGAAAATGCAACCGAATAGCCCTCGGAATGGTTCAGCGTACCTTCACAAAACGCCTCCTGGGGCACTCAAGTCTAAGCTACCGTGATCGGTGCAACAAACGTAAGCTAGAACCGTTATGGCTACGCCGATTGAAAACCAAACTCGCTTTCCTACACTCGCTCATTAACAATATCAGTGGGAGCCAACTAACCTCTGTCTCAGACTCATATATCACTTCGTACCCCCTACGTGATAGACCCCAATCCATTATCCTACCAAGAACGCGCAGCAGCATTCGCTCCAACTTCTACCTCTACAGATACGCACTCCTATGGAATAGATTACCTCTCACACTAAGGGCATCTAAGAATATAAACCAGTTCCGCTTCTCTATTAGCATATACCTCTGTCACACACGTTTCCAAACTACTGAATATCAACTGCCCTGAAGCAGAGTTTTTCGAAATTGGACCAGACGAGTTATACTCGCCTCCTCTTACCTTCCCACACTATCCTCTTCCAGACTCCTCATCTCACTCATAGCATGCCGTTATCCGTCGTTCATCTTTCTCGCGTCAACTCTTCTTGGCAGTAGTTAGCCATTGTTGGCTCCATGTAGCTCGCCATGAGCCACTCCTTGACTCTTTAGCCTTCATTTTCCTCTGACGTCTGGCTCTCTAATCTTCGCCCGCGTATTGCTTTCTTCCTCGAAACTGTAGGTATCCAGTAGTGGTCAAACGTCTTAATGATATGGCTACACCAGCCCCTGATACATTCTCTTCTAGCGCCAATATCTCTGCTTAGCAACAGCTAGTCGCCATAACTTCCATTTACCTTCGCGGATATCCGGAGCTCGCTCCATGTTACAATGTTCATTCTCTTGGATTGTTTGCGTCACAGCTCAGATGATTTGTTGACCTATTTTGTGCCACCGTAGGATCCACTAGTAACTGAAGGCTTAATCCGAACTCTATTACTGGCCATTCATCTTTCTCCCAGCGCACTGTTATCCGTCGCTCATCTTACTCGCGTCAACTCCTCCTGTCAATATCTAGTCATTGTCGGCTACTTGTAGCTTGCAAGGAGCCACTCCTTGACTCTCCACCCTTCATTTTCTTCTGCCGTCTCTCTCTAAGCTTCGCTCGCATGTTGACTTCCTCATCGAAACTGTAGGTATCCAATAGTGGTCAAACTTCTTAATGACATGGCTACACCAGCCACTGATACATTCTCTTCTAGCGCCACTATCTATGCTTAGCAACAGCTAGTCGCCACAGCTTCCATTTAACTCTGCGGATATCCGGAGCTCGGTAGGAGTCGCTCCATGTTACAATGTTCATTCTCTTGGATTGTTTGCGTCACAGCCCTGATGGTTTGTTGACCTATTATGTGCCACCGTAGGATCCACTAGTAACCATAGTAACTCTATTGCTGGTCACCCTTCTCTCTCCTGCCGCGCCGTTATGTGTCGTTCGTCATACTCTCATCAACGCCTCTCGACAGCAGCTGGTCATTGTTGGATCCATTTAGCTTGCAAGGAATCACTCCCTGACTCACCAGCCTTCATATTCCTCTGACGTCTGCCTTTCTAATCTTCGCTCGCATGTTGATTTCTTCGTTGAAACTGTAGGTATCCAGTAGTGATCAAACGTCTTAACGCTATGGCTACACCAGCCACTGATATATCCTTTCTAGAGTTTCTGTCTCTGCTTAGCAGCAGCTAGTCGCCATAGCTTCCATTTACCTTCGCGGATATCCGGAGCTCGCTCCCTTCTTACAATGCTCATTAACTCGGATTGTTTGCGTCACAGCTCAGCTGGTCTATTGCCCTATCACTTACCTCCACTGGCATGTTGATACACTCAACGACCCTGTAGGCATACACTAGTGACCATGCGTCTGATTGGAATGGCTACATCTGGCCACTGTGTCTCTCCTAGCGCCACCATCTGTCGGTCGTCGTAAATTCGGCATCTCTGTTCAGAAGTAGCTAGTGGCCATATGCCCCGTTCATATGCTATGATCCGTTGCTTGTTAAAACCCATTCCGTATATCAATAACCTTTATTCTTTTAGAATATCTGCATCCAGTCCTTCCGCTGCCCTGCCACCAATTGATCTTTAGGACGCTGTCGCGGCAACCTATTTATTTTCGCTTATTATGCCATCCCTCTCGGATTACGCTAACTACGTGCTTTTCATGCACCTAACAATCACTACCAATATTCTAACTCTCTTTGCTCTATCCCCACACAATTATTGGCTCATACTAAACGGATACTTCGTACTTGAATTACTGGTACAACGCTCTTGTCTGTACGCAGGCGTTAGCAATCCACCCATACGGCTAATGATTCTATAGGATAATCAAAAGACATTTTCAGCACAATTATTGTTGCACAGTGTATATGTTTTTATAAATAAATAAATAGGTATATTTCTAGACCTGCTAGAGGCTGCACCCTAAAGGGTTCAGATCAATGCTTACATAAATCCGATGCTCTTGCATGGAAGTAGGTAAAATATAAGTTTATGTTCATCGTCAGCAATTACAAATGCATTGGCATTGTTTGATATGCAGCTACTGGGTCGCAGGCGCCCACCTTGACATGTTTCTGGTTCTTGCTGGCGATACTGAACTCCTTGTTCTTTTGTGAAAACTTCGCGGAGGTGTAGTTGTGCCTTTTCTCCTTGGAACAGAATCCAATTCGCCGAAAGTGCACGTTAAATTGATCGCACATTAATTGGCCACTCAGTTGCCCCAATTGTTGTTGCGCACATGGAAAAAATGAGTGAAGGGATTATGGGCATACGAAAAGGTGAAAACAATTCCGATAAATGCAGACAAAAATAAAAACGATTTGTTAAGAGAGAAAATAAAGCTGCGTGCTTCAGTAGAAAAATACCAATTAACAAAAAAATATAACCCTACTTTTCTTACGCTGATATTGCTCTCCGGCGCAAAATTTTAACCTGAGTTATTCTCAGATAAAAGATAAAGGCTTTCTACAGTTAGAGTACCGCTTAGAGTGGCACAAGATTACACGGATCTGGACCAGCTTTAGCGCCTGAGTACGTTGAACGTAAAAGCAACACAATACGTACTGTAGTTTGCGAGTTATTCGCAATTAAATGGTGGTCTACGAATAAGGCCATTTTTATTTTTCGCTAAAAATGGCTTTCTGCTTTGCAAGCAGATAGCAGAAAAAAGAAAAGAAAATATAAAAAGTAGGGAAGCGGCGTATGTTCTAGATAGGCATAGCTATCCATAAATGCTCTAATTAGCCCGTAATACCCTGCGACAACTACGGACTGCGCAGGTGGCCGAAAAGTAAACTTCGCAGGCATACGTGACAAATATATGCAGATAAGAGATGATCTTGCGCGAAAACGCTAGAAATCCAGCAAGGAATATTATAGCTACATGAGAATTCAGGGGAGCTTGTAATTAACTCACGGTTAGAAGGCCACTGCATACCAGTTTCAGTGGATACTGAGCCACATAAACAACCAGTAAAATAGAGTTTAGCATTTTTTAAGCTTCTAAGCTTTTCTAAAGCTTACAAGAAGGCCGCATGAGCCAGATCTATCTGAGTAACTCAGGGGATCCTTCAGATCCGTTGACAGATTTCGGCCTAAAAATACACACATTTCTTAGCTAAACATCACAAGATTTATCCCTTAGAGCCGATTTTCTATATTCATGAGGCTCTGCCTCTAACGTCAGTGAGCTATAGGAGCCTGCCACCAATAATAAAGAAATAAGCATGGGAAAATTTAGTAAAATTTAGCTAATTGCATTTGGGCGTGAAATCCGTTTTGGTCTACATTGGTTGGGCTTTAACAACTCTACTTCTGGTGGTTGAGCTTGCTCATACTTGAGGTATTGTTTTGCCTAATGTGTAGATGCACACTATTGTGCAGCTCTTTGATGAATTTGGATTTATTTCTCTTCATTTTTAAGTTCCGAAGATAGTGCCGGCGGTATTCATCCAGTTGGCAATGTTAACTGGTGCTCTAATGTCACACCGATTATTTCTTTTGTAATTTTCCTGGCAAGAGCTGTTCTAGCACCCTAAGCAAAGAGCGATAAGGTAAATCAGGAGTAGAACAGTAACAAAAACCAGTGGAAGCTGGTCGTTCACCCGCTATTCCGCATAGCGCATGGTAGGCTTTGGAGCCAGCTAAAAGATAAATGACACATGGACGGCCAAGATAAGAAAAGTGGTGATGGAAAGTTTCGGGTGCTCCAGCCAGCCAGTGTGACAGGGGCCTCTCTGTCGTTGGTTAGCTTTCGTGCCAGTGAAATGAAATCTGGAAATGCGAGTGTTTTACGAGCAAAAGCAGTTAAAGAAGAGGATCTGGTTTTCATTATGCCTGTCTACTAGTGTTGACAATAGCGAAAGGCGCATGTATACCAGATAAAGCTAAGTATATGGGGCCAAGAGAGTATAAGTGGAGAGCAAAATGTCTGATTCTTGGGTCTAGAAATTTTAAAGTGCTCACTTTGTCAACGATAAGAAAGATATGTTTTTTATTTTGCGGCTTACCTACTGATAGTGTTTGGAAACTGCTGACTATAGTAACTAGTGCTCAGACTTAATGAAAAAGCTTCAATTAGGGCCCGCTGGCAACCGACATCTAGGAAGACACACAAAGGTTCATTTAACGCCGGCATTTAGACGGTTCTGGACAATTCTAATGCTAAGCTTAGGTGCATCAGCAGCAGAAAACCCTTTCAACATCCTTTGCAAGGCTTAGGTCTGGTAGCATGCCTTTACTAGGAGTACGTTAGTGGTCATAAGCCTAGTGTTTTTCCACGGATCCAGTGGTCAAGAAGTTGGAAAGTGATAAATGTAAGTCTGAAGAGAAGGAATGAAGATGTAGATAAGAAATAAGGATTGAAGGAAGAGGTTGTTGAAGAATAAGATCATCTTGTATTCAGTTTGCTATTCTTAGACCCTGGAAAATGGGTGCGACGGATACCGTTAAAGTCTATTAGGTGCTAGAACGTTAACGACAATGAATGTGGATGAGTTTTGAGCTCAAGGTGCTTATATGTCTTGCACTACATCGTGGGCGTCCTCAAGCTACATCAGGGCCAGTTTCAAAGAAGTGGTCTTGCGAATCGCAGATATGGAAGATGCTTTGTAGATTGATAAAACATAGAAATTTTTGTATCTGCTTCCTGAAGACCTGCAAGTTTTGGATTTCTCTTATTCTGGAAGGCAACCTGTTCCATATGTTTACGTACACAACTAAGAAGAAACGGGACCGCAGTCTCTTCGTTGCCTTTAGCGGAGTAATGGAATGGCCCTTGTTTCGGAGTCGCGATTCAGACGCGCTCCTTAGTTTAAGACAAGTGATATTACTGTGCAGCTTTCTATGAATTAGCTTATGTAAGAAGCACATGTTATGGATAATGCGCCTTTGCCATAGGGGCTGAAGTTTAAGGTGTTCACACCTTTGTCGGTAATTTAGCGCTGGCTGCGGTGGAGTCAACATCTTCGTGAAGCGTCGCTGAGCTTTCTCAAGCAGAACACGGTCCAACTTACGTAGATTGCTGCATATAAAAGAGCAATATTCTAGATGTGGCCTGACGTGACTCATATATAGTTCTAGCCTTGCATCGGCGGTTTCTATGCAACGGCGTATGTGGAAAGATAATCCTCTTAACGTTGCGACTTGGTAATGCACTTGCTCTGCAAAGTTAAGGCTCAAAGAGTAGCGCAAGCCCAGTTCTGTTGTTATGATATCCTGTTTGATAGTGATGCCGTTTATTGTTAGGGACCCAGCAGGTATAGGGAATCTGTGGGTCATGACGTTAGATTTTTGAGCGGAGAAGGTCATTTGCCAGTGTTCGCACCACTTTTCAAGTGCTTAAAGATCCTCACGGATACTATTAATTGCGGAAAATTCATTACCACGGGGAAAGTCGTAGACAACTTTCACATCGTCAGCAAAGATAAAGGAGCGACCGTGTTGCAAAATCTTGCAGAAGTCATTGATATAAATCAAAAATATGGTAGGGCCAAGAACACTCCCCTGCACCACGCCACTGTGGACGGCGGTCAGGGTGGATATATTTTGTTCAACGTTAACATACTGCGTACGTCCTATTAAATAGGAACCCAGCCAGTCTAATAGAGGACGGTCTACCCCATAATCCTTTAGCTTATGCATCAGGCGCATGTGTGGTACCCTGTCAAACGCCTTTTGCATATCAAGGTAAAGAATGACAACTAATTGATTAGAGTCAATGGCCTCGGTGACCAAATTAAGGAAGTCCAGCTGACAGGTTGCACAACACCGAGCACTTAGAAACCCGTGCTGAGATTCATTTATGTGCTCGCCTGCGTAAAGATGTGTGATGAGGGCTTTTTTAATCAACATCTCCATCACGCGCGAGATAATAGAAGTGTGGTTCATGGGGCGATAGTTACCAACTTCCTGAAGGCTTCCGCCCTTATGCCTTGGCACTATGATAGAGTGTTTCCATGCGGCCGGGCACTGACCTTTTTGCATAGATAACGTAAAGATTTTCAAAAGAAGCATAATTATATCTCAAGCCCAAATGTTGTAACACAAGACATTATCAATGTTCAACTCCATGCCTGTTCTTGCGGTCTTCTCTCGGTTGTCCCTCACTTTCCCTTTTCTCTGAGGTCCGGGACTTCTTGGAGATCTGGGATTGGACTGAGGGACAGTTTTGGCCCTAGACAGACGTAACAATCCACAAGGACTTACATGGGGCATGGTAGAACTCCGAAAGGACAGATCTACGATCACCATAACCCTTGTCCAGTATGGAGAACTGGACACATCCTCATACTCCCATACATTATACATCCGAAAAACCTGGACAGCGGAAAAGTTGAACTTTTGCTCACCTGGACATACCACAAGAAGAATAATCGCGATGTCCCTCTCCTCCACCGACCTCAAAAATCATGGCGACCCAGATCAAATTACCTGCCCAAATAACAGAGGAAATTAGAAGCCATTACTCTGCGAAAAACCGAAGGTTAAACCAGCCGTCAAGCGACTTTGCCAATTCAACGTTAATGTTCAAAATGCTTTACTGCAGTGTTGCAGGACGTGGTGTGTTTTCGCCTGGCAAGCGTTCTCCCTACAAAAGTCACCAATGTCTGTTTAACAACACTGCGACGTGGCGGATGTGACTCGCCACTGAATAAAGTCACAACCCACAACTACATACTGGCAAGTCGACTAAACTCACACATCAACCCTTCCCGACACCGTTTCAACTATACACGATTGAACCCGATGTGTCGTCGTGATACGCATCTGTTTTTAAACCTTGATCATGCCTGTTGGTGTGTCTCTATGAAACTGAGAATAAACCATTTATTTATTTATTTATTGTACTGTTCCAGTCATGAACATATGAACGATTTTCTACTCTCACTCTTACGGTTGCCATAAAATGTTTGTACAGTTGTACATATTTGATCATACCTCCATGGGCGTGTCTCGCATAGTCGAGAATAATATATTTATTTATTTATTTACCTTAACGTATGTAAACAATTGCGCGCACTGCTTTCTGCGTAAGCTCCTACTATCTTACCAACACCTTTCTCAATATAACAAACATTCCCGTGCACCGAATTACCCCAGAGCTCACTTATCATACGAGCAGTTTGTGCACCATAGCTACGCTGTCAACACGCCGTTGCTGGCTAGAGGCGGCCCGTAAGGTGCGTGGGGGCGGGAACTAAAAGCCCATGGTTATATTTGGCTAGCAGTGGATATTACAACCACGTTAACTTCGGACTGCATGTAATAGATCAGCGAACGGCGGGCGTTTAAACTTAAAATTGTTCTACCACGGATTTCCGTTTAACGGCAAATTATATGCGCAAGGTTACACCGTGTGACAACAAAATCTCACGTTAGACTACATGAAGCAGAAGATGTGGGACAATAAGCAGTTGTTCCGTGTGAGCCTCCATAATTACTAAAGGTTATGTAAGCAATGTGGAAGCTGGTTAAACTCTTACAAACAGGAAATGAAGGAAAATCGGAACGCAACTAAATCTCATAAGCCATGTTGCGCAACCATGTGCCTTGGTGTTCCGTTCTAACCTAAAATACTGTGCAATACTAAAATCGGAATGCAGAGAGCCTTTCAAGAAAATGCGCAAACATATAACCATTTTAAAGTCTTAACTTTTGACGGTCGTCCTTGCGCATTGGCCATCGCGAGCATCTCTGTATGGTTGTAATTTTAGTATATGTACCGCTGGAGATAGTACCAAAGGCAGCGCATCCCGGATTCAAAACCCTGTCGCACGGCAGAATATCCGGTAGGCCATCACCAGGCTATATTGGGTTGCACCTGCCGCTTAGATATCAGCTGAAAAACTGTCAATCGTAACAACGTCCGGCAGTGATTGCAAAAACCAAATAGTTACTCATAGTTTTTAAGTGTATATAGGTTAAAATAGCTGCATAATAGGACTTCAGAATTTATTTCAACTTTCTGCATAATTTGTTCGCTACAGTCGGTAGAAGAAAATGTTCTACCTTTTCTTTTGTTTCGACCGGTGAAAGACTCACATATTTGTCACGTTGGTTATCGTCACTAGCACATAAGGACACAGCAAATTGTGGTAGGACGTTTTATATTTAACTGGTCCCTCGGAAAAGCTTTCTTTCGCTGTTGACATAGTTGCTTGTATGAATGAGGAACTGGTAAGTTAGTGTTTGGGTAACCATAACCATAACCGTAACATTGTATACACCATCATGTTAGCCAGCAAAGTTTACTTTGGATTCTAGGCTTTATTAAAGGATAACTAGCACCTAACTCTACTCAGCAGCAGGTCTTACCCACCACATGACCGCGCCCATATTCCAAGTTCTTTACACCCGCGCATTTGCCGGAACCGATGCTGGCAAAGGGAAGGTCTAATTTTTGTAATGGACGGAAGGCTTTCGCGGAGATTGTGTGCGGTGACATCAAAGCACGGTAGAAATGCTGCATCGTTTATTGTTATACTTGATGGTGTTATAGGATAGATACTAAATTGGTAATAGAAATCAGTGCTCCCTGAAAACTGTTATTATAAATGAAAGTGATAACCACCGGTGTATGTGAAGGTCACATACTATTGGAATGCAGGAATTTATGAAGGGTAAGCGAAGTGTGACAGCGGCTGTTATAGATGGACGGAACTGCGTTCGCGGTTTGTATGTGCATACCAAAGTGTTAGTGGATTAAAGCAAATAGTTGATGGAACTCAAGTGCTTGGAAACCTGTGATTAAAATTGTCCCTGTGCTTGTTGTGGATGTTGTATTGCTGTACATTAACGTTCATTGAAGGAACAGTTGTTCGCCCAAGATGTTTTATTAGAGGTGCTGAAATGGAGAAATCCGGGACATGCAAACAACTGTTCAATGGTGCTAAATGGTCTGAGTTTATAGAAATTACTTGTTGTGCAATATGTTGACTATAAGCTTTCCTGTTTGCTGGTGTCCATGAAAATAGTACAGAATGGTTAGGTGATTGACTGCTGCGTGTTTCAATTAAGAAAGCAACCAAAGGAAGAGGTATAATAAATAGTACGGGTTGCTATATATATATATATATGCAAACGCTTGAAGGCATAAAAATATATACATTTATAGAGAAGTTTGTATATAGGAAATATATACATAAACGTATATATATATATATATGTATATATATATATAGTTTCTCATATAAATGTCTAGTGAGCCATGAGCGAGGCCACTCGGGACCATTACAGAAGCGAAGGCGGGTCCTGCAGAGAAGACAGGCAGCACCGACGCAGCGTTTGTAGGTACGCTGCATTCGATTTACTGACCGCTTGCTTGCATTCTAAGTGTCTTTATTTCAGGTGGTGGGTTTTCAATTTTGCCTTAAGGCTTGCCTTTCTTATATAAAAGTCTACCTGTACTCAATTCCATTAACTTTCACACCTCGCTTAAGCCAAATGTATTCGACTTCCATAACATTTTTGTGTTTGTGCCATTACCGTAAAGTATAATTTCTGACCTCGTGAACGTATCTAGAATTCGTTTGTAAAGGACTTATTTCATATGCACATTAACTTAAGGTTTATGCCACCGTTTCCTCATGCATTAATCGAGTTATTTACTTTGTATCTCTCTCAAGTGATGAGCTGTTGCTTGATATCCCCGGTGTGGCTGCGCTTGATGTGCGTGTTGAAAAGTTGCCTACCTGTCTATTACCCACTACCTCGTCCATACTGGCTCCAGGGGACAGTTTGTCGTTGCTGGCAGTGACGGGTGTACGGTCCTTGTGGCCGTGCTAGGCTCAAAGAGTGGTTCCTTGCACTCAGTGTAGAGCGCACTACAGTCCAGTCACCGCCTTGTGTGCGCTTGACTCCCAAATACAGCGTGCTTGTGTTTGCCTGTGAAGGAGTGTGTGCCGGCTTCGTTGATGAAACGTGGCTCCCATTCGCATGCCTCCCGGGCTTATTCCTTCGGGCTTACACTGCATATGAGGTGTGTGTTTGGAGCTGTGGATGGTGCAGCGCAAGTCACCCACGGTCCCTCTGTAGGCGTAGGCGTCCTGTGGCTGGCCACAGTGACAGGCAAATCCGAAACTGGATGCCGCCAATCATATATATAAAAGCAGTGAGAGAGCCTACGGCGTGCTGAGGTTGGTGGCGGCTAGTTCCTGACAGATGGCCTACCCACTGCTGCCATTGTAGCGGCATTGGCTCATGTCCTGAGCGCCTCCTCGTGGCGAGGGTGGGTGGGAGCTGGGTTTCGCCCTTCTCCATGCTAATGTCCAGGACACTAATCCGCATGAGTCGGTGAAATGACCATGTGCTAGACCCGCTGCCTTTCGGGTGTACATTTAATTGATGGCTTTGGCTGAGGACCCGAGTCGTTCTCCTGTCAGGATTGGGCGCATGCCAGTATCCTAGTCCATCCATTTCGGAGGTTAGGAAATGGTCGATGGCCCTCTTCCCTTAAAATCAAACCATGTGCGATAACAGGTGTACGGGTTGCGCGCTCACAACTCGATTGGCGTAGGGAAAGAGCGCCACGCAGTTTCGCTGACGGTGGGAGGGCACCTCCGAGTGTTCAATGGTTTGCTTCTGCCGGTCTCAAGCCAGACAGCCCCTGGTCAAATTGGTGCAAACCCGCCAAGACCCAATTGAGGCTGGCAGTGGCCGCCGGTGTATCCTACCCCGATCGCAAAGCATATATAAATCGTTCCAGTACCTCAGAGACTGCGTTTAACGGCAGTCAAGCGGATCCCAATCTGTCTCTGCAATCGCATTCCCGAGATGGATCTGCTCCCTACTGCTTTGTGGGTCAGACCATTGAGCCAACGGCTCCGGGCGGAGTCCCTCAAGCAAACCTCCAAAGCACAAGAACCACCCCGCGTGCGATTGAACTTTCAATGCAATCGTATGCCTGCGCGCATATCACTCAGCATCGGGTGCTGTAACGTACGCTCATCACTGGACCGGAACTCCAGCGAGCACCCTGAGCGACGCACTGTACTGGTCACAATAGTGCTGCCGCGTTACCACATCGCTAGTGGGGCAATCAGCAAAACGCAGCTCGCTGATAAAGGTAAATCGCATGAAGCAGGTGCTGGCTACACATTCTGCTGGGTGGGCAACGCCGCCTCAGAACCACGTGATCCTGGGGTCGGGTTTTCGATATCTGATCGCAACATGGCCCGGTCGTCGGTTAACAAAAAAGCATCAGCGCGCGACTGATGACCGTTCGCCTACGCCTAGGAAGAGGTCATTTAGTGACCTTTAAAAGTACGTACGGTCCGGCCACGTGTTATCCTGGTGACACGCTTGATCAATTCTACGCTCAGCTATCCTCCGTGATACGGTCTGTGGCCAGGAGCGACCGACTATTTCTGCTGGGTGATTACAACGCGCGTTGGGCGTGATGCATCGGTGTGGACCGATGTTATCGGGTTGCATGACATTTATTCAGCGAAAGCGAACGGTGACAGGCTGCTCTCACTGTGTGCCACAGCCGGACGCTCACGAACACTCGGTTTGCACTGTGTGCGAGTGATATAGCAACTTGGACGCAACCACGGAGTGGTCACGCTCACCTGCTCGGCTATGTCATCTTACGTCAGCGTGATATGCGTAAAGCGCGCATGACACTTGTACTGCTTGAAGCTGAGTGTGGCGCTGATCACAAATTGGTGCGTACCAAACTTTACATATATTTTCGCAGATCCATGTATTGCACTCCCGCCGTGAACAGACCTAAGTTTAACATTCTCTCCCTCGGTATTGTGGCAAAACGTATTGAGCTGGAGAAGTCGACGGCTGCACACCTATGTAACGTGGACTGCATACCCACAGTGGGTGACCATTGGCACCGCAACCGCGATCAGCTGACAGCTTTTGCTTAGGAGACCATCGAGCTCTCAAACTGTAAGCGGCCTGATTGGTTTGATGAGAACAATGTGACGATTGGCGCATTAGTGTCGGGGAAGACTTCAACATTTGCTGCATATGTGGCAGACCCCAGTGACTTGGGGAAGAAGAGTTCGTTTAGCAAACAATTACGGCGACTGATCCGATAGCACCGTCGCATAAGAAATGCATGGTGCACGGAGAAGGCGAAGCAGATGGAATGCTACGCCGAATGCCACCAACTCACGGCACTCTCTGACTCCCAGAAGACGGTTTATAGGCCGTGATTGAAACCGCTGAGGACGCTGATCGATAGTAGTTCAGGCGCTGTGTGCACCTAGAATGCAGACGTAACGTGGATCTAGCGAAAACACTTTGACTGTCTCTTGAACAACCGTTCAGAGATCCACTAGTCTGCATTGAACGGTCTGAAGCAACACGATGTGAAGGCGGATCTGACGCACAGGCCGACACCCGGATGAGAAGCAGGGAGCACTTGCTCAGCTGCGAACCGGCAAGTGTGCTGGGGCCGACGGAATCCCGCATGAAGTATTGAAACACGGCGGACCCGCGTTGTTGACTGCGCTGTACCAATTTGTACAACGCGTATTGATTGAGGAGGAGGCGCCTCCTGAGCTGAAGGACGCCCTGTGCCACCACTGTACACGGGCACAGGGAGCAAGCAACGTTGCACGCATTATCGTGGCATTAACTTGCTGAGTTGTGTGTGCAAGGTGATTGCCCGAATCCTGCTCAACCGCCTCGTCAGTCAGGTTGTGGAGCCGAACATGGCGGAAGAGCAGTGTGGATTCCATTCGGGTCACAGCACAATAGATATGGTGTTTGCGGCTCGTCAGTTGCAGGAGAAGTGAAGAGAACGCCACCAGTCACGGTATTCGCAGTTTATTGATTGCACCCAAGGCGTTTGATACGGTGAATCGCGAGGCATTGTGGCTGGTGTTGGCTAAGTTTGGTGATCCGCGTAAGTTTATAAGTTTAATTGAATTTCTGCATAGTGGTATGCCGGCGAGGGTGCAGCTGAGTGGAGAGACCTCGAATGACTTTGCGGTTGTCACAGTTGTGAAGCACGGCTGTGTCTTAGCTCCTGCCCTGTTTAATAAATATCTTCATGCAGTGATGTCTTGTGCGTTTGATGCCGCTTGTGCTTACGGTGTTCGTGTGTAGCACCGTATTGATGGTGGGTTGTTGAACCTCCGTCGTTTCGGTGCGAGAACTCTAGTCTGTGAGACAACTATCCGTATGTTGCTGGTTGCTGACGACTGTGCGTTTTTCCGCACAGCGCGATTGAGTTCCAGCACATGACTAGTGCCTTGGTTTCGACAGCGGCCAAATTCGGGCTCACCATCAACACAAGCAAAACGGCCAGTCTCTTTTAGCCTTCGACGGAGGTGCAATCTTCAATATTGCCGCGAAGCAGCATTGCTGCTTAAGTATTGAAAACCACCTCCGCTGCTGCTACCTTGGGAGGGTGATGTCGAGTGAAACAGCAGATACCCAGGGAGCTGCGTATCCGCGCGTCGAAGGCAGCAGCGGCATTCGGGGAGCTTGAGTACTGAGTGTGAAACAACCATCAGCTTACCACTGGCACGAAGCTGATGGTGTACGAGTCCATGGTGCTGTCCATTCCTCTATACGGCAGTGAAACGTGGACGAGGTACCGGCGAGATGCGCGATACCTCGAGCAGTTCCATCAGCAGTATTTGCGAAAGATTTTGCGCATTGGCTGGGGCGACAGTGTTGTTGACACAAAAGTGTTGCGGCAAAGTGGGATGTATGCAGTGCGCTGCATACTTTGCTGAGACACCTGAGGTGGCTCGGTCATGTGAGCCGTATGGATTCAACTCGAATACGGAAACAACTATTATATGGTCATCTGGGTATTGGAAGGCGCATGTGGGGAACTAATGTTGCGTTACCAGGACATGGTCACAGTAAACCATCCACGTTCTAACCTTGGTTGATGGTCATGGGAATCGTAGGCGGTTGATCGGCGTGTATGGCGCGACCTGAGCACGAAGGTAGTTGCCGAAGTGCTGGGGAAGGACCTCATACATGCAGAGAAGTAGCGGCAAACGCCGAAGCGGCAAGCACCGACGCGTTGTACTCTATGGACATCGAGCGCACGTTGCTGTAGCACATGCGGTCGCGAGTGCCTGAGTCAGGCACATCTAGTAAGCCATGAGCGAGGCCACTCGGTACCACTGCCAAAGCGACGACAAGTCTTGCAGAGAACGTAGGCAGAACTGCCGTAGCGTTTGTAGGTATGCCGCATTCGATTTACTGACCGCGTACTTCCATGCTAATCCTCTTTATTTAAGTTGGTGAGCTCGCTGAACATTTCACGCTGACGCATTCAGCAGACTCCTACTTACAAATTGTTTAACTGCTTTTGCTATGAAGGCAGCTTTGATGGAGCACAGAGCATTCTAATGTTTTAATGGTCTTAGATTGCACCAAAAGCTTGTTTGGGCTTCTGTGCTCATGGATAATTACATGGCGAAATCGCGCCCAATTTGTATATTGAAACAACAGTTATGACTGACTTTTACGCGCCCCAGCGCCATCATGTTCTTTGGTCGGCTTAGTACCTGACAAATTTCTCACTCGTATAGACTACATCTTTTCGGCTATACCGCACGTTAAAGCGAAAAGGTTTACCATTCCAAACAAGCTAGGTTTTTATACATATTTGATCGCGCCTTCACCGGTGTGTCTCTTTTATATTGAGAATATACCATTTATTTAATTATTTCTGCTGCTTCGCTTCCTCATATAAATGTCTACCAGTGCTCTCTTTCATAAAATTGCACAAGGCGCTTTAGCCAATTGTAGCCAATTTCGCTAACATTTTCGTGTTTGCGCCATTTCTGTAAAATATGCTTTCTGACCTCGTGAACTTCTCTGAGATACTTTAGTAAAAAAAACTTATTACATATGCTCATTAAGTAAAGATATATGTCACCGTTTCCATATGCGTTGCATGATTTATTTTATTTGTTGTCTTTCTCTCAAGTGATTAACTGTTGCTTGATATCCCCGGTGCGGCCGCGCTTGATGTGCATGTTGAAAAGTTGCTTACCTGTCTATTACCCACTACCTCGTCCATACTGGCTCCAAGCGACAGTTTGTCGTTGCTGGCGGTGACGGGACGCACGGTTCTCGTGACCGCGTTAGGAGCAAAGCGCGGTTCCATGCACTTAGTGTGGAGCGCACTACGGTCCAGTCACCGCCTTGTGTGCGCTTGACTCCCAAATACAGCGTGCTTGTGTTTGCCTGTGAAGGAGTGTGTGCCGGCTTCGTTGATGAAACGTGGCTCCCATGCGCATGCCGCTTGGTCTTATTCCTTCTGGCTTACACTGGATATAGGGTATGTGGTTGGAGCTGTGGGTGGTGGAGCACAAAGCACCCATGGTCGCTCTGTAGGCGCAGGCGTCCTGTGGCTGGCGATAGTGACAGGCAACTCCGAACACGGATGCCACAACCATATATAGTTTAATTATTTTAAATATTTTGATTTAATTATGTGTAAATGTATCATTATGGATGCACCAATGTGTATATAAATATACATCCATAGGCCTAAATGCATATATATGTATATGTATTATAGTATAACAAATAGCTATATATAAAACGATATATATATATGCAACTTTAGACATGTTCGGAATACTATTTATGTATACATTTAGTTGATTTTGTATTTATACATATCTGGATCGATGCGTGCATATGTATCTTGGACCTTGTGGGTATATATGTATATAGAGATATAAACATAGCTTCATGTAAGTTAACGCCCCTGCTTCGACAGATGTGGCGTTCTGGAACTTTTCTCCCCGCCGTTTGTCGAGAGCAGTTTACACAAAGTGTTTGGATTTGCCGCATTCCTTTTATTTAACTGGACTGTTGTTTTGTTGCCATTCCATAATACGGTTGTATTAATGCTTGCGTCGCCTACATTGATGGTAGGGATGTTCGTTAACGGTTGTCCTGTAAATGGAATGTTTTGAATAAATTGTGGACATTTTCTATTCATCGCAGCTTGCTTGCTGGCCAACATACTGTGAGGACCGGGTGCAGGACCTCTTGGCCATGCTAGGCTAGAAGAGTGGTTTCCTGTACCGAATTGGGAGCCGTTAGCTAAAGCGGGAGATTACTTATTCATTTATTAGTGATTTTGCGTGGAGGTTCAAGCATGATGGTAATCATCGCTCTGCTACTGAGTGCATATGTACACGGTGCAAGGAACTGTCAATGGTATACGTGGAAAAGGGGGAACGGCCTAGAAACATAAACCCTGAGATTGCATACGTAATGACGCGCTGTTATATGGATGCCAACAAGTGCAACATCGGGGACCGCCAATTATGGGTGAGCACGAATATCTCGGTATGACTGATGGGCAATAACAGTGCTTTGTTGTTATTGTATAAAGGCACCAAGGAAGCTGAAGGTTCACGGCGCACCCTTGCTATAATGCATGTAAGTGTTGTAGGAAAGCATACTGGGATACAAACCCAATGAAAGTAGCTTGCATGGGTTTATGGGATGAGGAAAATGGCTCGTAAACTGTACATTGGATCGTCGCTCGGCCCATCAAATTGCTCACGCATATGCTGCGGACGGACATAATGATTCACGTCAACACAGCGAATCATTGAGTAATGTGGCCTAGGTGCATTGGCCAGTTTCAGGTGTATCCGAATAAAGAAACACAAGACAGGTGACGTGTTACCATGCCAATGAGTATGAGCAGGAATGAAGGGAACAGGTTGAATGTCAGACATCAACTTTGGCGCTCCTTGACGTCTGCACGTAATTGCGGAAGGCTATAAAATTTAGGAGGTGTGGTGGCAGCTGCGTTATGGCGTACAAATATGAAGCCAAAACACGTATAGAGCCAAGGAATAGAAGAGAAACCGCTCGATGTCTACGCTAATTTTAATGCCAGCGTCATGATTTGTAGAGTGTTTAGAGACGCACTCCACCCACTAAAAATGGTGGGTACTTAAGGGTACCGTATTCGCCTTCCTTTGAGGTAGGCCCTAAGGAGGGCTATGGCTGCTTTCCATTGTTTTTAGTCAATGAACCGGATAAAAATGTTTGACATAATTTGGGTGTATCGCCCTTCTGAATGTTACCAAATAGCTGCATGCATACTTGAAGCTGCTTTCAGGCTCATTACCGGTGGCCCATCGGAAAGGATGGACAGCACTCACTTTAGAAATGAAGAAATGGGCCAAAGGAAAGGCATGCCTGACATGTCTCCGTGCATGCGGGGAACTGGCTGGTATAGCTGGTTAAACTGCAATTAAAACGAAAGGGATTTGCATTTACGTAAACTAAAAGGCGTCGAAAGAACCAAAGACTATGCACTCAGGTGGATGTAGCTCACGTGCCAATCTGCGCCAACTAGAAACGGTGAACAGCAGTAGACGGTTGGACGGATTATGCAGCCTAGGAAATGAAATGCCACATGACGGCCGTGGGAGGACTTACTCCAAGAACGTGTAGCCTTACGCGCATAGGAAGTCTCAACCAGGGCTGACATTGCTCGCATACGAGCTTGAAACTTGTGAGATGCAAATTCGGCAACGGGTTAACGGTAGCATGAGGGCAAGGGTATTAGCTCTATCACGAAAGGGATGTAAAGTACCGTGAAATGAAATTTAAGAAAACACAAAGGAAATGTCAACCATGGCTGACTTTGCTGACATACCAACGGAAGACAACGGCACGTGGTTAAAAAGTAGCAAGCGGGTGTACGTCAAGCTTGGTCTATGAAATGAAATGTATGAGTAAAGTGATGACCACTTACCGAAAGTGACTGTCGGCTAAGAGACCAAGGAGTTGGGAACCATGGCGAACTTCTTTGAGATGCCAACAGGAGGCCATTAGTGGAGGTGAGCAGGCTGCAAACTGAATGTAGGCAGGAGGCAGCCTGTGAAATGAAACATGTGACGAGAGGTATGTGTACTTACGTCAAGAAGGTGTCGCCAATAAGACGAACGAGGAATGACTCATGGCGGATGTTGCGCACATACCAACTGGTGACAACTGGATGCGGTTACGTAGTGGGAGACAGGTGAACGGCAGGCGCAGTCTATGAAATGAAGTGTGAGAGTAAAGCGATGACTTTGTACCGAAAGTGAATGGTGGCTAAAAGATAAAACTTGCAAATGCACATAGGGCGGGGCCTTGAGCACGGCTGAGTTCAATCACGGAGAGCGGACTGCGCGAAGCAAATATATGACAACAGCCATGTACAGCAACATTAAGTACTTGGAGTTTGAAATGCCAGCGAGATTTCAGGCCGCGCGTACGTTGCTCACCTACCACCTGGAGCCAACGTTAGGTAAACAGGTGGCAAACCGCGGGTGCATTCTAGGAAGGAATATGTAAGACAACAGCGATGCACCCTTGCCTCAAGTAAGTGGCGGTTGAAACTCAAACGATGTTTCAAGCTGGGCTAACGTCTACAAACACTGTAGCAGCATCAAGGCGAAGCGGACAGGTGACACATACGACAGACAGGTAGGGCCAGGCAGGTTGCATACTAAGCAGTAATTGACGAAAGAAGACAATCGTAGTATAGCGGCGTGCAAAAGCAATGGGTAATGACTTTCTAACCATTCACAACTATCCCCGACCTCTCGGGTGCGCGTGGAAATAGCTAACAACCCACAAAGCGTGAACACTGAGAAATAGTTTGAGCCCCGTAAAAAGAGGGGTAGCAAGTTCTCCGAGACAGGATTGTCATGTGCATAAGGGTTCCTAATGTGACACGCCTCACTTACCGAAGTGAAAAGGCAATACCATGCGTGACACGATAGAGGCCAGGTGTCAGTTGGTAAGCATGGACGGAGGGCTGCATCTGTGCCTGCTGACTCAAAGCTGCTTCACTGTAGGATATTCAGTTACCGGATTTAAATGGGACGACATAAGCAATGGGTAAGGTAAGTGGATGGAAGATGGTACTGCGAAGCCAATGATAAGGGCGGAGCATGTAAACAGGGTGTCGGAAGCCAAGGAACAGGATGTTAACTAACTGGCGAAAGATAAAAGAAAAAGCATGCCTCTTGGTAGCTAGAAGCGGTATGGCACAGTGAACCCACGGACCGGGAGGGGACGTGTGCAGTAGAGGGCTACATGTCATAAAAAGCGAACCGGACGCTCAAATCAATGGCTCATGATTTCCGGAGACGCTATGATACTATCAAAGACAAGATCAGGGCGGCGGAGGTTTCCGGATGGTCTAACAGGCACATAATTGCATGCTGTGCACGGACCAGAGTTGCTGTGGTCACAATGCCCAATGGATCCTTCTAGGTGGATGCTATTTGGCTTTGAACTTTGATGGAGCAAAGTAGCACATGTGCACTAACTTCCTGAAAATTACATCACTGTATGTTATTCACTTACCATATTTGAAGCGGGCGATCAAGTGTAATGTTCCTGGTACTCGTAGGCTGCGTGTTACGGAAACATCTTTGAAGGGGCAGCTTGTCTACTACTGGCGCAGAGGCCACTTATGTTTGGTCTGCGCGATTAAAATAGTTGAAGCAGCTGGGCTGGATACTGGAGTTAGCGTTCACAAGGCGCCCTGCAAGATGTGTAAGCACTTCCAGGTGTTGGACTGGTTTACTTGGCGTACGCCGACCACACGACACGCATCTGTGACATCTCGAGAAGGCGCAAGTACCGAAGGACAACTTAGCATTAGCATTCACATTCATTGGTAGCTGCCAACAAGCGAACGGTAACACCAGTTTGACCAAATATTGCTCGGCTTGATGCGGACGGTAGCAAACACCGAACAGCCCAAGGTGCACTCACACCACCAAGGACAATGCTTGGCGTCGGTGCTCTACGCCAGACCTTTTGTGAAACTATGCCCCACGGATCTGCTATTTTAACGGAAAAATCCATCTACCTTACGTGGAACTCTGAAGATTACTGGATTGCGATTGCGTTGGTTCAATACTCAACGCCTATGGCATGACTGCCTCTAAAGGCACTTGGAAAATGCAAACCAGCCTATCTAATGTTTAGGTTCAGAGGTGACCACAAGCGTATTAACTGCTACACTCCGCTCGTTGAGCACTGCAGTGTATGCAGTGGACCAGGATTATACTTTATGGAAATTTGGTGGCCTTAATCTGCGTAACCAAACACCCGAACCACACCCTGGTCAACCAATTACAGCCCACGTTCCCTGCACTAGCTGCCCACGCCGTGTAGGTCAAGTGAAGTAAGGAAGAAGTAGAAAGAGCGTGGCGGCTACAGAGGAAGGAAATTCATTTACATGAATGACAACACCAAGGATCATGGGGAATGACAGAATATGAAATCAAAATCGGAAACTGGATATGGTCAAGAGAAGAAAAAGGTTCCGTGTTGCCACCCAAGGGCGTCTAAAGGAAGCTCGAAATAATTAACCGTAGGTTCACTGACTATAATTTCAGGAATGGAGTTCCAGTGCTCCGACTGTCAGGCCTATAATTGGCTGACAGACCCCTTTCTTCATTTTTGAAGCTAGGACAAAGGACAGTCTCTTTCCAGTCAGAAGGGAATGTACAGGTGCCAAGTGACTTCTGAAAAACCGTCGTCAGCGGTCCACTTGGTTCCACCGCCAACTTATGCAGAAGTCCCGGGTGAATTTAACCAACTCCAGCTGCTTTGGTAGGGTGAAGTACTTTCAGCAGCCTAAGGACTTGCGTTTCCATCAGAGAAAGTTCAGCTACTTAAGAACCCCCAGGTGCTCTGGGGACCAGTTTAAGGTTAGTCAACGCGGCCTCAACCACAGCCTCTCCTAACATAAGCAGAACTTCTTCGGATTTTCCGTAGATCCATACGTCAATTCCTTTTGTAATATAGCCAAAGTTACCTCTAGTGTTCTATACAACTATTTCTAGCTTCGCGGTACCTCGCAAGATGCCAATTGCCGGGGCAGCACGGTAGGTACTCTAGCACCTAGAAGGCTTCT
>OX104063.1:94282282-94366046 GCA_944474145.2 Dicrocoelium dendriticum
ATGTTGAAGAACTACGAACACGCCGGGAAAATGGTGGGATGAACCTCCACATTGTGGATTTTCGTGTAGTTCAAAAAGCTCCGAGAATTCGCTGGAGGCCAATCTTTGTCGCTCCCGGGCGGTAAGACCGAAGAATAGTTTGAGGGTGATATTTGCTAATGTACGTAGCCTGCGAAACGAACTTGATGAAATTCAGAACTTTGCCTATGAAAATCATCCAGATCTTATGGCTTTCACAGAGACTTGGTTGTTTTCGGACATCCTCGACTCAGAGGTGCATATTCCGGGGTATAATCTAGCCCGAGCGGATCGCTCTCAAAATAGGTCCGGTGGTGGTGTGATTCTTTACTGGAAAGAGGACCTCAGGGGTCATCTGGTTGAGGCCATACGCGACAATGAAGCTGGGTGTGAACTTCTTTGGTGTCGGATACATGATGGATGCAAGTCTCTTATATTTGGAGTCGTTTACAGAGCCCCCTTGGCTTCCGGAGCTAGCTTACTGGACTCTATTAGTATGCACGGTAGCGGCAAGGATTGCCTGATATTGGGAGACTTTAATACTGCTAGTATTGACTGGGATTTACTCCATTGCAATCTTCCCCCGAACTCCTTTGATGCTGTTTTCCTCGAAACCGTGCTTGCATGCCATCTTTTTCAACATTTTACAATGCCCACCAGAATGTGTCCAGATCAATCGCCACACATCCTCGACCTTGTGCTCACACCGACGCAGTCGGATGTTTCCGACTTGACTGTTCTCCAACCATTTGGGAGAAGTGACCACTGCGTAGTTTCCCTTTGTTGGATGCGGCGTCTTACCATTCACGATCAGGGAGTATGCCATCGGAACTTCTGGCGTGCTGATCCACTCCGTTTGAAAACTGCTGCCGGCGAATGGACTAGAGTATCCCTCAGCACTTAGATGTTGATGACGCTTGGACCCTCTTGTACTCCAAGTTCACGTCCCTCATAACTCAGGTCGTTCCACTCTGCAGAGGGAAACGTTTTTCCAATGGCCCTCTCTGGATTGATCGATAGTTAAAATCCCTTATACGCCGTCGACGCAAATTGTGGGATAAGTTCAAGACTACGCAATCGCCTCTGGACTACCTTGATTACAAAGCGGTCAGGAATATCTGCACATTCAAAAAGCGAGAGAAGCGACAACAGTACGAGCGCCGCTTGGCGGAGGAATCTTCCACCGCTCCCAAATTACTTTTCTCCTATCTGCGGGGATGTACGAAAGCTGGTAATGAAATACCTGCGTTGTATTCCAAAGAAAATGATACTACTCTTCATGATGATGATGCAAAAGCCGGACTCTTGGCCTTGCAGTATTCCTCAGCCTTCTCGACTGAGCCACCGTTTACCTGTGATTTAGCGTCTACGCCTTCGTGTACGTTAGAACGCTTAGAAATCAGCCCCGAATTGGTTGCCAAGCTTCTTTTCGAGCTGAATCCGAACTCATCACCAGGTCCTGATGGGCACATTCTTTGTTCCTCAGAACCCTAGCTGAGTACATCGCTGTACCTGTTTGCCAAATTTTTCAGCGGTCTCTTGATGCGGGGCGTCTCCCGCTTGCTTGGAAAATGGGCACCGTCAAGCCCATATATAAAGGTGGAAATTGTCGGGACCCCGGAAACTATCGACCAATTTGCTTAACATCTATAGTTTGTAAAGTCATGGAACGAATCCTCAAACGAGCCCTTCAGAGTCACCTTGACGGCTTGAATGTCATTTCCTCTGCTCAGCATGGCTTCAGGCGAGCTCGCTCATGTGTTTCCAACCTGCTCGTTGCCAGAGAGAGGTGGGCCAGGTCATTAGATGCCGGAAATCGCTTAGACGTTGTCTTCGTCGACTTCAAGGCATTTGATACAGTACCACACGAACGGTTTCTGTTTAAACTTCGGAGAGATTCTCTCATGGATCACTGATTTTCTGGATGGCCGTAGCATGCGAGTGAAGGTGAATGAGGTCTTCTCCGCTTCCGTTCCCATGACCATTGGGGTTCCACAAGGCTCTGTCCTTGTCCCCGAGCTGTTTAAAGTCTACATTAATGACCTTCCATCTGTACTCCAGACCGATTGTCTGCTTTATGCCGATGACCTGAAGATATGGATGGAGGTACCAACACCTGAAGCCGCTGACCGACTGCAAGAGAAGCTAGACCTGCTTCATAGCTGGTCTTCGGAATGGCGTTTACCAATCAATCGTGAGAAGTGCTCTGTCCTGCCGATCGGATCTTCTGACCCATTTGGCGCCTATCACATTGGTGGTTTCTTGATCAGGAATGCTGCCTGTGAGAAAGACCTTGGTATACTCGTATCTCCCGATCTGCGTACCACCGAGGACACCCTGAGGAAGATAGCGGCTGCGAATAGGATGTTCTGTGCCATTAGGAGATCGTTCTCCCGAATGACTCCAGAGGTCTTCAGACATCTTTTTTCTTCCCATGTGCGCCCTATCCTCGAGTACGGTTTGCCTGCAGTCTACCCTTTTACAAAGACTGAACGTGTTATGATTGAAAGAGTTCAGCGACGAGGCTCGAAATCCATCTCAGCGCTCCGTGACCTGCCTTACACTCAGCGTCTTCGACAGATAAACATGTTTTCCTTGGACTACCGTCGACGTCGGGGTGATCTGGTTTACACCAGACGGATATTGCGAGGACAGATGGGGAGTGAACTGCAGGAGTTCTTCCAGCTCTGCGCTGATAGCTCGACACGGCGTCACTCTTGGAAACTGTTTAAGCCGAGGAGGGTCCGGGATCATTCTGATTTCACCCTATCAACTCGAGTGGTAAAGGACTGGAACAGCTTGCCTGAACTGGTCGTTAGTGCACAATGTGAGGAAAGTTTTAAGAAACTGTTAGACTCCTATCTGCTGAGTATGCAAGGATCCTGCTGTTTTCGATGCGACCGTAATGGTCCCTTGCGGAAAACCGCCTCGCAGCATGTCGCACAATCCTTGCTCTGAACGGGATGTGATGCAGCTGACACAGGATGCCCTATCTGCTCTCTACCACTCCAATGAAACTCCAATGGGTGTCTGCCTTCCTTGAGGAGAGGGAACATTGCGTACGGGTGGGGCGTAGCCTTTCGCTCAGGCAAGCTGTCCTTAGTGGCGTTCCGCAGGGCTCGGTATTGGGGCCATTGTTGTTCGCAATCTATGTAAATGACTTGCCGGGAGAGCTAGGGGTGTCATCACTAATGTTTGCTGACGACCTTGAGCTCTGGAATATTGTGGATATTCCGGGGGGTCCTGAGGCAATTCAGCGTGCCTTGGATAGGCTCTGGGAATGGTCTACCTTATGGTTGATGCCCATAAATAGGGCCAAATGCTCTGTTCTCCGAATCGGAGATGCAAATCCTCCCACCCGGTATGTTGTCGGCGGTGGTGAACTCCCTGTTGTCACTCAGCAGGTTGATTTAGGAGTCGTACACGCATCAGCACTTCATTCTGGAGACAACTGGAAGAAGGCTGCTTGTTGAGGGTTTCGTATGATGTGGTTTATCCGCCGCTCTTTCGGAATCTTAACGGCCAATTTGTTTGTGAAGCTATTTTCGGCATTCGCTTGACCCCACCTGGAATATTGTATTCAGGCTTGTCCACCATGTCTTAACCAAGACAAAATGGACTTGGAGAGGGTGTTACGAGTGGGCACTCGGTTAGTGCAGGGTCAACGAGGACAGACGTATCCTGAACGCTTGCTCAGTTTGGGATGTACTCAATGCACTATCGAAGGATAAGAGGGGACCTGATTCTCACTTATCGTATTTTGACTCGTAAGATTGGCCCGGACTTGTCAGGGCTATTTAGTCCCGCTACGTTACCTAATCTCCGCGGTCACCCACTGAAACTGCATAAGCCATGGTCTGATAGGATTAGGAGGGAAACTCGTCTATCGCGCCGAGTTATAGATCGCTGGAATTCGCTTCCAGACCACGTGGTTAGGGAACCTACGGTTAAGGGTTTTGCGCGCCAGCTCGATGCTCTTGGGTGGCAACCGCAAACCTTTCCTTTTCCCAGCTGACTCACCTTTACTTTTCAGTTCTTTTTTAATGACTCAAATATCTTGGTATTCCACTTGCTTAGCTCTTTCCACTTTCTCTTTTGCCTTCTGAGTTTACTTTTTTTCTTCATGTAACCGACCCAGCAGGGACTGCTAGGGCAGGATACGTGGGCATTAATTGGTTGGACAGAGTGTGGTGCGGTCTTTGTTTTAGGTCCATCAGTATTTCAAAGTTCGCCAACTCCTGGTTCAACGACCCGCCGAAGAAGGAACACTCACGGGATCATCTTATCGTTCCAGTCCCGCTTGAACTTGAACTTTACCGCTATATTCCAGCAATCTCAGCGAATGTTTGTCTATCAGTCTCTTGAAACTTTCCTCGGATGGAGCATCTGCAATTTCTTCTGGTAGGCTGTTCTAATCATTCACCACTCTAGTGGATAGGGTGACGTCGATTCGATTTCTTTGTCTTTGCTTTAACAGTTTCCATGTGTGACCTCGTGTGGAACAGTCAGTGTTGGGCCGGAAGAATTGCTGTAACTCACTCCCATGTTCCCCTCTGAGGATGCGCCTAGTGTAGATGAGATCACCCCATCGACGGCGGAGCTCGAGGGAGAACAGGTTTAGCTGCTGGAGTCGAATAGGGTACGGGAGATCACGAAACCCCAGAACAGCTTTCGATGCACGTCTCTGAACCTCTTCCAGCAGGACGCATTCAAAATTTGAAAGCGGATAGCTAGCTGAAAGGCCATATTTTAAGACTGGACGGACGTACGAAGTGAACAAAGGTCGAAAAATCTCAGGAATCATTCGAGCGAATGATCTTCTTAGGGCACCCACCAGTCTCCTTCCATTGGCCACTTTCTTCAACGTGTCCTGCGTCGTTCTAAGGTCAGGAGACACGATAACCCCGAGATCCCTCTCGTGGGTGATATTTCTAAGGAGAAACCCATCAATGTGGTATGCTCCGTACGGTTCAGTGCTACCCATTGGGAGAACAGCGCATTTGTCTCGGTTTACTGGCAGTTCCCACTTGATGGACCATTCGTGTAGCTGGTCTAGAGCCCCTTGTAATCTGTCCGCATCCTCAATGCTGGATACTGTTGACCATAGCTTGAGGTCATCGGCGTAGATCAAGCAGCCGGTTTGAAGTGCAGTGGGAGATCGTTGATGTACAGTTTGAAGAGCTCCGGTCCAAGCACTGATCCTTGGGGAATGCCACTAGTCATAGGTACTGGAGCAGAGAGTGTTTGGTTCACTTGTACGCGCATTGTCCTACCTCTTAAGAAATCGGCAATCCAGGAGAGAAGATTTCCTGTAATGACAATTCCCTGGAGTTTATGTAGCTGGCGTACGTGTGGAACCTTATCAAAAGCTTTGCTGTAGTCAATGAATATTACGATAACTTGTTTTCGGGCATCTATGGCTTCTGCCCATGTTTCCCTGGCGATGAGTAAGTTAGAGATGCATGAGCGTGCTCTGCGGAAGCCATGTTGAGCAGGTGAGATGAGGTTAAGATTCGCACATTTGTTGAGCAGTGTTGACTCCACGGAGTAGACCGAGGAATATTGCGCAGGCAATAGGTTTGCTTTTCCATCATCGCCGTAGAGAAGGGTACCTTCCTTAGAAGATGATAGAGTGGGGATCCCACTACCAGTTATGACATTTCGCTTCAAATGGGCAAACGTTTCTTGGGACAGTTTTGGTATGCCATGGCCAGTCCATGTTCATATTGTAGTCTTTTGTTTCGTTTTCTCAGGGTGCATAGGTTTCTGACAGTTTTGTACTCTAAGTAGCTTGATGTCAGTCCTGTGCTCTTGAAATGATCCAATAGTTTTCGTCGTTTTTTCATTAGGGATCTTACTTCTTTATCAATCCATGGGGGTCCTTTGGATGGTGGTCTGCTCTTGCAGTTTGGAACAAACTGTTCAATGAGCAGTATCATCATAGATCGCAGGCGTTCCCATGCGTCATCAAACTCCAAGGATTGTGGAATACTCCAGTCCATGTTACTTGCAGTAGTTCTTAATCTGGGCTGGTCAGTGCGCCAGAAATTTCGACGCAGTGTCCCCTGATCGTGGATTGTGAGGCGTCGTGTCCACGAAAAGGAGACTGTACAGTGATCACTCTTCCCAAGAGGTTGAAGGATCGTTAGATCTGAGATATCAGATGGTGCTGAAGTGAGAACCAGGTCGAGAATGTTTGGTGTCTGAACGGGGACTATCCGCGTTGGTGTCAAGACATGCTGTGTCAGGTTGCACTCGTGAACGGTATCAAGGAGATCGACTTCAAAGGAGTCAGGTGAGAGATCACTGTGAAGGTCCCAGATTATGTCAAGGGCGTTGAAGTCACCCATAAGGAGACAGTTTGTTCCTTTGCTGTGGATTCGCACGGAACGTAATAGGTGTGAGCCAGGTGCTGCAGGGGCCCTGTAGACCACGCCGACCATCAGCGATTGGTATCCGTCATGAATTCGACACCAGAGCATTTCCGACATATCATCCTTGTCACGATCGGGTTCGACAATGTGGGTCTTGAGGTGGTTCTTTGTGTAGAGGATTACTCCGCCTCCAGACCTCCCACCAAGGCGCGGATATCGAAGTAGCTGATATCCTGGAACATGAACCTCCGTTCAGATATATCAGATGACAGCCAGGTTTCGATGAAGACCATTAGGTCCGGTTGCTGTTCAGATATAAGGAGTGGAATCTCATCTGGCTTGTTTCTGAGACTGCGCACATTCGCGAGTATTACCCGTAGTCCGCTCCTTATTTTTGAGGTCCTGGAAGAAGGAGAATTGGCCTCCATCGAGCTCTCTGAGGTCTTTTGACTACGCGAAAATCCACTATGTGTAGATCTGTTTCTCCATTTGCGCGTCGGGTTCGCAGCTCGCAGTCAGCTTACCTCATTCGAACTCGGTCCTCCGGGGAGAGGTCTTTCAGAACGTAGAAGGTTTCTCCCTTGAGGCGCAGGGTCCGTCTCAGGATGCGTTGGTATTCTTCTTCATCCTGACAGACGATTTTCAGAGGACGAAACTTGGCTGTGTCCTCTTGTTTTCTGCCAAGGCGAAAAGCAGAGATTAGGCTTATTCCTTGCTCGCGCTCATCAAACAACATGGAGATCATTCGTCTAAGGAAGGCTTGGTCGTCGAGCATCCTTTTAGCTGGAGTCTCTTTGTTGGATTCTGGGATGTTTGTGATTATCAAGCAGCGGTTGCCAGCAGGTGGCTTATCTCGTTCCGGTGATGTTGGCTTTGGTGAACATTTCTTTTTCTCTGACAAGTTCCTCAAGCTGCGCTACTCTATTTAAGACGAGCTTTAGTTCCATGTTTTTGGTGTTTGATTTTATCTTGGGTCGTGAGATCTTCTTCGGTGCCTTGTTCTCAGCCATGGTTGTCCTCGTTTTTGTTGTGGTGCTAGCACTCGCGACTGCGGCATAGGACTTGGGCTTATGCATCAGCCCAGTCCTGTTCTCACTGGGCAACTGTGTTAAGTCCAACGTGGTGGAGGACGCCCGGCTTCGTTTCACTTTCGGTGTAGAATACCCAGACGAAGGCAGACACACTGAGGAGATAGGTGTCTCGCTGTCCGAGTTAGAGACGGCCTGCGCAGAAGCAGTATGTACGTTGAAAGGGTTCGTCAGAAGTTGATTGTCGCTGACCAATGTTAGACACGAATCGCAATGAAAGTTGATGCCTTTAAAGGTAGTGCGCTGAAGACATTGGTAAAGATCATTATCAATGTTACAGCAAACTATATGCATCCATCTGTCGCACAGTGCGCATTGGACGGCCTTTGAACGTGAGGTGACACTCTTCCCACAGTCCACGCACTTGGATGTCATATCTTCCGAAAGAAAAATTTGACTATAGTCAAATTTCGTCAAAAGTGTCTTCAAACACTTATCTTCACGAAAATTTTATCTAAGTCTCGAAAGTATAGCACGTCAGAAATAGGACTTACCTCGTGGTACTCACAGGGAACATCGTAGAGGGAACCATAGAGGGGACTTTAACTCCTGCGAGACGGTGAGTACAGGCTCGGCTGCAGGGGTCATGGGGCCGACGCTTCAAATCCTCCTACATCATTGGACCATTAAATTGTAGAGAGCAGAAGTAAAGTCCTTTGTCAGCACTTTCACTTCCCGATCATTGCGTGGATGCCGTGAGTCGCAACGAGACGGTATTCCACAAGGGGCCGTAACAAGTCCCAGCTTACTCATCAAGTGAGAATCCAAATTTGCTTGAAACATTCCTCCGTCTGCGCGTCGACCACATGCTTGTTGCTAGGGCGAACTGGGCGAGGTCGTTAGACGCTGGGAAACCATTGGATGTGGTTTTAGTAGACTTCAGCAAAGCGTTTGACAAGGTCCCTCATGAAAGGCTCATTCTCAAACTCCGAGGTACCGGTGTCTCTGGGAATGTCCTTTCTTGGATCGCTAATCTTTTGGATGGCCAGACCATGCGAGTCAAGCTGTATGAAGCCTACTCCGCTCCTCTGCTCATGACTAGCGGTGTTCCGCGAGGGTCGGTACTTGGTCCAGAACTGTCCGAGATAATCATCAATGACCTCCCATCGGAGCTTCAGATGGATTGCCTGATGTACGCCGATGACATGAAGCTGTGGATGGAGGTATCCTGTCTCTTGCCCCACTCAACCCTAAAGTGGATTTGATTATGAAATCCCTGAATATTGCGAATGTGGACGCTGTAATGGACTGTCCTTCTGTTGACAGTCCATCCGTTGACGAGGCGTTCATCCTACCGGACGCTCCAGTTCACATGGAGATAACTGACACAGATGCCTCGGACGGCATTGTTGACCCGCCCCAAATGGAAGGCGAGTCACGGGCTCCTGGGCCATTAAAGAATAAGCGTAAGAGGGCAAGGAAAGCGCGCAAACCCTCCGCTCCCAAACCGGGAGATGATAAAATGCTCAAGGAACAAGCGCCTGAGCTGGAAACACCAAATAAAATAAATACTAATGTATCAGCTGTACGCCGTGACGGCGCTTCGCTGCCGCGCAACCACCACCAGTCGCGCGCGGGCTGAATATACCGCGAGGACGCCCACCCCTACGCGGATTCGAACCGGTGACCTTATGGTTGCAAAGCAAACGTGCAGACCACTCGGCCACCGGCCGACCACCTGGTGTTGCAATTCCGTCTTCGGTCTCACCGATTCCTGTCAAACAACCATGTGGCGTGGATGGTAGAGCATGTAGAGTAAGTAAACCTCGTCGGGGCGATTTTTACACAGATAGCAGTGTGGTTTTCAGAAACGTCACTGAATCCACTAGTGGATTCAGAACGGCAGCTGCCGCTCTTCCCTCTGAGCGCATGCTTGATGATCTTGCTTGGGTTAAAGTTTACGTGACCAGGCTTTTGTCACCAGATTTCCCTGGCGTTACTGTCAGAAAGCTCATCAGGTTGGGGAACCTTCCGGTTGGTCAACCAAATCCTCGACCCCATCTGCTTAGGGTGGTCCTCTCAGCGCAGGGCCTTACTGTGATTTGCCTTCAAGCTAAAAGGTAGCAACGTTAGTATGCAATCAGACCTTCCGTTAGCGGATAGGTTAAAGTTAAAGGAAGCCATCAGAGACCCAAAAGCCCGGCGTGCAGCTGGTGAGCAAGGTCTCCGACTGGTGGGTTTTCAGGTGGTTAGCTGGCTGTCCTTTTCCGCCCTGCCAGAACCTATTCCACTTGCGCACGACCCAGGGCTGGTCGTACCGAAATCCTCCAAGTAGTACTTAGTAACGTGCGTAACCTGAGGAACAAGATGTGCGAGGTGGGTCTGCTCGTAGATACTTGCTTTCACTGAAATTTAGCCGTCTGAGGAAATCACAGATGGCGAAGTATATCTGCCTGGCTGTGCACTATTCCGCGTTGACCGCTCCATTGTCCGTCAAGGGAGTGGTGTAGCTCTTTATGTGAGTTATCAGATCGACGTATTGCGGACCAGCGTTTTTCAGTTTCTCGACAAATCTGTTGAGGCTCTCGCAGTCTTGCTTTGCGCTTCCTCGGTTCAGGTTATGGTTATGTTAGTGTATAGAAGCCATAGGAGATCCAGAAGCAGCCTCAGCGGGTTTGGCTGGTGTAGGTATAGCGCTGAGTGGCAAGACCGAGGCGGCACTACTGGACTGGTTCCCGATTAACAGCCGACTGTGTGCAGTTAGGCTTCGGGGTTCATGTAGAATCAACAGGCACCGCGAAGAGAGACGCAACTTGTTTGTGATCTCTGTGTACGCTCCAACTGACTGCAGTGGCGACTCAGTCAAAGATGAATTCTACCGAGACCTACATCAGCTCTTGACTAATGCTAAATAGTCGGATGTCGTTGTCCTTGCTGGGGATTTTAATGCGCGGGTTGGCCGCCTGTTACCATACGAACGTCACCTTGGTGGTCATCACGCGTTCGATGAGAACCGCTCTGATAACGGAGAGAAACTTCTCACATTGTGCGAGGACAACCGTCTGTTTCTTTCGAGCACTAGCTTCAGGCGTACGAAGAAGCGTTCCGCAACGTGGCGTCCTCCTTCGCCAACACAACCGTGATTTCAAAATGATCACATTGCAATTAGCTTCAGATGGCGCGGCAGCGTACTGGACTGCAGGTCCTTTTGGTCCACTTTCGTTGATTCAGATCATGCCCTGGTCTCCGCGAAAATCTGTATGTGTTTTGGAGGATCCCGAAACACGAAGCACCGCAAGATTGATGTAAACTGATTAACTGATTCCTCTGTCCAGGAGAGTTATCAGTCTTCACTGGCATATGCACTCAGTTTCAATCCACCGCAAGATGGAGACTGCTGACCTCTCTGGCAACACTCGCAGATTTTTCCGGCTCATTCGGTCCATTGGCCTCAGGAAGCCTGGTGTCAGTGAGGCCATTTGTGAGGTGGATGAGTCTCCTATCACCAACCAACAAAGGCGTATGGGCCGCTGGGCCGAGCACTTTCACTCGCAGTTCAACTGGCCTCCGCCATCCATAAGTACATGCAGTACACCTTGTTGTCCACTCTGGCTCGTCCCATTGAATCCACCCAGCGAAGCAGAAGTCTGCCTCGAGATTCGACGCTTGAAGCGCTTCAAGGCTGCCGGCTCAGACGGACTTCCTCCGGAGCTATTCAAGTACGGCGGTGTGGCGATCATTAACCAGCTAACCGCGCTGTTCGCAAAAATTTAGCATGAAGAGAAAGTGCCTTACTCTTGGGGCGAATCAGTTATTGTCCCGATTTTCAAGAAATGCGCTCGCACTTCATGTGCAAATCATCGCGGGATTAGTCTTATTTCGGTTGCCTCTAAACTATTGGCATCTATTCTGCTTCGTAGACTATCCCCAGTACGTGAATCATACTACCGTGAAGAACATGCTGGTTTCCGTCCTGACCGCGGATGCGTGGATCAAATCTTCACGCTCCACCAACTCCTTGAACATCGCCACATTTATCACAGGCCCACTATTATTGCATTTCTAGACGTAGGTGCCGCTTTTGACTCCGTTGATCGACCTGCTTTATGGCGTTGCTTGCTAAAGAACGGGGTGCCAGAGAAATATACCGCCATCTTACGAGCACTTTAGCTTCAAACATCCGGCAGAGTGAGGGTCGATGGCAAGCTTTCCTCGCAATTCGCTGTCAATAGCGGTGTGCGACAGGGCTGCCCTATGTTCGCATTCCTCTTCAACTTCGCAATCGAAGACGTTCGGTCGAATGCCCTAGAAGGTTTCCAACATTTTGGCCTAGAGCTTCTACCGGGTGAACGCGCGATCGACTTAGATTATGCTGATGATATCGCCCTACTTGGTGACGATCCTCAGGGTATGCAACTCATTCTGGATCGTTTGGCGGTTGAAGCATCTAAGTATGGCATGTGCTTCGCCCCATTGAAGTGTAAAGTACTGCTCAAGGATTGGCTTTCACCTGCTCCCGTGCTCACTCTCGAAGGTGCACAACTTGAACAGGTAGATGGTTTTGTCTACCTCGGGAGCTGTGTTTCTGCTGACGGCACTATCAACAAAGAAGTTTCGCTTCGTATCGCTAAAGCTCGATCAGCATTTGTCAAACTGAGGCACTTGTGGCGTCGTCGTGACGTCTCATTCTCACTAAAGAGCCGCATTTACAGCGCATCCGTTCGCTCAGTATTGTTGTATGGGTGCGGGTCCTGACCGATTCGCGTGGATGACTTGCGTCGTCTTTCTGTCTCCGATGCCGGTTGCTTAAGGAGGATCGCTCGTGTTTGGCGGCAACATCGAGTTGACAGTAATGACGTTCGACGTCGCTCAGCGAGTTTACACCCCACATCTCGACGCACTGATGATGCCGTCTCGCATGACGGTGAAACGTTCGCAAACCAATTTCGCAGCTCGGCGAACAAATGAGCAACTGAATGTTTTGTTCTATTTTTGTCAAAATGTTCCATTCTTCTTGCGGCATATTAGCTGAAGTGTGTTGCCCACCTTCAACTACCATGCCACGATGATTATGACGCAATGATTGTTCTCTATCCACTGATCTCCATGGCTTTGCTGGCTCTATGTCTAGTTGCTAGACTGAGATTACATACATACATACTATGAGCACCTTCAATGGAATCATTGAGTTTATACGCACTCTGCGAACAAGTGTCTGGTGTTGGGAGACTTCAACCTCCCAGAGGTTTGTTGGGATGATCTATCTTGCAGTTCGGCGCTGGAATTGTTCGGTACAGAAATGCTGGAATTAACGTTACAGGTACCACTAGACCAGTTCGTAGACCTCCCCACTAGGTACATGAGAAATCAGCAGCCGTCCATTTTAGATCTTGTTTTTGCTGTCACGACTTTGTAAATGACTGCTTACGACTCGCCTCTTGGCACCAGCGATCACGTTTGCTTTTCTTTCCAGTGCACCCTTATCAGGCCTTGCCAAGCTACTACCAGTTAGTATTCGAATATTTGGGCCGCGGACTTCCAAGCGATGCGGGATAAAGCTAAGTCATCGTCTCGTGTGATATCTGAGACCGACACTGTCCACATAGGCTCACCTCGTCGGCATTTCTGCACCTCACATCCCACTGGTAAAAAGAACGGAATCGAGAGCGTAGCCTCCGTGGATAGATTCC
This sequence comes from Dicrocoelium dendriticum, assembly GCA_944474145.2. Taxonomy (NCBI): domain Eukaryota; kingdom Metazoa; phylum Platyhelminthes; class Trematoda; order Plagiorchiida; family Dicrocoeliidae; genus Dicrocoelium; species Dicrocoelium dendriticum. Next base: position 94,295,393 of record OX104063.1, read on the forward strand.
GCAGGGAAGGGCTTGCTAAAAAAGCGGTCTAGTTGCTGGCGAGCGTACCGAACAGCTCCGTCGAACAGCACGTTTGACAAGTATCGGTTGGTTCGAAACTAGTGCAAGATACATCTTAGATTGACCCGGCTTCAGTATAAAAAGGGTTTAGCTGTTACTGCCTCGAAAAATCCCAAGAAATCTTTCGTTTACGTTAAACGGCGCTGTGGTGCAAATTCCCCCATACGACCATTGCTTCGAGGAGATGGGACCCCATGCCTATAGCGACTATGACAAGCCATGCATGCTTGGTGAGCAGTACTCAAGCGTCTTTGTCCGCGAAACAAATACGCTATGCAAGGAATTAGCTTCAATAGTCTGGATGAAATTCCTGTAACTGAGTCTCAAATTTTCCGGTTGTTAAGTGAGACAAACCCAACTAAGGCTTCAGGACCAGATTCTGTTCATCCAAAATTGTTGCACGAATTGACAGTGAAACTCAGTGGACCACTGACTTGTGTATTTCAGAAGTCACTCAGCAGCTGTATCTTACCTACCGAATAGAAGGAGGCTGTTGTCTCCCCGATTTTCAAGTGCGGTGACAGACTTACAGGCTACTTACAGGTCTGTCAGCTTGACTAGCGTGATCGTTAACTTACTTGAAAAATTAGTACGAGATATAGTGGAGAACCATTTAAATATGTTTGACCTGCTTAGCGCAGTGCAACATGGTTTTCGCAAAGGATTTTCGTGTCAACCGAGCTTGCTGGTAGCTCGTGAGAGCTGGGCTGAAGCCGTAGACAGTGGACATACGGTGGATGTGGTGTTCATTGACTTCGCCAAGGCCTTTGACACTGTCCCCCATTCGCGACTCTCACTGAAGTTGAGGTCGTATAGAATATCTGGTCGCGCTCTCCAGTGGGTGTCAGCTTTTCTGGATGGACTGGAACAGTGTATTCGTGTGGGAAGCAGTCTTTCGTTTCGATTAGCTGTCCCTAGCGACATTCCGCAAAGCTCTATCCTAGGTCCGCTGCTGTCCTCAGTCTACGTGAGTGACTTGCCGGAGGAGCTTGAGGTGCCTTCGCTCTTATTTGCTGATGACCTCAAGCTCTGGAACATTGTTGATAGCTCTGGAGATCCTGTGGCTCTTCAACGGGCTCTGGATAGACTCTGGGAATGGTCTGCCTTGTGGTTGCTGCCCATAAACCGGGCAAAGTGTTCAGTGCTGCGTATCAGAGCGTCTGATTCCTCCACAAGTTATGTGCTCGATGGGAGTGAACTTCCTCACGTGATTTATCTGGCTGATCTAGGTGTCGTCCACTGTTTCACGCTACACTCTGGAGACCACTGGAAGAAGGCGGCTAGTAAAGGGTTCCGGATGTTGTGGTTTATCCCTCGTTCTTTCGGGACCCTAACTGCTAATGTGTTTGTGAAGCTCTTCTCAACTTTTGTGCTACCCCACCTAGAATATTGCGTCCAGGCCTGTCCACCGTGCCTTGTCCGGGACAAAATGGCACTAGAAAGGGTGTTCCATATCGGTACAAGGTTGGTCGAAGGGTTACGAGGGCAAACGTACCCCGAACGCTCACTTAGTTTGGGGATGCATTCAATGCACTATCGAAGGATTAAAGGGGACCTAATCCTAACCTACCGTATTTTGACTGGGAAGGTTGGTCCTGATTTGTCCTGGCTATTTAGTCCTGCTAGATTATCTGGTCTCCGCGGGCATTGTATGAAGCTGGACAAACCGCGGTCCGATCGAGTTAGAGCGGAGACACGGTTATCGCGTCGAGTCATCGAGCGCTGGAACTTGGTTCCAGAAAATGTTGTCAAGGAAGCTACGGTTAAGGGGTTTGAGCGTCATCTAGATGCTCTTGGGTGGCAACACGAAACCTTTTTTTCCTAACTAATTCCCATCTTCATACATCGATTTTATTTGTTGTATATTCCCTCACCATTGGTATTATTCTCTTCATTTAACTGATTTCCCTTACTCTTCGATTTTTCCTCCTCACTTACTTCACGTAACTGACATAGCAGGGACAGCTAATGTAAGAAATGTTGGTATTAAATTGATGGACCAGGGTGTTTTTTCGGGTGTTTTCGTTTTAGACCCATCAAGAAGTCGGAGCACGCCTATCAACTCATGGATCGACGACTCGCTGAAGAAGGGACACTTACGGGATTAATCCTATCGTTCCAGTCCCACTTGAATTTGAACTTCAGAATGCTGACAGATTGCAGGCATCATTGGACATGCTACACGACTAGTCAGTCAACTGGCAATTGCCCATAAATCGTGAACAATGCTCAGTTCTCCCCATAGGCGCCCCTGAACCGTTCGGGATATATCATATTGGTGGGGTGTTACTCAGAACCACCATTCTTGAGAAAGATCTCTGTGTGCTTGTCTCACATGATTTACGGACCACAGAAGACACACTACGGAGGGTTGCCGCTGCTAACAGGATGTCCCATGGCATACGGTGAGCGTTCTCGCGACTGACTCCGGAAATCTTCAGAATCCTGTTTACTTCTCATGTGCGCCCGATCCTTGAATACGGACTACCCGCCATCTGGCCTCTTACCAAGTTCGCGTGTGACATGATTGAGAAGGTCCAGCGGCGTGCTTCGAAATCCGTACTGTAGTTGACAAGCATAGTAATCAGGTTTGCAATTTTTTAACCTCAGTGCTGCACATCACGGACTCCGTAAGGGGTTTTAGTGTTTGACAAATTTACTTGTAGCTCGTGAAAGCTGAGCTGACGCAGTAGACAGCGGCCACGCTGTTGACGTGCTTTTCGTACTTTTCGAAAGCCTTTGATATTGTCCCTCATTAACGGCTCACTAAACTTGAGGTCTTACGGGATATCTGGTGGTGCTCTTAACTGGGTGTCTGCTTTTCTAGAGTGGAGAGAACAATGTGTACGCCACGGCCATAGACTTAGGTAAGCGGTTCCTAATGGCGTTCCTCAGGTCTCGGTTCTAGGGCCGTTACTTTTCACAATTTATCATTGCTTGACTTACCGGCGCTATTATTTCCTGATGACCGCAAGTTATTGGATATTGCGGATATTCTTGGGGGTTCTGTGACAATACTTTGGATAGGCTCTGTGATTGGTCAACCTTACGGTTGATGCTCATAAACCAGGCGAAGTGTTCTGTCCGCATTAGAGGTGCTATTCCCCCACGCACTGTTGGTGAAATTGAAATCCCTGTTGTCACTCAGTAGGTTGATTTAGGCGTCACCCACACCTCAGTCCTTCACTCTGGATCCAATTGGAAAAAAGCTGTTTGTAGAGGGTTCCATGTTATTGTTTTTTTCGCCGCTACTTCGGTGTCCCAACGGCCGATATTTCTCAGCCTTTGTGCAACTCCACTCAGAATACTGTTTGTCCACCATATCTTGTAAAGCGCAAAATGGAACCGAAGAGGCTTTGGCGTGTGGGTACAAGGTTAGTGCGGGGTTTACGGCGGAAAAAGTATGCTGCACATTTGCTTGGCTTGGGGACGTACTCAATACACTACCGGAGCATTATAGGGGACTTAGTGCTCACTTACCGTATCCCGACGAGTATGATCGATCCAGACTTATCCTGACCACTTAGTCTCCCTAAGCTGCCTAGTCTCCGCGATTACCCGTTGTAGCTGCACCAACTGCGTTCTGACCGGGTTAGGACGGAAACCTTTTTGTCGCGCCAAGTTATTGGACGTTGGAACTCGCTTTCGGAGTGTCTCGTTAGGAAATCTACGGTTGAAGGTTTTGAGGATTCCTTTTCCTAACCTACTTGTGTCTTCAGTCTTCTGCTCATTTTTTCAGTTCTTCTCATGCCTTATTTTCATTATTCAGTTGATGTTCCTCCTCGTTTTATTAATTTACCGTTCACTTCATATAAAACCGGCCTGGAAGAGACTGCGGTGCAGGAAATGTGGACAGTAATAGATTTTACAGAGTGATGCGCTTTTCGTTTTGGGCTTATCAAAATCTCAAGCCGATCAATTCTCGGTTCAACGATACGCAGAAGAAACATTTACGAGATAATCCTATCTTTCCAGTCCCAACTTGATTTTCACGTCTGTTGGAGCAGTCACTTCATAGCTGCCTTTTTATCTCCTATGGAAGGAGGCAGTTGTCTGCCTCGTATTCAAGAATGGTGGCTAGCACGTCTCAAAACCATAGACCAGTCAGCTAAACGAACGTTTTGGTCAGATTATTGAGGAAACTAGTAAGAGATGCAGTTAAAACTCGGATTTCAAATGACCACATGATGAGGCTTGACCTTCCCAGGTCGTTTCAACAAGGCTTTCTCAAAGGCCACACTTGTTGGACTAATAAGTCGAAGCGGTATAGCTGGGTCAGGCGGTTGCCATGTCCTTCATCGACTTTGCAAAGGCATTCGACATGTTCCCACACTTCCGTCTTTTGTCTATACTTCAGCCATATGGCATCGCTGGATTATGGCATTTTTAAAGGACAGGGGGATTTTTCGAGTGGGTTCAAATCTATCCTTCCTTCAGTCTGTTCTCAGTTGGGTATCACAGGGGTCCGTCTTGGGTCCATCGACGTCACTTTATATATAAACGACTCACCTGAGAAGCTGGGTGTACTGTTTCTAATGTTTGAAGACGGTCTGAAGTTTTGGAGTATTATCGATAAATCATAGGGCTCCTAAAACCTGCAGCATGCACTTGACAAGCTCTGACTGCTCCGCTTCTTGTTAACTACCAATTTATCTTTCTGAATGTTCGACTTTGTGCATTGGGAATGGAAGTCTACTTTCGAGTTAATTTCCGACCGAGACGTAGTGCCGCATGTTCCCGAGGAGACTGACTTGGGAGTCACGCTGTCATCAAATTTCAAGCCTAGTGAGAACTGGACAAAATCCGCCTGCAAAGATTCTTGATGCTGTGGACGATTCGCCAAACATTCGGAACCCTTATTAGTGAAATGTTTGTTAGACTGTCTGCAGCCTTCGTCAGGACTCACTTGGGTTGCTACTTGCAAGCTTGTCCTCCCTGCTTAATCCGAGACATGATGGCAGTGGGGCGGCTCTAAGATGGCGTATGGGTTAAGACGCATGTCTTGTCCCGTTAGACTGCTTATATTGGGTGTTTTCCGCGGCGCTATTGACGGCATTGTGAAAACCAGACTCACACCTATCGCATCTTGACGGGTCAACTTGGCGCTGATTTATCACCTTTTTCCACTCAGCGAGATTGCCAGCCCTTCGTGGTCACCCAGGGAACCTGCACAAGCCTTGATCTGACCGGTTTTGGGCTGACAGTCGGTCATCACGTAGAGTAATTACCGCTTGGAATGCCTTGCCCGAAGACGTATTGGTACCCATGATAAGAGTTCGAGCATCGACTAGACGCTCTTAATTTGCAGCTACAAACCTTTCCCTTCGCTGCTTAGCCTTTATTACAACTTATCATGCTGATCTGATGACCTTCGATCTTCAGTTCTTGCATTATGTAGTTATTTTAGTTTACTTTCCTTTCGCATCCTTCCATTACCTTTCCTTCTAACTTCACGCGACCGGCGCAGTAGGGACACCTAGTGCAGTGCACGTGGGCCTTGATTGGTTGACCGTGGTGTGATGCACGCGTGCCTATTTGACACTCAAATGATAAATAGATTCGCACAAATCTATCCTAGACCAGCGACGATCTCAAAATGGAACATTCGCGCGGTTCCTCTATTGTTCCTGTCTCATTTGAACTTGGCTTTGTGCAAGATACAGGACGTTCGTTAGGTGAAGGCCTTTATCGTCCTTGGAGCTTCACCTGGTCAGATGTCGCCTTTGTGATTAGGTTAAAATGGCGATAGAGACTCAAGCGCAATATGTATATATGCCTCTCAGCAAGTCCATAAGAAATACAAAACAATGTTGCTTAGCGTACCAAATTTATATGCATAAATTCGGTGCTTTAACGTTTATCCATTTTAAAAGTTAATTGACAGCTTGGATAACCGCAGACTTTTGGACTACTACTGCGGTCTGTCGCCAGAGACCTCCGAAATGTAGTAACTCAGAATGTCTAGCAATCCAACAGATAAAAGATCACCAATGCTCGCCTAAAAAACTAATGTTGTTTCCACTTTTCTTTACCTTCCTATTTCGTTCTCAATGTTACTAGAGCAGGCGTTTGTTCTTCTTGCGCCACTCATTAACCTCGGACTCGATCCTCTATGGGCAGCTGTGAAATGGCACGGAGTGTTAGTCTGGCATATTTTCCATCCAGCGCCCTCATTTACTTAACATTTGCAGTGAAACTATCCAACCGCTTGCGAGGTATTTGTTTTACATTTTGTTCCTCAGTTCCATTACGACCTTATGAGGAATTCGCGCTGGACTCGAAATCCCCGACCGGATGCGTAATACAACAGACTCGCTAGTTCTCGTAGCACCGAAATGTAATAGGTTGATGGAATTCACTTGATGTATGCTTTTTCGACTCCCTCCACTTTCCTATTTCATTCTCGGCACTATTCTGTGTGCTTCTCACCATACATGTTTTCCAGTGGTTCTCTCCATATCGGTTTCTACAATGTCAGCAACCGTTGACAGCGAATCCAGACAAGCCTTAGATATCTCTAGACTACTGTAAAAGACCCCAGTAAGGAACGAATCACGTTATACCTCCTGTTGCAAATCATCTGAAGCGTACTCAACAGCGGTTCAGATCGCTCATCAGGACGAAACTTTTTCGACCTATGCGGTATGTAACTGGAACATCTTCCTTTTATCGCACCGTAGAAGACTTTAAAATGAGCATACATAATAATAAATAACAACGTGTCAGCTGTACGCCGTAACGACTCTTCGCTGCCGCGCGACCACCACCAGTCACGCGTGGGCTGAGTATACCGCGAGGACGCTCGCCCCTACGCGGATTTGAACCGGTGACCTTATGCTTGCAAGCTAGGCCTGCATACCACTCGGCCACCGGCCGGCTCAAAATGATTCTTATCAAAATGGGCACAGATATGAATCATTCAGCCTGTAGCCTAGAGATAACGAGTTTGTCTCGTAATTTCGCGGCGCGGGTTCGAATCCGCGTAGGGATGGCTGTCCTCGCGGTATACTCAGCCCACATGCGACTTCTGATGATAGCACGGCAGCGAAACGCCGCTACGTCGTACGGCTGACGCAGTTTTTCCAAATTGTCCTGATATAGTTGGACTTTGTTGGAGTCTACCCCTTGCTTCACTCTTGTGGAGGATTGTATTCCAGCGACGTGTTGCTTACACCGTGGGGAAGATTGGGTCCCTGTATGACAACTCGGCCGGTGGCCGAGTGGTATGCGCGTCTGGTTTGCAACCATAAGGTCACCGGTTCAAATCCGCGTAGGGGCGGGCGTCCTCGCGGTATACTCAGCTCACGTGCGACTGGTGGTGGTCGCGTGGCAGCGAAGCGCCGTTACGGCGTAGTGTCAATGCAGGAGGGAGTTCGGCGGACCGATCTGCCAAGGAATAGTTAAGTCAACACGCACCAGTTCACGCCATCGTCATCCAACCAATGGCCTCGGACCCTGCAGTAGCAGTCCCTGCTGCACTAGACACGTAATGAATAGTGGAAAAACAAACTTTAAATACAGATTTAAAGCAATTTCAAATTGAATAACCCTCAAGAGGAGTGAAAACTTAGGATATTAAAGGGTGACTTCCAAACTGCAGACCAAGGGCACCAAATCGATGTTTCAAGTCCCACCGTTGCCACCGTCACATCTGCAGGCAGCGCGTTCCAAAAACATACAACCGTGCGCGATAACGGAAACCAGTTTAGACGCGATCAGACTTGAATTTGTGCAACTTCAGTGGATGGCTACGGAGAGCGGGAATAAACTTGCCGCCAAATCGCCCACAATACAACAAAAACATGTCGAGTTGGAGTTGTCTCCGGGCATGAGTCTCCTTAACCTATATTTCATTGTTGTCTTAAACTGCAGGACTCGTTCAGCTGCCATCCATGGGGGACAAGTCTACACGCAGAGCTCTAAGAACGACCCAATCAAGGCTGAAATCAATACTACTAACATTTCGCCCGTATTGATCGCCAATGACCGACGCAATATCCGCAACATGCTGATTCCTTTGCGACCATCTGCCATACAGTGTTCAGCGACAGAAATACAACTAGGTCACCAAGCAAATAATGCGTCATTTAATCATTCGGGCTGTGCTTTGCGCCGTCCAACTGCTAAGCCTTCATCCAACACTGGTCTAAGGCCCTCAGTTGGTAAGACAATATCTGTAAAGCGTGGGCAGTTGATTCACTCTCAGTTACGTCGAATAGCCCGTTGGGCAGAACAGATTAACAGGTCTGTTGCAACATTGCGACTTGCTGAGTCGCTTGAGCCGAGATGGGTCGTTTTCATACCTCCAGCTTTGTTAGAGATTCGACATGAGCTTGCTAAGTCGGAACGAAACAAGATTCCTGAATCTGATGACCTTCATTCATCTTTGCTGAAAGATGGTGGTCAGTCTGTTGGCTGGATTTGATGCAACGAGACTGGACCTTAACGTGGTGCGACGGTTTGCGTACCTCATTGACCCTTTGAGCTATACTGAGTGATGCCTCCGGACACCTTGAGAGCTACTCCTACCAGGTTGGTCAATGATGAGAGGTCAGACAAACTCAGTCTCTTGGTCCTCCAGGTCGGGGGTTTGAGATGAGATGGCGTCCATTTCTGTAAAACTAAATCATTGCCACCCCCGCTGCTTTGCGGACAGGCTTTTGAGCCTAAGGCTTTGGATGAGGACCCTAATCGTCCTCCTGTCTAGATCTTGGCGCCCTGGCAGTATCTCAGCCCACATACAACCATGATATTTTCTTCGAACAAACTTCATCCTGCGTCGGCCGTCGCGCAGATTCTCAAGGGTCGCCTTATCTGCTGCATACGACAGGGCGGATAAGCGAAAACACGCTACTACTGGCGCCTCCCTTCTTTCTTTTCCACCTTTTTCTTTTACTCCCATCCCGACCCCCATTACTAACCTACCTTCTATACTTCCCAGCTTTATTGACAGCAACCGAAGTGTCACTGGAGTAGAGCCATCTGCAGCCACCATCCCACAGCACTCATCGGCAAAGTCCCTTATAAGACCACGCTATCCCGTTTCCATGGCGACACTCAACGTTCGCACTCTAAGACAAACGGGTAAACAGGATGCACTCGCACGCACCTTGGACACACTGGGTATTGATGTGTGTTGTGTGTCCGAAACTAGGATCAATGACCCTAACGGGGTTATTGACTTAATTGCACCCGGTTTATCCTGTCGTTATGGGTTGCACTCATCCGGAGACGCCGATGCGACACTCACGGGTCAAGCTGGTGTAGGTATCATTCTAAGCTCCAAGGCTGAGACACCGGTGGTCGGTTGAATTCCGGTGAACAACCGTTTATGTGCAACCCGTTTGACGACATCGGCTAAGTCGGATTCACGAAGTAGTGCAAAACGCTGTTTGTTTGAGATTTTCGTTTATGCTTCCACCGGCTGCAGTTCAAATGCAGTCAAGGACACATTCTATCACGAACTGAACGCGCTATTACGCAGTGTTACTAGTTCAGATATTACAGTATTTATAGGGAATATGAACGCACAAGTAGGGCGTCTGAGCTCTTCAGAAGCTCAGCTGGGTGGTAATTATGGGCTTACCTCCGAACGGACTGACAATGGTGAGTGTCTGTTGCGGCTGTGTGCGGAGCATCAGTTGTTTCTTAGTAGCACTGCTTTTAGACACAGTGGGCGCCGAAGTGCCACTTGGCGTCCTCCTGTAGCTGGCCAGCTATGGACCCAAATTGACCACATAGCCATGAGTTAAAGATGGCGTGATTCTGTCCTGGATTGCCGCTCGTACTGGAGTACCTATGTCGACTCTGATCATGTCTTGGTACGCTGTCGTTTCTCCATGAACTTTACCGGGAGGCGCACCAAGCGTCTCCTCCAATTGGCATCTGAGAAATTGTCTCAGTCCTCGGCCATGCAAGCTTATCAAAACGTACTTCATACCAAACTTCCGCTGTCTTATGCTAATGACACTGAGCTTCAGTGGAATAGGATCTCGGCCGCCATGCACGACGCAGGAGCATCTGCTTGTGGCACTATCCATCGTCACCGCACCAGTCCACTGGATATCCGAGAGGTCGGTGAACCTGTTGGAATCTAGTAGGCACCTCGCCGCTGACTCTGGACACAATGTGACCAGACGGGTTATTAGGCTTGAACTAAAGCAGAGGCTACGTGCTGACAAGGAAGCCTAGTGGACTAGTCGGGCTCAAGAAATGGAGGAGGCAGGAGCAGTGGGCAATTACCGGAAGGTCTTCCAGCTAATCCGCACCACTGGTCCCAGAAAACCAGGCGTCAGTGACACAATCAGAGACCGTGCGGGTGCGCTGATGCACAAGAAGGAGCGCCGTATGGCTCGTTGGGCTGAACACTTTGAAGCTCAGTTCAGCTGGTCCCCTGCTCCCGGACCTCTTCCTACTCAGGTGATGCAGGACGAGCCATGAACGGTTAGTTTAGAGCCTCCGTCGGAGGCCGAGTTCCGAAACACGCTCACAGCCGTTAATCGTTTCCGCGCCACAGGCCCGGATTCCCTCCCACCTGCACTATTTAAGGATGGAGGTGAGGTCCTCTGCAAAGCACTGACCTCCATATTCGAACCTATCTGGAAGGAAGTGTCCCGGCTAATTGGAGCGAATCGATTATAGTGACAATATACAAGAAGGGCAGTCGCACAGACTGTGCTAACCACAGGGGTATTAGCCTAAAGCCAGTTGTGACAAAATTATTGGCCTCGATTATCGTTCGTCGCCTCACTGCGGAACGGGAATCTCGGATTAGGAAAGAGCAGGCAGGTTTCCGCCCAGGACGTGGCTGTATAGACCATATATTCACTTTGCAGCAGGTGTTAGAGAAGCTCCACCTATACCGCAGACCGACAACAGCTGTGTTCCTCGATTTCAAGTGTGCGTTTTATTTAGTCGATCTATCGATTCTGTTCGAAATACTTGTGCGGAACGTGTTCCCACGAAATATGTGAACATCTTTCGTGCTCTATACTCGAACACTACAGGCCGCGTCAGGGTCTACGGTGTCCTATCGGATAGCTTTCCGGCCACAAGTGGCGTTCGTCAGGGTTGTTCGATTTCCCCATTTTTGTTCAATTTCGTCGTGGATTCTATCATGGAGTGTTCCTTTGCTGAATCTCACGATGTAGGCGTTGAAGTGCTGCCTGGTGAAAGATTAAATAATCTTGATTATGCGGACGATATCGTCTTGCTTTTCGACCATGTTGGGGCGGCACAATCAACGCTGAATAGTCTATCTAGAGTGACCCCATTATTTGGTATGTGCTACGCACTTTCCAAGTGCAAAGTGTTGCTGCAGGACCACCAGCCACTTTATGATCACTTGACCCTTGCTAACGAGGAACTCGAGGTGGTTGATCAATTCACTTATCTTGGCAGCTGCATCAGCAACGATGGGCGCATAGAAACTGAAGTCAGCCAGAGCTGCCTTCTTGAACCTGCGGCATCTTTGGCGACAGAAGGGAGTTTCCCTTCGTCTGAAAGACCGTGTATACAGGGCTACAGTGAGGGCCGTTCTGTTCTATAGGAATGAGACCTGGCCCTTTCGGTCTGAAGATCTGAGGCGCCTTCAAGTCTTTGATCATCGTTGTCTGCGAAGCATTGCTGGTGTCGGATGGCACCAGCGTGTCCGCAACGATGATGTGCATAAGCGAGTACTAGGTAGTGATAATCATGCTAGCTCCTTGGAACAACAGATAGCACTGAATAAGTTGCGTTGGCTCGGGTACGTGCTATGTATGCCTGGTCACCGCTTACCTAGCAGGGCCTTGTTCAGTCTACCAGGTGTAGGGTGGCGCAAGGCTCGAGGTGGACAGAAGTTGACTTGGCAGCGGCAAATGAAATTACTAACGACCAAATTGGGTACTGTTGGTCAGTGTGGCCCTCCGACTGGCTTGCCGAACGGCTGGGTGGTTCGGGTTTTTCCCGTTCCAGCAAATGGTTCGGCGGCATTGTACCAGGACGTGGTTTGTTTTCGCCTGGCAAGCGTTCTCCCTATAAAAAGCCATAAATGTCTGTTTAACAACACTGCTACGTGGTGGATGTGACTTGCCGCTAAATAAAGTCACTACCACTTGCTCCTCCCTGAGCGGCATTGTACTTCCAGGGTGTGTTGGGCCCCTGGTCCTTCACGGACAAAAAGGCGTATTAACCATCTATTTGTTCACCGGCTCCCAACGGGTTGCGACGCCCTCACATCGCCCTTCTGCCTTGTAGGTTAGATCTTTGATCAGAGGCTCTGGGTAGGGCCCCTAAGACAACCCTCTACTTCGGCCTGGGCAACCGGGTAGTAACACGCCCACTGACGAATCATGGACCACACTGCTTACTCCTGCTTCTGCTATGCCTAACTTCTATGCTAACCCAACCGCCCAACCTCCACTCACAGATCACCCCACCTCCCCTCCTTCACCTATGTGTTCACTTATGTCTTCCACGGTCACCGTCACAAACGACCCGCGTCTCGCAACTGATGGAAGCAACAGCCAAACTCCCGGTTTTCAATCTCCTGCGATCGCAACCGCCTCTCACCTCACCGAAGCTCCAGCTCTTCTTCGACCTGGTTCTCCATTCATCCTCGCAGCGTTTAATGTTCTAACTTTGATGCAGATCGGACGACAAGCATGTCTGGCCCGTACTCTTGAAGCGCTTTCGGTAGACATCTGTTGCCTTTCAGAGACCAGATTACAAGACTCTAGCGCGCCGTCATCAGAATGGCTTCACCGGCAAACCCTGACACCAAATACCACTTGCGGCTTTTCGGAGACCCAGAAGCTGCCACCACTGTGAACACGTTTGGTTGCTGATATGGCTAGGAGCCGGCCCCAATGGCGTTTGTGTTGTGAGTTCCTTTGTCCATCCCCCTCTTGTTTAGCATCCCCCTCCAATCACGATCTCAATCGTTAGGCATAATATGACTTTCTTTTACGGCAGCCAGCTGTTAGCTCTCCGGAACGATGTCAATCCGTTACTGGGGACTCAGCGGGCGTGTCACTGTTTGTTTTTCTTTTCTTGCCCTTTGTATTGCAGCACAATAGCTGAGGTGTTTTCCACCTCCAGCTAACGTGTAATGATGATGATGATGCATCGAGCAGGGTGGATTGGGGTAAGGACGCTATTGCTCAAGCCTTACTGTCGTCTTATCCCTGTCGCGCTTTTTTATCTTTATCGTCCCACTTCACTTTTATTCCCTACCGTGTTCATCCCCCAATTCTTAGACCTCCCTCATCTTGGTTCAATGGTCACTTGCCCTCTGGTTTTAACACACGTAATCGCAGGGCGTCGCTCCAGTCCCGTTGACAAGTCCATGTTCAAGAAAACGGACAATGTCAGTTCACCCGTTTTTTCTTTGGAACTCCCGATGTTTGTTAAGACTGGCATGCCTCAACGTTCGCACTTTGCTATAGGTTGACCAACAGACCGCTTGCCCAAACACTACAGACCCTATCGATCGACATCTGCTGCTTGTCGGAAACCCGCTTTCAAGATGCGAGTCCCGTGATTACCCTGCAATCTCCCACAAGCGCCACTGACAGCGCGTTCTCGTTGCGTTTGTCTAGAGATAACGCAGCTTCAAACACTGATCAAGCCGGTGTGGGCATTGTTATGAGTCCCCGAGATGAAGCTCCCCCGGTTGACTGGATGCCAGTCAACAGCTGGATGTGCGTCGCCCGGTTGACTAGTTCGTTCAGAGCTTCGAAGTCGCGCGGAGGCACTGTCAGTTTGTCATTGAGACCTACGCGCCCACAAATTGCAGCGCTGTTTTCGGGGTACGATGAATTCTATGACCAACTGAACGAGCTGCTTCGTCACAGGAAAAGTACGAATACTGTGATCTTGGTTGGCGGTCTTAGCGGCCAAGTTGGAAAACCACTGATGAGCTTCATCTGGGCGACTAACACGGTCTAGGCTCTCATAATGATAACGGTGGGCGGTTGATACACCTGTGTGTGGATGCTCATCTCTTTCTCGGGAGCACCAATTTCCGACACAGCACGTGCAGAAGGGTGACATGTCCCCCACCAGTCTTGGACGCAAATCGACCGTATCGCGATCAGTTACTTCCGGAGAGGCTATCCAAAACTGTCGCTCAATTTGAAGCACGAGCATGGACTCTGACCATGCACTCTTACAGTTCGCTTAGGTGGGCGCATGCGGCGTCACTATGAGCGCATATACACCAGCCAGCTGTCAAAGCCAGATGTCCTGAATTGGTATCAAAGTATGCTGACATCCGGGCTGAGTAAACGCTCCCTGGACACAGTAGCGGGCCATTGTTCGCTTATTTACCAGACGTTATTAGCAGCAGGCATGTCTTCATGTCGCAAATCAAGTTACCAAGTTGGACTTCGGGTTTCAATGAAGTCTCTGGAACTTATGGATGCTCGCCAACGTAGTCCGGCTCGAAGCGAGCACAAGGAGACTCGCAAAGCCCTCGGGCGAAACGGCGTGCTAGCCTGAAGGGAGATCGCGAAGTGTGGTGGTCTCATCGTGCATCGGAGATGGAAATGCTTGTTGGCTTGTTAACCATCAGAGGTTCTTCCGTTTGATACTGGAAACGAACAGCAGTAAATCTGATGTTAGCGAGACCATACGCACAGAAGTCGAACGTGAGATCAGACTGTTGAAAGTAAATAAGATCGTAGGAGTGGATTAAATCCCTCCAGCTCTCTTCAAATTCGGGGGACCTCTTCTTGTAGATCATCTGCACAATTTACTTGTGAATCTGTGGGCGCAAAAAACTGTCCCAGCAAACTCGAACACCTCGATAATAGCACCAATTTTCATAGGGAGCTCACATTCTGAATGCGGCAATCAAAGAGAGATAATAGGCTTACTGGCACACGTGAAAGCCAGATACGCGAGGAGCAGACCGGGTTTCGTCGCAATCATAGCTGTATTGATCACATCTTCATCTTACCTCAATTGTTGGAGCATCGCCATATTTATCGGCGAGCCACGGTAGTTGTATTCCTCGACATCGAAGGTGCCTTCGATTCGCTTGATCGATGTGCTATTCGGGACTGTCTACTTAGGACTGGTGTGCCCGGAAAATACATAAACATTATCAGAGCGCTTTCCTCGTACAGTGAGGGCTTACGGAAAACTGTCTCTGCTCTACAATATATCCAGTGGTGTGCGACAAGGATGCCCACTATCATCTTTTCTTTTTAACTTTTCTATCGACGAGATCATGGAAACTGCGTTCACTCCACACAATCTGTAAGGCGTGGAGCTGCTCCCAGCTGAACGACTTCTTGACTTGGCGTAGGGCGACGAAATTGCCCTTATCTGTGCCAGCTTTCAAACGTGCCAAGTAGCGCTGAACGGATTAGCACTTGCTGTCAACCGTTTCAGGCTATGCTTTGCACACTCGAAATGCAAACTGCTTCTCCATGATTGACAGGGATACAACCTTTCGCTGACTCTAGGTGGGGATCAGCTAGAGCTCCTCGAGAAATTCAAGTCTCTAGGCAGCTATATCAGTGCCAGTGGAACGAAAGATGAGATCACAGACCGCATATCAAAAGCTCTAGGTGCTTTTGCCAGTCTTCTCCATCTGTTGCGATGGCGCAATATCACTCCCGCCCTGAAGGGTAGGGTTTACGGTGCAGCCGTTCGATCAGCCCTACTGTACGGTTGTGGAACGTGGCCCATTAGATTAGCAAACATAAAGTGGCTAGTTACATTCGACCACCGGTGCCTTCGCAGCTTGGCTCATGTCTGGTGGGAACACGACGTGAGCAATGAGCGTGTATTTGGTGCAGGAAGCGCGAGTGAAATGCGCAGTACAATTATATTACGCGCTAGGCTCCGATGGCTGGTCGTCGTGTTGCGCATGCCAGTCCATCGACTTCCGCGACGTGCGTTGTTTGCGCGCCAGGGGTGCAGATGAATGAATAGGAGGGGTGGTCAGGCGATGACTCGGTCAGGAGGATTGAAGGCCGTCATTTCGAGGTTAGCTTCGGTTTAAGCCTCTCGGTTCCCTTATGGGGTACCAGAGGAGAATGAACACGTTTAGCTGGGTACACTTGTTGACATGGCTAGGAGCTGATCTCAATGGCGTTCATGTTGTAAGTTACTTTGTCCCACTCGATCTCGCTTGGGCTCTACTCCAACCACGATCTCATTTATTTGGCGTAGTATACCACTTTTGTAGCGCAATAGCCGGCTGTTAACTCTCCGAAACGATGCCCCTCCACGACTGATGACTCAGCCTGCGTGCTTCTATGGCGTGTTCTTTTTTGCTTTGCGGCACAGTAGCTAAAGTGTTTTCCCATCTAGCTAGCTTGCATAATGATGAGGATACTTATTTTCTCTTTGTTCACTTTGACTCCAGTTCTTCGGACGCCATAGCCATAGAACACTGTTACGTATTCCAACATTGCATTAAATATCAATTGGCCTATCATGGCTCCAGTTCGCATGTTTGGGAGCACGCTCTTTATACTCCTGTGAGCAGTATGGTTAGCGCCATTTGTTCACCATATTGTATACTCTATGCTTTTATAGTAGCGAGACCGTGGAACCGATACCAGCTCCATTACCTCAACAGCAACACCAACAACAGCAGTTACTAGTAAAATTACCACTTTAGATATATTTTTGATATTCTTGACTCTGTTTCTTTTTTTCAGATTATAGACCTATGTTTTGACCGGTATGTCTTTGGTCACTGAAACTCATAATTCATCAAACGTCACCTTCGACACTTCATCAACCGCGGGTTCAAACGCATCTGCTTCACCTGTTCATACTCGGCCCCCGTTTTCCTCATTTTCTGACTCACTGGACGCACAACCAGGTGCTCTGCTTTCTGAATTACTCTCTGACTGTGACCCCGTTTGTTTGGATCCTTCAAACGGCACTCCTTTAGCCAGCCCAAATACATCCGATCTTAGTTCGACGAGATTGGACGTAAAACCTGAGGACGTTGTGCTGCGGGAGGGCATTCACTCATTAATGACCGAAGGGCCCGTTCCTGATCCAGGTATGTGCACCCACTCTTTTTATTCTTTCATATGCAGCTGTTTTTCGGCCTCATCGAACATGTTTTGCTGTTAACCATTAGACCAACTATCAACTCTTCTTCCCATCAAACGCGACTTGAGCACAATAATTGCTGCACTCTTTGCGTAAAACCAACCCGTGGTAGGATGGGACGTGAAAACTAACTTTCACTCAAACAGGTGTGTACTCTCTTACGGCGTTGCATCTAAACCAATCAAATGTCATGTGCGCCGTCCGAACTTAACCAACTGGTGGGTTGTAGTCATTGTTTGCGTTGACTAGTTGATAGATTGCCCATGTTTGACAGCTTCTTGGCTTTTTGAGTTCCTAATAGCTGCGGTTGGTGGGTGGCAATAATAAACAGACGGCGTCTAACGCTTCTGTTGATGTTATCAAATAGGATAACTCACACGAATCCATTCACTAAACGATAACTTCTCATTGGAGTTGGAAACGATGCCCATCCCAGCGTGAACTGCTGCATCAGCGTCTCTGGATGCTTGTAACAAATAGCGACAAGACAGGATGGATTCAGTTAGTTGGATAACCGAATCAGCCAATGTGCCTACAAGTGCAACCTGCCGAGGTATGTCTTAGCCTACGGATGTTGAACGCACTTAATGGAACAGGGCGGCGTACCCATTATTATCATAAACAAGGACAGTAGTATACCAGTAATTTGAACTGATCCTTAGCTGCCGCATAACCACAGTGACCTAGGAAATGAGGAATAATAACTTGGGAATTGGACGAACTAGTGTATAACCTAAATACCCTAGGAAACTCTACGGGATAATAGCACCAGCGCATTGTCAACAACATGCCATCACAAACAACTAGCTATCGTGGATTTCATTGCTCAGCGTTATAATCAGCTGTGAGCCGTAGATAACTCAGTATTGGACCCAATTTAAACAACGACTGCGACTAGGAGACAGCATACGAGGCACTGGTGCCGATTGGTGCCCCTCCCCCTCCCGCTTAGTCTCTCCCTCCAACCACGATCTCACTTATTAGGCATAATATGAAGTGTCCTCACATATGTGCGAGGAATGGTGTAAACCCGTTTCAAAGTCCTCAGCTTAGTCAACAACATCCTAAATCTGCGCCACCTATTGCATTGCAAGCTACGGTTTCTGTGCGGCTTCCTAACTGTCGCAGTTATTAACGTGTATGTTGCTCCCGACACAGCACTGTTCAAGGTGCAAAAGTTTACAGAATACTTTGGCTTGGAGTTACAAGCAAAGTTAGAACGTTCCATCGCCGTTCTTCCCGGTGATTTTAGTAGGAGTGTCAGTTTTAATTAAGACGATGTGTTTAGCCGATTTTCTGAAATTCTCTACTAGACTCGATGCGCATCTCTATTTAGTTATTCCAAACAAACACAGCTTTTACACACTAAAGCGTGCTCCCCTTGGTAATTCCGATCATTGCATCGTAAAGATGTCCCAAGTTATACTACAAGGCTAACTATGTTGCGCTAACAAAAAGGCCGTCTCGGACTGTTAAACGACGGAACTATTCAACAGATAACATCGAAAAGCTCAAATCAACACTTTGTGTAATGTAAATACGCCGACGGCGGATTGCAGTTACCAATTTTTTCGCGTTGTCGTTGTCTTTTACAACGAGCATCCTGGGTGACTTCACATGACTGGAGAATGTGCGAGAGCGCTTCCTTCTGGCCACAAGCTCCATGGCAATGAAGAATGGATGGTGAGGGAGTTGGTCTGTCTATGGCTATTCGTGTCTTGGTTGAGAGGACCCCACCCGTACCTGAATCTATCGTATGAATAGCCGAGGAGAGGGCTTGACTGGTTGTCTGAGTCAGTGGTGACTTGTAAAGGCGGTTATTACGTCTCAGAGCGGGAAATCATCGCCGTTCTTCAAGCCTCCTTTGCAGGAACCTTGTCGATGACAGGCTGTCCGGAGACAGACGGAGCTGTGGTAATGCAATGGATAAAGGCTGCAGAAGAATCGTGGACCGTCCAACTGACTGCAGGATGGAAGTTCGACAGATAGCGCTGCAGGCGAGATTTCCGGAGAAGGGGGATCATATTGGACAGTCACGCGCCCATACATGCTGATGCAGCTGCCACGATGGGTGAATTGGTCAACCACTTCTAGTTCCTGGTCGTCGGTAGTCAAGAGGCTATCAAGTATCTAGTAGTTCTGCTACATCTCTTTGCACCCTGATGGTGGGAAGGGCATGCAAAATGAGGTGAATACTCCAGAGACGTCATCTAGGGTTGACTGGGCCACCCCAACATCGCCAAAGCGCTAGACAATATCGTTCGCATAATCAAAATCAACTAGCTTCTCACTAAGAAGCAAATCAACGCCTGCAGCGTGAGATTCCACAAAGGAACTCTTTACAACGTAGTTGAACAAAAATGAGAAAAATGGGCAAACTTAACGAACGCCACTTGTTGTCGGAAAGACACCCGCCAAGTCACTGTGGGCCCTAACGCTGCCTGTAAAAGGCATGTAAAATGTTCCCATATTTTATGACCGACTGAGTCGAACGCACTTTCGAACTTGAGGAACACAGTTGTTGTCGGTCTGCGGTGTGTGATACTGTTCTAGCACTTACCACGGAGTGAATATTTGATCTGTACAAACTCATCCTGGAAGGCAACTGACTTGCTGTTCCCTCGTCCCAAATTCCCTTTTTATTATCCATCAATCCCCATGTCGTTATGGTTGCACAACAAGGAAGCATCAGATCAAATGGCTGATGTATTGCTGTTGTCGAAAGATTCAGTTGATGCAGTTTTCTCAGCCCAGTTCACTCGAGCAAGAATCATTAAAGTAGGGAATGTGAAGAACTGAGCCTTATTTAGTGCTTTAACGCTTTACTCGTTGCAAGAGAAAGTTAGTATATAGAATTGGACAAACGATCTCAGAAACGGTACTGGCTGTGTCATGTCTGCTGGGGTCTCTCATCACTGATTCGGTCGATCGCAATGTCCACATCGAAGTTAACGATGTCCACTCGGTTTGTCTGCCGCATTGTATGACATAACACAGCCAGACTAGTGACTGAGGAATCAAGGTCTGTCGATTCAGGCTTTAATTTCCCTGAGGAGGGACGTGGGCTGAAGGTATAGTGTCAGCGATAAATGTACAACGATGGATAATGCCATAGTCTAATCCACCCAGTTTTAGGTGAAACATAGATAACCTTGGCCTGGGGTAAAGTTATTCAATACTTGTAACCCGTGGTTTCACAAAACAATAAGGAATAAGTAGTCAGATCGATCTGTTCCTGAGACAACTTGGACGCGCGCTTTTGGGGACAACATTACCCTAACGTTTGGTTGAGAATAGTCCGGAAGCATGTCTCTTTCGTCGCCTACTCAGACCGTCACTTCTGTATGCAGATCATTGCAGTCGTTCTCGAGCATGTGCTCACTCATGGAGCCAGTAAACAGGTTGATACGGTCTCGTCTCGTTTTACGGTTACATTCTTTAGTTTCCTGTTGTTCCACAAGTACATCGGACTTCGTGACAACAACCAGGTAGGACTGGATAAGTCAAACGAAGGCCTATTATGTTGGGAAAAATTCTCGTATAAAGTCACATTTTAACAGTACACAAGCGATCGAGTCGGATGCAATTTATCGAGTATGAAGATTTTCCGTCGATCAATTGGGATGTTACGGAAGCGTTAGGCGGGCGAAAAGACTCGCCACAATATTCACTTTAGGCTCTCGATTTAGACGTTAGCTCACCCGTTATGAAGAAAGTCACGTAGTTCGTGCGACACAAGAAGGCGGTTCTCTGTCTCAATTAATTCGGTCTGGTACACCGAGTCTCGTAGAGTTAACATAAACAATTTCACATTAGGAGAGGTCAAACCGAACTAGGTTAAATTCCGGATGCACAGCGAGAAAACTCACGGGTGCCTTCCATGTAGTTTCAGCTCATCAAACGGCACAGTTCGCTATCATTGACCTGATTTCATCCAAATAATGCGGGTGACACAAACAACCATGTAATTGCTTTAGGTCCAACTTACTAGACGGACTGCTGCAACAATTACTTGGAACTGTGTCAATTCTATGTCTGAACCTACCGGGTCGGTACATAACCTGTTAGTTAAACAGTGCAAGTTCAAACCCTCAATGTTTCATTTTCTATTTTTACTTGAGAGTTCGTCGTACCAGCTTCCAAATCAGATAGTTCTCCACACGCCCAGAAGAGCACTGGACGTCGGTTTCAACCTTTTGGATTTCGTATCTAATCAACATTCATCGGCTCCACACGGATTCCAACCCACGATTACTAGCGGCTTGCGCGGCCAGCCAGCAGACTATGCCACTGAGCCATGGCAGACAGCGGCGGACGGTTATGATTTACAAGCTAATTGCAACATAGCATGACGATTTCGGGTCTGCAGTACACTTGGAGATGTTGAAAGAGCAGACGAAACGTGAATATATGATCCACGCAACCTCGGCCTGGGCGGAAACCAGCGTGTTCCTCCCGATAGTGCGCCTCGCGAGTTGGCGATAGCCTGCGCAACATGATGGATACTAACAGGTTTGAGGTCACTGATATCAGGCCTCTTCCTCTTTGATTGGCACATGAAGTCCGGGAGCCTTTCTTGAAGACTGGACGATAATTGACTCTCCCCATGAAGAGGAGACCCTTTCTCCTTGTCGTCACTCTCCGTTGAACCCTGATGTCAGTTGGCGTTAGTATTACTTTCGATGGTCTCAATCGCTTGGGGTTGGGCTCATTTATTCTTTTTGAGATTTTATAGATTGGATGCTTAACCTATTTGGTTACTCCAAATGGCATACAACGAATATGATGGGGCTTTTCACCATCGTGACGTTACCAGTGCGAATCTGACTATCAGTATAGTTCGGCATCGTTGATATACTGTCGCCTCAACGCGTAACAACTTTCCAAGCAACAATGTTTAAGCACGCTTTATTTGGTCCTTGTGCATTCACAGGTATGTCCTCGTAGTTCGCTACTGGCAATCAGCGAATGACTGTGATGTTAACGCCACGTTTCACTGAAAACAACTGTTATGTCGACACATCCGATAAGAGAGACTGACAAACCCACGTAGTGATCTCTCCCCATACTTCTTTAGCTTCGTTTATCCACTATCCCAGACTAATGCTAACTTGAGTGGCGCATCTGTTGCCGTCTCCTAGTCGGACTGCGTGTTTAAAGTGTGTTTTGTGCTGAGTTATCGACGTGGTAATGGGTGGTTATGACGCGGGGCAGCGAAAGCCACAAGGAAGCTGTCTCGCTAATGTCGCCTTATTCTTTACACCGTTTTAAGCTGTTTGTAATTGTCTTGTTGACATAGAGTGGGCACCTTGACACTGAATATTTGCTTTGGGCGTTAAGGTTTTGCGATAAGTTCCCTTTCTCTCCCTCTTATTATTCTATGTTTCATAGGTGATCATGGTTGTATGGCAGCGAAGCATCAGTTCAAATGGTTGATGTACTGCTATTGTTGATTGTTTGATTGATAACCTGAGGGTGAAAGCGATGGAAAATCATCGCTAGTCCTAACCAAATGGGGTTGTTCATCGAAGGCTCAAATATGGTTCCATCATGCACCACAGATATTTCTAGCTCACGAACACCGTCCAGGCAACCCTCAGTGGTCCTGCTATCAATGTACACCGTGTCCTCACACCTAAGTCATTGCTGTATTTCATCATCATCATCGTCATCATCGTTACAGATTAGCTTATGGTGAGAAGCACGTCAGTTCTTGTGCAATACCTACATGCATTTGAACAACGCTCATGCTGATACTCCCTGAGATACTCCATTATAATATGGGCTACAAACAGCGAGGTATTTTTGGAAGAGTAGTAATGCCCTTACTGCGCATTTATTGCACTACTGAATGCTGATCGGAATTTCTTTCGGTGTGCTACTTTATTCGTTTGATCGATCGATTCATCGTTCAGCCTCTTAAGTAAGCCATACTGATGACAGTGGTTCAGATGTTTAATTTGTAGTCCACTGCAATCACCGATTCTATTTCACGATGGTGATTGCGTGGTAGCGAAGCGTTTATGCAACATCCCGCCGCACTGCCTGTGCTTTTGACAAACAATGTCGGGAGACGGTATGAATTAAGAGTGGTTTGAAAACAATCGGTTGTTGTATTTAGTGGACCGCGTTCCGCTTTCGTCTGCACCTTTATCAAACCAAGTGAATCATCACACAATTGGGGAACCATCTCATAACGAATACTATGACTGAACCACTTAAAATGACATCCCCATCTGTGACTGGTTGCTCCATAACGCATGTTTCCCTTCTCGGGACTCTCACCCTCGGCGTTATAAAATATCGCTCCGGTTTTATGTTGATTCATCTGGCTTGATGCAGCTTTTGCATCAAAAGCGAAACAGGGCCCAACAAATACTCTGACCGGTTGTTACCAAAGCTGTGAATTCATGAATTCCCTATCGGTTTTAGGTATATTCCAGTAGTTCGTGTGTCGGTAATAGTTTTTAATCAATTTGGTTTGTGGTGACCCTTATACCCCAACTCGTGATAACGCTTGACCCTACGAATCTCTAACGTTGCATGCAGCTGCCTATCAAAATGCAACGACTTGTGTCGGCCAACTTACCATGGTTTTCACAGAAGCTGCTCGCGTTTTTGATAGAACCTTCAACGAAGGCTGAAAAGGGCAGATAACCTAGAGTCAGAAATAAAAGCCCTTCACCATCCGCTATCGCATCCGTATTGATTGTTGTAACGACATTTTGGGGTTGCGAAGTAGACTTTCCACTGCGTTTACCGATCGTTGGATGAGGGGGGGGGGTCATGTGTAGCGGACAATTTCGGCACCTGTATTTGCATTTCGTGACCCAATTTCCGTGGCGTAGGAGGCGCTCCATTTGTTCAGACCAACTCAATGACATATGATCAGCTGAACTGAACTCATTTTCGCATGTCGTTCCGGCATGATTACAGTTCGAGGAATATTGGTGACCATATCTCCATCCCAGTGTCATCCCTATTTTAAGCCCATGCGGAATTGTGCGTTCTATTTAGTGGACATTGAACACAGACCCCTGAGCCACTCAGTGAAACAGGCTATCACCCGTTATTTCGCTGTTTTGATGTGCCTTACGTGAAGTTGCTTTGATGGGTCCCTATTCAGCGGTACAGTTTTATTGTGAGAGCCCGTTCCCCCACTTGCTTGCTATTTGTTACACAGCTTTTGAAGGCTCTCATGAGGTGTCCCGTCCTCACATGGCACACCGTAGTTTCTTTTGTGCTTTCCCCACGCCGTCAATCCCGATAAGGCTCTTTGGTATTGCTATACTGACGGAAGTAGCGATCAGCGCCTTACCGAGGGGCTTGTCAGAGAATTAGGTCACAACACTCTTAACTTGCATTGTCCCTACCCCTTCGTGCAGGACTGTCCGCCCCGGTTTCTTAGTAGACTATATTTCGCCATGCCAGAGCACGTGATTTTGATCGCCATCTGTTCCACGGCTGGCCACGTGTCTTCGTGCCATGTCTCACATGTTCACCCCTGGCATGGTAACAAGACAACCGCTTTCGTTGTGTTCATGCAACAGGCGTTCCAGTTACCCGATCATTCTGGTGGTTCCGTCTACCGATTGGCTATGTACAAAATGCTATCGATCTGACTTAGGCGCGGACTGCTGTTCACGCGCTACCTTGCCTGTCCCTCCAAACCCACCCGACGCACTTTTCACACGACGGTAGTCCACGCCTTTGGCTGACACCGAATCCTACCACACTGCCGCATGTCTGGCCACTTCCAGACAACTAAGCTCGGGCGCACCACCGCACTACCTACCGTCAAGGCCGAACCAAACTGTCTACACAGAAACCCGAAAGTCAGACATTGTCTGTCTTGAGCGCCCTATGATCAACCTGTTCCGTCGATATCTGTCCGTGTCGCTGGACTTTTCCTTACAGACATCATGTCTGAGTCAGTCTCAGCCGGTTGTGTAGCAATTGCGAACATTCTCTGGGGTTCCAGTCGGTCCACAGACGCATGCTTATGCTGTCACACACTGTCATACAGTGAGAAAAAATGATGGCATGGATTGTATGGCCATTTTTCTGACTGGCCGTGTCTCAGTGGCTATATTACTCTGGGATGCACGCGATGCCAGGCTGTTCACGAACATCGCATGTGGTTGTGCATAATGCGCCGCCGGCGTCTCGCTGTCTCGCGTTGTTCCCCTGTAAGGCATAAATTTTACGGACGAAATTTAACTACTGGCCGGGATGTCTCCCTGTTGGTATGAAAGCGAGTCGTTACCAGTTCGCTTGGATGGCGTGTGTAGACTCGGTCTTCGACAGTTGGTACTTGATGAGGATCGCTCGTGTGTGGCGGCAATAAGATATCTGCAACGGTGGAGTCGGACGTCGTGTCTTGGGGAATGCGAGTATGCATATATATGACTATAAATATAAATAAATAACTGAATGGTTGGCGGCATCCGGTTCCAGATTTGCCTTTCACTGCGGCCTCCATAAGCACAATCTAGAGAAAGACCATAGGTCATCATCATCATCAGTACGCGTTAGCCGAGGTTGAGAAACACACCTCAGCTAATGTGCCGCAATACAAAAGAATAAGACATTAAATAGTGTAGACGTAAAAGCTATAAAAAGGTAACATAATGATAATATCCCATTTTTTGATGATTGTTGCAGAGGGAAGGTAATGAGAAGGAGAAGGACAAAGAGACTCACAACACGAATACCACATAGGTTGATTCTTCGCCATGTCAGCTAGTGTATCCACCCAAACGTGTTCATCATCGATCCCCAGCCAGGTAGTCGGGAAAAACCCAACCGATGTCAACTTCGAAGTGTGGGTTTCATTCCTCTTGACCAAGTCATCGCTTGGCCACCCCTCCTCTTCTTTTATCCACCCCCAGCGCGCAAACTACGCATGTCGCGGGAGTCGGTGGGCTGACATGCGCAACACGTAGCCCAGCCATCGGAGCTTGGTGCGTGATATAATGGTGCTGAACGGTTCACTTGCTCTTCCTGCACCAAATACGCGATGCTGAACAAGCTTATTACTCACGCGGTGGTCCCACCAGACATGAACCATGCTGCAAAGGCAGCGATGATCGAACGTAGCTAGCCTCTATGTCTGTCGACTTGATGGGCCAGGTTTCGCAACAGTACAGGAGGGTTGTACAGATGGCCTCCTCAGCTGTTCCAACCTTGGTCCATACACCGCCTTCAAGGAGTCAGAGAATTCCTTGTGTTGGCGATGTTCGGCGTGGCATTCCATCTGCTTCGCTTTCTCTGTCCACCATGCATTTTTAATCGGACGGAGCTCTCGGATCAGTCGCCGTCGAAGTTTCCGAAACTGACTATTCTTTCCCAAGTCACTGGGGTCTGCGACACGTGCAGCAAATACTGCATTCTTCTCTTAAAACAATGCGCCAATTTTGGCATATATATATATATATATGAGCGTGAAAAGACAAGTGGAATCCTCACACCAAAAAATGAACATATTTTCACTTTTAACACGTCTTTTTTCCTTTTTTTATTTGTTGGTCACTAAACATTCGGATCCAAACAAGTATGTACACAAATCTTGCAATGGTTTTACTTGAGCGCCATATCCTGAATTGTTGATCCGTAGGTACTGTTCGTCCATTGATCCTCCACCAGACTGACTTGTGGGTCCGACAACGGCTAGACGCGAAGTCAACGATTTCATATGCTGTCGCCAGGTGGACGGCTGACCACTGCGTGGTCTCTTCCAGTCGTGTCCTGCACGAGCGAACAGGGTGCGATGATTCAGACGCTCAACTGGCATATGCGGGACGTAACCAAGCCATAACTGGCACAGCAGAACCAGCTTGTTGAAGGGAACGGGCTAGTCAAATGACCAGCCTGTTCGATAGGAACCGGGCGTAACCAAACCTGATGTTTTCTGAACTCATTGATGATCTTTCGTTTTTTGGATCGCGAGCCTTGAATCATAAAATGCACTAGCACACTTGCTGCCATCACCACCATTGCGGTTCTTGGTTTAGATTACAGACATCCACGCGGACCTCTCCGTCGTTGGGAAACATTGTTGTTGCCGAACTATCCGATTCTTCATGTTTGGGCCATGGTTTGTGCACACCCAGTCTCGCGTCGTGCCTTGTTTGTGTGCCGGGGGTGTGAATGGAAGAAGAGGAGGGGTGGCCAAGCGATGAATTGGTCATGAGAAATGAAATCCCTCACTTCGAAGTTGGCCTCGATTGGAGCCTCTCGGCTCTGATTGAGTACTAACGGATGATGAACACGTTTTGGTTGGATACACTGGTTGACACTGCTAGAAGTCGATCTCTGTGCTTTGTGTTGTGCGTTTCTTTGTCCCTCTCTCCCCTCCCCCTCTTAATCTGCGCTTCCGACCACAATCTCTCTCTTGACGCATAATATTTTACTAAGTAGTGTGATTCCTGTATTTTTGCATTCCGTAATTTTCAGTATCTTGCTTTTTCGTATTCCTTATCTTTATGTATTGCGACACAATAGTTGAAGCGTGTTTCCCACCAGCTAATGTGTAATTATGATGATGATTATGATGTTGATCCGATTCTTCGGTCTTCTAACGCCCCGTTTTAACGTGGGTGCACAATAACCACTATTTTTTGGGTGTTTTCGAAGTCCATGGTTCAGTGGACTCTTCGTTGCTCTCAAATTCGTTCTCTCACCGGCCTGTTGGCTTTACTTCTAATAGCGCTCCGGTCTATTAGGAATTTCTGAGTGCAAAGGGTGTGCGCTCAGGTACTTAGGTTTTCCGTACTCGTTAGGACACTCAAACGGACGTCTCTGTGCACGGTAGCCTTTACCGTTTCTAATAATCTCGAATCTTCCGTTTATATCGATTTTTTGATCAACTTTTTATTCATCTCTCACCTTTTTGTCATTTCATATTATCGTGACGACACCAACCAACTCAAACAGCCCCACTTCTTTTCACTTGTCAGATATTGGTCGTTCAATTTAACTAGGTGTTCTACTTGACCCGTTTAACTTCGGATTAAGTTAGATATGTTTTCATTTTCTCTTGAGCATTCGCCTTATTCGCATGGTTCTGTACATCTACACGGAGATGAGTTGACACGCTTTTGCCTGATTTGTTGCACTACTGTATTTCTGTCACTGACACACGCATCTCTGCACACCTAGGCACGTAGTTCACTGATGTTGTACGTATGCACCTTATGTTTGATTGCTGTCTGCATTCCACTGCCTCGGAAACACATCATCAACACTCAGCAGTCTGATCCATTGGTATTTAGGGTCTCCAATCGATCTTTCTATACGCCTTTCTTATTCAGTAACTGAATCCGACGCTCCTCTCATTCGCATTCGTCAACACGTACAATTAACCTGACTACCCAAGAGGATACGTTATCCCTCGATGGCATTTTATTATTGACAGTTGGCGGTTTGTGAGCATATCGGATCCACGAACCTCGTGGACACCGTGTGTAGTTCACGTGCGCATTGGATGCGTATTACCTCTACCTATCTAACAACTACCTACAAAACGTAAGTAAGGATCACACCAGATTTATATAAACCGCTTGTTTCAGTTACGACCACTTTTCTTGTTGCAAATACGTCACCATGGCTTCGTCATAAAATTTCATTTCAGCTCCATGGAAACACAGTTGACCATGACTAACACATTCGAGTAACCTCCACGGTGTCAGATGAATCAATAGATTAGGGCCGTTTTCCATGTGTATTCACCGCTCAGCTGGGAGTTCCCCTGATGTCGAGCCATGTGATCCAATGCGAACTCATCGTGATAAGCCTTATCTTTGGCAAATTTTCAATCTCCGCTTTCTGCTTTCTTTTTCTTGAGTGCTTCTGAATTACTTCGTTTGAAAACTCATTCCCTATTAGGGCTTTCGTGATTACCCCACAACTCACTTCCCGCATAATTCGTCTGTATTCTTCATCTACCGATCAATTATGGACAATTACTTATTAGATGCCGTGTTTGTACTATCTTTGGGATATGCGGTTTCTCTTGTTCCTGACGACGGCACTCCCATTAACTTGAGCTCCTCATGTATAAGGATTAAAAGAAAGCCTAAGTGTTTCAAACAGTGGTGCGATGACAACTCATTGACTGTATCACATTTCAGTCTCAATGACCAGGGCACGTCCAAGGCTAGACAACTTGATGTAGTCCATAGTCCACTGTCGCCCACGAACAACCTCCAATCTAGGGACCAGTGCCCTCAAAAGGCTACGAAATACTCGGCTGCACCAGCCTCCTCCTCCTCCTACTACCACCAGAGAAAACCACATTCCCTGTTGAATAAGACTAATATTAAGTATTACTTAGTTAAGCCTAGTTATCACCCCACATTTCATAACAATCATTGGAAACATACAGGTAACGGAAGGACATCGACCAACAGGGCAATGCTACCCTTGCTCCACGTTCCTTCAGCCTCTCACGCGGTTTCTTCCAACAACCCTTCTTAGCGGTGGCGGGAATGGAATCGCACCCATTCCCGCCTCAGATACGTCCGTCGGAGGTAAGAATTTCGATCCCACTCTTCCTCCACTTTGTTCATATGACAAAGTAGGTTCATTGTCAAGACAACGGCTGCTTATGCATAATGCTTCGGTTCACGTCATGCCCCAGCTGTCTCGACATTCACATGTGACACCCTGTCCCCACCAACAAACGTTCTAATGGCTAACTCGGACGTACCACTGTCTCACTTACCCACCATGTGTACTATGTTCGAACCAAAACGCTCAGGTGATCATGTAGCAGACAGCGGTAATTCCCTAATACATAGTACATTTTCAGTGATTCTGCTTAATGCCAGATCCATATTCAACAAACTTCATTCTATAAACACACTTGTAAAGTTCAGTGACCCACAAGCGATCCTCCTCACTGAAACATGGTGTTCCTCTGATACACTTGACTCTCATCTGATGATTTCAAACTACCACTTGTTTCGAAAAGATCGCTGCACCAAATAAGGCTGTGAGTGTATCATATACATACGTTTACAGCGGAATGTATGGATCACACAAAATCGGAAAATGTTCCTGAATCCATGTGTCTGTCAATTGCAGCCGTCTGTATCTACAACCCACCGAATGCGTCCAACGTGAATATCACTACTATACTTGACTTTGCATCAGGACTGCCACACAACCAGAAGGTAACTGCCGGTCATTCCAGCTTACCGAAAATACGCTAGTCATGCCATCCAACGGCAACCTTACACACCACTTTTCTTTCTTTCATCAGAGTAGGGGACTGTGCACAATGGGTTACCAGTCCAATCAGGTCCGCCAGTGTATTGGACTTAATATTTACATTTAAGGATACCAAATCCACAGACTGAGATCTTACACGATCTCCCTGCCATCGACCATAAAATGATCCGACTCATTTTACACATTAAAATTATTACTAAACTCACCTCTACACCGCGACATCCAACCCATAAGATTAACTGGGAATATTTTCAGCAGTTAATCTTTTTCGCTGACTGGGATGCATTCTTCCTTTCTACCAGTGTGTACACTGCTGCGGAGCAGTTATATAATCAAATCCACCACGCTATAGCCTTCCTTGCTCCACAGTGTGATCATATTCCACTGGTCTCCAAAGATGCAGTCGAACACACAATCAGCTAGAAAACTAGAAAGATAGCTGCAAGATGCAGAAAGGCCCTTGACTTTTCATTTATCTTACAAATGCACGAATTTACCAACAGTGTTAAACATGCGCAGTTAGCACGGCGTACAAATGAAGAACATATAGCCCTACGAAGAAGCTGCAAGGCGAGATCGCTTGTCAAAATATTACATCGTAGAACCAGTGACCGCTTTCCTCTGATTACCGAAATTGTTGATGGTGAGGGTCACTTACTCCATGACCCAGTTGAAATCTGTGGAGCGTTCAGACTTCTTTGCCACTTCCATGAGTACTGTATTGTATTGCAAGTAGAAATGAATTCTGTACAACTTTTTCGAAATATGGTGCAAAACGTTATAAAAATTGTCAGCTGTGAATATCGTTATCCTTCTCATGTAACATGCAAAACATCTGACTCACGGTATAGCAGGACTCACAAATGGGACATGTCATCGTAAGTGTGCAATCGTTCTCTGGATCGAATAGTGGTAAAATATAAATCTAACAACGTTTTGAACTGCTGTACATATCTGGCCTCCATAACTATTTTTGGCAGACTGTTCCAAATATTTACCACTCTCCGTTCGAAGCACAGTGGATGGGGAACTCGCTTCGCATCCGGCACGACAAGTTCGTATCTGTGTCTGCGTGTGCTGCATGGCCCTCTTAAGTATAGGATTGGCCTGGGCATGGGGAAGTCTCCGAGATGTAGAATACGGTAGGTCATAATGAGGTCGACTCGCGCCCGACGGTTGGATAAGGTGTAGATTCCTAGTTTCTCGCACCGGTCTTCATACTCCAAGCCACGTAAACTCGGAATGACCTTAATAGCAATGTGTTGGACCCGTTCGATCTTTTTGCCTCACCTCGGATAATGGGAAAGTAGGCGGGCGAACCGTTCTCTAGCATTGGTCTAATGATGGAAGAAAACAGGCGAGTGGCAACCTTTTCAGACCATGTGCCGAAGCTACATTTGAGCGCCCAAAGCTTGCGCAGTCCGTTACGATATAGCTTGTTCGTGTTGTCCACGGACTTTAGATCGTAGCGCGTGACTACACCTAGGTGCTTCACGGAGGGTGTGGGTGATTAACGGTTGGCCGTCAAGGGTGTACGTTCGGCCCTCAGCACCTTTCCCCAGGCTCAGAAATACAGACGTGACCTGAAGAGGAACTTCTGCAGACCATGTAGCTAAACGTTTGAAGTCTTGCTGAAGTACGCCATAGTCGTCGGGAGCGTCAATTTCCAAAGCTTCATGTCGTCCGCAAACAAGGCACACGGCAACCGGAGAAGATGAGGTAGATCATTGATGTGGATCAGGAACAAAGTGGGCCCTAACGCAGTGCCTTGAGGTACGCCACTTGTAGAGGGATACCAGTCAGTTAGACGGTCGTCGACCTCCAACAAGAAAGTCGCGGATTCACCGGTGTAATGAGCCACCGACACTGCACATTCTGAGTTTATGAAGGAGGACCTCATGGCTGACCTAGTCGAAAGCTTTACTGCAATTGATGAATATCACGTCGACAGACTTCCTCTTGCGTATGCCCGCAACCACTCATGCCTCATCACAAACAAGCTTGTAATGCATGAGCGACCTTGCATAAAACCGTGCTATACGGGCGTCAAGACCTCTTTTCACTGTAGCAACTGCAGAAGTCACATTTTTCTCAGTAGCCTTTGCAAAAATAGGCGTAACACAAGTGGGCATGTAGTTGTCTACTTTGCTAGGCTTCACCACCGAACATTTCCAGTTAATCGGCAACGAATTCTCAGACAGCGGCCTGTTGAAAAAGTCAGTCACAGCAGCAGAGATGATGGCCGAAATTGACTTGAGAATCAGTGAGTGGAGCCCATCAGGTCCGGCAGGTTTGTTGCTGACCCTATGCCTGTGTACACAGAGGTTACAGTAAACAACTTCTTAAGCATAGTCGTTATCTCGCTCACTGGTGTCCACCAAGTTATCAAGTCAATCAGGCCGATTTGGGATCTGATGGCATTTCACCAACCAATAAACTAGTTTATATACCACTGCTCCTGATGAGCATGTTTACCCTGTCGCTGGAATCTAGCCACTTTCCATATCAATGGAAAACGTCATTTAACATGCCTCGGCACAAAGGAGGTCCGAAACAAACGATTGATGACCACCGGCCAATCCACCACGCTCCAATAATCGTTCGGCTATTTAAAGATTTGATCAGAAAGGAGGTGATGAACTTTGTCGATTCTTTGGGCCTGATAACTGATTCGCAACATGGTTTTCTTTGCAAGCGATCGTGCACCACCTGCCAACTGCATTACCTGAACTATACTTCAATATCGATCGATCCCGGCTATGTAGTAGTAATTCTGTTTCTGGACATGCACCAAGCATTCAACGGAGTACCCCACTATTGATTGTTACAAGAGATGGAGGCCTTTGGGATGCGAAACCCATTGCTAAGTTGGCTATCATCATACCTGAGTGGTCGTTACCAGGTAGTCACTCTAGATGACTATCGCTCTTCTCCATGCCTCATCACACTGAGGTCATCCAAGGGAGCGTACTCGGCCCTTCACAGTTTATGCTCTACATCAATGACATCACCACATCTGTAAGACACGGACGGCCATTTTTACTTTGCCACGATATCAAAATCGTCTATAAGCTTCGGCGTAACGAGCTTCACGGAACGCTCATTCAAGATAACTTTACATTCGCTTGAGTCATGGTGCCACACGTGGGTGATGAACCTCTCGGCTAAGAAATCATGCATCGTGTCTTACGACTGTTCCATTCCTGAAGGATCTATCACACTAAACAATGAACACGTCCCTACACAGCTGTCCACGCGTCATCTGGGAACTAGTTACTCGCCTACTTTTAATTTCGTCGAACAGGCCCAATACCAAGTAGCACGTGCCAGTCAGTCTATGTTCAATATATCAAACAAAATACACACAACTCGTGCTAGAGTTGAGTTTTTCAAGCTACTCACTCACCCCATCCTCGAATACTGCGGCATAATATACGGAAATATGAGAGAGTGACAGAATTGCTGTGGAGCACCTGCAGAGGTCATTTACTAAACATCTGATTGGTAAACACACTGCAATGTGTTTTCGAGAATGTTGCAATGAACTTCATCTCGAGCCACTTTGGATTCGGCGATTGAAGCCAAACTTGTTGCTGTATTTCAACATGCTACACAAAAAGACCTATTCCAACCCGTCTACACACAATTTACAACATTGTTCAACTCGAGCGCTTCGCAACAAAGATTTTACACTGAATATACCGAAGGCTAGAACGAACGTCCGCTCTAATTTCTTCCTGATCAGATATAGCTATCTGTGGAATAAACTACCAATGACACTCAGGTCATGTGATAACGTGGCAATATTTAGAAGTAGACTCGCAAATTACCTTGATCTAACTACCATAATGTCTACATTCACATGGGAAAAATCCCTAGATGAGCTATTCCAAGTGGGGCCCAAAACATATAAACACCAATCTTTTCATGACTACGCTTTGGCTTCAATCATCCGCCAGAATGTTAATACATGAAACGCATACTCCGATATTTCACCTATGCACATCGCCCATGCAAGAGCATGGATTCTTCTGTACAAGTTGATCTGTGCCGCTACAGACAGTTTCTCGCATCAGCAGAAATATAAGTATTAGTATTATTGTGATTATTAATTTTCCACCGCAATATTTCACAGCTTCTCATGACCGCTTGATCCAGATCCACCACTTTAACTTGCTCTCTGAGCATGGACTTTAGCCCACGTAATCACACAGGCTTTACGTTTCCGATTTACTAAACGTTGACAAACCTATGCTTTTGGCAACTCCTTCCACTTTTGGTAGAGTTACTCACGGAGAATAGTGCGCTTTGTTGCTTTTCAAGGAAACAGAGTCTCTCGATCTACTGCTTCACACCTGAAATGATGTTTTCCTCTTAGTCGATCGGTCTCCGCTTTCGCGCTTGGTGTTCCCTAGCTGGCCCCACTGGCTCTTTCTTTGTCACTATGAGCTACGTGTAAATCCAAGCCCAGCTTTCATTCTCTGCATCACCAGCCGTCTCGATCTTTAAACATTACGTCAGATGGCAACTTGATGGTACTATCTTGAACAGTAGAAACCGAAACTATTTGGAGAAACACAAAGTGTTAACGCTGTTTAAGCATCCTCCCGGCCTTGGGCATCACAAGCCTGCCTTATAATCCGACGATGCGGGTTCTAGCCTGCGTAGGGACCGGGCGACGGGTCGTGGTTGCTCGGCAGCGAAGCATCGGTACTGTGTACCGGTGTACTCATGATATCTTTAAGCGTCTCCCCATACCTTTCAATGAAAAAGCTTCTTCTTCTTAGCTCCCAGTACATGGTGCTGCAGCAGCATGCTAGCAAAACGTTGCACAAGAGGACAGATTTTATTCGTCACTTTTTAAATTGCTTAGATCCACTTTCAGTCCATTAAAACTGGTTTGCTCCACTTCTCACTGTGAATTGGATCTTGTGTAAATCCGCCGATTTTTTTTTGCATAATTCTACAATCGTAACTTAGTCTTTGTCAATTGCCGGTATGTGTTTTATTAGTCACAGTCACTTATGGTCTTCCCAATAGCCCTATCTTAACTGTAAACTTAATCATGCGGAAAGAACGTACGATTTTGAAGAGACGCTTTTCTCCACGAAACGACCTACATAATTGTAATAAAAGTTTATGTGATCGCTTATTTCAGTTATCGTTTCTGGTAACTTAAATTTTCCGTTTTCATGTTCCAGTGCTTCGTTTTTGGTTCATTGATATTCCATTTTTTCCTTTTGTCGTACTGCCTAGTTTGTATTCGTTACTTGTCGTTTACCTTCTTACATAGTTTCCTGGAACATCCAGTAAACTCGTCACCTCTGGGTATTCCTTCATTTTGTACACATTTGATGATGCAAAATATACTCTATTTTTGCATTGTATTCGCCTACTGCCTTTTCTGCCGCCTGCCTCAACAATGTTGTTGAGGAGAAGGCGGTGATTACTTATATTGCTATCGACTAGATCGACTAAGACTGGTGACAGTTTTGAGCATGATACAAATGCACGGTCAGCGACTAGGTAATCATTTTAACCAAAATCCAAATGGGAATGGTAGTGGAGTACGAACGCGTCGCCGGTCGGATATGCGTCTTCATTGATCAAACCGTCGTGCCAGCGGTAACGTGGAACTGACCTTGTATTCAACTCGAATTAACGGGTTATTTCCGTAGCCATATCCCTTCCTCAGTGGTTAGGTGGCTGATATGGCAACATATCGAAAATGCACTATTACAGCTGGTTTCAGAGTTCATCACATAACTATGTAGCACGAATGGCTCCAGAAGCGCTTATTTTGCGGTGACGTGAGCTGATCCGATCAGCTACTGGTCTAAATGTAGTAGTATAGGGTCCACTAAATTTCGAGATGACTCGTCCTCACTAATGCTGGTCACAACATATCGATGGAAATGACAACACATTATCTAATAAAACAGCATTGCACTACGTATGTTAATGACTTTTGTCTATTACTCAGGAACTTGTTCTCTTGCTTCCTGTTCATATGAGCAAGCTATTGCTCGCTACTTTGAGACTACCTGTATTTTTCTTCAAGGTTTCCTGTAGTCTCTTGTTTCCCCACATCCCATTGCTTTTCACTGTTACGTCAGATCATCCAATGGAACTTTATACAAACGGGCATGGTCCTTGTTTCGATGGATCCCTATCCAAACATCTACGAGCCACAAAACCAGTGAACTGCTACGTGGCTGCTTCCACAACACAAGCCGCTCTTGTTGCAGCCGCTTTAGCTAAAGCTTCTGCAGACCGATCCATGAACACCCCATTCTCACTCACGGAGCGGCCCACTGCTCGCAGACGCCCCAGATGTCCACGAGATGCCCACACTGGATCTAGAGCCAGTGAATCTGACCGACAAATATCTGACGCTTCAGGTAACCGACACTACCCCCTGACACCGATAGTGCCCCTACTTGTGGTTTTGTTTGCTCCATCGTACAGCGTGATAAATGGGTGTTTCTAGTATAACTTGCTCATGTACAGACACTTAGCCTTAATTGTAGGCGAAGCGTTATTTTTATTAGGACAAGCTGTTCTCCAATAGATGAGGTGGCGAGAGCGCAACTAGCACTACTATCGTCGTCGCAATTTCCCTCTTGTTATGTAAGAGCACGGCAGCCACCACGATAATAGACAAGCGCAAGGAATTGTTCGTAGCTTATTATCCACTCCAATCGACCATGGGAAACTGGTCTGGTGAGTCTTCTCATTTTCACCATTTAATGAATCAAAGTACCCATCTGCCGTTATCTCGATTTACTTTCTGAAATCAACTCTTTCCTCATGATTAGTTTTCTCCATTTCCTCTTTCATTGCTTCATTTGTGTTCTACAGTATGGCATCTAATAAGTCGTAATGGGAATTAAGCTAAGCTTTTGCCTGTGGTTACTTGGCTTCCAAATCCCATTTCGCAGGACCCAGTGAGCGCTTTATTTTCTTGGTTTTTGTGAAGCGACCCTGTTGCATTGACTTCACACTTAACAACGGATTCGGCTCATTGTCCTTTTATGGCGTTTTTTAAAATATGCCGTCTTATGCTTTATAAGCAGTGCCTGGAGCATTTTAAAGCTCAGAATCATAGTGCGTTTTTTTGTCCACGGTTCGGATGCTGATGACTTGCAACGCATTCATTTCTCTGAGCCTCTTTTTTGTTTCCCACCGACTGGCACCTGATCGTTGACTTCTTTACTCTTTTCATTTAGATCCGAGCTCATCTGATATGAGTTCTGACAAGCAGACCCGATCCGTCGATCTAGAAATGGAGGCTCTGAGCAACCCCCTTCTCAACATGGTTACGTTCTCTGATTTGAAATACTGGTGCACCGTATTTTACTACGAATTAAACACCCGTGTCGGCGACGCTTTTCATGCTGGTCGCTTGACCCTGACAGTTGATGGTTTTACTGAACCGTG
This sequence comes from Dicrocoelium dendriticum, assembly GCA_944474145.2. Lineage (NCBI taxonomy): Eukaryota > Metazoa > Platyhelminthes > Trematoda > Plagiorchiida > Dicrocoeliidae > Dicrocoelium > Dicrocoelium dendriticum. Next base: position 94,333,190 of record OX104063.1, read on the forward strand.
CTACCGAGCGGATCGCTTCAGTCTTGGAAGCCTCAGCCATGTAAATAGACCTGCCCAGGTTGAGACTACCAGAAGACATATCGGTGAGTGACGTCTGCCTCTGGCTTTATCTGTAAGTTGGGGCTAGTCTGGTGGTTACAATTCGGATAGAAACCGCATGCAGTGTATTGTCTTGGTTGGCACATGTTTGTACGATTCATCTGCACGACGTGTAAGTGATACATAGCTGTAGGTGATTTCTTCCTTGCTTCATCTGTGGTGTGATTTGACTGCCTGAATATGCCCTGATTGTGAAATAGTCGAATTTGAGGCATATTGTGATATATGCGTTCTAGTTGCGATCGATTTCTTTAGTGAGCTTCCTTTCTGCGAATATCTCGTTCGCAAGCATAGGAAATTTATAACTAAATACTTCTATTTAAACTTACGTGCATCAATAAACTTGGTACCATTTAGTGGATCTGTCTAAACAACAACTGCAGCTTTCTGTCAGTGTGTATATAAGGGAAACCCACATCAGATGCATCTGTATACACACATTTGACAGGCCAATACTCTGTGCACCTTACGCATTCAACCACGCTGATAGGCACATAGTCTGTAGTTTACGAACATTGCAGCATGCGTACACTCATGATGCCCGATTCTAGTGCGTGTTGAGACAGCTGTTGGGTTTATCCATGGGAGAATTTATCACCGAATTTATCCTATCATTAGTGTTTTTGCTTTCACTCGTATGGTGGTCTTGTTGCGTCGCTGTCTCGAATTTTACACCTTGTCTCCATTCTTTTGAGTCTTCACCTCTGACAGCCTTACTCGTTTTCTTGTTTCATGCATCCATCAGGTCGCGGTTTACGACTTCATCATGTGGGCAATGAAGTCTACTTGGAATGTTTAAGCGACGCTGCCATATTTGTGCAATCTCCCAGTTGTAACCACTATCACAATTGGCATCCGGCCACCGTTGTGAAGGTCCCTCCGAGTAAGCATTTGGTTCAGTTGTTTGTACATGAGGCTCAATAATTCATTAGTGGCCGAAAAATGTGTGAAATATACCACTGTATTTCACACTGACGCTTTTTCGCCATGCATCTCCAAGCGGTTATATGCAGGCTGGATACTGCTGTGTCACCCAAACGTGAAAAGGAGCTCGAACTTGAACGTGGAACGTCATACGCTTCAACATCTGTATCATGGATCCCAGAGTGACCAGTGGTGTCTTAATCGAATATTTGCAACCAGTGATCCGATTAAATATACCTGGCCTTCTCATCTATCTTCCTCACTTGTTCCCTCCGGTCTGTCACTGACCCTGTTACCAACGTCTCTTTGCTTATGTCTCTCAAGATGCAGCCTGCTCTACTCACGCACTTCGCATCATTATCAAATAATTCTGGTGAGGGCGTTGGGTGAATACTGAACTAATTTCACAGGGCTCATTGTAACTGAAGTACGCCCTATCGATGAGGCTGGGTTTCGTCGTTTTTTCCGCTTTCGGTATACAACTCCATCGTTACCAGAATTTCGCGTCCCCGTATCTGCCTTGCAGCTCATGTTAATATCGAAGTTCTCCAAAAGCATGTTTTACCACTGCAACGCCTAACCCGAGGGGTCCTTGATCGATGGATTTCTCTTTTTCAATAAGCGGTGGGCGAAAATTTTCCCTGGAGCGTCTAAGTATGTTATGTTTACCACATTAGCTGTGGCATCTCCGCTCCCTCGATCTAGTCGCGACGGAAGCCCGCCTAACAAATGATTTGTTACCATTAAGAATCGACTGCACAAGAACTGTCCACCCGAATTATCAGAATTGGAATTACGTGATTTGGCTTGTGATATGGCTACCCTCTCGCACTCCAGAAGCAACGTTTTCTTGTGATCGAATAGAATGCGACCTATGTTGTTACTGATGCAGGTCCGTCGCCCTAATGATCCGCAACCTGCCTTGTAATCTGAGGTCGCGGGTTCGAGCCTGCGAAAGGTACTGGGTGATCCTCGCAGTATCCTTAGCCTACGCACGACTGGTGGTGGTTGCACAACAGCGAAGCGTCGGTATTAGCTACCGGCGTATTGCTAATGGCTTTGTCTACACTTTCCTTCATCATTGTGATGTACACCAAAAATTACCGATGCTTGAATGTAATAAAATCGAGGAGAAGAAAACACGGTCAGATTGTTTTATGAGGGTTTCATTGATCACGGAGCCTATCATTTTTTGTAGCCAGATTGCTCGAAAGATTACAAGGATGATATCGGACCCGAAACTGATGTGAACCGTGGGTCTTCTTCCTCCGAGAATGTTTCCGTGGATAGTGATAATAAAACTACAGACTTTGATATGGCTAGCAAGGTTAGCGATATCACCAAGAATAAGACAGCGGCGACACTCATCATTCTGTGGGCCCTCTTAAGCCCCGTCTCATTTTCTGGAGCAGCTGTGAACGGTGAAGGCGCCTGTTTGTCTCATCGTGTAGGGCAGTTCAACTCACATATACGAAATGATCCCACTGTGCTTCACTTCCATTTTAAATGAAAACAGTTCAAGGAACGCCATAACCGTCTTGCACATTTTCCCTTATCTGCGAATCATCTGCTGTTTCTAGCGAATATAAGCTAGGGTATACTCGCCATTTCAGCTACCTTGAATTTTTCATTGGTTTACTTGCAGCTCATTTCATATTCTGTTTTGGATTGTTACTGTGAGGTTGTTAAAGATTTATTTTTAGGAATATCCTACCAGCGTTTACTCCTTACTTCAAAACCACCGAAGATCCATATACTCCTCACGTCGCACGACGTTTGAGATTCATTCCGAGAACACTTTGGACGAGGGGAAATCCCCTCTGTAAAATTTATTTCTCCACTTCCAAACGACCATCTCCTATCACTAAATTTCTCACGTTTTCCTTTTTTCGGTACACCTACTATCGCTTGACAGTTGTGAGAAACTGACACTCGTTTGTGTGCCTCCTCTTGTGTAATATGTGTAGGAATCGTGCCCTGTGAGTATTATGTCGCCACTCGCTGTCCTTGAAGGAAAAGGAAGTATCTGGCGCTTCTAAGCGATGGGATTCTGAATCTATCGTGTGGAGGCTCAGACACTTGGTTTCTGAATTCTACACCTTGGGTTCTGGTTCCTACCATTTCTCGCATCTGAGTTTTCTGACACTATATCAGTCCACGTACAACTATTGCAGTTGCCTGGCAGGAAAGCATCGGTTCGGAGTTCTGGTGTACTGCTGCTACCTTTGACTGTTTCATTCCTGCTGGTTCACCCAATCACTTTCTCTCGCGAGTCAGTTCATTGTAAGGGACGTCACCGACGACATGTGAGCATCCAAACCAATACCACGTCCATATTTCGGACGTCAGCTTCGGCCACTACCTTCAATCTCAATTTTTGCCTCCGAGCATGATGTGACTTAAGAGCGGGAAGTCGACTGAACTGCTCCTGAAATGGCTGCCTTGTGAATACGGGTGCTGTCGTTTCATGTGACCGTCACACTGACGAATGATTCCTATTGCACATGTGTGCAGATTCTTTGGGGTAGCCTCTGGCAATTCACTACTTCTTCTGACTACATTTAATGGACTCTGAACCCACTAAGCCTCTTTCTCAGCTCAGCTCAGCTCTTTCTCAGACTCCGTTTTATCTCTCTTCTGGTAAACCATCTGGTCTCACTGTGCTTGGTGCTAAGGAGGATTCTTCTGGATTTCGAAACTTTCGCTGAACTTTTGGGTGTTTGTTGTCCGTTGTGATGATTACTGGTAGATAGCGTTGCAAGGAGAAACTTCCGCGTAATGTTTCGCAGCATAAATCGTATTCCATGAATGCCTGTTTTTTCTCGGTGTGTTTAGTTTAAACTCTAATAAAGTACCAAATCGTAAAATCAACATATTGCTTTGTTGTACCATTGAGTGTAGTCTGGCCACCAGCACCTCGACTGAGGATAACGGGTACAAGGAGCAAACGCGGGGCTGCTGTACCATTGTTGGTAGATTACCTGGGCAGTAACTTCTTGGTTACATACGCCAAGCAGGGGAGTTGGCTTAGATGATTTCACTTGTAAACACCCTGTACAGGCCTGGCCAGCAAGGTAGCGGGGTAACTAATGTGTATGGCGTTTTGTTGAGAAACCGCATATTGGCTACATGCCATTTCTCTACCAATTCCGTCCATAACGTTTTCAAATTCCTCCTTAAGGAAATCATGTTACCCAATAGATCTTTCAAGATGGTCCCTAACGCTTCTAAATTGCATCCAACGGATGCAAACGCTCCTAAATTACCTACTATTCATTGAGTGACTAATCTCAAATAAGTACGGTAGCACGGATTCGAAGGACCGTTTTGTCGCCCACAAAACGCCGCTGTATCCGAAGACCGTTGGTAGATGTGTGGCTCCTACCTCTTATTAGTGTTAAATTGGCGATTCGGCTTTGTGGCCAGTAGTCATCAACTTTGTTCATTTGCCCTTCACTGCAGGGATGAGAGTGCCGGTGACCAGATATCCCTTCGCATTAGTTTTTACGCAGTGTTGTATGAATCCTTGTGGTATGTAATGGGGATCCAGGACCCCTCACGTTCTGAGATGCTTTTTCCTCTCACTTGCAAAACGGACGAAACTTATTCGCAGCCACTTCTATAAGATCGGCATTCCTCCGTACTCAACCTTGAGACGCATTCACTGACATGCAGGTCCGTTGCAGTGAGAAACCACTGGCTGATCAAGTTTTTCAGTTGACAATTGTGTGGACCGTTTGCTGTACTTTATAATAAATTTCGAAAAGTCGGCGAGTTGGCGCCTGCGTGGTGACACATTTAAGGTCGTCAGCCAAAACCCCAGACCCTGGTGCAGAGCAGTGGGAATGCGGCAACCGATCATGAAATAGGTAAACGTGACCTAAATGTATGCAACTTTCAGCTTAGCCGAACTAAAGATTAGGTTTGTCAGACCACTAGCTATTGATCATCCCGGTGTCAGTAGCATTCAAGACACTCGAGTGCACCACTGATTGCAGCGGAATGGATGGGAGCGATACATGAACCATCGCATCACGTTCTAGTTTAGTCTCGTTGCGATTGGAACGTGCTACCAGTGTTTGTCACCGAAAGTTATGTTGCTAAAATGGATGACTGCCTTGATGGATCACTTTTTGGATTAACCTCTGAAATCAACAAGTGTGGACATCTCCAACAAACGTATTGCGTCTGACTGGCATCTCCGTTCACAGTGGTGGGAACTTCTTCCTGGCACCGGCTGCGTTGCTGATTGCTAACGCCCCTTACGTGACATAGTCGAATAGCAAATAGTTTTGATACCACATCCTACTGCTAGTTTACACTTTGATGCGTCCACTGGTTTCTGCTCGATTCTGCCTGTTTTTCTGGAAGTATTCTCATCATCATCATCGCTCGTCTCGGAAAAGGAACCGAGGGCAAAAGTCGACCTATAAGGGTGACTTTTGTTGAAGAGACAAGTCCTAAGTTAATATTGTCGCGCATTAATAGGCCGAAAGGTCTAAAGATGCACGTGCATGCTGACTTAGACCCAGCAGACAGAGAGAAACTCAAGTCTGCGATGATTGAACTAAAGCGACGCACGGACGATGGAGAAACAAATCTCAGCATTGTAAATTTTCGGATAGTCACTTGGATTCCTCCGCGAATCCGGATCAACAAGTTTCTGATGCTTCAGGCGCGTCCAGCGGTTCCTACCGCAGCCTGCGCATAGCCTTTACTAACGTCTGCAGTCTGATGAACAAACGCGATGAGCTTTGCTACTTTGTAACCCCTCAGCGGCCAGACGTATTAGGCCTTACTGAGACATGATTAAACTCCGAAGTAACCGCCCAAGAAGTGGAAATCAGCAGCTTCTCGTGTTTTCGCTGTGATAGACCATCAAATGATCGCGGTGGCGTTCTGCTTTACATAAGGTCTTCCTTGTGTGAGAGACTAGTGAGCACCTACCGAAGCGCTGATGGTCTATGTGAGCAGTTATGGTTTTCGATTCATCTCAGACGCTGCGAGTTGCTCGTGGGCGTGGTATATCGCAGTCCACTGAGCCGCTGCTTGAACTGGTTGCCGCATGTCCGCAACCACATGAGTCGTCAGATGTTCCTACTCATGGGCGACTTCAACTTGCCCCGAATACAGTGGCCTGAAGCTGAACTTCTCCCCGGCCACTGTGAAGTCGAGAGGAAGTTTGCGGAGTTACTATTTGAAACTGGGACCACACAGCACATCAGCCAACCGACACGCATTACTGCGCGCGCGGCTCCATCATGCTTAGACCTGCTGTTGACTAGCTGTGAGCAGCGTGTGCATAACATTCAAGTCTTAGAGCCTCTGGGAGCGAGCGACCACTCAGTGATCATAGGCAGCATGGAACTACGATTGCCGTATTCTCCCCCACTGGAGCCAACCTTCAACTATTGGAAGGTGGACTTTAATGGCCTCATTCGAGCAGCGAGCCAGACGGACTGGTCTTTACCACAGGATTCATCTATTGAAACCTGTTGGACTATCATTAAAAAGGGAGTGAAATCGTTGTGCGCCAAATTTGTACCCCTCAAATTTCGAAAAGTTGGGCCAGTCAAACCACATTGGTTCGACAAAGAGTACAACAAACTGGCCCGACGACGACGCAGACTATGGAACAAGTTCGTGTTATCTGGCTCTGATGAGGACTACAATGCGTATAAGGTACAGCGAAATCGCTGCAACGACGCGAAAACAAGAAAACGCAGAGGCTTCGAAGAGGAGCTTGCAATCGCCGCAAAAACTGCTCCTAAGAGGATGGTTGCATACGTGAAGCGGCGCCTGAGGCCTGTAGCCAATGTGCCAGTGTTGGAAGGCTCCGATGGACAGCACCTAACCTCGAGTACAGATCGTGCGTCCGCATTGGCGACGCACTTCGCCTCCGTATTTGCAAGGGACCAAGTGTCTGTAACGAGTTCGACGAGTACCGCTCCAGCTGAACTTAACAGCCTGGACTGCAATATTGAGGATGTGCGCAAGCTTCTAGCAAATCTTGACGGGACAAAGCCTGCTGGGCCAGATGGTATACACCCACTGATCCTCAAGTCCCTATCGGCCATCATCGCGCCTTCTGTAACTGAACTGTTTAACAGGTGACTATCTACTGGACTGTTACCAGACGACTGGAAATGCTCAGTCGTAAAGCCTATACCGAAAGGTGGTAACCCAAGTAAAGTGAATAACTACCGGCCGATCTGCCTGACTGCTGTTTTGGCAAAGACGCTCGAGAAGATCGTGAAGAAGAACCTTCTGCAGCTTCTCGAGTCGAAAAACCTGTTGACCTCCACACAGCATGGTTTCATGAAAGGTCGCTCGTGCATCACCAACCTACTGTTGACAAGGCACGAGTGGTTACAAGCGATGAACCAAGGCCATTCAGTCGATGTCATTTACATTGACTTCAGTAAGGCTTTTGACACGGTTAACCATGCAGTGCTCCTTGACAGGCTGAGAATGTACGGTGTTGGTGGTTCGCTACACAAATGGATCAGAAATTTCCTTGTGGATCGGAAGTGGAGAGTCCAGGTGGACAACCATCTAACGGACTGGTATCCATCGAGCAGCGGCGTGCCCCAAGGCACTGTACTGGGGCCGATATTGTTTCTGATCCATGTAAACGATGTGCCTAAGCTACTCCAATCACCATGTGCGTTGTTCGCAGATGACTTGAAGGTGTGGAGAGTAATCCGCACACTCAATGACTGTGATTTACTTCAGCAGGATCTCGACAGCCTCTCAACATGGTCTGCAGAGGTTAACCTTCCGATCAACCCTGCTAAGTCGCAATTCATGAGGTTGGGTAAATGCGAGCACAGCCGAACGTACACAGTGGCTGATCAACCGCTGCATCCCGCGTCTTTCGTGTGCGACCTCGGTGTGCTCTCACGCTGCGACCTAAAGTCCATTGACAACACGAATAGGCTGTACCAAAACAGCCTTCGGATGCTTTGGGCGCTCAGGCGCAGCTTCAGCACTTGGTCCGAAGAGATTGCCGCTCGCCTCTTCGTCTCGATAATACGACCAATGCTAGAGTACGGCTCTCCCGCATATTGTCCCATCACGCTGGGCGAGGTAGAAAAGCTTGAGCGGGTGCAGCATGTAGCCACTAGGCTGATTCCCAACTTACGAGGTATGCCATATGAAGACCGATGTAAGAAACTAGGGCTGTACACCCTAGCATATCGTCGGCTGAGGGTTGACCTAATCATGACGCACCGGATATTACATATGAGTGATTACCCCATGTTGAGAAAACTGCTTCATCTGCGCACACCAAGCTGCACGCGAGGACACCGGTACAGAGTCATCGCACCGAAGTTGAAACGGGTAGCTCACCAACTCTGTTTCGAACGTAGAGTGGTGAATACCTGGAACAACCTGCCGCAGCCGGTAATAGAGGCGAATCCAGTGGCCGAATTTAAGAAGCTTCTAGACAAACACTTTGCAGAGGCAAAATATAAAGAGCGGAACGATAATTAATACGTTAATGTCCAAGAGAGACAATTGATGCAGCTACACAGAGTATGCTCTACTCGCTGCTTCTAATCAATATCAGTATCAATAATACGACCAATGCTAGAGTATGGCTCTCCCGCATATTGTCCTATCACACGGGGCGAGGTAGAAAAGATTGAGCGAGCGCAGCATATGGCCACCAGACTGATTTTCAATTTACGTGGTGTGCCGTACGAAGACCGGTGTAAAAAAACTAGGGCTTTACACCCTAGCTTATCGTCAACTGCGGGTTGACCTCATCATGATGCAACGGATATTACACCTCGGTGATTAATCCATGTTGAGGCCGCTGCTTTATCTGCGCACACTAAGCAGCACATGATGACACCGGAACAAGCTTGTCGTACGAGATTTGAAGCGGGTCACTCACCAACTGTTTCGAACGTACAGTGGTGAATGTATGGAACGACCTGCCGTAGCATGTAGTTGAGGCAAAGTCGGTGTCGGAATTTAAGAAATTCCTGGACAAACACTTTTGCCGATATAAAATATATCGAGCGGACCCTAACATAAAGGATCGTGGTCCCTGAGTGACATTAAATGCAGTCACACAGAGATACCACTTCTTGCTGCTTCCGACCAGTAATCAGTAATCTCGGCGAATACCCCATGTTGAAACCGCTGCTGTATCTGCGCACATCAAGCAGCACACGAGGACACCGGTACAAGTTTGTCGTACCGGATTTGAAGCGGGTTGCTCACCAACTCTGCTTCGAGCGGAGAGTGGTAAATATTTGGAACAACCTGTCTGCAGAGATAGTCGAAGCGAAGTCGGTGCTGGGCTCGAACTTTACCGACTTGAGATTTCAAGAATGATCACCATCATACTAGGTTGATTTGCTTGAAAATAATAGACGCAGCTACACAGAGGCATCTCTATTCGCTGCCTTTTCTCAGTATTCATCATCATTGTAAAGACTATATGAAGCCTAGACTATGTAGTCGCACGAGATGGGGCAAGAAACTGTAGGCAAGTAAACTTATACTATACGCACGGTTTGGGCAGAGAAGTTAAAATGTAAATTCCTGTTACCGTGGTTCTATAGTAAAACTTAAATACAGTAATCACCTTACGAATAGGTTTGCAATCGTAATGGGAAAATGCAGGAAGTAGAGGACGTGCGGAAGCGTGGCAAAACTGTACAGCGTAGCAGTTTGCTAATCGACAGACTGTCAAACATGAATGCCTGACCTTGAGGAATCAAGGATATGCCAATAATGCGAAGTGAAGACGCAAAATGCTTCGTAATTCAAGTGTTAGAAGCAAACATATATAGAATTCTGTAAGGATATAAGTGAAGGGTTTGGGAAAAAGAGGTTTATGTCCACAATAGGTAAACCAGTTTGGCTGAATACTCAAAGTTCTCTTTGAACTTTACAATCATCATCATCGTCGCGACCACTATGAAAGCAAATTCACCGGCGCTTTCCATTGGTGTCATTAAGATTACTAATCTTGAATAAGTAAGGTAAGGTAGTTCTATCCAACGTATTCTATAAATTTGGTAAGAGTTGCGAATCCAGTCCGAGCCTACAGTCTATGCGTTTACCCGATCCCCTTTTTCGTTCCACAGAGTGCAATTTGAAGCTATTCGACAGTCGTGCATTCGCCAATCAACTGATGGAATGCATCTCACGCAACTACGAATCGGTGTTCGCTCTGACCCATATGTGCGCAATCCGGATTAGTTTCGTAAAGGGTTGGGGCGCCGAATATCGGTTAGTTTCGGATGAATTGTCTATATTTTGGTTTGTGTTGTTATGACTTCAGTCGAATTTTATTGTTACCTCTGGTTTGCACTCAAGGAGTACCGGCTTACTGTCTCTGTGCGGTTTTCACTGTCTCAGTTGCCACGATCTATAAACTTAGTTTGTGAACCACCAAGATATTATGACACCGGTCTGAACGGGTAGCTGAGTCATTCCGATACACATTGGTTATTCGGATGGCATTCCGAATGGTGAACTCATTCTTTTCTCTAATTCTCTGTTTCGTTTAGCACCCTAATTGCTTCGATCTCTTCCAATAGGATTCGATGGCCCTATGCGTGGGACTTCTTTCAAATAATACCCTATCATTCGTCTTCGGAATGCGTACCCTGTTTTACCCACGTCTATTTTCCCCACTTTATATGGTATATACATAATATAATGCAATAAATTGTCGCTAGTGTTAGTGGGTTACCGAGCACTAAGTTTTTTTTACTGTTAACGAAAAATCGAATATAGCTACCCAATGTGTTGACTAGGGAGGTATCAACAGGCTCCCTAGCGGACGCGTGCGACAAAATTGTGTAACTCGGAGCGCAATTCAACACCCACGTCCGCATCCTGAATTACAATTGTTCTTAATAACCATACTTTTTGCTTTTCCAGTCGGCAGACGATAACTAGCACTCCCTGCTGGATCGAAATTCATTTGAACGGTCCGCTAAAATGGTTGGATCGCGTGCTCCGTCAGATGGGATCTCCCACGCTCCCCTGTACGTCCGTCAGCTAAAGGAAAATTGCATCGAGCCTGCCTACCGCCGCAGCCCATGCGTGCACTCACACCGATCTCCTTTCCCTCGAAACACCGACCGTTTCATCGTGTCTTTGTGCATACAGAGGCCCCCCGTGAATTCGTCATCACTGTGCTTCGCCTTTACTCCTGCCATCATCTGTGACCGACCTTTCTTTGTCGTGCTCCATTTTGTACGGCATTTACGCTCGGTAGTACAAATGCGCACGACTGGGCAAGTCCACCTGCCTCTTGTGAGCGAAAGCAAAACGTGTCAGATCCTTATTTTTCTTTTTTTCTCATTTTCTACGTCCATTGAGCGCCAGGCTTTTGCACATTGTAACACTGCCATGTGTACTCCAATTATGACAGCTGTACAGACCTGATTCACCGGTTCTTGCTTTCTCTGTGCGATCTCATCACACGCTTCTGCTCCTCCCGTTTATTCGCTACTTCCCGATCCAGTGAGTAGTTGTCAAATTTGTTTTTGTCTCTCGTCTGTATGTAGATGTGCATCAACTTATTCTGATAGCTACAGCTCATTGCATCGGATACATTCAAAACGGTTGGACAATCTCGTGAATACATGTGATGTCCCCTACGAGGTTACTCCGAAGCCTACGAATACAAATCTCATTTTGTACCCTTCACGACTTCTTCCTCAGTTTGTTCTCATACAGCGAAGACCGTATAGGGGTGAGCGTCCTGTTCTTTTCTATCTCGTGAACATAGTGCGCACTGCTACCATCTACAGTCTTCATTTGTGCAAAGTGTAGTTTATCTCTCGGCCCACAATCTCGCGACATACTTCTCATGCGGTCGACTACTGCTTTGGTCTTTATTTTGCATATGGTTTGACGAGACCGTTGCGTAACACAGTTTCAGAAAAGGAGAATAATGAAACTTCACCGTTGCGAATTCAGGGGACACTTCGGCACCATACTGGGCTAAACTCTCCGAGTCTAACACACTTCGGAATAAGCGACGATTCAAAAGAAACAGAAAAGAAACAGAATGAGTCGTTTGGCACTGCACAAAGTCTCCTGGACGTGGCGGACAGGACAGACTTGGATAAAAAATGTGCCAAAGTGAAATGTCCTTGTCTCAAAAACTCTAACCTGCTACTCCCTTAGGGCTAGCAACATCACACTGGATTCGAATCACCTATCCTCATTCTCCCAAATAAACATACCGTTCCTGAACCGTGTGTTATATACCTTGCACCTATCTGAAACGATAGGTTTGTCTCAACGACGACGTCCACATGTGTCCAGATTTTTCATTCGCGACCTAATGGTCAGATCACTAAGACCGAATAGGATGGATGCGTTGCGAAAATCAGCATGCGCTCAAACTCATTTTTTCTTCTTCAGGCTAATTTAACGCTTGTGTCCCCATCCCACTGCTGTCAATCACTTTAATTGGATGTGTTATGGTCTAGGTATTCCTGCTGTCCACTGGCCATGGATGCTTCTGAGGCTGGGGACTAGCAATAATGCCCCTTCGTGTGCCGATTTTAGTCGTTCCGGTCATCACACTGATCACTTATCTGCAATTTTTCGTCTTGCTTGGCGAAGGTTAGGCTCGAAATCGGCTTTTAGAATGCCTCAGGATCCGTCCGTAGTTCGCTTTGATGTGAACCGGAAATTCGTTATCTTTCAATCTGTCGTCTATACACCCATGCACATTTGGCCGTTAACTGGAATTCATCGTAGCTGAACCCAGTCGAACAGTTGGGAGATAGACTGTCCTGTCATTACATTTGAAGTAGCCTGAATTCCACGGAACCCTTCTGATGAGTGTGTGAGCATTAAAAATCGCGATCATGTTCATGGCAATACACTGCGTTGAAACGAGCTATCATGCAACGATCTCAACAAAACGAGATCTTAACGTGGTGCGATGGTTTGCTTGTCTCAACAACCCATTGGACTATGCTGGGTAGTGCTTTCTGCACCTACAGAGTGGTCGGTGGTTAGGAGCCTGACAAACTCAGCTCCTGATTCTCCAAGTTGGAAATTGTAATGAAGACGGTGCCTTAGATATTTAGGCGGACTCCCTCTAATCTACTCTCAAACTTCCTTTGCCTTACGGTCAGAATTTTGAGCCAAAGACTGGTTTGGAACCCTAATCGTTCTACAGTCTATCCCTGGGCAACCTGACAGTATCTTGTCCACGTAGTACAAACAGTTTATTGCTATTGGAGGTGTTTCTGTGTTACTCCTCCCAACACTGACACTCCAATTGACCGGCTTCGTCTTTCTTTGGACTCATCAGTTTGAGCTGGGGCGGAACTCGAAGCCTAGTGGTTCACGGTTGTTGTCTTGATCACTAAGATCTGTGAGCAACGTTTGGCACAGCGGAAAGGAATTCAAGTTAAAGTACCCGCCGTGTGGTTGGATTGTGACATACAATCTCTTTTGGGGACCTCAGTCATTCCGACCATAAGGGCCGTATCCGCAATGGAGGTGTTCGGGTGTTGTTCCCCCCATGTACAACACCCAATATATTATCGCTTGTTTAGTTCCTTCAAATGGAACTCGTTCACGGATCTGGTTCGTTCGATGACTTGGGACAACCTCTTTCCATGTCCTCAACAAGCAGCGGACCTGTTTTATATTATAATTGCCTTCTGCATCGATTCAGCAGTGCCGCTAAAGTGTGTCCACCAAACTTACCATAAACTCGGTCGAAAAGTTTTAAAGGCAGCTTCACAACATTCGGCGGAGGTTCAGCCTAACTGCAGACTTTTCGCTCTCAATCCGGCAGTCAAAGATCATCGAAGAACTGAGGTGTCAGAATCATTCTACAAGAGTGTAGGGCTTTGAACGGCCATAGCAAAACAACTGAACTATCTAAACTATTCTGTGGTTCGCGTCGCAGCAACTCTTTCAATTTTATCATCATGTATGCTGGAGCATACTTCGATGCACCGGGTGATATATGTGAAGCTTTCAGCGCTTGTTTTTCCGGATCATTAGTTAATGAACCATCAGACGCCCCAGCGATTCTCTCACTCCGCACATCGGTGAAAGCCTGCACAATGGTGTTCACTATTGCGAAAATCATTGACCAAGTCTCTCGCTTATACTCCTCGACTTACGCAGGTGCTTCTGCATACATACGCCTGCATGTAGAATATGCAATGTAAGCATGTCAGCTGTGGCTGAAGCGGGGCCTCACGGTCACATCGCGCAACTAAAACTGCCAACGAATCGGACCACTTCCCTAAGAACAGCACCTGATTATTTTGGGAGTCTCCGGTGGACGCTATTGGCGTTTGCGTGGTGGGTCTTACCAAATCTTAAGCAACCCTAACCATTCGTGCTATTAGCTGCTAAAACAGCCATAACGATAGACTAAGAGGCCACCGTCTTAAACTGACGGAACAATACAGTCGGTTAGAGTGCATACGGAATTTCTTCACCTTACGTGTTTGCCACGTACGGAATTTACCACCAGAATCTGTTATTTCAGTTCCTACATTAGTGTGTTCATAGATCGTATCGACAATGCATTAACACACCTGAACCATACGCACACTCTGAGAAAAACTGTATTAACTCACAACCAGTTTTTATGGGAATCCCAAAAGTGGTGGCATTTCAAGTTGCATTAACCCATTTGTGGATGATTCAGACGGACGAAATTTTGCTTGGCAAGTTCACTGTTTTCGGTTGTTCTCTTTTATGGTCGTTTCTCCCCTTCCTTTGGAAACCCCCACGTACTATTCTGCGGGACATGTTAAGCCTAGTCTTTCTTATCCGCAATAAACCATTGAACATTGAAGGACCTGGTGGAATCCCCTCATGTTTAATAAAAGTGGTGGTAGCGACTTGCCTATACTTTCGCTCAACGTCTTTGCACTCACTTTTAAAAATGATGCTACTCAATGGAAGACTTCTGTTGTTATCTCGCGGCACGAAATGGGGCCGCTCACGAGGTTAGAAATTTTCGCATCTGTTGTAAACCTGCCTTCCTACTGCTGCTATTCTGCGCCTGTGAGACTACGACCGCCGGATTGCTCAATCACGTGCTCAACAAACCGACAGGATACAGAAGGCCAAGGCTCGGTAAACAGGGAGTCTATACTACACTGTAGGTCGGTTCTATTTGTTAGTGAATGAAACATACTAATTTCGGAATCGTTTGGCTCTCAGCCAATGTGAGTTAATTCCGTCCCACGGATTTTCCATATTGTGCAGAATGGTTCGCCTCCGTTGACTCGGGCTTGTATTTGCTGGCCAATCAGTTTACACTCGATTCCCAAATTTGGAAAAACAGTCGAAGGTCGTTCCACGCTCGTGCTGGTGACCTTCGCATTCAGCAGACAGCTCATGTGCTCATCGGTAAGCCTGTGCGCGACCTCGTATCTGGACATTGGCTCCGCTTACCTTTCTATTACCTCCCTCTTTGAATTGAATGCTCCTACCTATTTTCCGCACTTGGGCTTGGTCGTAGCTTTTTATCCTGGGGTCCACTTCTAGCCATCGCGGTTGCCTTCCTCTTCGACTTGGCCTGCATGTCACGTCGTGTGGCGTCTGTGCGACCGGCGGTGTTCTGCTTTGGAGATCAGTTCTGTTTTCTAAACCAAATGTATCCAGTGGTATGTCCCATTGTGGTGCCGCTGGTTCTTGATGTCTTTGAGTTTTGCCATGCCGCTGTCGTAGATGATTGATGTGTCTGGTCCACTGGTCCTTTCCGACCATTATCTCTTAAATAACATTACCCATCTTTCCGGGGTCTGGAAGTTCCGTGTATACACCAATTCGCCAGTCTTGAACGTGCGAAGCCTGTTATCCTGCCCCCTTCTCGGTTGTCCGTTACGTTTTCTAACATTTCTGGGAATCAGGCTATCAAAAGCCGTTCTAATTTTTCGTCCAAATAGACAATCAGAAGGAGATTTACCCCCCGGTGTGTTTGGATTCGGAGTGTTTCGATACATTCTCAAACACGGCTGGATTGCATCTCGTGACACCTTCGTTCCTTCCGCTTTGAGAAGAGCACGTCTAAAGGTATCTACAAACCGTTCGGCTTACCCATTCGATTGTGGATTGCTGGATTCCGTTTTGCATGCAAAATTCTCGGAACAATGTTGAGGTGAACTGGGTTCCGTTGTCTATAACCAGTATCTCAGGGGTGCCAAAATACTGGAACAGTTCGTTCAGCTCATTGATAGTGTGCTGGGCGACGGGATTTTGCATCGGAATCACGTCGGGCTATTTTGTGTTGGAATCAACAAAAGTCAAATAAGGTTGACCGTTGATTGGTCCCGCGTAATCCAAGTGGATTCTCTGCCACGGCTTCTACAACTCAGGCCAAGGGTACCACGAACATTTCGGAGATGCCTTTGCCGCTCGTTGACAAGATTCACAACTTTGGCAAAATAGCTCGATTTCTGCATCCACTTGAGGTCAATACACAAAACTTCGCGCCAGTGCCTTCATTCGGCTGGTTCCCAGATGTCCTGAATGAAACTGGTGTAGTATTCGCTTCCGCATCTTGGTACCACGACTCGGTCTCCAAACATTAGACAATTGTCAACGACCGAAAGGGATCCACGTCGATTAAAGAAAGGTTGTAACTCATTCGAAATTCTAACTTTAGGCCAACTGGACTGCACAAACCCTATCACTTTCAGCAAGATATCGTCTTGAGCTGTCTCTGCACGAATCGTGTCCGACGTTACTAACAACTCCCTTACACTGTCAACCAGGATGCGCTGAACTTCTGACTCGAATTTGACAGATGCAATCACGCAGTCATCGTTTTCCTTCAAGTGGGAACTGAGGAGGCGAGATAGAGCGTCAGCTTGGCCGAGTTGTCGTGTAGATCGGTATTGTATACTGAAATCATAAGCCAGCAGTACGGTTGCCCGTTTCTGTAACCGACTTGCTGTGAAAACAGAAATACCCTTCTTTGATCCAAATATCGAGAGTAGAGGTTCGTGGTCCGTGATCAGTTTGAAATGTCTACCAAATAGCATCTTATGAAACCGTTTCACTGCGAAAACAATCGCCAGCGCTTCCTTCTCAATCTGGTTGTAAATTTTCTCCGCCACTGTCAGCGACCGTGCTGTGTGTGCAATGACCTCTTCTCCTCCTGGGAACACGTGTGTAGAATCGCAGCTATGCAAAGGCGGAATGTCCAGAAAGTATAAGTTGACTGGCGAATTGCTTGGACTTTTTTGTAACTGTGCACATTCCGGAGCATGAGTTGCTGGGAAGGCAAGTGCGTTTATTTTGTCACAATGAACCATGTTTTGTACCAGAACAATTCATGTCCGCAATCCGAACACTGTTATGTGATATGATACACTTGCTCCTTCCACCTGTTCTTACAACCACACAAATACCTCCTGGGTCCTACTTAAATGAATGAGCAATGGACAGTGAATGACTGGTTGAGTGCCTCCTTCCTCCCCGCTCCATGTGTGTGTGTGCTGTGTCAATAAAACTCATTGGTGTGGCAGTCCTTCTGTGTTCTGAAGTGGGATCAACTGTGGGATCAGACTTGCCCCCAGAGGTATATGACAACGTGAGAAATGGCAGCACCTACCCCGTAATTGGAGGCGTCCGAAGCAACAACAGTTTGGGTTGAAATGGGTCAAAAATAAATCAGAACTGAGCGCTGCTTTAACTATATCAGGAGATTGTTGGCACTTTTTTGTCTATCGCCATTCTTTCCCTTTCATCAGCAACTCGTTCAGAGGACCTCTTGTCTGATGTAGACTTGGTATGAAGGCACTATAATGACTTATAAGACCGAGAAATGTACGAAGTTTGGCAACATCCCTTGGTGGTGGCATTTGCTTGACGGCTTTTATATTAGCGGGATCAGGACGTCGGTCATATTTGTCAGTGAACCCGAGAAATTTGACACTTTCCGTCAGGGGATTGCATTTTTCCGCTCTTAACCGGAAGCCAGCTTCTTCTAGACGAGTGAGCACTTGTGGGCCATACCCCATAATCACTGCGTCATCTAGGTATACTGCGACCCCACGGATATCGTTCAGCAGCGTATCCATGATTTGTTGAAAAATGGAGGGAGCAGTTTTCACTCCGAATGGCGGTCGATTGTACTGGAAAAGACCCAGATGTGTGTTGACCGTCAGTAGTGTACTGCAGTTCTCGGCTACTGGAAATCGTAAGCATCAGCTAGATCGAGTTTCGCAAACCATCTTCCACCGTTAAGCTTGGTGAACAAATCTTCAGGTATAGGCAAAGTGTACTGGTAGTTCTCCAACATGGAATTTAAGCCGGTTGAAAAGTCAGCACGAGTACGTACCTTGCCGTTTCCTTTGTTTATCACAACGATGGGTGCCGCTCATTCTGAGTAATGTACGCGCTCGATTATGCCTTCCGACTGCAACCGATTTAACTTAGACTCCACTCTTGATTGTGTTGCGTACTGCACTGGACGTTTTGGTCTAAAAACTGGTCTGGCGTCTGGTTTGAGGTTCAGCTCAGCTCTGGCTATCCGGCAGCATCCAATACCGGGTTGGAACAAACTTTCCTGGCGTCGCTTCAGTTCTGCAATGTGACTGTAGTTAGAGGCTCATACTCTGCGACTCTGCGGGTTTCTCGACTTGTAGTTTCTGGCGTTATAACTGTGAATTGACTGGTCAAGTACTTTCAATTCCTTCATCCAATCGAGACCCAGCAAATTCAATCCTGGTTGGTCTGTCACAAAACAGGTTGTACGAATGTGCTAATCACGGAAACTGAGCTGACAATGCAACTCTCCGCCGGATGCGTTTCGTGCTGTTTGGTCAGTGTGGACAAGCGGTGGTCGCCCCAGCATACACCATGTGTCCCGACAAATCAAAGTGATGTCTCACGCAGTATTCAGCTGCAGCTTAACTTCTTTATCATTGATCTTCAACATTGTAAACTTAGGCCTGCTGAGATGGTCAACCTTGAAAGTCGCCGTCAAAGTTTTGGCCTTGTTGTGACATCGGAAGCGCATCGGAATTCGACGACGTATTCCGCTCATTGTTGGTCGCTTCGCAAGACTACACGACGATTTGTGTCCGCGCTTACCACAACGATTGCAAATGTGATTTCGGAACGGGCAGTTCCGACCAAAGTGCCATTCCCTGCAAAACCAACAAGCAAAAGAGGGTTTAGAATGTGGTGAACTCACATGAACCGATTCTTTCTGAGGACTTTGGCCGACCACGCAAATGATGTCCTGGCTACTCTGGATGGATGACTGTTGGATCATCGCAGCATCATGCTTCAAGTTCATCAACCGTTGGCATTCGTTCGTCACTTCCTGCAGTGTGATCTCGTTCAATTCTGCTCAGTACTCTTGTTCGTGCATCAGCATCTTTGGTTGTTTGAAGACCACAGACATAAATAAGGCACTTGCACTAATCAGATGTCATCTTGTGAAACAGTGACCGTTCACACTCACGATTTCCGCGACTCGAGTAAGTAACCTAGTTTTCGTCGTCTCGCTTGGTCATTGTCAGGCACTTGTATCGGATATTGAATAATAACGACTACTCTCCAAATATCTGGGACAAAGTAGCAACCGCTTCATCGAATGTTAAATCACCGCTCTTTTTCGGCAAGATGAAATTCACAAACTTTTCATACTCGGCAGCACCCAATTTCCGCAGCATGAGGCGAACTCTCTTGTCCTCTGAAACACCGGCTAAATCAACACGAAACAGGTTTTCGTATGTATAGAACCACGATTCAAAGGTACAACGGCATCGGCATCGTAACGGAACCCACAAACTTGCTAGGTCAAAGTTTCTGCTGAGGGGCAACGTTCACTCGTTCCTGTTACCGAGCCTGCTTGTAGTGACAGATTCTTGGTCAAAGTTTCGATCAACTTGGCCTGTGCTTTCTCAAACTGCGTCTGCTGTTGCTGCAACAGTCTGCATTTGTTCAAAACTGACTGACATCTTTGGGTTCTTCTGACTCCTGTCGCCACTGTCGTAAAGCAGCCTACGTCCTGCTGCACTGCTGCTATTCTGCACCTGCGAGACTACGACCGCCAACTGAACTGATCTCTAAAGTGCTCCGCCCAACGAGCCATGCAGTGTTCCTTATTGTGAATCATGGTATCTGCGCTGTAATTCATTGTCTCATTGGCGCCTGGTTTCCTGGGACCAGTGGTGTGGATCAGCCGGAAGAGCTTGCGGTAATTGCCTACTGCTCCTGCGTCCTTCATTTCTTAGGCCCTACTGGTCCACCAGACTTCCTTGTCATCAGAAAACTCCGCTATACTTCTTGCCTAATGGTCTGTCTGGTTACATTGCGCTGAGAGCCATTTGGGAGTTTTCTTCTATTCCAACAGGTTCACCGAGCATTCGGACATCCAGCGACTGGTCCGGTGACGATTGATAGTACCACAAGCAGATGCTCCTGCGTCGTGCATGGTGGCTGTGATCCTATTACACCGAAGCCCAATGTCATTAGGGCAAGAGAGCTGGCATGCGTAACACGTTGCCGAGTCATCGGAGCCTGGTGCGTGAAATAACGGTGCTGAGCGGTTCGTTTCTTTTTCCTGTGCAGTAAAAAGGCATCGAACACACTCGTTGCTTAGACGGTGTTCTCACCAGATGTGAGCCAAATTGCGAAGGCACCAGTGGTCGAACGTAACTAGCCTCTTTATGTCCGTTGATTTAAGGGGCCAGGTATCACAACCGTACAATAGGGACGCACCAGCAGTGGGATGTTTTCGGTTATCCGCCCTGCTGTATGCAGCAAATAAGACGAGCCTTGATAAGCTGCGTGATGGCCGATGCAGGTTGTTATTGCATGTAGTCATTGTTGTACGTGGGCTGAGATATTTCTAGGGCGCTCAAAAGCCCGTCTGCAAGGCAGCGGTTGTGGTAATCATTTGGTTTTACAGAAATGGATGATATCCCATTTCAACCCCCAACCTAGAGGACCAAGAGTCTGAGTTTGTCTGATGTTTAACCATTGTCCATGGTAGGAGTAGCTCTTAAGGGGTCGGGACATCACCCAGCATAAGTCAATGGTTCGAGGTGGTACGCAAACCGTCGCACCATGCTAAGGTGCAGTCTCGTTGTGACGGACTTTTCATAAAACAGTCCTGGACATTCTCAAGAACGTTGGTCAAATTTCGCGTATTTGATTGGACAAATGCATACATACAAGGCAATACATATGTTTTGTGAAGCCATGTGCGAGATTCCATGAGAAAGAAATGATAACATATGTATCGATTGTCTTCATGGTCTTTGAAACTTGAATCTCAATGTTCGGAAAATTTGAAGGTAACTGAATATCGCACGCCCAAGTCGCGAACTACCGTGCATTGCGAAATGTACGACAGGATATTACACTTGTTTACGGCACACGACATTTGCCACAGTTAACACCAGGACTCAAGTGCAGATGTCATCCTGAATAAGGCGTACGGCGGTTCGTGTATTCGCAAGTTTTTGTGAGCAGACGACCTTAAAGTCATCAGCAAAAAGGAAAGTTGTACCATGCCTTATTGTCCGAAATAAGTCGTTGACATATATGGGAAAAGAAGTGGACAATGGAATTATTTCACTGGTGACTGTTTTCGGTTTGGAGAGTCACCGATGAGCACCACCTGCTATCTTCCAACTACATATGAGGACAGCTAAGAAAATATAGACTGTCCACTGTCTATTGCTTTCAATTTGTTAAACACGTTATCAAAAGCGTTGTGCATGCTCAACCGTTGTGTGATTTAAGAACTCTGAGTGGCATGTTACGCCGGATCGATCTTGCATAATACCGTGCTGCGAAATGTTTACTTTGGCCACATTTTAGAAGATAAGTAATTCAAAATTCACTATTCTTTCCATTATTCTGAATACAATTAGTGTGTAAATGATGAGGTGAAGGTTTCTAAACTCGCTAGCGCCCCATTTCGTGCCGCGAGATAACAACAGAAGTCTTCCATTGAGTAGCATATACTCCGTTGTTAAAAGTGAGTGCAAAGACGTTGAGCGAAAGTACAGGCAAGTCGCTACCACCACTTTTATTAAACATGAGGGGAGTCCACCAGATCCTTCAATGGTCAATGGTTTATTGCAGATAAGAAAGACTAGGCTTAACATGTCCCGCAGAATAGTACGTGGGGGTTTCCAAAGGAAGGGGAGAAACGACCATAAAAGAGAACAACCGAAAACAGTGAACTTGCCAAGCAAAATTTCGTCCGTCTGAATCATCCACAAATGGGTTAATGAAACTTGAAATGCCACCACTTTTGGGATTCCCAATAAAAAACTGGTTGTGAGTTAATACAGTTTTTCTCAGAGTGTGCGTATGGTTCAGGTGTGTTAATGCATTGTCGATACGATCTATGAACACACTAATGTAGGAACTGAAATAACAGATTCTGATGGTAAATTCCGTACGTGGCAAACACGTAAGGTGAAGAAATTCCGTATGCACTCTAACCGACTGTATTGTTCTGTCAGTTTAAGACGTTGGCCTCTTAGTCTATCGTTATGGCTGTTTTAGCAGCTAATAGCACGAATGATTAGGGTTGCTTAAGATTTGGTAAGACCCACCACGCAAACGGCAATAGCCTCCACCGGAGAGTCCCAAAATAATCAGGTGCTGTTCTTAGGGAAGCGGTCCGATTCGTTGGCAGTTTTAGTTGCGCGATGTGACCGTGAGGTCCCGCGTCAGCCACAGCTAATATGCTTACATTGCATATTCTACATGCGGGCGTATGTATGCAGAAGCACCTGCGTAAGTCGAGGAGTATAAGCGAGAGACTTGGTCAATGATTTTCGCAACAGTGAACACCATTGTGCAGGCTTTCACCGATGTGCGGAGTGAGAGAATCGCTGGGGCGTCTGATGGTTCATTAACTAATGATCCGGAAAAACAAGCGCTGAAAGCTTCACATATATCACCCGGTGCATCGAAGTATGCTCCAGCATACATGATGATAAAATTGAAAGAGTTGCTGCGACGCGAACCACAGAATAGTTTAGATAGTTCAGTTGTTTTGCTATGGCCGTTCAAAGCCCTACACTCTTGTAGAATGATTCTGACACCTCAGTTCTTCGATGATCTTTGACTGCCGGATTGAGAGCGAAAAGTCTGCAGTTAGGCTGAACCTCCGCCGAATCTTGTGAAGCTGCCTTTAAAACTTTTCGACCGAGTTTATGGTAAGTTTGGTGAACACACTTCAGCGGCACTGCTGAATCGATGCAGAAGACAATTATACTATAAAACAGGTCCGCTGCTTGTTGAGGACATGGAAAGAGGTTGTCCCAAGTCATCGAACGAACCAGATCCGTGAACGAGTTCCATTTGAAGGAACTAAACAAGCGATAATATATTGGGTGTTGTACATGGGGGGAACAACACCCGAACACCTCCATTGCGGATACGGCCCTTATGGTCGGAATGACTGAGGTCCCCAAAAGAGATTGTATGTCACAATCCAACCACACGGCGGGTACTTTAACTTGAATTCCTTTCCGCTGTGCCAAACGTTGCTCACAGATCTTAGTGATCAAGACAACAACCGTGAACCACTAGGCTTCGAGTTCCGCCCCAGCTCAAACTGATGAGTCCAAAGAAAGACGAAGCCGGTCAATTGGAGTGTCAGTGTTGGGAGGAGTAACACAGAAACACCTCCAATAGCAATAAACTGTTTGTACTACGTGGACAAGATACTGTCAGGTTGCCCAGGGATAGACTGTAGAACGATTAGGGTTCCAAACCAATCTTTGGCTCAAAATTCTGACCGTAATACAAAGGAAGTTTGAGAGTAGATTAGAGGGAGTCCGCCTAAATATCTAAGGCACCGTCTTCATTACAATTTCCAACTTGGAGAATCAGGAGCTGAGTTTGTCAGGCTCCTAACCACCGACCACTCTGTAGGTGCAGAAAGCACTACCCAGCATAGTCCAATGGGTCGTCGAGACAAGCAAACCATCGCACCACGTTAAGATCTCGTTTTGTTGAGATCGTTGCATGATAGCTCGTTTCAACGCAGTGTATTGCCATGAACATGATCGCGATTTTTAATGCTCACACACATCAGGAGGGTTCCGTGGAATTCAGGCTACTTCAAATGTAATGGCAGGACAGTCTATCTCCCAACTGTTCGACTGGGTTCAGCTACGATGAATTCCAGTTAACGGCCAAATGTGCATGTTGCTAGCCCTAGTGTAGCGAGAACGACAAGACAGGGGGGTAGACGTTTATTGCACACCGAAAATGGGCACATCCGGGTCTCGCGCGCGCCATCGAATATCGACTAGCTTTCCGTCCCACCACGCAACACAGGTACGGATGTTAGAGACGAGCCAGTCCTTTCGCCTCGGGAGCTCTGACTTGGAAGATCCGCCTTCCTGTTTTCGCCTTGATCTCCGCTTCTCTGCACCCGATTTGGATCGGCCAGGAGTCGTTCGAGAGCTCTCGACTTGCTTGTTCTGGGCTGTGTCAATCGGCTCGGCCTCGGTCCTGTGGGCTGCGCTAGCGGCGTATTTGTCTGATTTATTGCGCTGTCTACATATTCCCGCTCCGTAGTTCCGGGCTCAGGCTCGTCGCTAGCCGTCTTTCGCGATCCGTTCTCAGCTAGCTCCGAAGAGCTCCCCAGAGCCATTCTTGGAAGCGGCCCCTCTACACTAAGGGAGTAGCAGGTTAGACTTTTTGAGACAAGGACATTTTTTGTCCAAGTCTGTCCTGTCCGCCACCTCCAGGAGACTTTGTGCAGTGCCAAACGACTCATTCTGTCTCTTCTTTTTCAGTCGAATCGTCGCTTATTCCGAAGTGTGTTAGACTCAGAAAGTGTAGTCCAATATGGTGTAGAAAAGCCCAGTTACATGAACCGGATTCCTCCACCACTAATTGTTTTTGTCCAGCTGCTGCGAGTAATCAGCAGGTTGGTAGTGCATGTGCGGTTCGACGAAAACCATACAGCTATCGTCCCATGACAATGCGCAATTGTGACCAGCTATCAGAGGCGGTATTTTCCTCCGCGATAGTAAGCATGGATGACAGGTTCACTGGGTGGCAGCTTGTATTTTCAACACGACCTCTTACTTTATCAGTACAGACGATACTGCATTTATGAGGTTATTTCCCAGATAACACTGAGGATCAAGTAATATATGTGGTTGATTCAAACGGATATCATATGCTCCAAGGTAACATGTTTATTAAGGCTAGTTCATTATGAAAGAGATGTTGGTTGATGACAATTGTAAAGCAGTAGAAGGGGTGCGGGTTAGAGCTTCACTGTTGGGTCACTTAGTAATATCACATGCGCAGTCTCAAGTTAGACCGCTAGAATCTGTTGAAGCAAGCCTCGCTCAGTTCCTCATTTGGCCCCGACAAGTGTATGCCAAAAACGTTGAATGGGATATAATTTAATCTATCAAAGAATCCGGGTCACATGAAAAAGAGGTAACGGGACTGTAGCACATAAGGATTTCTGGATAAGTTATTTCTGGAAAAAATGTTGCCCTGATAACAATGTTCTTGGTACCAGTAATAATAATAAATCCAGCACAGCGTTAACGTCCACAGTGTGAGGCGCGTGAGTAGTAGCGAATGAGGTAACAAAGTTGGAGGGGTGATATATATATATATATATATATATATATATATATATATAAACGCAGATTGTACTCAGCGTCGAGCGTTTGAAAGTGGATAAAGTATCTACAAAATGCTAAAATGGCATGATTACGGCGGAACCTAAGTTATCAGTTGATGGGGATAAAGCTTGGACAATCGTGTTTTGTCAAAAGATCACACTAATGTTGCAGAGGAAACAAGTGACCGGGAATAAGAGAAAAAATGCAGAGAGCGTTCGGAGAGCAACAACAGAAGAAAGACAGGTGCATAGTGGTGAACGAAAATGACAAGCGAAAATCAATCATCGCATGTCCTTTGATTGCTGAGCGGAAGCGCAGAGAGGGACGTCAATAGCAGCGGGATTCTCACAGGCGGTATCGTGGCTCGTCCGTCGCTTGATCTCGGACAAATGGCGATAGAGTGCGGATGCGTCCTCGTATACTTTTCTGGAAGCGGTGAGTAGTGTGAGAAAATAAACCACAGCCAGTTAGGCAATAAACACAGAATGAGCAGTGAAATAGACTTAACCGAAGACTGGGTGTGATATGTTCGGGGAAGGCAAATGACAAATTACTAAATGGTATCGCATCGAATAGAGTTAGTGTGTGTTTAAATCAAACCACATGGAAACATCAAAGCACTTGCAGTGCACTGTCGGACTTATACCTTTGACCAGTGACCGATAAAGGAAAGGTCCACACTGAAAGTACCAAGATGAATAACATAGGTTCGCTCGTTATTCGCGCAGACATCCGAATCCCAGCTTAAATCCTCCCTCGCCAGTTGAGCAACCCAAGAACGTTGTCCCTAGGTTTTGTTTATCGTTTCGAAATTTTCCACCTAGCTAGCCACTTTAGCCTTGTAAATAAGATACGACCCGATTCACTTTCCAGACAAAGAATCTCATTCCACATTGATTCCTTAAGCGCTTGCGCCATATGTGAGACGGATCAACACGCAACACTAACACTCACTTCCATTTGCTTACGATTGAAGTTTGCGATGTCTTTGGAAAACAAGTTATTACCTGAATTGAATTCATCAGAGGATAACTGTAAGCTTCGCAAATTAATGGTTAGATATTTTTATACTGAAGACAATACGACTAGTATAATGTTGAAAGCAATCAACTGGAATGGGTTGCGGTGAATAATAGGATATCTGCGGTTCGACATTTGGTCCCCATGGTTAGTGGGCACCGTCTGAAAACAAAATATCATATTTTATCGGTGTACACACCTATAAGCTGGGAGTCGTCACATGACAAATATCCTGACATTTATCGTCTATCATCCAGATGGTCATGAATAACCGACTTACACTCGTAGCATACGGGTATCGAACAAAGTTTAGTAGGATAGTTAGGGGTCGGGGTTTGAAAGCTTTGTAAAGACGATCGATTTCAGTCAGTGTATGTCGGATGCGACTAATACCCTGGCAACACAAGCATTCAGCAGAAGTGTACAGTTTCCTGACTGGCCCGGAATATCGTTGAGTGTTGGTAACCTATGAGATTGTGAGGTGAGGTCCTACTTGAACTCCCATTGTACAAAGCGGTGGTTCGGCCACACTTAGAGTATTGTGTACAGCTTTGGGCACCTTATTTTCGAAAGGATGTAGCTGGCTTAGAGACGGTACAAAGACTGGCCACCAGAATGACTGAAGGCCAGCGTGAGAAGTCGTATGTTGACCTCCTGGACTGTTTAGGGTTGTTCTCATTGAAACGACGCAGACTAATGTGAGACCTGATAGAAACGTTTAAGATTATGAAGGGTCTCAGTGGAATTAAGCCTACCGATCTCTGAAATAGCTACGTCGGACCACCTGCGGGGACACCATGTGAGGCTTATGAAAATTTCCACTAACCGCTTAGTACGTAGCTGGAATTTACTTCCCCTGCACTGGTGGAATGTAATACTGCAAAAGTCTTAAAAAGGGCCTAGATATGTATTGGTCTACTTTGTTTTCGGAATTGCACTGAGATTAGCTTATTCCAATTAGTACCGATAGCATGTCATGAATAATTTCATGGAGTTATGAGACGTTCCTCTTACTCTTTTTGTTGTCTCTGCAGAACTGAGCCTTGAACGTCGAAGTGCCGGAGACCTTCGCTTGCTTACCGTCGCACGAAACGGGACGCTCGTTAGGCGGAGCCCTGTTTCGTCCTTGAAGATCTGACCTGACCTGTTAAGCGCGAAACAAGGCACCCAAACTCCACAACCTTTATGGCTATTCAAAGATAGGGGATATCTACCGGCGGCTCATTCAGCAGTTCTATTCAACATCGAGTGGAGGACGAAAAACGTCTTCAGGACAGGAAATGTCAACCGTCATCCTCTCTTCAAAAGTATCGAATCGCTAACATTTACCGCTCTTGCCGCTTGCCAAACAACCTCATCGTGGTGCCAGCTAGGTGGTTCGGGATTTTCCCGTTCCAGCAAATGGTTCGGCGGCAGTGTTCCAGGACGTGGTGGGTTTTCGCCTGGCAAGCGTTCTCCCTATAAAAAGCCACATATGTCCGTTTAACAACACTGTGACGTGGCGGACGTGACTATCCACTAAATAAAGTCACTGCCCCTTGCTTCATCCTGGCGAAGCATTGTATTCCAGCAACCTTATGCTGTACTTCTGGGGAGCATTAGGCCCCAGTTTGACAAAGGAACAAACGAAAGGCGTATGAACTGAGCAATCAGTCACCGGCTCCCAATGGGCGCGATTCCCTGAATTTGCTCCGCTGCCTTGCGGACAGGCTATTCAGCCAAAGGCTCGGGGTGGTGTCCCATAAGTCAACACTCTACTTCGGCTTGGGCAACCGGGTAGTATGTCGTCCTCTGAAGAAACCATGGACATTGTTGTGCTGTGTTTTATTGTACTGTTTCTGTACCTTCGTTTGAATCCCATGATTTCTGATGGCATTATGTCTGTTAGCAGACTTGAGTCAAGATTGGTCATAGGTGGCTTGTTGATACGCGGGAAAACCGGAGGCGTGAAAGTCGGTATCTGCTCAGGTGGACAATTCATAAACCATGTGTAAACACTTGGACAATTGCCAAAACAATACACACGACTTATCACAAAGGTTGCTCTTGGTTTGAAAACAATTATTGGTTCTGTTGACCGAATCTACACGTAGGGTTATCCATCACTGAAACCTCTATGCAGTGAATTTTTATGTCCAGTGGAGTACACAGAATGCTATCATTTGAATTCCCCACGTAGACAAATCTGCCTTCCATGCTTCATCCGCAGCAAAAATTCTACCGCATGTCCAACCTACATGGCACCCCGAGTTCGAATCTGACTTCAGCTGCTACTGATAAAACTAACTCACAGCACTGAACGGTTCAGCGGGAATTTCTTACCTTCGGATGCAATGCACTATGATAACGTTGACGTAATGATCTAGATATTTCATGAGGAGCTGCCAATAACGGCCTGCTTTAGGTAGGGAAAAAAGGTCGTTACACTTCAGTGGATTAAACGATTCCAAAGGCAGCAATCTAAAGCGCTGCCACAGTCAGGAAAATATTTACGCATGGGTTTGATTTTGTCGTCTAATGAGGACAGTACAGGATTTACGAGGTGGACCAAGGTTGCTGTGCTAGGTCATGCATCCACAACGTTCTTGAACACTTCGTTTTCATGAAATGACTCATCTTCATCTTCTGACAGCACATTCAGAATACAGTCAACCGGATCGCACGAAGTTGCTCTATCCTCGGAGGCATCATGCACGGGAGTATTCCCCTACGGATCAAGAGTCCAGGCATTCAACCTGCTACTACAGCAATCGTGCTCAGAC
Source organism: Dicrocoelium dendriticum (assembly GCA_944474145.2). Taxonomy (NCBI): domain Eukaryota; kingdom Metazoa; phylum Platyhelminthes; class Trematoda; order Plagiorchiida; family Dicrocoeliidae; genus Dicrocoelium; species Dicrocoelium dendriticum. The sequence goes on from OX104063.1 coordinate 94,362,615, forward strand.
AGAGGTGTACACGTCATCACTATTGGGTTACTTAACCAACTGTGTTGTGTTGAATAGAGAAATTTCTGAGGCGTCCAACAAACCCAAGGTCATTCATACACGGTATTTTCCAAGACAGCTACGGAAGAATTGTGATACATTGTTTGCCCGTCGTCAGCGTCCAACCTCGGCTTTCTGCAATGATCCCCGAATCGCATACATCGATCGATCAGATTGCTGAGTTTATTCTTATTCCGTCCAGCTCATTGAAGCACAGTCTGAGATAAAATTCAACAGGCATACTCAGCATCTCAAATATAGGTAGCCTACTTCCGTCTCCATCATTGAAAACTGCTGTAGCATCATAAACTGCGAGAGTTGGTCTAGGCCTTCCAACAAAACAAGCCCCTGGACATCTTTGCCAAATTAAATTAGAAAAACTCTCACTTGTATTTTGTGTCCGTCCATGAGCACAGTTTGTCAGTAAGGTCTCACTGGTGAGAGCTCCAAAGACAGGTCTTATGGCCCCACAGACATAGGAAGTGAAAGTATCTCTATCAAGATCTGTAGCAGGTTGATTGATTCTTGGAGGAACATCATTCTCCACAGTTGATATGGTAACGGTTCCTGTGCTCCTATATGGAGCGGTTTTCTTTTCACATCTGTGAAACATTGTTGGTATTTCTACGTATTGCAGCACCATAATGTCCTTGAATCTTTAGAGTTGCCTTTTTGTCAGACAGCCTCTCCCACCAATACCTCGAACACTCTTGCCATTGTGCGTAAAGGTTTCCTTCTTCAACTCATTTACCTTATTATTAAGGTGTCGCCCCATTCTCTTCTGCACATGCCCACAACATTCTAATTTTGCAATATCAATACCAGTATACACTGGTGGCTCTACATTTGCAACTGACGTGAATGATTTACTGTCTTCGTCTCCGAGAAGGGAAACATAACGCAAATCGTACAATTCTTCACTCCGCCTGAACCATTCTAACGCTCCAGCTGGCTCTATGCTGCCTACGGATTCATTGTGCTTTTTATCACAGTTCTGAACATGGGAAAGCTTCTATACCTAGAACTCGGCCTCGGTTTTCATATTCTTGCGTTTTGCACAAGAGTTGCAAGAATTACTCAGAACTGCAGTGTCCAGAACTTTTGAGTTGTATCCATCCACAATTGGAATAGTGACTACACTATTTTTGCTCTCGAATCCCGACTCCACGTCAAACAAGACAGATCCGATCGTATTTGTTGAGGCAACGGAACAAACCAACTCCAATCAAGCACTGCTCACTAGTTATGACAAGCAGGAGCCTTCTGACGCGAACAATCCGTTTCAGGTAGCCACGAGTAGGGACCTATAAGCACATGAAGTACTCAGAGTAAGGGCACAAACTTTAACTGCGGTAGAGAATGACCGTCTTCGTTCCTGTAGCCACATATAGAAAACGAAGAGAAATCCATTCTGGTGTCAGAGGTAACGCAAATGCACGAAGATGTAGTTTTCACAATACCTGAAATAACAATAGTAGTAGCACTTCCGTCAATGATAATGCAGTTAAAGAAAATGATTTGTTACAGGAAGGCGGTCCAACACAAATCCTAATGTGGTCCAAGCTGTCCAAATATGGAGCGCACACAATATTCATACATTTCATTGGAATGCTTCACCTGGAAAGCAATATACCGAGTCGATGGAACTCTTGTAGTCGAGAAACACAGTAATAGTAAACATGTAGTATGAGTAAAATACAAAGCTATTATGATTCTTTCAGAAACCGCCTCGGGTATGTGTGAACGTTGCGCCAACACTGATGCGAAGCACCTGCGTGGTGCGTCAGTTCTTGACATCATGAAAACACAGCGTGGATCATGCTACCCAGTGTGTACTATCGGTGGACGCCCAGGTGGGTTAATGGTGACGAACTTCGTAACAGAAGCAAAAGACATACCTGGTAACTTGTGATATCGGTTGGCTGCCCGTCCCATGCGCTTAGCATCTATCCTGATGCGTAGTTAGCACGACACACTGTTAACAGAACCTCACTCTAACAGTCAAAGTCGTTTTTAAGAGTCCGGTTTTAGATCGGTCGACACATAGGGTTTTGATTATGGGCATAACTCAGTTCGAAATTGATGCCTGATGTGAATTAAAAATGAACACGCGCTGTGGTATCATCGCAACACATCGCAGCTGACCCATAGCCGGACAGCAAGGGGATCCACTCATTGAGTTGCTTTTGATGCACAGTGAGCAGCACCCCCTCTGATACAACAGATAGCAACTAGTGACAGGGTTATTTATCGAGGGAAAATCAATCCTGGAAAAACTAATCGATTTTGTAGTATTACCAATGCCGCGCTAGAAGGAAAAACTCCGGAGTACAGCATGAAACGAGACCCAAATCAGATAGGCTCCGTCTCTGAAGCTCAGATAAAAGCGAGGTCGAAGGAAAGTTTAGAGTGCCACTTGAAACGGCCACGTAGAGAATTTACGGGTCGTCAAAAGAAACGTGACCGGAGGTATGACACTAATCAGAGAGCTAACAAGCGTAGAGGACAAAGAAACACGGATCGTCTCTTGTGTAGGCAAGGAATTTTTCATCTGAGTGGGACCAGAAACGCAAACAGACACTCGGCGGCTCAAAGCAAAGTCACTCGATGACACCATAGATGCAACTTCAGTAACACAAAAAATAACGATTATTTTGCTAAATGCACCAACATATACCTTAAAGCCGCTCTGAAATGAAACCCTATCGGTGATTATTGGTGTGGCGTTCGGTTCCGATGTTGCCTGAGGAAACATTTGCTGTCATTGGTCGAACGGACCCAAGTCACTACTCGGTAATTTGATGGCAAGAAAATCACTGTACTGAGCTCTGGTTACGCGGTGACCGACGTATCAATACAACTGTGACGCGCATCGGCAGAGGGAATGGGGGTGACGTGCATCTACTGGCTGCAGGGGTGATGAAATAACACAATCTGGCCCCCACTCCAATGACTCCACTCTACGTGGGAACTCGTGTTAACGCTAGATGCCTCTTGAACGTTAGGATCAGGAACCCATGGAGCTTCGGCCCCACAGCACTTGCGAGCTCGAGTTAGTACCAGGCACCACTTGCATCTGGTGAAATGCAGGCAGAGCAACGCCGAGGCCGACAAATAGGTTCTTGACAACAAAGTAGCCGGAGATACAGTGGCTGAGTCCAACCTCGATAACTACAGCAGGGGTTGTGATAAAATTCACTGGACCGTTCTGTACACACACTGAATACGCGCAGACCAGATCATGATTACCTCACGTATGGTTTAATATCCGCTTTGTCACCATGGTGAATTGACGAGTTGCCTGAGAAGGTATATATCGGTGAAGCGTTACATATGCTGTAAAACCGAGTCGCATAGATGTGTGTACTGTCTTCCCGAATGGTCCATAGAGTA
>OX104063.1:94366544-94681866 GCA_944474145.2 Dicrocoelium dendriticum
TATTGTCCACGAATGTCGCGTCATCAACACGGAAACTTTGCCAAACGTTGTAGCCTATTGTCTCAGGCGAATTCCGCAGTTCAAGCAAAACGCCAGCGGACACGTTGAACATCTTCGTCGTTGACGGACATATTACCCCTTTGTGCTGTTTACGCTAATATACGTATTCACCGTTATCACTGAGTTCTGGACTACATTGGTGCACGGGCAAATGGTGCCAAAGATGCGTCGGGGCAGAATGCAACCCACGAGCAAAGCTGATTCGACAGCGCTTAGACTGACCACTTCTATGCAACTTGGTTCACAGTGGTCATATTTGTTTTGCATGATTATGCCTAAGGAATACGGGGAGGATGTGAACGAGTTGGCGATGTGAGCATATGCTACACTGTTTCGGGTTTGTATCCTGTTCATCGGCGTACAGACTCTGGTGTGGGATGAGTGTTTCCAAACAATCACATACCGGTCACACGAAGGGGAAAGAGAGATGGTCGAACAACTTTTCAATAAGAATACAGATCGTGTAAGCGTGGCTTATCGATCTTTTTGAATATGATATTCGGAGGTTGTAACATAATGTGTCAGAAAAGTTATCACAGGGATAACGGGCTTGTGGTGCACAGCATGCGTGAGAACCCACATGCGTGTGCTGTGGTCCAACAATTTGTCATTCCTTTTTACGAGTCAACGGGCTTCGCGTTTTGGGCAATATGTGATTCTCAGTATCCGCACGGATTAGATATTAAATAGAAGTGCAGCTTCTCAGTTTCGTGCTAATGGAATATTGCCTCATCAGTGAATACATTGGTATGAACGCTCATGGTTCCGCCTGAAACAAATTGGGCGGCGTAACCACATTTGCAACGGTGATCAATACTGCGACGGGAGAATAGGCTATGTGGCAGCGAGTAGTCTTTAGGCGGCATAGCTTTTTAAGACCCCGTTTTCAAAACGTCACATTTCATATTTGCAAAGCCTCAGTGTAAGAAATGTCTATTTTGCTAAGGTAGGTTGTTGGAAAGTAACTTTCGGTCGACAAGAACATTGCCAATAACCCTCTTGTCATTAGCTGGGACAACACTAAACACCTATTGTACACTCCTTGCTCAGGCCGGTTACGGCTGTCCAAGCGCCACCACAGTTCTACGGCAGTAGCCCGGTAATGAGGGATTGCTGTTTCGCTTTTGCACACCATCTCCGTTCCAACCAGCCCGACACACCGTATGTATCTATCGATCGGTGAACGTGCCTTGTGGCGTGCCGTAGGTTGATTCCAACTCAACCATCTGCGCCTGATCCAGTGTTTTCACGATGGACGACACTGGCAAGCACTCATGTACCCGCATGCATGCATACGGTCGTTCTACACCCGTGTGACCGGGTGAGACATTTTGTGATAGATCAGCATCTACTGTTGGACAGTTGGTAATCTAGTGCGCTCTACGTCGCCCAACGGAGTGACCTTTTGTCAAACACTAGCAGAGTAGAGGGAACAAACCTTTGGGACAGGCTGTACGCTTAGCCGAACAGCCATGGCACATCCAGGTGAGCGCTTTGCCGGATGTTTGGTGACTGCTTAGCTGAGACGATTCTTTTCGAAAAGCATAGGTCGCTTCTACGTCTCCCAAAACAATTGGCGTTCGTCAAGACTGTCAAGTGCTCCAGTCTTCAGCTAATCCGACCGCCATGGGACGGTCCTTTGTAGAAGCTTACCGATCAGTCACCGAGGAAATGGATGTAGAAGAACCGTTGGTCTGGAACACGCAGGCGTCGTTACGTTACAAACTTCATGCGGTGCAGCCGTTCACGTTACACAGGTATGGTCTTTGTATTTTTATAATGTAAACCGCCGCTGTTTTCTACCAATGACGAAGAAAAAGTTGTTGGCCATTCAACTTGGAGATATTAGTAATGACGACAATGATGATGATAGCACGATGTCATCTTCATGGACCAGAAACCATTTTCACTTATCCCAATAAATAAATAAAAAATGTTTATTCTCGACTAAGTGAGGCACGCCTGCACAGGCATGATCATGTTAAGAGTACAAAATGTGGTCAGTTAATGTACAATGGAACAATGGGATTATCGCATATGTTTGATATATTAATGTATGTAAGTGTGCAGGTGGGTGTTTCTATCTGTGTTTATGGAATTTGTAAGTGTTTTTCTATCCTTTTGATCGTGCTTGTACGTATCGCCAGTGTTAAATGGATGCTTGACGACTGTGGACTTGAAGCGGTTGTCCGGATAAGCAATGCGTGACTTTAGTTGGTAGCGAGTCACAACTGCCACGTCACATTGTTGTTAAACGGACATTGGTGGCTTTTTATAGGGAGAACGCTTGCCAGACGAAAACCCACGTCCTGGAACAAGACCGCCGAACTATTTGCTGGAAGAAGGTAAACCCGAACCCGAGCATGCTCCGAGGAGGTTGTTCGGATAGCAGGAGTTAGTTAATCTAAGCTCATTGTATTTCGATAGAGTCAAAAAACACTGGCGCACAACAAATAGGATACAAGGCACGAAGACTACCTCTAAGCGCTGAACTACGCGTCGGGTCATGGGCTGAGGGTGACACAGTAAAGCTATGAGGTGGTCAAATATCTCATAATATCAGACCGGTTTTCTGTGTTCACAACATGGAACCAAAGAAGGATTACAAAAATAATCACATGTGACAGAAAGCATTATAGTCTGTGGGGTTCGCAGATTTCGGGAGGCAAGCAGTGATCTGAGGAGAGTTCTGAAGGTGTTCCACGCTGTAAACGTGGCTCTGTAAATCGACTTCTAAGAGAAACCATTGCATCAGGAGGGTGTCAACACTCTTACTAGTTGAGAGGTTATGGTTAGCTTCCCTAGATTTTGTGGAATCCGCCAAGACAATGTCTGGAGAAGACAACAATAAACTAACGGATGAAAAGGAAGGATTCATGAGTAAAGTATCCTGGACATGTGGTTGCTCAGTGACAGTTGAACAGATGATGAAAAGATTTCCTGCTGAGGTTTCCAACAAGTCAGACTCCGTTTGAGTGCACGTACTTGAGTTAGTGAGAAAAAACACTCAGGGTGTATTACCGTTTACTAGACTGAATGCGAAAATGTAAGAAATAAAATGGTGTTAGGAAATAAGGGCGTAGCGTCGCCTCAATGAGGCAGCAGCTGTGCCAAAAATCGAACAAGGAATCGAGGATGGCAGCAATAAAAATGCACTAGTCCACTTTCAGCGAAAAAAACACTTTCAACTTCAAGGAAGCAATGTACAATGATCCCAACACGAAGAGTATTCCAGTGAGGTGTTCGACAGAAAAAGTTCGTAGATATAAGAAATATGAGTGGAGAAAAACGTCCTGCTAACAAAAAATATAAACTTTAATATTATTCTGATTTATCCTAGTTGTTCGCAAGCAAGATATGCAAACCACAATACGAAAGAGCAACAAACGAACGTTTCGCACCATTGGGGTCCAGGTGCAGATGGAGGTGATTACAGAGCGACACCTTTACGCACAGATTTAGAAGTCAGACTAACGAAAGTGTGGTTTGCGATCGTGGTAAATTGCATATCTGCGACCCCGATGAACTGCATACGAGTTATTGTGGGTGCGTCTGGTTTAGGACGGAAAAAAGCAAATTAATAAGCAACAGTATGGCTTTCCAATCGTGAAAGGTAACCGGAGGTGTTCCCTAACTAGCAGGCAGCCGAATGGAGCGAATTCCCCCGCATGGCGTTACGACATTAAGCCATGCCGGGAGTGTGTACGGGTTGCACGAGAGACGCGAGAAAAGCTGACCAAATATGGAACACATTCGTGATATGAGCGGCAGGAAACTCGCGTGCGCGTCGACTGTGTCAGAGAGGGCCGTACCCTGATGAAAATAACGGCTAATTACGGCAAACCAGTCACGTGGATCGCGTTCATATTGGTTAAGGCCAGGAAACCGAAGATGCGGATAATAGTTTACATAATTAGAATATATGGTTAGCCTAGAGACAGAAGCGCCCTTTCCACAGCATGCACACCGTCTACCGAGGCTTGACTTTTAGTTTCCACAGTTCGCTTAGAAGCCAAGTAGAGCAGACCATGGGCAGCAGTACCGAAGGAGAAGCAATACAACACGAACCGAGCTGAGGTTGTGGTTGATAAACTGTTGCCTTACATGGATAAGGTTGAAAGAAAGTGACCATCGACCTGTCGCCATCTTCTGAAGACGATACCAGGACTGAGCTCGTCAAATTCATTGATCCACCTATTAAAAGTTAACCTGAAGGCACTTGGAAATTATCGCAGAGCGTAGCTCGATGAAGTAGAGATGGCAATCCAACACCCCTGAACCACTGAGCACCGCAGCCAAGGCTTCTCACAAGAAAGATGTGGACAGAACGTATTGGTTTATTTTGTGGTATTAGCTGCGTGGATGGATTGAGACATGCATGGAATTGAATGCCGATCATTCTGGACTTTGAGCTTGTATCCCGAGTATAGTACTTTGCGCCTTCTTAGTCAACTGCTGGTTTGGAAACGCATCTGTCATTCGGCTACTGAGACACAGAGTTTGGATAGTTTAATCCCACTAAACGCACTTCCGCTTCCGGAAAGGTGCTTAATTCTATCACAAGAGACCAACGCCGTGATTCCCAAAATTTCAGCTTGTGGCACGTTTTAAGATGAAGTGTCATTTCTTACAAGTGCTCTAGTTTTGGTAACTGACAGGGTACGTGTCCGAATGCCAGTGACCCTGGAGGCATGATTTTGCGGTTGCTGGTTTAAATTTAAGGTGTATACCAAAGTAGTTCAGATCTCGAGATGGTAGTGCCGGCGCGTGTGATCACCTTATGTCACGTTCACTCGCGCGTACAACTCTCTTCGTTATGAGAAAAAGCTGCAGTGTTACAAAACACTTCCATCGAGCAGCAAACTCACAACAACTCTAATAAGGAGACGACTAACAAAGGTGGATGGATCCAAGGAATTTGTGTCATGGAAAACACGATGCAGCCTATTGAACCCAAGTAGACATCTACCATGCAACCAAGCAACAGGATTTGCATGACATCTGCAGTCGAAATATTGGCTGGAATCGATGACAAGATATTATGTCAGCACGAAGTACAGAACAACCCCCCCCAGCAAGTCCTCGATCTATGACGCAGGAGATGTCATCCCACTGGTCCTCGAACCAAGGTATACAGCAGGCCATTCGTTCGTTCGTTATGCAGGTCAGCCTGCTATTACGGTTCACAGTGTTGGAGATAGCAACTGATCGAAGTTGCATAAGAAATCGGTTGCAACACCTTGTCATCTATCGTTCAGGGGAGTGCGACTCCGGATCACGGTCTCGGTTCCGCGAAGCTACGTAGCCATTGGAATAGGCTTAAATTGAGACATATTGATGCAGAAGTATGACTAGTACGATAACCAGTGGGTTGGAAGGTGAAAGTGACGTCAACAAGATCTACAGAAGACTGGCATTTTGATGGATCCTATAGAGGCACAAGTTCTTCGAAAGGTGAAGCAACTCCAGGGTTACGCGAGAAATTAGAAAGATGAAACTGTATACGACGAAGGAGTTAAACAGAAACGTACCGCAGCAGCTTGTCCATGGTTTTCTTGCTGGGAGCGCTCTCTAGTGCTTCGCCTCCATCGCTCAGATGGGAGACTGAAAAATATATAAACCAAAGATAGATGCAGCTTTGATGAGCTAGATTATGTTGAAGCAAAGAAAGCGTAACTGGTATTTTTTCACAAAAAATGTGGCAAATGCCGTTATAAGGTGAAAGAAAGCAGTTCCGCAAACCTCAGCGATTAGCATATTCCAGATCAACTGTGATCGGAATATTGAAATGCGTCCGATACAATTGTCATGGTTAAAGTTGACGCGAATAGAATAACAACAATAACAATAAACGCCAAGTGAGAAAAATCTCAAAGACAGGATGAGGAAGGAAACAGTTATTTCGTCAGGTACAGTTATGAGGAGCAGTTGTCCTCAAGAAGTTCGTGCAAGTCGTGATCCAGATATCGTACTTTTGTGAATTCACGATCCAGACACACCCACACGCCACAGCACTGCGTGTGAATTGTCTTCTCACATACACGCCCACGATTACTGGGACATTTTACAATGCTTTTTCCCTGTATCCGCTTCTGTAGTCCATCTCGTCAGTCTCGATATAATATTGAGATTGTGCGGCCATGTAATCGCCATTCCGCCGGGTAGTAAAAGTGCTCTGCTGGATGCCAGTTTTCTCTTCTCTCTACTAGGGGATGGGTGCGCGAATGGCAAGCAGTACACAGCGCGAGTATGGACTAAACCATTTCTCAACTGATTACATCCCCAATGCAATCGCTTTAATCCGTTAGGCAGCCGCTTTCATCCGTAGCACATAAAATATAATGGGGTAAGCACCGAAATCGCATCCAGGGACGCATTGGGTGATCAACCACTATCAGTCAATAGCATTCGGGTAATATGCCAGCGTGGCTATTTAACCTACACCATTTCCCAGCAATTCGCATCTATAGTGCAGTCAAAATGAGCTTTAAGGGAGTCATGCCCCTAAGTAAGACTGCTCAACATGGTCCATAACGCATGCAAATTGCATCCTGTTTATGCATATGTACGTGAATCTGTAGCGTTCGTTTTGATTAACAGCAAATAGCTTTCGGATAGGTACACAGTACATTGCCAGAAAGACTGTTAAACTCAAGTAGGTGCAGAATGATTGTGATTTGGGAGACGTTTGGCATTCAGTGGTTACGGCAAAGCTAGGTCCACGCAAGGTAAGAGACACTGCGTGATCAAGCCCAAGTGGGCGGTAGTTGAGACATAACCATTAGGACCTCAGTCGTCCGCTCGTCTAGGTGCGCAGTGTCCGCACGTGATAGCATTACACAATGGGGGTGTGTTGGAACAGGTGCTAGTTCACGAGCTGATTAAAACTTGAAAAGCCTCGGACGTAAAGGTAAGGTGAAATCAGCACAGTTTCGGAGTCAAGACGAACGCATACACGGCAGTGAACATTTCCGGAACAGGAGGACACGACCGTGGTGTGATCGAGCTCATGGTGAATAGAGTCAAAACAGTCTCACAGGGGCCTTGAGCGAGCAAACGAGATGTCCGCTTGAAGCGAGGCACGGATGACCAGAGTGAACAATGTTGACCAGATACTCCGAAATGCTCTCTATAAGGGTAAGATCGGCTGCTTCATTTTGATGCCACTCAGGCAACTTCGACCGGAGAATCTCACACTCAGAGGTGCAGTGCAGGCTACCGAGTGAAGCTGTCAATTACTTAAGGAAAGGAACCACATCCAATGCAGCGTAATGTCATCAACCTAACGTCTTAAGTCGATTAAGAATCACATAGGGGAGAGGAGGAAGATAATCATATTTCAAGCATTTCGAAACTATACGAATCACACAAGTCATCATTCGTTCATTATACACGTTACCTAGAGGTAGGGCACACTTCAGCTATTGTGCCGAAATACATGAGAGAAAAATAGACGCAACAGAGGCATGATAAATGAGCAACCCGTAACGGATAGACATCGTTCAGGAGAGCCAGTAGCCCACTATAGTCAAGTGAAAAAGCTATATTATGCGTAGGAAATGATAGCGTGGTTAAAAGAGCAGGGACAAAATATTCACCACACAAACGCCACTGAGGTCGGCTCCTAGCCATCTCAACAAATGTAACCAGTCAAACGTTTCATCGTTTTCCGGGCCCCAACCAGAGAACAGAGAGGCTGCAACCGCGGCCAGCTTCGAACAAAGGGTCTTCTTATGGAGATAAGCAGAACAGCTCCCGAGCGGAATGATATATTCACCATGAGAGGGTAGGAGGATAAGGGAACCGATAGAAGTTTGAATGCAGGGTTGTAAATTCTTTTCAAATGAGATGTTACATTCAGCTATCTTAATTTCCTCCTCATTCTCATCATCTTCGTCATCAGCATTACATATTAGCAAAAGGTGAGAAACAACTCAACAGTTGTGCCGCAATACTTGAAGACATACGAAAAAAATATAATAGAATGCAGAAAAGCAACGCACTACTTATTAATAAGAGATCGTGGTTGGAAGATAAGCGGGATGGGGAGGGACAAAGAAACTCACAACACAAACGCCACTGAGGTCAGCTCCTAGCCATAACAACTAGTGTTTCCAACCATACGTGTTCATCGTCCGGGAGACATCAATCAACTCCAACATCGAGGTAAGGTATTTCATTTCCCTTTAACAACTCAACTCTTGGCCAGCCCCTCTATTCTTCCATCCACAACCCCGGCGCGCAAACAACGCACGTCTCGGGAGTCAGCTGGCTGGAATGCGCAACACATGACATAGCCATCGGAGCCTGGTGCGTGACATAACGGTGCTGAGCAGTTCATTCGCTCTTCCTGCACAAAATATGTGACGTCGAACACGCTCATTCCACACGCGGTGCTCTCACAATATAAGAATTAAGCAGCGAAGGCACCGATGGTAGTCTCTTTATGTCTGTCGACTTGATGGGCCAGGTTTCGCAACCGTACAGTAGGGTTGAACGGACAGCTACATTGTAAACTCTGTCCTTCAGAGCGATAGTGATCTCACGCCGGCGCCACAGATGGCGGAGATTGGCAAAAGCGTTTCAAGCTTTCGCCATGAGTTTTGTGATCTCATCTTCCATTCCACTGTCGCTTATAAAGCTGTCTAGATACTTGCATTTCTCGACGATTTCAAGCTGATCACTACCAAAGGGTCAGCACAGGAATGGGTCCCAGCTAATCGTCAAGAAGCACTTTGCATTTCGAGGGTGCTAAACATAGCCCGAAACGACTGACAGCTAGTGCTACATGGCAGGTTGGAAAGCTGTCACAGATAAGAGCGATGTCGTCGCCGTACTCTAAGTAAAGAAGTCGGTCACCTTGCAAGTCGAGTCCAGTGATCGCAGTTTCCATGATCTCGTCGATGGAAAAAGTTAAAAAGAAAAGATGACAGCAGGCATTCTTGTCTCATACCGGTGGAAATATTGAAGGGAGGAGACAGTTTGCCATAAGCCCTCACTATGCGAATAAAATACACTGATAATGTTTATGTATTTTCAGCCACAGCAGTACTAAGTAGACAGTCCCAAAAAGCAAACTGATCAACCGAATCGAAGGCACCTTTGATGTCCAGGAACACAACTACCGTGGCTCGCCGATAAATATGGCGGTGCTCCAACAATTGACCTAAGACGAAGATGTGACCAATACATCCGCGACTAAGACGAATCCTGGCTTATTTCTCGCGTATCTGGTTTTCCGGTGTGCCAGCAAATCTATGAAGAACCACAGAAGCGAATATCTTGGAGGCAATAAGGATCATACTGATCCCTCTACGATTGCCCCCTTGAAAATCGGGACTATTATGGGGTGGCTCTAATCTGCTGGGACAGTTTCCTGCTCCAACAGCTTCACAAGTAAGTTGTGCAGATCATCTACAGAAGCAGGTCCCCTGAATATGAAGAGAGCTGGAGGGATACTATCCGCTCCTGCGGCCTTATTTACTTTCAACAGTCTGAACTCACGTGTGACATCTGCGCGTGAAGGCGGGTTCATAAAGACAGTCTATGGAAAAGGACGATGAATGACCGAAGGAGAAGCTGATAACACTAGATGATTAGGCTGTTTTTCAAGGTGTTCGGCCAAACGCTCCAAGCGTTTTGACTAACTGTGGACCTTTCGTCCATCCACATCACGTATGGCTTCGCTAACACAAAGACTTCTTCAGCCCGTTTCGCGTATCAAACGGAATAAGTTCTGATGGTTACCAACAGCAACGGCCATTTCCATCTCCGATGCACGACGAGACCACTCTTCTTCCCGATCTCTCTTCAGGCTAGCACGCAGTTTCGACCTGGGGTCTTTGCGAGTCTCGTTGTGTTCGCTTCCAGCCGGAATGTGTCGGCGAGCATCCAGAAGTTCCAGAGACTGCAGCATAGAGACCCAATGTTCAGTTTGACAACTTGATTTACCACATGAAGACATGCCCTCTGCTAATAACGTCAGGTGAGCAAGCGACCAGTGGCTCTCTACAGTGTTCAGAGAGCGTTTACTCAGCCCGGATGCCAGCGTACTTTGATACGCATTCGGGACATCTGGCTTTGCCAGCTGGCATGCAGCTATGCACTCAGAGCGACGCTACATGCGCCCAAAGAATCGAACTGTAAGAACGGCACAAACAAGTGTGTGGTCAGAGTCCACGCACGTGCTACAAATTGAGCGACAGTTTTGGTCACTGATCGCGATGTGGTCGATTAGCATCCATGGCTGTTTTGACGCGGGTGGGCGGCATGTCACCCTTCTGCAGGTGATGTATCGGAAGTTAGTGCTCGCGAGAAGCAGACGACTATCTTCACATAGGTATAGCAACCGCTCACTGTTACCTTTACGGGAGCCTACACCGTGTTGGCCATCCAGATAAGGCTCATCAGTGGATAGTTTTCCAACAGTGAAACAATGGTTTTATAAGGGCAAAAAAGCTAAGGCTTCACGGGCACCGTAAGATGGTCATGGTGAAAGTTCAAAATATAGAAGAATTGTTAGCAAAATTTGGTTTACACCAATGGAGTCACTGCAATACACGTAGTACAGACTATTAATCCAATGTAATCCATAAGGAGTGACGACAAATGAGACGATGGCAACAGATCGTATCGCATTCTGGTGAATACATAATGTAGGTGAAAAGGTGGAATATAAGCTGAGAGTTGACCGGACCTTTGTGTTTATCCGAGGGTAATGAGTCATGTAAGATTGTGCAGCGAAATAAGTGTATGGTCAATTCGGGCTTTGAACTCCGCCAACATGGGAACACAGATGACAGATTCCGGTAAGGCATTCCACGTTCAGCAAACGCGTACGGAAAAGAAAATCCGATGGCATTCCAAACAGCTGTACTGCCCTGCCAGCTTAAGATGGTGGCCACTCAAATTACTGTTGCGACTGAGCTCTAGCAAATGGCGACACGGGTGGTTGGGGTTTCTCAAAATCCGGTAACTGAAAATGAGGTCCCCGCGCAATCACCGATACTGTTCGCTGAAGACGCCGAGCACTTGAAGCCTACGTCTATGCAGAAAATTATACAGATCTTTGACATTTCTGGTTACCCGTCGTTGAGGTACCTCCAAAGCGGTGGGATCACTTTTCAGCCATGGCTTCCAGACCTGTATTGCGTACTCCGCATGTGGACGTAGATATGAGCCAAGAAGCTGTGGAAAAATCGATAAATCGAATCGTCTGAATGCGCGCGGTAGAAAACCCACATATTGGGTGTCCCGCCTTGACGCCGTTTTAGCCTTATTCGAACACCCAAGGTCGGCTTGGACCAAAATTTCCAGAACCTCCTCGCCAGAAGACGTTTGAAGCTTCTGGTTGCCGAGTTGGCATGAGCACATCACCTGGTTCCGTATGTGCAACACTCTAGATTTGTCCACACTGAATCGAAGTTGATTCTGGATTGACCATGCGTATACCTTATCCAGATCGGTTTGTAGTACTGTGATATTATCTAAAGTATTGGTCGCCCTCCATGCTGATGTATAGGCACAAAGCTAGCAGTTTGGTACTCCGCATTCAACTGGGATGGAATCTGACAGGGATTCGCGCACTGGTACTACCAAGCGCCGGTGTAGAAGAATGCTTCTGATACATTTTAGGGATCACCAATACCAAAGGTCTGGAGTTTGGTCTAACCGGCCGAATGTCTTAGAGAAATCGAGAAAAATCACACCAAGACCTGCGCCAGTCTACTGCCTCGGTCGAGCTGGATCGCGTTAGTAGTAGATTTGTAGTGCACGACCGATTTCGTCGGAAGCTGTTCAGGTGCAAGGCAGTTAATTTCTTCCAGGAAGGCCGTAAGCACATCAAAAATAATAGTTTTCATGAACTTTGAAAGTATCGGTAGTAAGATTATGGGACGGTAATTTATAGGATTGGAACGACTACCTCCCTTGTGAATAGGAGTAATTATCCCGTGCTTCCACATCTCGGGCATGTACATTTCGTCAAAACAGTATTTGGAAGAATCGAGACAAAGGCTCAGCTAAGCTCTTTCCCACCGCCATGAGCGATTTCGGGTGAATAATTTCAACACCAAGAAAGCTGTGCTTACGCGTATTCAACCTTTTTTAAAATACAGCCTCTGCCGTAAAGCATGTGAGTGCGTTTTCGGGGTGAGACAAGCCTTGTCATAGGGTTTTGTGGCCAATGATTGCACTGAAATGTTGCGGCATATTTCAGGTGCAGGGCATTCGGCGCCTCCTTCGGTGACTGCGTGGGTTCGTCCGCTGTTTGAAGAGGAGGAATTTCCCGTTTCACTTTACGAAGACGACGTGTTGATACAGAAGTTCGTGGTATGAGGCCAGACTCATTACCAACTTCTGTTGGTTTGCCATCCTACCTTCGCGAACAAGTTGAGTAGAGTGGTTGCGTTTGGTGGTATAGGCCATTCAGTTCTCGGTGCTTGGGGAGAGTTGGAAGATATGCCAGACTGAGTTTCGCACCGCTATACAGTTGCGAGTCCTGCTTCGTAGAAACGAGACCACGTTTCTCGGGCGGAAGGTCTTAGTTGTTGACGCTTCGGCAGCCAGAGAGCTAAAGTTGCTGACGAAATGTTCCCATGCACTAGCTGGTGCCTCGACTGCCAGAAACGTCCAGTTGGCTGTCTCACCTAGTCGAGCTAATATGTCGTAGCGTACATACATTCTCGTTGCGTCGGCAAATTCCACGGAATATTCTGCATAGCAAGTGTGTTAGATGAGTAGTACTGTATGGTCGCTGCAGCCCAATGGGGCGTCGAAGATCACCCTCTCATGCATAAGTTTTTCGTTGGTGCATATTCGATCTAGTATCAAAGGCTTATCTTTTTATCGGAATCGGGTGGGAGTGCTGATGTGGACATACAGCGAGAAACTGAGACAAACGCTTGTAGCTACGCCTTAAACTGTTCTCCAGAAGCGGCTTGGGATTTCAGAGAGTGGATGTTGAAATCGCCAGTAATAAGAATGTGACTGTAATTCTTGTTTATTTCCAGCCTTAGTTCGGATGCAAGAAAGATATCCATCTCGAGCGTGGAGGACGGCAAACGACTGCCAACGAGCATCGCAAATGTAGACGGCATCAAAGGGAATCCTGTATCGTGCTGACCAGATCCTCTATGGACTCACATTGAAGATCACTGCGGAAATACAGAGCCAACCCTCCACCTTTGCTGGGTCGGTCGTGCCGAACAACGGACATGCCTGGCAGTGCGATCACTATTACTTACAACGAAGCGTAACCAAGTCTCCGTTATAGCGATGAGGTCACAGACATTCGATCCTTGACGCAGCCGCATTACGGAAAGTTTATTCAGTAAGCATAGACGTTTGGTGTACATACAGGAAAGCTTCTTGTATGTCGAATGCTCTTGACTAGGGGCATATGAAGGATGTGGATTTGTGCTGACCGATGAGAGGCCAGCACTTAATCGCTTTTTGGGGGAACTGTGAAATCTCGATGCGAATGCAATCGGATTTAAGTCACACTTGTACCTTCAGAATCTATTTCATCGGTAGCTTTCTCGATAGCTACGGGTCGGTGTGCATTTTTCTGAATCGCTGTTGTGGTTATATTGAGTCACGGGCAGTGTCGTTTCCGCGAGAACAGCGAGTGGCTGCAGTTCTATAACAGCAGTTTTCAGTATTAATTTCGGAGGAAATGTGTTGCGTAGTATATGTCAGCTGCGGATGAAATAGCCTCGGGCCACTGCCTTTGTAGTGCTGCAACACGCGTAGACGTGTAATCGACTCAAGTATGACATCACCAGCAGAGCTTTACGAGTATAACGCCATTCTTCCGGGCGATAAGCATGGGCTTCTTCGTCGCTAGATGCCAATAACTCAAGTACGCCACGAACGGAAATGACTCCTTCGCTGATCTCGGTTTAGCAGTCGTTTGAAGTATTTCTATCTCGCTGGCGTTCGCTCTGTGGAACATCCGAAAATATGCGTATCCCACTGTCTTCCGTCCGCAGGCGGTATGCAGACAAAAGAACCGTCTTGACATCCTCTGTGGATCCCAATGTTACTCGTACAAGCCGGAACTTCCAGTAGTGAGTCGAAGTTGGAGGTCTGGTGATGCGCATTACATTAGTCAGTCTGGCTTGAACACCAATTCTTTCAAGAAGAAAATTCCATTGTTTTAGATCATCCAGCTGTTTACCCCTTAAGGAGTTTGTCTTGCACACAGGAACGTTGGTGCATAGAAGTGTCAGGGTACCGTAGTTGCGCCTGGTCTTCAGTAATGTGGGAGGCACGGTTATCCAGGGCTTCCGTGATGTCTTTGCAGGTTGCATCCGGTCCTTGATTCGTTCTGCGGCTGTACCGGGTGAGGCTACTGAGGTCCACATTGATTATATCGAGCAGCAACGGTTGCATAAGTGGATCAGTCTTCAGAGCGCTTCGCATTTCTTTGGTCAATCGGAATGGTGGGTTTGACCGATGTTGCAGTTGTTGATACATTGAAAAAGAGAATGTGGGCGGTGGAGCTAGGTATGCTTCTATCGTTCGCGATGACGACTTGGTTCGTGGTTCCCAAGGTTACTAGTACTGCGTGATCCTGCGAATGCCTGGCCCATTTGTTCGGTTTCCAGGTAGTAATTAGTGGAGACGGATGAGATGCAGACTGTGGTATTGGCACCTCTAGCGAAGCAGTTTTCGCAGTTAAAAGAGGTTTAATTTCGGGGACTAGAATGTCGTAGTTCCGTGTTAATGTTAGCACGCATTTTACAAGTGGAACCGCCATACACTTAGGAGAGAAGCAAAGTGAGCCAGAAGTATTCTATATCTTTAGTTGGGTTCTACAGACTGTGACGGTACCATTTGATGCAATTTGTACATGTCAAGCCTACTTGTACTCTCTTAACACATGTTTGTTTAGCACAATAGACTCAGATTTTGGTGACCGATGTTGTAGCCGTGATGGCCGTATGGTCCTTGCTCTACTAGCGAGCACCTGGCGCGTCGCTGTTGCCTAGCGTTTGGTCGTCAATCGTGCTACGGGCGTGAGTCATACGATCACGGGTAAGGCGTCTGGTGTAGGCAATTATCGTGCTAGACAGGTTGATCAATCACACCGGCTGAAGGTAGGAGCAGCGAAAGTTGACGGTTACTTTCCTGAGAAGGTTTCACAATGGGAACGTTGGTTTCTCTGTAACTATATCACATGTTGATGAAATGAGACGAGTGAAAGCTTGATCGAAACAAGGGAGACTAGTCTTTGGAAGGAGGTAAACATCCTGGGTGGATGATTAAAACTGCGATAAATTTCACGATTGAATAAAGGCGAAAAATTGCTTACATTTGCAAATCCGGTAGTAACAATCTACGCTGTAAATTCTTCCGGAGAAAACGCTTTCAGTAGATGGAGTTCGTCAAACCGAGACGAAAGCTGTACTACCAGCGGCTTGCACCAAAATGTCCCGTAGAAAATGCGAAAATAGAGGGCATGGTATGGTGCGGTCACCTCGTCAGCTTAACGAATGCTTGCTTAGGCTTTCAGATCGCCAGACAGAATCACAGTATCCGTACTATTCCTGTGACGAAGCAGCTCGTTCAGTTGGTCATAGAATTCATCGTTCACCGTATCAGCGCCACAACTTGTGGGCGCGCACGTCGCCATGCCGAACAGGCAATGTTTGTCCCCGAGCGATTTCGATGCTCTGAACGAGCAAGCCAATCTGACGGTGCACATCCAGCTGTTGACTGGCATCCAGTCAACCGGCGCAGCTTCAGCCCGGGGACTCATAACATTGTCCACACCAGCTTGAGCGGCAGTTGAAGCTATGTTATCTCTAGACAAACGCAACGAGAACCCGCTGTCAGTGTCACTTGTGGGGGATTGCAGGGTAATCACGAAACTCGCATCTTGAAAGCGGGCTTCCGATAAGCAGCAGTTGTCGACAGATAGGGTCTCTAGTTCGGGCAAACGCTGCCTGTCGGCCAATCTGCAACAAAGTGCGCAAGTTGAGGCATGCCAGTCTTAACAAACATCGGGGCTTCCAAAGAGAAACGGACGAACGGACATTGTCCGCTTGGTTGAACATGGACTTGTCAACGGGACGATAGCGACGCACTGCGATTATGTGGGAGCTGCAACCAGAAAACAAGCGACCACTGAAGCAAGATGAAGGAGGGCGAAGAATTGAGGGATGAAAACGGCAGGGAATAAAAGTGAAGTGGGGGTGGGACGATAAAGATGAAGAAGCGCAAGAGAGATAAGAAGACGGTAAGGCTTGAGCAGTAGCATCCTTACATCTATCCACCCTGCTCGATGCAGCAGGTAGGGCGCCGTTTATTATCCTCCGCGACGGCCAGAGCATGTAGAAATTGTGTGGAGAGAAGTTCATAAAGTTGTATTGCGTGGGCAGGACACAGTCAGGTTGCCTAGGCCTAAAGAGGAAAACTATTAGGGTTATCAACCAAAAACTGACCGCAAGGCAGCGGGGTTGTGACACTGGGCTACAGAGAGTCCGTTTTATGGAACAAGAAGCTACCCACATTGCAACCCCCAACCTGGAGACCCAGGAGACTGTGTTTGTCTGGACCTGAACCACTGACCGATCGGGTAGGAGTGGCTCTGAAGGTGCAAAAAAGCACTTCGCAGCATGGCTCAGTGGAGCGCTGAGACACGTAAACCATTGCACCACGTCAATATCCAGTTTCGTCGCGATGGCTAGATTAGTTTAGACATTGACTAATAGATAACGCGGTCAAACAACACTGTCACCACTGATGTCTGTTGCGGGCCATCACCTACAGCGTTTCTAACTACTGACAGTCAGTGATTCATTACGGATTTAAAAAAAGCTAGGCTAAACATGTCCGACAGGATGGTGCGTTGGGTTTTCAAAAGAATAGTAATAACGATTATGTACCGAGAACAACCGAAATAGGGAACATGCCGAGCGAAATTTTGTCCATATGAACCGTTTATATATGGTTTTATGCAGTTTTTAGTTTTTCCAGAGAAACGAGTGCGCGATGACACGCTTTTATTTCCTGAATGTGAATATGTTTCAGATGTGTTAAATGAGTTGGTGCAACGTGACTAGCGCACTGTCGACACGATCTTTGAACAGAGGTTATGTAGGGGCTGAGATAACAGGTTCTGATGGTTAATTCCGTATATGTAAACACGTATCGAGCAGAAATTCCTTCTACATTCCATCCGGCTACATTGTTCTAACAGTTTGAGGCGGTGGCCTCACAATCTGTTGTTACGGCTAGGTTAAAGCAGCTCGTAGCATGAGTGATTAGGGGTGCTTAAAATTTGGTTCACCATGATTTGGTCACCATGCAACTACCAAAACGTCCACTAGACTCTCAAAATATCCAGGCGCTATCCGTGAACTAAGTGGCATAGTCGTTTAACGTTTCTGGAAACCAGAAGTTGGGGAATTTGCAAGACCATGAGATCCCTGCTTTAACCATGGCTGCCGTGCTTGCATTGCATAGTTCACATGCAGGCGTGTTTTCTGAAAGCAGATGATAAAAAATAGCTCAGTCAAGGTGATCGAAAGCTCTCTTTAACCGTCCCAATGTTTGTATGCCCTTTTTGATGTTGGCATAGATGGTTTCGAGAAACCGAGATATTGCTGGGTTAGTACGCCGAGATCCTTTTCAGAAAACAGTGTTAGAGATCATGTAAGCTCAGCTTATAGATTTGAAGCATTTGGCGTCGTAGATGAAGTACTCGAGACTTAAACACATTGAACTGAAGAAGATAGTGGAATGACCATTCATGAATCTTGTTGATGTAGTTTTGAAGCTGCATACGGTCTGTTGGAGTTTTGATCGGCTGCCAAACTTGGATGTCGTCGGTCTAAAGCAAACAGCGTGAAGTGATTAAGCTCACTGGATCGTTAATAAAAATCAGGAACCGACTGGCCCCAGTACCGTACCTAGTGGCACACCGCATTTCACGTGCACAGGATTTGATACTGATGCGCATACTTTCACTTCCAAGCGCCTGTGCAAGAGGACGTTGCTGATCAACTCTAAGAGGGGATTGCCAATGCTGTATATCCGGAGCTTGGCTAGAAAGATGCAATGATCCTACCGATCGAATGTGGTGAAGAAGGCGAGGTAGATAATATCAACTTCTGCACCAACATCCAGTGTTTCGGTCCATCTGTCCCGTGCTAACAATACATTGGTAGTGCAAGATCAGTTCCCGTATCAGCCATGTTGCTCTTGCACGATGTGTCCAGGTTGGTTAAACTAACACATGAACATGTTGGGTAGATGGCCAGTAACGGGAAGCATGTGGATCAATGTTAGTGGGAAGAAGCGGAAAAGACATGCTCGTTTGACAGTTTAGCATTGAGGCTACCATTGAATAGACAACTTTGTTGCTATATCGAGTGACGCGGACCCTCGGATATGGAGCCATGTTTCAATGCTGGTCTAATGATTCGTCGCTTCTGATGCCGAACAGAATTCATTTAATTAGGTGTGGGAATTTGTGTGACCAATGTAGAGGTTCGGTACCGAAGTCAGTGATTCGTAGACCTTACACTGTCTTTTCAATATATACATATATAGAAAATCCTTCCAAGAAATATCATCGGAGTTGTTAAAGGCCATTGCTGTTCCATAACTAGCTGATGGCTCTATACTGTTTTACTTGACAGGGGTCGTTAAACCGTCGCCTGAATTGGGAGATGTTCTAGGTACGTTTCGTGGAGCGGCCATAAGGTTTGCTAATATCTGATGAACATGTATGCAGTAAATCAGTATTTACAGAAAGTGAGTAGGGGGAGTTGAGTGGTATAGGTAGAAATTCGTCACATCTAGACTCACTCACACAGTCATCACACGCCCGGAAAAGCACTGTACGCGCCTTTCATCCTTTCGGAAATCGTCAGCAGTGCGCATTCCATCGGACCTTGGTAGGGATCGAACCCGCAACTCGACTGTAGCCAATCCGTGGTTGAGACCACTGAGCTACGGGGGACGGCAACAACCATCTTGAATAAGTAACTATACCATTCAACTCCTCCAACTAAACTTCTGTAATCAGTACGCAGACCAAACTGCGTATAATGCCATAGGTTAGTTGGCAGGTTAAGTTTGGTAAGCTCGTCGCTTGGTGAGGGGGCTACCTTGTCCTTTGCACGGCAGTAACGTGTAAGTCAGTGGATAGTGAGTGGCGTTATGTCACATCTAGTAACTTATTCACGATGGTCATTGCCGTCTCCCGTAGCTCAGTGATCTCAACCACGGACTGGCTACAGTCGAGTTGTGGGTTCGAGCCCTACCCGGGTCCGATGGAGTGCACACTGCTGACGATTCCTGAAAGGATGAAACGCGCATACAGTGCTTTTCCGGGCGTGTGACGGCTGTCTGAGTGAGTCTAGATGTGACGAATTTTTACCTATATAATTAAGTATTTATTTAGAGACGGGAATTACCTTTACGAGTTTGTTCATTGTTTAAAGGTGATCCGGAGGGATGCCTCGAGGCTATACATCGATCAAAGAAAACAGGGTGTTGGTCAGGGGTGTCTGAGGAGTCGAGTCTGTCTCCTGTTTGAGTTGATTTCGTCTGAGCCAGCTCTCCTGAACTAAGGGCACTGCGTGGTTTGAGAACAGGTCCTATCCATGAGTCCGGATCGAAAGGAACTAAAACCATCTGGTTAAGATCTATCCGTGGTTGACGAAAAACCACTTTGCATGCGGCGCGATTCAAGCAACAACAGTGTTGGCTGGAAGAAGAACGTCGCGACTGGTGTTGCGAATGGGACGAGAAAGATGAAGCCAGCTGAGGAGAGGAGTATTGGATCGACTGGCAATGGGGTGATGCCGGACCAGCAATCATATTGGGGGAGAGTTCAAGCGGAGAAATTGGCACATTGTGCTGAAGGTCATACTCCGACATTTCCGCCGAAGAAATGGTACCCTGTGAATCGCATCGGTATATCCTTGCGCGAGTGGTGGAAGCTGAGGGTATGGAGTAAGGCAACAGGTAAAATGACGTTTGACCCAATCTCAAGATTATCAGTAAAAACTCATAAGAATGACAAGGAATACACTGATTTTGAGGCCAAATGTAACATGTGAACAAGGGGTGATAATGTTATTAATAGACACAAAATGAGTTTGTATCGGATAGTGGAAGGTGTGCGCATCGATTGGATTGGACGGATTGGTGTAAGGGAAGTAATTAGACAACGAATTATCTCAATGGAGATTTCACATAATAGACGGATATTTTGAACGTCCCGGTCAGTGTCTGACGCTGCAGATTGGTCGAGGGCCTTTGGTGTCGTCGGAAGAATCTTGGAAACGATCGACCACTGTAGTGCCTAAAATATATTCGCATAGTCACGGGGTAAAAAAACGAGACTGACGAGTGGAATGTTAAACAGTGTGAGTGCTAATTCTCCTTTGCAAGTTCATTAGGTGATTCGGAAGGATCGCTTTTTGGACAATAGGCGGCCAAAATAAGCTGTCAAACATGGAGAAAGGTAATCGATAAGTAGTTGGACAGTCTAGAGGAGCAGGTGAGTGAGCAGGTGTGTACCTAGTTGTTTAAATAAACGAGTAAAGTCGGAACACCTGGCGAAGCTCAGAGACACAATCGTTAATAACTCGTACAGTGTGTCCGCGACAATGTAACACGTTGGGCGAACCGCAAAGAATGTACCGTGATGAACGAAAGAACGGAACGTGTCAACCCCGCTCCTAAGTTGGCTGGAGCCCGTTGATGGCTGTTTTAGCAAATATATGGCTGGTAAGAGCTTGCAACTGTTAAAGCTGCATAACAAACAGTCTCGCACGGGAACAAATTATGGTAGGGAGCAGTGATGCAATGATACCGAGGAGGTTGCAATCCAAACGAGAATTGTCGTCCAATTCGGATGCTGTGAAAAATAATGATGAAGCCTCAACTACTTATCGGCACCTGAAGTGAAGATATGCAGATTAAGATGCATCAAGTTACAGTGGAAAGCCAGATTATGAAACAGAGGATCTGCAGATGTGGTATCTGAGTGGATGAAAATCGAGTTAGATGGGGGATCGCATGGGTGCTAAAGATGGAATTAGAAATCGTTTTGCACAGTGAAAGAAAGTGGATGCGGATGTGCGGGGAAATTCATTAACGACAAAAAAAGTTCAAATAACAGCATGATAGTAGACGGTATCTGCACCAGTCCAACGATAACTCATGGAAATATGGGGTCTCGAATGAAAAGGTTGGCGACATTGCCATAATACCTGGTAAACACTTCTATGGATCAAGACAAAACAGAGGACGACTAATTTTGCGAGTCAAATGTATCCGGACGCCAAACAGAAGGCCACACAGGACAGAAGTGGTAAGGCCCAAATAAGTAACATAGCATAGAGTAGATTACGCGGCTGTGTTCATGCCTGACAACCAACCCACAACCGATTGTATTGGTTTCATTAACGAATTTCTAGTCCATAGGTGCCAAACACCAGGATCCGACACAGTTTAGACGAGGTCAAGGGAGCAATGACAGCACCATTCGTTTGTTGTTGGAGTCATCAAAAAGGACGGTTGCATACCAGCTACGCTGCTAGAGAATGAAATGAATATCTTGATGCTTGAGGCGAAAGAGATAAAAATACGAATTCGTCGGAGGCGACTGTAACGGGAAAAATCGGTAAGCTGCGAAAACGTATCGACTCAAAACTGCTGAGCAAGGTATATATATATATATATATATATATATATATATATATATATATATATATATATATACAGTGGAACTTCCGAAGTTGACCACTGCTCAAGTAAAGCTCGTGAAACTGGACCTCTGTATGTTGACCACATATATAAGTTTTATGTCGACCATTTGGGCCATAACAGTTATTATTAGTTTAACCTCCATTACTTGACCATATGAAGGCATACTGTGTGTAATGGTCGCCGAACAATCGGTTTTTCATAGAATAATGTGCAGGCGGCGGGATTTTACTGTGCGAAATACTCCTGACCCACAATCATTGCATTTAACGGCTCCACAGAAGTTTGGTGATGCAGCATGTCCTCCGTCTGTGTATGTGTGTGTGCATTTTTGTCCCGTCCCTCAGCGTTTATGTGAATCGTACAATGTGCCCTCACACATCCGCGTCTAGAAAATGACTGAGTGTTACTGTGTGAAATCTTTTCTCACAGAAGCACGCATCCCACCTACCCATTGGAACGTGCCTACTCACTGCACAGCTTGTAATCAGGGGTTTGAGTGCCGGTCTAATACTAATGACAAGCAACCCAGTAGTAGCAATTTAGTTGAAAAAACTGACATATGAATCATTATCATCTAACACTTTTTTGAAGTGCCGTCCGACTTATACAACAGCGCCCAAACGGAAGAACCAATCTACTCAATGTACCCAGTCTACCGAAGTCGCATTATATCGCAAACGTCTGCAGATGCTAGACCGATATATGACAGTCCACGTACCATCGCCTCGGTAAGAACCACGACTACACTGGCCTGCTCAGAATTCGCCGAACGTCGAGGAACCACTCCCGATATGTAGCACCCTCCATAGGCTGGAAACAAATCAAACATTTTCCGATCGCCACCACACCCCAGCCGCGGATTGGGGCATATGAACGGCCTGCGGCGCAGGTCTCCCTATGCCTTCTATTCCGAATCGCCAGGACAGCGAACCTGCTGATTCTGATACACAGCAAGCGAACGGATCGGCCACTGCCGTTTCCAATTTCAGCTTTCAGGGCAGCACGCTCAGTAACCCCCGCCCCACAGCACCAACTGCCACAAACTACATAAGACACGGCATTACCGCCAGAACCATCCACCCAACTTCAGCATTCGTCTACTATCCAATGGACCCGAAACTCAATGACACTGACAGACCCAGTTTTCACATCAACAACAATCATCTTCGGAACGTCCAATGTCCGCCAATAGTGAATCACCAGACAGGGCGCAGTGTCGCTTGCTTCACAAGGAATCCATAGGTGACCTTTGTCTATGAAGTTCCTTTGCTACATGAGGACTCAAACGACACCTCGGAGCATGCAAGCGAAATCCGACTGGATTCATGGCAGAAACAGTAAGCTATGACGATCCCATTAATAAATGTCGCATAGGCAGAAGAACATCTACGGCACAACGAGGTATTACACAATATCGTAGAATTCGCCAATCTCATGAAATACAATGCAGGATGCCTGAGGCGTTTGCATACTCATCCGTTTAACGGGGCGGTCATGGAGGACACGACCTTGCCTAATAACGCAAATGAACTCAGGTGGAATATTGGTTCGCTCAATGAATTGGCCAATCATTTGCAAAAGTACTTCCCTGCTCGATCTGAGGAGAGTATCAGAAAACGCCCGAGAATTCTACGCTGGAAACTAAAGGAGATAAGAGCTCCTATTCCAACTCAGAGCATACCAATCCCTGATCCACGTGACTTCACAGCCGCGGGAAAAGGCGCCCCTGACCAAACGAGTCAACCCATCGTTATCATCATCTTCTGAGAACATAACAATCTATTCCCGTCAGCGTCACAAAGTTGATTTGGACGCGTCGGACACAAGGTTACCCGATCACGACTCAGGACGAGAGCCACGCGCTTCACACCTACTCGAATTGTACTAACTTCACTCATTCAATGGGAATATACCACTCCTGCCATGGATAACGCATACATATCCGCATATGAACGATCCACAACGATCCAACACCTAATCCGAGAAGCTAGCCGCCTACACCCGCTATGTGCACGTTTAACCAAAGCACGAGTTGCTGAGCTTTGAAATCTGTTAGATGATACTCTCACCCAACGTTCTCGCCACAAATGCTGTACACGAGTGGACAACCGTTGCCAGACGTAGTATCCCCATACTTGGAAACAATCCACTCCAAAAACGTTCAGAAAAGTAAACAATGACGGAGCCTGCAGTTCGGGCAGATAAAGTCTTTCCCATCTTAAGCGTCGGGACGCGACTGCAACGGTGCTCAATGGTAGATGGTAGACCACCTATCTACATGAAGAGGAACGAATCCCCAGTTACATCAAATATTGGATGGGGTTATTCGCACAGCCATCAGGGCCTGACCATCAGTTCTCAAGCGTAAAAAGCCTGCCCAACCTCGATTTTGCTGAACCCATCACCGTATCGGAAATTCGCTCAACGTTACGCCAGATGGCCATCGTAATGAGGCTGCACCTTACCGTGGTGCGATGGTTTGTGTGCCTCAGTGATCCATTGAGCTATGCTGGGTGGTGCATTTTTGCACCTTCAGAGTCAATCACACCAGATTGGTCAGTGGTTAGAGGCCAGACAAACTCAGCCTCCTGGTCCTCCAGGTTTTGGGGTTGGAATGGGGGTGGCTCCTCATTTCATAAAACGGGCTCTGTAGTCCAGCGCCAAAACCCGCTGCCTTGCGGTAAGTTTTTCGAACCAAAGGCTTTGGTGAGAACCCGAATCGTTCTCCTGTCTAGGCCTGGGCAACCTGACAGTATCCTGCCCACGCAATACTATGAATCTCACTTCAAACAAATTTCTGATGCTCTGGCCGTCGCAGAGGACAATCAACGGTGCCCTATCTGCTGCATCGGGCAGAGTGGATAGGGGTTTGGATGCTACTGCTCAAGCCTTCCCGTCTTCTTATTCCCCCTCTTGCGCTTTCTCACCCTTATCGTCCCGTTCCAGCTTCACTTTTATCCCCCCTGTTTTCAACCCCCAAATTCTCGGCCCTCCCCCACCTTGCTTCAATAGTCGCTTGTCTTTTAGTTTCAACTTACATGTGAACGCAGAGCGTCATTCCTGCCCTGTCAACAGGCCCATGTCCAAGCTAGCGGCCAATTCCAGTCCATCGGCTTCCATTTGGAGCCCTCGATCCTCCTTCGGATTGGCATGCCTCAATGTTCGCACATTGCTTCAGATCAGTCAACAGGCAGCACTTGCCCGAACATTAGAGACCCTCTCCATCGATATCTGCTGCTTATCGGAGACCCGCCTGCAAGACTCGGCCTCTGTGCTCCCTCTGCGATCCCCTTCAGGTGACACTAGAAGCACTTTCTCATTGCGCCTATCCGGTGACGATGCAGCTTCGAGCACCGGCCAAGCCGGTGTTGGTATTGCCCTGAGTCCCTTGGCTGAAGCTACTCTGGTTGATTGGATTCCAATCAGTAGCCGGATGTGTGCGGTCCGATTGGCTGGCTCGTTCAAAACTTCGAAGTCGCGTGGGACTAACAGGTGTCTATTCGTTATCGCTGCCAATGCACCGACAAACTGTAGTGATGACTCGGTAAAAGAGGACTTCTATCATC
The DNA here is from genome assembly GCA_944474145.2 of Dicrocoelium dendriticum. NCBI lineage: Eukaryota > Metazoa > Platyhelminthes > Trematoda > Plagiorchiida > Dicrocoeliidae > Dicrocoelium > Dicrocoelium dendriticum. The sequence continues at coordinate 94,391,906 of OX104063.1, forward strand.
AACTGAACGAGCTCCCTCGCCACAGAAGAAGCACGGACACTGTAGTGCTGGCTGGGGATCTGAACGCTCAAGTTGGGGAATTATCCACTGATGAGCTGCATCTGGGCGGCCAACATGGTGTAGGCTCCTGCAATGATAACGGTGAGCGGTTACTTCATTTGTGTGAAGATGCTCGCTTATTTCTTGCGAGCACTAATTTCCGACACAGCACCCGCCGGAGGGTGACTTGGCGCCCACCAGCCTCGAACCAGCTTGGACGCAAATCGATCATATTGCGATAAGTTACCGATGGAGAGGCTGCATCCATAACTGTCGCTCGATTTGGAGCACGTGTGTGGACACCGACCATGCACTTGTATGTGCTGACCTGCGGATGCGTTTCGGCGGACGCCCAAGAAGACGTTGTGAGCGCATTGACACCAGCCAACTGGCGAAGCCAGCTGTTCTGAATGCCTATCAAATTACGCTGTCATGCGAGCTGGATGAACGCTCACTGGATGCAATTGGAGGTCACTGGTCTCATATTCACCAGACCTTACTAGCAGCAGGAAAATCCTCATGTGGTATGTCTAATCGCCAACATGGACATCGGGTCTCTTCACAGTCTTTGGAACTTATAGATGCTCGCCGGCATACTCCGGCTGGAAGCGAACACAATGAAACTCGCAAAGAGCTCCGGGCAAAACTCCGTGCTAGCCTGAAAAGAGACCGCGAATCCTGGTGGTCTCATCGTGCATCAGAGATGAAAATGGCCGCTGCCCTCGGGAACCATCGTAAGTTATTCCGTCTGATACGGGAAACGGGCAGCAGGAGACGTGGTGTTAGTGAAACAATTTGTGACGAGAGTGGACAGCCTATACACAACTTCTCAAAACGCTTGGAGCGTTGGGCTGAGCACTTTGAAAGGCAATTTAATCGGCCGGAATGTTAGATTTCTCGCCGGCCACTGATCGCCCCGCTCCCTGGGCTATCCCTTTGGATCCACCCTCTCGCTCAGAACTCGAACGTGAGATCGGACTGTTGAAGTTGAATAAATCCGCGGGACCAGATGATCTACCTCCAGCCCTCTTCAAATTCGGGGGACCTGCTCTTGTGGATGATTTACACGAGTTACTAGTCAAAATGCCGGAGCAGGAAACTGTCCCAACCGACTGGAGCCGCTCCGTCACAGTCCCAGTTTTCAAGGGATGCTCAAGATCTGAATGCGGCAGCCATAGAGGAATCAGTCTGATCTCCATCGCTCCCAAATTGCTTGCCTCTGTCATGCTACACAGACTGACTGCCACTCGTGAAAGCCAGATTCGTGAAGAGCAAGCCGGGTTTCGTCGAGCTCGTGGCTGCATTGACCACATCTTCACCTTGCGTCAGTTGTTGGAGCACCGGCACATATACTGGCGACCCACCGTTGTCGTGTTCCTCGATATCAAAGGTGCATTCGATTCTGTCGATAGACATGCACTTTGGGACGGTCTACTCAGGAAAGGTGTACCTGAGAAATATGTGAATATTATCCGAGCATTATACGCATGTAGCTCGGGCAGAGTGAGGGCTTACGGCAAGTTGTCGTCGCTGTTTAATATCTCCAGCGGCGTGAGACAAGGATGCCCGCTGTCACCTTTCCTCTTCAACTTCGCTGTTGACGAAGTCATGGAAATCGTGTTTACAGGACACGACTTAGAAGATGTGGATCTGCTCCCAGGAGAACGACTTCTTGACTTAGAGTATGCTAATGATATTGCCCTAATCTGTGACAGCTCCCAGACGTGCCAAGCGGCACTGGACAGATTAGCACTAGCTGTCCATCACTTCGGGCTTTGCTTCGCACCCTCGAAGTGCAAAGCGTTCCTCCAAGATTGGTCTGGACCGCCTCCTTTGCTGACCCTTGATGGGGATCAGCTAGAAGTCGTTCAAAAATTCAACTACCTGGGAAGTTGTATCAGCGTCCGTAGGATTGAGGATGAGATCACGAACCGTATAGCAAAAGCTCGGGGCGTTTTTGCTAACCTTCGCCACTTATGGCGCCGGCGCGACATCACTCTTGCCCTGAAGGGTAGAGTGTACAATGCAGCGGTACGTTCGACCCTACTGTACGGTTGTGAAACCTGGCCGCTTAAAGCAGCGGACCTCAAGAGGCTAGTTACGTTCGACCACCGGTGCCTTCGTAATTTAGCTCACATCTGGTGGGAACACCGTGTGAGCAATGAGCGTGTTTGACGCCTTGTTTACAGCACAGGAAAAGAAAATGAACCGCTCAGCACCGTTATTTCACGCATCAGGCTCCGATGGCTCGGCCACGTGTTATGCATGCCAGCCCACCGACTCCCGCGACGTGCGTTGTTTGCGCGCCGGGGGTATGGATGGAAGAATAGGAGGGGTGGCCAAGCGATGACTTGGTCCAGAGGAATGAAGGCCCTCACTTCTGAGCTGGCCTCCGTTTGAGCGTCTCGGCTCCCTGGTTGGGGTCCGAAAGACGATGAACACGTTTGGTTGGACACACTTGCTGATATGGCTAGGAGCCGACCTCAGTGGCGTTCATGCTGTGAGTTTCTTTGTCCCACCCCATCCCTCTTAGCCTCTCCCTCCAACCACGGTCTCATTAGTTAGCCTTGTATAATTTTGCATAATAATATTTTGATGCACAGTAGCCGGCTGGTAGGTTACCGAAACGATGCCCATCCGTTACGGGTAGCTCAGCCGGCTTGCACCAGTTGCATTTTTTCTCTTTTTTCTGTGTATTGCGGCACAGTAGTTGAGGTATTCCCCACCTCTAGCTAACGTGTATGATGATGATGATTATTATACGCCTGGTGTTGTCCGCATCCCACAGAAAGAAAATGAACGCATAGATCTCCACTTCGTTACCTCTTTTCTTTTCCTTGTCTCTTACGAACACCCCTCTCATCTTAAGGCAGCCAGAGTTATTTGGCAAGCATCATCAACAGCAGTACATAAGCAATTAAATTGATGCTTCACTGTCATACCACTACAACGGAACACGGAACGAAGAATAACGACAAGAAAAGAAAGGGGGCCTTAGTGCTCTAAGCAAACTTCAGGGTCAAGGCGCCTACACCTTGTGTAGACCACAAACCGTCACAAACAGCTGGCTATTGTGCAAAGACAAGGCGACATCGGCGAGATAGCTTACTTGCGGTTTTCACTGCCACGCGTCATAATCAGCCATTACCCAGCAGATAATTCAACACCAAACAAACTTTAAACAGGCAATCCGAGTAGGAACCAACAGCAGACGCGCCAGTGGTGTCGACTGCGAGCCATGTCCTGTCAAGTCTCCAGCCAAGCATAAGGCGAGTCATGTGGACTCCAGCATGGAAGGCGAGACGGACCAATGGCGCCCAGTTTGGTCGTCAGTGACTTCATTTCCCGCTGCCAAGTCAACTTTTGTTCACCTCGAACCTTGCGTCACTATACATCTGGAAGACAAAAGAAGGCCCTCCTCGGCAAGCGGTGACCGGGCATACGTTGCATGCGCCCAAGACCACAAGATATTCAGTGCTATCTGTTGTCGTAAGGAACTACCTTGATTATCACTGCAAAGTAATCGCCTACGCACATCATCGTTACGGACATCCTGCTGCCACCCAACAACAGCAATGCTCCGCAGACAGCGATGAGCAGAGTTGTAGGCACCGCAGGTCCTCAGACCGAAGAAGCCAAATCTCACTCCCATAGAGTAGGACGGTCCTCACTGTGGCCAGGTAAACAAGGCCTTTCGGGCAGAAGGAAACTCCTTTATGTCGCCAAAGATGTCGCAGATCCGAAAAAGCAATCCTAGCTTTTGCAATGCGTGAAGTGACTTCAGTTTCTATGCGCCCATTGTTGCTGATGAACCTGCCATGGTAAGTGAATCGATCAACTACTTCGAGTTCCTCGTTAGCAAGGGTCAAGGGATCAGCAAGTGGCCTATGGTCCTAAAGCAAAACTTTGCAACTGGAAGATGTGAAGCGCATACCAAATAATGGAACAACACTACGTAGGTTATTTAGGGTTGATTGTGCTGTCGCAACATCGGTATACAGCAAGGCTATATCCTCCGCATAATTACGAGCAACTAACTTTCCACCAGGCAGGACCCCAATGCAAACATTGTGAGGTTCCGTAAAGGAACACTCTATGATGGAGTCTACGACGAAAGTAAACAAAAAAATCGGGAAAATGGACAACCCTGGTGAACGCCAGTTATCTGAAAGCTATCCGACAGGGTGTCGCGTTCGCTGCACATGTGAATGATCCGGTTGAGCGGGAGAAGGTGAGTCATTTTCGCGAACTTCGACGGCAATCGACCCGAGAGCTCCGTCGCAATGAAAATGCATGGTGGGCGGAGAAGGCAGAACAGATAGAATGCCACTACAAACAACAGAAATACAAGGAATTTTTTGACTCCTTAAAGGCTGTGTGTGTACACACCTCGCAGCGGATGAGGACGCAGTTAGATGATACTATAGGCGCTGCCAGTATACAGACTGCAGATATAGTGCAGACCTCGTGAAAGCCCAGTGATTGTCTTTTGAACAACCGTTCAGAGATGGATTGGTCTATGTTGCACGGGATGCGACAGCAAGAGATGAACATTTGTCTTGCCGACATATGAACACTGGATGAGACGCAGACAGCACTTGCACAGCTGCGAAGTGGCCAGTATGCAGGAGCCAACGGCATGCCGCTTAATGCATGCACTGCACCACTTGGTGTGACGCGTGTGGATTGAAGAAGAAGTACCGGGTGACCTGAAGGATGCCTTCGTTGTATCACTGTACAAAGGCAAATGAAGCATGAAATGTTGCACGAATTATCGTAGTGTCAATATGCCCGAATCCTTCTCAAAAGCCTCGTCACTCAAGTCGCTGAACCGAACGTGGTAGAGGAGCAATGTGGGCTCCGCTCGCACCGCAGCTATGGTGTTTGCAGCTCGCCAGTTGAAGGAGAAATGCAGAGAATGACACCAGTCGTTGTACTCGTTTTTTGTTGATTTCACCAAGGCATTTGATACGGTGAACCGCGAGACACTACGGCTAGTGTTGGATAAGGTTGGTTTGCAAATTTTATTGAATACCTGCATAGTGATATGCAGGCGAGGGTGTAGCTAAGTGGACAAACCTCGGATGACTTTGCAGTTGTCTCTGGCGTGAAGTAGTTCTGTCTACTAGCCAATGTCCTGTGAACATTCATCTCCAGGCAATGATGTCCTGTGCTTTTGATACTGCTTGTGCTTACGGTGTTCGTGGTGGATTGTTGAACATCCATCATTTCGGAGCGAGAACCCGAGTGAGACAACTATCCGTATGTTGATGTTTGCAGACGACTGTGCGTGGTTTGCGCATAGCGCGGATGAGTTGCAGCACATTACTTCGGCTCTCGCTTCGACAGCGGCCAGATGCGGGCTCACGATCAACACAAACCAAACTGTCTGTCTCTTACAGCCTACTCTAAAAATGGAATCCGTAGGCTTGCGGCAAATTCATAGTGGTGCTGAATACTGAAAATAGAGAGCGAGAAGATATAAATTTGTGTTGCTCCTTCGTAGTTAAATCGGGCACCTGCGCAGAATCACGTCGCTGATTCCTGCGCGGTGACAGCATATTACGGCTGCACCACGAATTATCCGAGTGTGATACACTCCCTATACCTGTAGTACGCAAAGTGGGCGTCAAGGAATCTCTTAAATACCGAGACCGATTTCGCTTCGACAGTTGTATCCGGCAACTTGCTCCAATATTTCACCACTCAACGCTCGAAGTATAGAGGGTGAGCGATATGCTTCAACTACGGTACCACCAGTTTGTACCGGTGTCTGCCTGTGCTGCCTGGTGCGCGGACGTGCAGCAGCGGCCTCAACATAGGAAAGTGGCCCAGGTACAATATCCGGTGCCTCATTATGAGATAAACTCGAAGCCGACGGTATGACAGGGTATACAGTTATAGTCACCTACATCGGTCTTCGTTCGAGACCCGTAAACTTGGGATGACCCGCGTAGATACATGCTGAACCCGTTGCAGTCTCTGCACCTCAGCTATAGTGATCGGACAATAAGCGGGTGAGCCGTACTTGAGCACCGGTCTTATCAAGGAAGAGAACAGGCGGGTTGCAATCTCTTCAGACCAAGTGCGGAAGCTGCGTTAAAGTGCCCCAAGCATGCGGAGTCCGTTTCGGCACAGTTTGTTCGTGTTGTCGACTGACTTCAGATCACAGCGTAAGAGTACACCTAGATCCTTTACGGAGTTTGTAGGATGCAGCGGTCCGCCGGATATGGTGTACATACGCCCATTACCATCCTTCTCCAGACTCATAAATGACGACTTGACCGGGTTGACCGGCAGACCAACTTCTGCAGACCACAGCGACAGGCGGTCGAGATCCTGCTGAAGGACGTCACAGTCCTCGGATGAATCAATAATCCTCCAAATCTTCAGGTCATCTACAAACAATGTGCAGGGAGAACGAAGAAGCTGAGGTACTTCGTTGATGTGGATCAGGAACAAAATGGACCCCAGTACTGTGCCTTGGGGTACGCCGCAAGTGGACGGGCACCATTCCGTTAGATGGTCATCCACCTGTGCCCGCAATTATCTCCCAATGAGGAAGTCACTGATCCGCTGGTGTAATGCGCCACCAAAACCACACACCCTCAACTTTGGAGGAGGACATCATGGTTCACTTTATCGAAAGCTTTACTGAAATGAACGTAGATAACAGTTACTGATTTCCCCCGGTTCAACGCCTGCACCCATCCGTGCCGCGTCAAAAGCAGGTTGGTGATGTTTGGGAAATCATCTCGATCTTCTGCTACCAAGGTAGTGTACTTTCGACCAATATGCAGATGATGAGCGAGCTACGTGTCCGCGTATCGAAAGCAGCTGCTGCGTTTGGAAAGTTGGAACAGCGTGTGTGGAACAACCATCAACTTACCGTTGGAACGAAGCTGATGGGATACGAGGCTACGGTGCTGTCCATTCTTCTATGCGGCAGCGAAACCTGAACAATGCACCGGAAGGATGTTAGGTATCTGCAGCGGTTTCATTAACAGTGTCTGCGACGGATTCTGCGCATCGGTGGGCGCTACTGAGTTGCAAACACGAGTGCTGTGCCGCAGTGGCATGTATGCAGCGGGCTGTGTACTTCTGCTGCGGCATCCGAGGTGGATCGCGCATATCAACCGTATGATTTCGACGCGGACACTCAAACAGCCCTTAGGTGGACAATTTAGTGCAGGGGAGCGGCACATGGGAAACCGGTTACGTAACCACGACATGATCAAGGTGTTTATCACGAATTAATATTGATTTCACGATGGGAAGTGATGGCAGATGATCCGTGAAGACGGCCTGACCTAATCAAGAGGGCGGTTGACCAGATGCAGCAGAAAGCACCACTACATACGGAAGAAAAACGCCGAGTACGGAAGCCGCAGGCGCCGATGGAAGGTGGTCCATCTACGTCGAGTGCATTGTTCTGTAGGACATGTGCTCGCCAGTGTTTCAGTCAAGATGACTAAGTAAGCCATCAGCGTCGCCACGAGGGGCTAACATCTAAGAGAAGACGAGTAAGCTAAATATGTGATCATCAACAACGCAGCGATTGGTAAGTACGCTGTTTCCGGCTCAATTCCACTTACTAATCCAGGGCAATAATGCGGTTAATGAAGTATGTGTGCTACACCATCACTGCAGTTGGTCTTTACATGTGCCTGCGTGTTGATTTTTTTTCATTTCAGGGGTTGGTTGTCGAGTGATAATCCCGGGGTGGCTGCGCTTGATGTGTAGGTTGACAAGGTGTTTACCTGTCTAATACTCTCTACCTCGATTACTGGTTCCAGGAACTGTGAATCGTTGCTGAGGGGGCGGGTGCACCTACCTGATGACCCTGCTCTGTTGATGAAGTGTGGCACTCATCCACATGCCTCCCGGTCTTATTCCTTCTGGTTTACACTAGATGTGGGGTGCGTGGATGGGGCTATGGGCGGTGCAGCGTAGCCCCCATGGTCGCTCTGTTGGTGCATACGTCATGTGGCAGACCAGATGGAGACCACAGTGACAGGCAAATCCGGAAACGAATGCCATATATATATATATATACGCAGATACATTGCAGGGAACCGGGATCGGAGCGTCATAAAGGCAGCGATGGACAATCTGCTATTTTTGGTGGTTGGGTAAAAGCAAACCTGATATGGAACTTGAACTTTTTTGTCGAACATGCTATCTGTGACGGCTTGCTGTTCAGGGATAAATGCGCTTGATTCCATCCCCGTTCCGTAGAGTTATGATAGAAGGAACTCCGCAAACCCTCTTGGAGGTCAACTGCAATAGTATCCGAGATCTATGACTGATACCCTGGTTAGCAATGATCAAGCAAATTTGTAACTACTTAATCACGGAACATTAAAGCAAGTTGCTTGGCAATGATAGTTTCCGTTAATCATCTCCTAATCGAGTGGTTCCAGCCACTGCTTCGAAAGCGAATGATCTCGCTTATCGATCACCCAATGCTGTCGCTGACTGACTGAATGGGGTTGTGGCGAAGCGTCCTTTAAACTAGTTCATCATCGAAGAGTGATCAACGCAAAGAATCAATAATGGTACGGTCATCTTCTTGAGCGACTAACAGGTTTGATGCAGAGAAAGGAGGTCAAACTCCCCAATGGTGGAACAACGTCCGACTCAACTAAGACCACCATCTAACGAGAAGGCATTAACAAGCAAGCATAGAAAACAAATAAGGAGGACAGCTATCGTAAATTGAGGAAGTTAAATTTCAGCTAAAGGAGGAGCAAAGTGGGAAGTGTAAGGGAGGCATAGTCACCAGTAGGGACACGAAAAAAGATAGGGTTTATGGACGACAATCTAATAAATAGCGTGCGATCGAGCAACACAAGAGCGTAGTCCTGGTGTATCAAAAGCATATAAGTGGATGTTTTAAGAAAGGAATCCATACCAACTAGACTCACCACAAGTGGGGGGTGAAGGGGATAAAGAGACGCGGAAATTCGATGCAGCCATGTTCGGTGAGGAATCCGCACTGTGAAAAGGGCCTGCTGCAGCACCAACAACGGAAACAGAGCTAGATGGGCCAAAAGACGGGTTTGAGTGGGTTAGTCACAACAAGTCAGTTGAACTATCCCAGTAAACAAATAATAGGAGCAGTAGGATACCATTGCATGATTTTTAGTCACTATGCGTGCATGAAATTGAATGTGAATCGGCATGTGGAGAGACAAAGTTAGCGCAACACGCTAGCAGCCGCGCCATGTACAAGCAGTTGCAAAATGATGGCGCGGAAGGCCAGTTGTGTTGCTTGCGAGGCCGCTCTCAGGAGGACAACATACAATGATATCGAGGTAAGAAAACCATAGCCTATACATGAGCTGGAAAAGATGGGAACAATAAGGGATGTATAGATAACAAAGCGCCCGTCTACCGAAAAGCTTTATGGTAGATGTCTGGTAACAGACACAATAGGAAGACATCAGGGTTGAATGCCACAAAATCAAAAATAATAGACCGCCTAGGTCAAACTAAAATCCCACTCCGATCGAAGGATGTGGCAGGGTGCGTAACTGGCCTCAAGTAAGCCGAAACAGCTTGTCCTTAAGTACTAATGTGCCCGATCGAGTCAGGGTCAGTTTCACTGAAAAAGTGCACAGCCGGAATATTTTCAATAGGTGCCCTAGGTGACCCGGATACAGCGGCCGCGGAACGAATAGGTGACAAAATAATGCACTTTAGTACAGGAGGGTGGCGGTGAAACCGCTGACTAAAACTGACAACCTCAAATGACGCAAAAGGTGGAAAGGGCTACATAGACTCACATCCCTACCTCATCGAGCAGTGTCTCCACATCAACGCTCCAAATTGATGGTAGATGACGTAGACTCCCGTAACCCATGCAGATGGGCATGAGGTATTAAAATTTGATCGCTAAACGATAAATACGCGGCCGCAGATTTTGCAGTTGAATTCAATGATTAATACTCTTTCACGCACACCCTACAAAGTTTGCTTCTCTACCGTACCGAAAAATGCAGTCAGCACCGACGTCCAAATGTCAGACTAAAGTGGAGAATCTCGAAAGGAAAATAGTGCTGCCACATATCGCCACAAGCCACGTGAACTGAGGTCACATCTGATCAGTGTAGACTAGGTTTCCGATACGATCTTGTCTATCTCTCCCACGACTACCATGACGACAATAGTGGGAACTCTCAGAAAACGTTTCTCCCGGAGTAGAAGTGCACTGGATCAGTGGAATCGCATGATCCCATCTCAACTGTTTGTTGAATATAAATCCATGCTGTCTTCTCAGCGAGTAGAGCAGCGAAACACAGTCGGCAAGGAAAAAGTGGTCACACTTTGGAACGGGCAATTGTGGCTACGAGGGTGATGATGGTACATGCAACGAACCTAAAGGACCGGAAATAGAGAGGAAGATGCCAAATTGCAACACCCAAAAGGACTCAAATAACAACACGAGTCGGATTGCCCGGTTGTTGTACCGACGAAGACGACCGACCTCAACCGTAAACCTTTACATCAACAGCATGTCCGCAGTGCAAGTTATCACGCGAGGTCAAAAGAAGGAAAAAGAACAAAGAATATGCTGTGTCATGTATCCCTGTATTATGAGTACCGGTAAAGTGCTCACTATTCTTCCGGCCTGCAAGTAAACCTTTACAGGCGCAGTAACGACAAAGCTGTAGCACAGCCAGCGAGCCGATGACATACCGGACGACTATGATCAATGAGGCCTAGTGAATTTGTGTATAAATCTTGCGGAAGTACAGCATGACTAAGGATGAAGTTCGTCAACTTGCGTCAGACAACAGAGCCTTGGGCATCGCACTGAATCACATATCGTACTCAAAACGCCTTGTTGGCTACGCCTTGTGCTTTGCGTGCTTCACCGGCTACCACAGGAGCATATGCTGTGTACCAATACTGTGGCGGCGAGCGAAAGGATTACACACCCGTCTGAAAATCCGGTCACCGGTCCGAATCCGCCGCGAAGCTCAGATAACCCTAAGCGATGACCTGGCAAGTGTTCATTAAGGAACTGAGGGGCTTGGTCGTGTTGTCATGTTTCTGATACCCGAGTGTGGGTTCTGAAATCAATCACGACCTTGGGTGGAAGCCCAAATTGTACGCGTCCGAAATCAGGGGTGCTCCGGAGTCCACCACTTTGTTTCCCACTCTTAACTCCTTCACCAGATAATGGTACTCGTTCATTTGCTCTGCTGTTGTTGGAGTATCCGCCACGCATCATTTTTACAAAATCATCTTTTCACTCATATTATGTTGATAGTGGTCAGCGCAAACCTCGGCACGTGGACCACGTTTGAACAATTGAGCAAACTGAACTTTTGAACGTGAAGCACATTAGTGCTACCTACGTGCAACCCTACAAAAAGCAAAGGGAAATCTGGATAGTGATTAAGAATGCGTTATTCATGAACGGTAGGACTACTTACGTTACACATGAGACTGAGGTTGTTAGTTCCGGTTACACGTCTAATGGAGCCCGCGCGCAACGCTCAGCTGTTGAATTCAATCCAGTCTAAAGTCACTTGGAGCTTGATTCGTGCAACACCGTACCAGTATTGCGCTGTTCATTTGGCCAATGAAAAAATGGACAACTCGATTGGCTTGCCTTTCACTGCTCCCTTGTCGGTTCCATTCACTCAAGCTATTGACTACGGCTATCACAAATGCCAGATTGAAATCATCAAGAAATGATTGTGCTAAGGACCAGTTATGTTGGTACTGATGAGATTTTCACTAGGAGCATATGGAAAGCAGCACGGCCCCGTGGACCACGAACGAATGATCAGGGCACAACAACGAGGTATTCGAGTGGCATAACCAAAACGAGGAGAGGGAGATTAAGCTTACGCTTTAGGTTTTAATGTTGATTTCGCTGATGTCCGCAGTTTCCAAGAGCCTGAGGAAGGGTGAGCGTCTCGTGTATAGAAGATTCTACTGGAACGTTTGAAACTCCGGTGAAGATGCTGGTGTGCAAAAATGAGAACAACGCAAGGCAGTAGAAGCAGGGATATGCAAATAAATTAAAGAAAGTTGATTCTCAACTACGCGAAGCCCGTTACCACAAGCATGATCAAGCAAGCAGATAACAAGTGACCGGGGGATACACAAAAACAGGCTTGCCGTAACAATGGAACTATGAATGTAAGTGCGTGTGTACCTGTGTGGCTTGTAAATGTGCCGCTGCACTTTTGACTGTGTTTAACGGAGACGCCAGGGTGAGAACGAATGACTGACATCCGTGGATTAGACATGATTATCCGGATAAGCAAGGGGCTGTGGATATAGTTTATGGCGAGCCACAGCCGCCATGTCGCAGCGTTGTTAAACAGACATATGGAGATGTTTATAGGGAGAGGGCTTGTCAAGCGAAAATCCACAACGTCCTGGAACACTGCCGCCGAAATATTTACTGGAACGGTGTAAACCCTAACCACACAGCTGGCACCACGCAGGCGTTGTTCGGCTAGCCAGCGACAGATGAGATGAGTACGCGCTTAGATCGGATATAAGAACGAGATGAGAGAAATGCGTTTGGCCCTTGGATGCCAAGCCCAACGCGTGAACGAGGTTCAGGTACTGTAGGCATAGTGTGGCGGACCGGCTGAATTGCATACAAGACAGCAAGAAGCAAATTCAGGAGGTCCATGGGAGGGAAACTGGAGCGTAATTGGAAAGAATTGTGGTTTAACGTCATACTGATCCTCTATGCAACATGTAAACACTGGAAATGGGAAAAGTTCAGGACCTGAAAATAGCGCGGATTGTGGAGTTTCGTCATATGAACCCAAGGGGGAAAAACTACGACAAAGGTCAAAAGTGAATATCCACTAATACACAGAAACAAAAATAACGAAATGATACCGACAGACAGTTGAAAGATCCAATTCTAATGTATGACGGCGTTAAACAGTGCAGCTACGTTCAGTCAAGTAACAAAGCGCACCTGACCGTGATTCAATCAATTACTCAGCCTCACTTTAGTAGGGCACTAATTTTTACACAACAAAAACATAAATAATAAGACAACAAATTGAAAAACAGATTCAAAGATGCACCATCTAAATTAAAGTTGATGTCAATCTCTTTGTACCGCAGAATGATCGCTGGGAGCTACGGAAAAAAAACACTTCCACTGATTTTAAGCAAGAAAAAAATTGTTACAGGGCCGGCACCGCTCTGCAAAACTCACCCGGGTTTCACAGGTGCCAGTACACTAAAAGTCGCTATACAGAGACCCAAACTACCCAGTTCCGAGAGGAGTTTGCCCTACGGAAACTGCCGCCAAGGGCTCACTCTTTTGTACAAATCACAACGGAGATGTCCTCAGTGAGAACGCGGTCAAAGTATCCCGCATAGTTTCGAGTGAACTCACCATAGTCTCAATATCGTATCTATAGGACACTTTTCAAGTCAGCTATCTGTCTGCTGAGTCGTGTTCATGCTAATGCCTTAACCACCGACCACACTAAAACAACTGTGCTGTGCCCAACATCTCAACAGCATCGAACCCACCCCAGCACTGCCCAAAGATAGGACCACTACATGGCAACTAATGTGTCAACAAACATACGCCTTCCCTTACAGTTTCTACAAATACCACTGTTTTAATGAACTATAAATATGAGGGTGTAGAAAGCACGGTTGACTTGGTTGAGTCAGTAAACGCACTCTTACTATTGGCCAATCTTACTTCTGCGGGTCTCGGTACAGTTGTGCGGCGTTACGCGTTCCTTCTGCCTTATCAGTTGCACGTTCACGTCTGCCGGCTAAGTCCACTAGCCGTTAAAATATAAATCGTCTAAACAACTCTGCGCATGGGAACCAATGAGTGGAAGAGTTCGTCCGTTCCGACTAGGATTGACGAAACCAAACCAGGAGGTTTGTAATAGAAATGCAGTCTGAAAAGTCATCTTTGGAAACCGATGTTTGCACAAAGTTTACCCGTATAATGTTGATCTCGATAATAATAAGTTATCGGATTTCCATAATGCCAGGAAGGAGATTCTCTATGCAAACAAGTTTGAAGATTTTACACTCTGGAACGAAGATGTGCGCAAAGCTGTCACGATGGTTAGCAAGTTAAACAATCTACGCCAATTGAAAATAATAAGTTAACTAAGAGCCAGGCAAAAAAACTAAAACTTATACAACCGTTGCTAAAAAAGTGAACCAGTCATTTTCTGAGGAATGTTGACCAAAGGAAAGAGTCTGGTTTTAAATATACCTACTGTTTACAAAGTAGACGATATTATACAAACACCTAGAGTAATCCTGGTCTAAGGTATAAGACTCCAACTGCTGAGTGCAGAACACTGCCCCACTGGTCCTCCGTCTATCTGATTCATCTGACATTAAATGGTTTATTCTCCTAACGTCAGACTCTGAGACGGCTCATGCCATTTATTGAGCAAGCGTTTACATAACCGGAAAACAACATAGCAAAGCCTGAATGATTAACGAAATACCCCGTAGCACCTGCCGCTCCACGTAGTCTTACCGGTCCCTAACACGTGCAACCACAAACAGAGCATATTTTGGCAACGGCTGCAACCTAACGCTGCCATCCCTAGTGCCCAGCCTTGCCAGTCTAGTGGATAATATTCTTTTTCAACCAACTTCCAAATCTAACAGTTATGCCAGTCGTACTGCGGCTTCAGTATCCCGAGGTTTCCACCCACCACCCATAGCTAACCATACATGCAGCAGTAATACCATACCCCTTTTTATCAATGAAGTCCTAACTCTGTCATACTAGCAAAGCGCTGTGAAGTTGCTCCCTATAAATGCTCATTAGCTAAATAATAAAACACCCTCCGCGTCATGTGATTACTCTCGCAACTCCTGATTTGCTACCCATAACTGAAACCTAGCATGACCCCCACACTCCAAATGAGTTCTACCAAATAGTGGTCTATTCATCATTCATGAACAGCCGACACGTTGGTAAGGGGGGCGAGTGCGCTATTAATGTTCAGAACCCGCTACCTACTTATTCAATAGTAGACCCGAAACTCAATACCATAAATGAATTCGTGTGGGGCTCTATAGAAATCAATTGGTCTCTAAATTTGGTCAGATGAATTTACAATGCATCTCGTTATGATGTCTTACAGTGCACATTACTTCCGAGTTTGAATTTGCTTCTAAACTACCGTGCATTCAAAAGGTAATCCGGGGTGAATTTTATTTACAAAAATTTCATGGACAAAGTATTCAGCATCAACAAGGCAGTTGTGCTTCATTTCTGAAGTCCGGGCCATAGGATGGATACAGTACAGCATAAACCTACCAGGGAAAATGACATTTTAAATCTTAATTTTGTCTAAGATGTACACCCCACATGTGCCGATGTATCACTTCGTTTCCAAGGTAGTGAGCATAGAGTTGCGTACCACAGTTTCGTGGCACCCGATCCGATCCCACACTGTAACACTACTAACAGAGCCCTGTAGGAACTTTAGAAATGGAAACTTGGATACACACGCTATAGTGCTGTGAGAAGCGAACTGAGATTTTTGCTTTCTCACCAGAGATCCACAGAATGTTGCAGAGGAAACAAATATCTAACGCTGTCTTCATGTCCTTGCTCCACTCGTACTGAGATCCGAAGGTTTCCACGAAAACTACGCGTGGAGTATGCCTACTGCGTAAGCTGAAAATAAATCGCTCAAAAATAACACAGACTTGCGATTTCTCCTTGCTTGTCACACAGGATAAGCTCTTTGACCAGTTGCAATTGATTCGTGAAGCAAGACTACTAACAGAGGAGAAGCGAGCATTGACAAATGACAACAAAGCTAAAGCTTTGGTCAAGCTACTGAAGGTCAGAAACGACAGTCAAACGAAATCGGTAATATGCATCGCACTACCTGACAAATCCATGACCCGGGACCCCAACATAATAGGGAACGTAATGAATGAACACTTTTCCACTTTGGTTACTACCTCAAGCAACACACTTAGGAGTAGCGCTCCTACTGATGTTGGCAAACTCAGCACAGTGCATTTCGATTGCGGCGTCATTCAAGCTCACATTGATCGGTTACGGTCGTCGTTCCATCCTGGAACTGATGGTCCAGCAACTTCTCTAATACAGTTTGGTGTCTGGGAGATATCGCTCTTGCTTCTAAACTTGTTTACCCTATCTATGAATTCGGGTATATTCCCGAATCAATGGAAACTCGCTATTATAGAACCTAGACATAAGAATGGTTCAAAACTAGACATAAAAAATTACCGTCCAATTAGCCAAACCCCGGTTATTTCGAGAATAATGGAAAACATTGGGAAAGAGAAAACTGTTATGCACTTGCTGTTACTGGATTTGGTAAGTCCAGCACAACATGGGTTTTTGAAAAGACGGTTATGCCAGAATTGTCAGCTGGTCTCTATAAATAATCTGATAAGCTCTACTGACAATGGCAAAGCGGATATCATTCTCGTTATTGGATATGCAGTACGCGTTCGACAGAGTGAAGCACAACAACCTCTTGGTGAAGTTAACCAATTTCGGGATCACTGATCCCTTGCACGCATGGTTCAAATCTTACCACTCTGATCGCACGAAACGAGTACAAATAGGGCGCATGAAATAATCACCACTGAAGATCCACAATGATGTCAATCAGAGTAGTGTACTATGTACGTTGCTCTTCATATGTATATCAATGATGATGCAGCAGTAACAGTAAAATTTGGGACATAATGTATCTTTGCGGATGACACAAAATACCATACCCCTTTGGAATCCGGTGTTTGGGCAATACCCTTAAAAAAAGGTTCGCATAGACCTGCTGGCCTAGGAATCGTGGTGCACCGATTGGCAAAGTCCATCTCAGCGGATAAACGCAGTGTGCTGACATACAACCGCGAACTTTCGTCAAATGAATTTTACCTCGAAAAACCCATCCCCAGTAAGAAGAGTACACAACGTCTAGGAATTCGGTACTCTAACAATTTGCATTTTGATGAAGATGATGAATTCATAACGGCCAGATCACGAAGTAGCGCAAAACTTACCGTAAAATCATTCTCGATGCGTGAACCTAAACCACGTGTTCAAGGCCTGTGTTAGCCCTGTACTAAAGTATTGTTTGATTATCTTAACAAGCAACAGGAAACGTAAAAGCGTGAGCGTATAAAACGTGCAGAGATAATTCAAGGGCTCTCTTTAACTTTTCGTCTTAACAAATACTCTGTTGTAAGGTGCTGCGACTGGAGACACTGGCTAAGACGCCATACTACTTGATTTGACCTATAAAAGTATTTTCGCACCAATTAAAAAATTCACTTCAAGCAAGAAAGTAGATACGCGATCAGGAATACAAAGAACAAACTCCCGGTGTTCAAAACGAAAACTAATGTTCGAAAATATCTATCTTAACAGATACAATGAGATCTAGAACAGCCTCCCTATAGAAATAAGGGCGTGTGATTCGCAACTAGTGTTTAAAAGAGCAGTTTCAAACCGCCTGACGGTGCAGTATGTGAAAAAATGTTGCAAGTAAGTTGCAAGGAAAAAATTCTGTTTGTAAAGGGAGCAGAGACGTGTGTATTGAAAAAAATATACATGAAATGTGCTATTTACAGCGTATTTACTTGTCCAAGTCCTCCTGAAGAGGTGTACTGAAAAAAGAGCAAATGTTGACAGAGCTCAGTTCACTCCTTTATCCGAACCTCTTCCTCCCTTGTTTACTCTGGAAGGCATACCTCACCTACACAGTAATAAGTGTGGATTGCAGAAGAACAGTAAACTGTGACTGAGGTAACCATTTTTGCCTCCACCTTTAATATTCTGCCTACACAGCTAAGCCTACCTTACAGCCGAAACAAAAAGTGTGAGTTGAGAAAAAAATGCTGACTGAATCTATCCATCTTCATTTTTTGTTACCATTCGTTGTTCCCTATTCTATCCTTCATGTCAGGCGACAAGGTGAAGCTAACCGATTCTCCTTTCAATATCTTTACCCATATTTCCAACATTTCACTTTCAGTTTTCCTCCCACTCGATAACGCCTAGAGAAGAGTAAAACCAAAACGCCTGAGCCAGTTGACAGGATGCAACCACATTCGTCTCATAAACAAATAAATCTCCCATTCTATCTGTCTTGGTCTATATGCAAAGCTGCTAAACTGAAAATGAATACATATGTCTTTCTCAGTTGTTGTGGAGTTCTCCGAGCTGGGCAACTTGGTTGCAGACGTTTCGCCACCATTCGAGGTCGCATCTTCAGTGCGGGGTTGATAGCAGTGAAGTAGCAGTAGCTGGTAGAAAGCAAACCCAATAATGGTTTGCTTTCTGCCAGCTACTGCTACTTCACTGCTATCAACCCCGCACTGAAGATGCGACCTCGAATGGTGGCGAAACGTCTGCAACCAAGCTGCCCAGCTCGGAAAACGCCACAACAACTGAGCAAGCCTCCCGAGCTACCAATATTCCAATTCATTTCAAACATATGTCTTTCGATAATCTTCTTTACAACGCCACAACGGAGAGAAAATGTTTGGCCTAAATTAAATATTATGTTCTATGTATGGGTATGCTTTCCGCTTTAGGTTTTTTATTATCACATAATTGCTCCTATTCCAGTATCCAAGGTAAAGAAAACTTGGTTCCGTCCGCACATGGAGCTCTCCGCCAGGAGGCCCATTTCAGCCTTTTAACCAGACAACCATGGAGAATGAAAAAAATGATTTTTATTCCTGCTTGACATATTCTGTAAATAGTATACGAAACAATGGTAAAAATTTGATCATGCCAAAAAAGACATCTCGTAAATCCGAGAAATTATTATTAATACGATTATTATTATTAGTAGTAGTAATCGGTACAGTGTGGGTAGATAATGCAGGGAATCATGACAGCGGATCTGCTAGAGAAACCAGATCCAACCTCATCATGCATGCGATGAGTGTCAAGGACAACATTGCTGAGAGGAAATTTTCGCATCTGGACGAGTGAAAGTTCAAAAACAACGTTAGAAGCAACGAACTACTGAAAAGAGATGGCCTAGTCTAGTACACGCATTGTTGGGTGGTGAAAAATATTATGTGCAGGAATTACAAAACATAGGAGGCGATAAGTAGGATGGGACTGGTGTGGTTTTACAAGGCAGAAGGTGCAAATGACATGCGGTGACGAGTCAAGCGCACGAATAGAAGACAAAGATTCGCATACCTCAATTGTGCACCACTAATAGACCAATTTTTCAGATAACCGCGCGCTTATTGGATTGTGGTGCATTGGCCGTTAGTTCTCAATCTTTTGTTGCAATATCGTTTGTGCCGAGGCATGATAAAAGACGTTTTCCTTCGACCTAGAAAGTGGCTACATACCAGTGATAGGGTGAACATGTTCACCAGTAGCAGAGGTGTCACGCCCATTAATTCTATGACAGAATGCCAACAGAAGCGAGCTTGGATGATGGCCAGATTGACTTAATAACTCAGTGGAAACCGTTGGGCGAAATATTAACTCAGCCTAATACGTTTATTGCAAACTCTGTGTTTGCAGACACACGGTAGTAGAAATGGCGAAAAAGTAAGTAACTGACCGCTTCCCAAATTGCAGTTGGGTCATGAAGTAAGTGGCCTTCACCGTCAACAATTTCAGTAAAAGATGAAGAGTGGTCAATGCTTCTACAAGGAAGTATTTTGACAAGCTAACTCCCCTTGCGCCTTGTTTATAGGGCTATCTGTACTTTTCTCACCACAGTAACTGCACATGTTTAACTGGCGTAAAAATCATGCGTTTTTATGATCAGTGAGAAATCACTAGTGTTGGTGCAGATAGATTTCTGGTATTCCGGCTGACTGAGTATTCGACGGCATCTTTGGAAACGTGAGATATGCGTTCACACAAGTTGAGGAAGGAGAGTTACGGCGCAACGGATATGATGATAGAACTATTCGACAGCAGTGTACATACTGCTAAAGAGGAAGAATACATCCCAGTCACAAAAGTAGAATAATTGTTGTAAGCATTCCAAATTTATTTCACGGATTGCATACTGCTGTACAGAAGTGAGTTTAGTGACCAATTTAACGTGGAAACTGAGTCGAGTCAATTTATTTTCGGTGCCAAGGAGACTGTTTGAGATCTCAGGCTGCGAATAGTAAGTCCAATATATTGAGCGGATTAGCAATACTGGTAACCATTGTACAGGGTCCCCGGCTCTAATGGAAGAAAGAAAACTTGTGTCCAAAGATGACGATGGGTGGGATGACCAGCGGATGATTGGTAAGTTGGGCAATTATCTACTATCTGTGTGGCAACCTCGATGCGAAGTCGGAAGTAGAAGTGATGTTGGCGATTCTTAAATTAAACACATTCGGGGGATTGTAGAGGGAGGTGAGCAGTATTTAAGAGGGCACCACTGCAACTGATAACCAAATAGATTAGGGGACATTTCAGGTTGTTAGTGGTATTTAAGTTCCGCCGTAAATGTTATGCGAATGTGTAAAACAGACTCACTGCATTTCCTGGTACAACGATCTTTTTGAAACAGGGTGATTTGGAATCATCGGGGTAATCAAGCGTACCAGAGAAACAACATTTTTCGGTGATGAGGATCGATTGCGGGTCAGTGAACTGTGCAAGTGTGTTTAAAAGGTTAAATTTGTTGATCATGGATCTGACATTAAGCATGATCGCCTGAGTTTGAGCATGGTACACACGACGGGTAAGTGCGAGATTGGTTGGCTCTAATAAGTCGCCAGTAAGTTTGGGGGTAGGGAAGGCGTGCAAGTGTGAGTTTCCATGGAGCTGGGGCACGAGGCATCATGTTTAGACTGCTGTTGGTTTGACACTGAACTAGATTTCTTATCTGGACAAATTAGAGGAAGGGTGAGATCAAATAGTTGAACTGCTCCAGATGTGTCTGGAGTGGAAATGGGTGCGAGTTTATTCCCATCACCTTTACATAAAGGTTGTTGGCAAGAGCCGTGAGAGAGCCTGACAGAACATAGGGTGGAGTAGGGGGTTACATTGTCTCATTGACCGGTTTCCTTTTGTTATCGGTACACTTCCAGTTATAGACAGTGGGATGTACTAAGCATAGCTAGGACACGGAAGTTCTTAACCTTATTCAATAACGAAGATTGTTTTTCGTGGTTGGTCGGAAAGGAACATTGTATGTCACAGTTTTTCGTAGCTATAATCTGGTCCTTGGATTATCGTCCGTGAACAGCAGTACGCTATGGATTAAATCAGGTTGTCTATCCTTGGACGTGTCTTGGTCGTTGAGACCGGACCATCATAAAGCTAATGAGTTACCAATGCTCCATTGTTCCAAGGACTTAGTTTCCTTTGATTCTTCTGCACGAGGAGTTCCACTTAGTGGGACTATCGCTTTCTGAAATAAGAGAACCCGCTTTATCGTGCGTTGCTCTGAAGGCGTTTTAGCACAGCAAGGAACGATCGCATTCAAACTTACTGCCACTGAAGATGAATTGTCGAGGTCCGACTAGATGCATCAAGTATCCGCATTGGGGGCGCTCATCTTTTGGACGTTTGACTGAGAATTCTCGATGCACCTAGTCGCACGTTCCGGTATTCGTGGTACGGTGCCGATTTCGGACAGTTGTACAGGCTTTCCATGTGAATTAAACAAAATCTCTTCAAAGTGGGTATGCAAGGCTGCAATTGGTCCATAGGGCAAAAAACGGTGCTGCTCCTTCGCTTAAAAATTTAAAAGCAATAGAGCAACAACGTTTGGCGTTTTCCTTTTCAAACTTTGACATGTGCAGTTGACAACAGGCGTGTTACAAGCTCTAGTAATATTAATTTTACTTGAGCTAGATTTAACCTGACCAGAACGTGAAAAATGACCACATTTTGAATCTATACATTTGTTCGTGCACTTCAGGGATAAGAAACTATGAGCTGCCCTGCTTTTCCCATCAGAACACGAGCAGTCATTCCTAACGTGTTACTTATGTAATCAAGCGAAATCAGGTTATTCTTGAGGGATTCAAAGAGTGACAGCGTTTTTCTCATCTCATCAAGTTGTAATCGCAGAGAGTAATTTATCTTTTAGTTCTGAAACGTGCTTATCGTTTGGCGAGGAAAGTCTTTCTCCCTTTGGATCTCATCTTATTTGCTTTGCTAGTGGTGTGGAGAATACACTACCCTCAGCTTGCCCAGTACGGGGTGACTTGCTAATCAAAGCACAAAGCTAAGGGCTCTAGCTTGTTTAACTTCGGGTAGAATTAGAGCTTATGGCAAGCTTTTACCTTAATGTGTTGTTATCAACGGGGTTCGACAAGAATGCCCTCTCCTCTCTAATCCTCTTCAATTTTGTCATTGAGGATGTCCTCAAAAATGCACTTGTTAAACGCTAGCGCTGAGCTACTCCCAGGTAGTCGGGTGGTTGATTTGGATTACGCTGATGATATCGACTTGTGGGGTGACCGTCCGCCGGCCGTCCAACTTGCATCTAACCGTCTGGCGATTGAAGCGTCAAAGTATAGCATGCACTTTTCATCATCCAAATGCAAAGCGTTTTTCAAGACCGACATATGCCCCAAGCTGGACCCACTATTGATAATGAGACGATGGAAGTTATACAGAGTTTTGTTTATCTGGGAAGCTGCATCACTGCTGGTGGGACTGTTGGAAATGAGATTTCGATGCGCATTTCAAGAGCTCGTCTCGCTTTCTCCAGACGGAGACATTTATGGTGCCGACATTACATCCGTCTCTCCATCAAAGGACGGGTTTATATTGTGACAATCAGCGCAGTACTGTTGTACGATTGTGAGACTTCGCCTGCTAGTTCCGATGACTTGCACCGACAGTTTGTCTTCGAGGACCGTTGATCACGCTCCATCGCCCGTGTGTGGTGGCTGCACCACGTTGAAGTCAGACAGCGTATCTTGGGTGGAGGCAGCCACTCTATGATGGCTTGGACACGTAATGTCCGTTCAGTGTCTTCCGCATCGTGCCTTGTTCGCAGTCGCTAGACAGGGCTGGAGGAGACGGTGTAGGTGGACAGGCTATAAGTTGCAGAAACAGGGTGAAAAGCTGATAAAACAGCTGACCTCAGTTGGTTCCTCCCGACTCCTTCCATGGAGTCTCAAAGATGCTGACTGCCGCTGGTTGGAAACCTTGGAAGTCATGGATGAAAACCGAAGTAAATACCGGGCATGTGACTATGATTGCTGCGGCAATTCGCATTATCTGCTTCCATAAAAACATCCAAAAAATCTCAAAAACTATGAGTGGAAAAATGGACAAAAAGGAAGTTTGTTTTTATTCCTTCTATTATACTAATCCTGTTTTTCTATTTCGCCATGGATCCGATGGAACAATAGCTGTACACAGATCGCGATATATATGGTTGTCGGTATCCGGTTTCGGATTTGCCCGTCAATGTGACCAGCCACAGGACGCCTGCGCCTACAGAGGGACCATGGATGGCTTGCGCTGCACCACCCACAGCTCCAATCACACACCCCATATCCAGTGTAAACCCGAAGGAATAAGACCGGGAGGCATGTGGATGGGAGCCACGTTTCATCAACGGAGCCGGCCCACACTCCTTCACAGGCAAACACAAGCACGCTGTATGTGCGGAATCAAGCGCACACAAGGCGGTGGTTGGACCGTAGTCCGCTCCACACTGAGTGCATGGAACCACTCTTCGAGCCTAACACGACCACAAGGACCATGCATCCCGTCTCCTCCAGCAACGACCAACTGTCTGCTGGAGCCAGATGTACGAGGTAGTAGGTAATAGACAGGTAGGCACCTTGTCAACATGCACAACAAGCGCAGCCACAAAGTAGATATTGATATCAAACAACAGCCAATCACTTGAGAGAAAGATAACAAAGAAAATAAATCCAGTAATGCAAAAGGAAATGGTGACATGAATCTTAAATTAATGAGCATTAGAAATAAGTTGTTCATAAAAGAATCCGAGATAAGTTCAAGAGGTCAGAAAGCATATTTTACGGAAATGCCAAAAACACGAAAGTGTTATCGAAATTAACTACAATTGGCTTAAGCGACGTGTGCAAGTCTATAGAAGAGAGTACCGGTAGACATTTGCATGAGAAAGAAAAGCATTAGGACAAAATTGAAAACCCACCACCTGAAATAAATAGACTTAGCATGCAAGCACCCGGTCAGTAAATCGAATGCAGCCTGCCTACGTTCTCTGCAGGACCCATCGTCGCTTCGGTAGTAGTCCCGAGTGGCCTCGCTCATGGCTCACTGGGTCTGCCTGACTCAGGCACTCGCGACCGCATGTGCTACAGCACCATGCGCTCGATGCCGATGGAGTACAACCCATCGGTGCTTGCCGCTTCCGCATTTGTCGCATCCTCTCTGCATGCATGAGGTTATTCCCCCGCACTTCGGTAACTGCCTACGTAATTAGATCGTGCCATGCGCGCCGATCAACCGCCTTCGATTCCCATGACCTGCAATCAAGATTAGAACGTGACAGACTCGCTTTGATCATGTCCTGGTAACGTAACTTTGGTTTCCCCACGTGCCGCTTCCCTATACTCAGCTGACAATATAAGAGTTGTTTCGGTATCCGCGTCGAATCCATACGGCTCACATGACCGAAACACCTCAGTTGGCTCAGCAAAAGTATGCATTCCAACGCATACATTCCACTTCG
Organism: Dicrocoelium dendriticum; assembly: GCA_944474145.2. Classification (NCBI taxonomy): domain Eukaryota; kingdom Metazoa; phylum Platyhelminthes; class Trematoda; order Plagiorchiida; family Dicrocoeliidae; genus Dicrocoelium; species Dicrocoelium dendriticum. The sequence continues at coordinate 94,416,595 of OX104063.1, forward strand.
GCGTAACACTTCCGTGTCCGCAACTCTGTCCCCCAACTGATGCACAAAATCCGTTGCAAAACACCGCTGTTGGAACCGCTCGAGATATCGCACATCCCGACGGTACATCGTCCACGTTTCACTGCCGTATAGAAGAACGGACAGCACCATGAATTTGCACACCATCAGCTTCGCGCCAACGGTAAGCTGATGGTTGTTCCACACTCGGTACTCAAGCTTCCCGAATGCCGCCGCTGCCTTCGACACGCGGATATGCAGCTCACTGTGTAGCTGCTGATCAGTCGACATCACACTCCCAACGTAGCAGAAGCAGGATGTGGTTTCCAATACTTCAGCACCAATGCCGATTCGCGGCAATATTGAAGATTGCACCTCCGGTGAAGGCTGAAAGAGACTGACAGTTTTGCTTGTGTTGATGGTGAGCCCGAATTTGGCCGCTGTCGAAGCCAGAGCACCAGTCATGTGCTGCAACTCATCCGCGCTGTGTGAAAACAACGCACAGTCACCAGCAAACAGCAACATACGGATAGTTGTCTCACAGACTAGAGTTCTCGCACCGAAACGACGGATGTTCAGCAACCCACCATCAATACGGGGCTCCACACGAACACCGTAAGCACAAGCCGCATCAAAAGCACAAGACAACACTGCATGAAGATATATATTAAACAGGGCAGGAGCTAACACGCAGCCTTACTTCACACCAGAGATAACTGCAAAGTCATCCGAGGTCTACCCACTCAGCTGCACCCTCGCCCGCTTACCACTGTGCAGACATTCAATTAAACTTACAAACTTACGCAGACAACCAAACTTACCCAACACCAGCCACAATGCCTCGCGGTTCACCGTATCAAATGCCTTGGTGAAATCAACAAAAAGCGAGTACAATTGCTGGTGTCGTTCTCTGCACTTCTCTTGCAACTGACGAGCCGAAAACACCATATCTATAGTGCTGCAACTCGAACGGAATCCACACTGTCCTTCTGCCAGGTTCGGTTAAACAACCTGACTGACGAGGCGGTTGAGCAGGATTCGGGCAATCATCTTGCCCACACAACTCAGCAAGTTGATGCCACGATAATTCGTGCAACATTGCTCGCTACCTTTGCCCTTGTACAGTGGTAGCACAAAGGCATCCTTCAGCTCAGTATGCACCTCCTCCTCAATCCATACGCGCTGCACCAAATGGTGCAGAGCAGTCAGCAACGCGAGTCCGCCGTGTTTCAATACTTCAGGCGGGATCCTGTCTGCACCGGCACACTTACCGTTTTGCAGCTGAGAAAGTGCTCTCTGCGTCTCATCCAGTGTCGGCGTGTCCACCAGATTCGCCTTCACATCGTGATGCTTCAGGAAGTACAACGTAGGCCAGTCGATCTCTGAACGGTTGTTGAAGAGACAAACAAAGTGTTTCCGACAAAACTGCATTATGTCTGCAGTCTGTGTGCAGGTAGCGCCCGAACTACCATCGATCAGTGTCCTCAGCGGCTCCAATATCGGTCCATACACCGCCTTCAAGGAGTCAAAGAATTCCTTGTGCTGGCGGCGTTCGGCGTAGCATTCCATCTGCTTCGTCTTCTCCGTCTACCATGCATTTTTAATGCGACGGAGCTATCGGGTGAGTCGCCGTCGAAATTTGAGACACTGACTACTCAGGTCGTCCACTGTGGCTATGCATTCCACATCACACAGGCGTGCAGCCATCACCTTCTCCAGCTCAGTACGTTTCGCAACAGTACCGAGAGAGAGAATGTCAAATTTACGCTGATTCACGGCGGGAGTGCAATACATAGAAAATATGTGTACCGTTTGGTTCGCACCAATTTGTGAGCAGTGCCACACTCAGCTTCACACAGTACACGTGTCATGCGCACTTCACGCATATCACGCTGACGTGCGATGACATAGTCGAGCAGGTAAGCGTGACCACTCCGTGGGTGCGTCCAAGTTGCTATATCACTTGCACTCAATGCAAACCGAGTGTTCTTGATCGTCAGGCCATGAGTGGCACACAGTGAGAGCAGCCTGTCACCGTTCGCATTCGCTGAACCAATGCCATGCGCACCGATAACATCTGTCCACACCGATGCATCACACCCAACGTGCGCGTTGAAATCACCAGGCAGTAATAGTCGGATGCTCCTCAGCACAGACCATATCACGGAGGATAGCTGAGTGTAGAACTACCCACGCGTGTCATCGGGATAACATATGGTCGGACCGTACGTGCTTATAAAAGTAGCAAACTTACCTCTTCCGAGTCGTAGGCGAACAGTCATCAGTCGCGCGCTGATGCCCGTTGGTTCACCCGCCAGCTGGCCATGGATGCGATCGGATATTGCAAATCCAACCCCATGATCACGTGATGATGAGGCAGCGTTGCACATCCAGTAGAGTATGTAGCCAGCACCTGCTTCATGCAACTTACGTTGCTCGGCGAGCCGAGTCTCACTGAGCTTCGCAATATCGACGTTGTAGCGCGCCAGTCCCATCGCGACCAGTGCAGTGCGTCGCTCGAGGCGCTCACTCGAGTTCCGGTCCAGTAATGTGCGCACGTTCCAGCACCCGATGCTGAGTGCTTTACGCGCAGGCATACGATTGCATTGGTGGGCAATCGCACGCGAGGTGGTCGTTGTTCTTTGGAGGTTTGCTTGAGGGACTCCGCTCGGAGCCTTTGGCTCAATAGCCTGACCCACAAGACAGAGTGGAGAAGATCCAGCTCGGGAATGTGATTGCAGAGACAGATTGGGATCAGCTTGATGGCCGTCACACGCAGCCTTTGAGGTATTGGAATGATTTATATATGTTTTGCGACCGTAGTAGGATACACCTGCGACCACAGCCAGACGCAGGTGGGTTTGCACCAATTTGACCAGGGGCTGCCTGGCTTGAGGCGGGCAGTAGCAAACCATTGAACACCCGGAGGTGTCCTGCCACCGTCAGTGACAATGCGTGGCGCTCGTGCTCTACGTCAATCGAGCTGTGAGATTATAACCCGTTGAGATGTCTTCCATCGCTAGGTTTTACGGGAAGAGAGCCAACGACTACTTCCTAACCTCCGAAGAGGATGGACTAGGGTACTGGCAGGGCGCCCGCACCTGACAGGAGAACGACTCGGGTCCTCAGCCAAAGCCTTCGATTAAATGTACACCCGAAAGGCAGCGGGGTCTAGCACATGGTCAGTTCACTGACTCATGCGGATTGGTGTCCTGGATCTTAGCAGGGAGAAGGGCGTAAGCCAACTGCCACCCAGCAGTCGCCAAAAAGAGGCGTCTAGGACACGAGCAAATGGTACAACAGTAGCAGCAATGGGTAGATCATCTGTCAGCCCAGCCTCAGCACACCATATATATATATATATATATATATATATATATATATATATATATATATACATATATATATATATAAATATATATATATATATATATAATGCGCACATGTCTCCTCGGGAGCTCACCATCACTCTGACGCTAACATTGGCACGGCCGTTCCCATCCCATGTGTCTTCACCATTGATCAACGCTCCTGGCATATTCTGAAACCCATAGTCCAATAACACTAGTGAAAGGGTTCACTTGAAACAGGCATCCAAATGGAGTTCCCTTAAGTGTAGTGGTTCCAGAGATACCCAGTTTTCAGGTACTTCAAAACTGAAGAACACACGAGAGAAAATGGTTTTAAGGAGCGCACTGAAGGTGGTTTTATCTGCATAGGATTACATTACTTCCCTCGTCTGTGGCAGTTAATTCTGATTTGAGGTGGACACTGTTGCTGCATGGACTGAGGTGGGCACCATCGAAAGCGAGCAGTTCACCGAAGCCAGAAGCATGAGCGCTAAGAGGAGGCGTACGAGGACAGGATGAGAACGCAGGCGTGCTCAGTATCATCAGACAGTCATGCACTGACGTGCAACATCCATCGCTAATGATGTCGACATGGTCATACTGAGTTCACACGGCAGCCTATAATCCGATGTGCTGATTGCATAGAGGTTGTGATCAGTGTACAGCTGAAGAAAGTGCTCACCACTGTCAGTATGATAAGCGTCAAGTATGACAAGGTATCCGACGCGATGATGTGATTTCGATGAGAGAAAGAGGAGTATTCACGATTACCGTAGCGGTCATGATACCCCGGATTTTGACGCGTTTAAATTATGGAAGCTTTGATAGCTTATGAGCTACAGTGGATGGAAGTATAGTAAATAGCCAAAAGCGCGCCTTCGGCTAATCTCATAAACTCATATTTAGGCGCGAATTCGAACCGCACAAATGCGGATGTTTACTGGGGCGCTCCAGAGCAGTATGGCGTGAACTAGAATCAGTACATCTGATTAATCCACAAGGCTCTTAGATGATAAACAAATTTAAAATGGTGTATTAAGGAAAGGTACTATCGTATTCGCCAATGAAAGCAAATCCAAGATCAGTGCAGAAGCATTCATGTTTAGTAAGGAACCGGTTACGCCTAATCAACCATGTGCAAAAGTTAACAATAATATTGCACCAAAACAAGGCAGATGTGTCGAGGACAGGCGAAATATATCCCGCCAGGTACCAAAAGCGAAAGTCCCGGTATTATCGTTCCGAAAAGCGATAAAAAGAAGACCACGAAAATAAAAGAAGGGTAAAGCACGCGAGAAAGTGGACAATTTACTAACTTCACCTCGCGAAGTATGTAAGCAAAGATTGCGGGTTTATTAATGTTTAGAAATAAAACAGAAGTTGGTGCCTACTATGAAAGGGAGCAAACAAAATCTGAGACAAGGTAAATGACCCAATACAAACAAACTATTCCACCAAATTTATTAAACACCCGACATCCGGCTTGGCTCCATACAAATGGTGTCGCAGAGGACACACATACGGTAAACCTGTCACAACCGTCGCAAGAAAAATGAACACATTCGTAAAGGATTCCAACGATAGATATCCGAAGCATGTCCATGAGAAGTTGGCACCAAGATAAGTTGGTTCGTGAATAGATGGGCGATTGATGTACCTGTGAGAAATGACTCGATAGCAGGGCGGACCAGTCAAAAGATCAGTGAAACAGCTGCGAGGTTATGCTATATAGCCGATTCATCAGTCGAGTTCGGAGTCCGCTTTGTAGCCAGGAGCTCAAAAACATGACATAGCGATTAATTCCATTCTTATAGTCATCTTGTTTGTGGCAAAGAAGGTACGTTGAAAAAACTGGTAGGCGATATGGCAGTGTTCCAACAACTGACATAAAGTGAAGATGTGGTCAATGTGGCCTCGATTTCTACAAAACCCGGCTTGCTCCTCGCAAATCTGGTTTTTATGGGCGACAATCAGCCTGTGGAGAATAACAAAACAAGCAACTTATGAACAGATGTGATCAGACTGACTCATATATGTTGCCACATTCCAAAAGCCAGTCTCCTATAAAAATTGGAACTTTGACGGGGCCGCTCCGGTATCTTGGGACAGTCTCCTTATCCCATAGGTTCACAAGCATGTTGTGCGAATCCTCCAGGAGAGATAGTACTCGATTTATGGAAACGGATGAAAAATATCCAGCAGGAGTCTCATCTCACGTCCGATCTTTGCGCGCGAGGGTGGAACACCCAAGGGGATGGACAAGGAGAGGAGTGATCATTGGCCGATAAAGAAGATGACAACATTTAAAGTGTTCAGTGCATTGCTCAAAGCTATTTGACACGTGGATTGGCTGTCCGCGCTCATCACGATTGGTCTCGCTAACATCAGGTCTCCTGATGCCCGCTTGCAGTATAAAACGGAATAATTTTCGATGGTTACCAAAGGCAACCTCTCTCTTTCTCCCCGACAGATGATGATATTACAAGACTTCGCGGTCTCTCTTCAGGCTAGCACATAGATTCGCCTTGAGATCTTTGCGAGCCACATGGTTTTCGCTTCGATCCAGAAAGCCTCAGTGAACATCCATAGGTGCCATAGATTACGTAGGTTGGTAAATTGATTTGCCACAATTTGTGGGCGCATATGCAACAGATACATACAGGTACCGTTTTTTCCAGCGCGACTTCGAGGCTATAAACGAGTCGGCCAATCTGACAGGGCACACCGGACTGTTCACAAGGAACTAATCGATCAGGGCAGCTACAGACCGAAAGCTAAAGCAATACCCACACCTGCATGAGCTGCATTTGAAGCTGCGTCATCAAGCAGGCGTAATGAGAAAGTGCCACCAGTGTCACATGTGGGGGACCGCAGGGTGAGCACAGAACATGAATCTTGCGTGTATCGATCGACATGGTCTCCAGTATTCGGACAAGTGCTGCATCAAAGAGCGCACCTTGAGGCATGCCAGCCTTAGCGAGGAGCGAGGGCTCTAAACAAAAAAGATGAAGCGACGTTGTCCGCTTTGTTGAACGTGGACCTGGCGACTGGACCGGAGCGCCGTTCTGCGATTGCATGTGAGTTGAGATTAGAGGGCAGTAGGCTGGAAGCAAGGTGCGAGAGGGTAAAAAAATTGAGGGGTTGGAAACAGGAAGGATAAAAGTGGTTGGTGCGGAGTGCTAAAGATGAAAAAGCTCCAGGGGGGGAATAAGAAAAGGCCGAAGCAGTAGCATCCAAACCCCCCTATCCACCATCTTCGATGCAGTGCATAGGACGCCGTTGATTATCCCCAGCGACGGCCAGAGTATCAAGAAATAGTTATAAAAGAAATTCAATGTATCGTATTGAAGTTAAAAATGGGATGGCATCTATTTATGAAAGAACGTCATTGTTACCCCTCGCTGCCTCCTTCTTCTGCCTAGGTTTGCGCGCCTTAATGCTATCTCAGCCCAGTACAACCATGGCAACTGGCAATCGCGCAGTTTATAAGGGTCCCATTATCTGTTGCATACCGCAGAGCGGATAAGCAAAATCATGTTGCTGATGCCGCCTTCCGTTTTCCCCCAACTCCCATCTAAACTATCAACGGTTACATACCTTCTATAACTCTCATCTTAATTGACGGCAGCTGCATGCCACTGCAGTTCTACCATCTGTAGCCATCTTCTAGCAATGCCCACTATGAACAATGAACAATGAACAATGATTTATCACGAGATAAAAGCAAGTGCTTGACATGTCCCGTAGGATGGTAGCGGTGAATATGATGCAATTAAAATATGTGTGGGTCATCTATCGAACGTCTGCCGAGATGAATACTTTGATAATTAACATCAGTGTAAAAGGAAAAGAAATATCGCGCGTAAACATTCAGAAAGACACTGGGGCGCTGTGATAGTTGAGGTAAGGAGTGAGAAAATAAAATATGGTCGCTCACTTAGGTCCATTTGATACATTAGTCCTGTTGAAAACATGCTTGGCGTAATCCACAACAGAGGAGCTTAGGTAACAAAATGTTGGGAGCTGAGGGCAACATCTAATCGTTTTTGAAAACATCCAGGGTAGGAGAGGATACTACTGAGTCTGAGAGTGCGTTCCATGGTTTGCAAACTCGAAGGGAAAAGTAATTCCGTCGACACTCTAGACGGCTATATTGTTCCTTCAACTTTAAGCAGTTACCCCTGAGCTGCGTGTTGTGGTTAAGTTTCAGCAAATGGCGGCATACGTGGTTGGGGTCACTCAATATTTGATACGCTAATATGAGATCGCCGCGCAGCCTTCGATAGCGTCCGCTGAAAATTCCCAACAACTTCAGCCTTCGGTGGTAAGAGTGATACCGCAGGCCCATCACGTTCTTGGTTGCTCTCCGTTGTGGTGCCTCTATCGCTTCTAGGTCGCGTTTCAACCAAGGGTGCCAAGCTTGGATTGCGTACTCAACTTGCGGGCGCACGTAGGAATTGAGCATCATTGGGAAGATTGATGGGTCAAATCTCCCGAATGCCCTTCGCAGCATGCCGACGTGCTGGTTGCCTCTTTTCGCAGCTACCTCAGCCTGTTTTGAACAGTTGAGGTCGCTCTGTACGATCACACCAAGATCACGTTCCCGGGAGCTATTCTGCAATTCGTTTGTCCCAAGTATGTAGGTGTAGTTATGTCTATGGCGTAATTGTACTACGCGACATTTGTCTACGTTGAACGGTAGAGCGTTTTGAACTGACCAGTTCGACACCGTGTTAAGATCGTGCTGGAGCCGTTCATGGTCATCCGGTCCTCTGATCCTTCGCCATATCTTGATATCATCAGCGAAAAATAAGAAATCGGAAGTAATTGATTTCGCCAAATCGTTAATGAACACCAAGAATAGACGAGGTCCAAGAACCGAGCCTTGTGGTACTCCACACGTCACGTCGATTGCATGAGAAAATGATTCTCGGACTCTCACCACTAGCCGTCGATCTTGTAGAAAATTGCTAATCCAACTCAGGATTGGATCGCCAATGCCGTAGTTCCGAAGCTTCTGAAGGAGAACTCGATGGTCTAAACGATCAAACGCTTTTGAAAAGTCCAGGTAGATGACATCGACTCCAACTCCATCATCAACAGCTTCAGTCCAGCTATTACGTGCAATTAATAGGTTAGTGTTACACGAATGCTTTTGACGAAAGCCATGTTGCTCTGGGGCTATTAAATTGTGGCTTTCCAGGTATTGCATCAGCGCGTCTGCGACGATTGATTCCATCACTTTGGATAGTACGGGAAGTAATGTTATTGGACGGTAGTTCGCAGGATCAGTGCGGCTGCCTCCTTTATGGATAGGAGTGATGACCCCTTGCTTCCATACTGGTGGAATAAGGTTTTCCTCTAGACATCGCTGATAGAAAACAGCCAGTGGTTCTGCTAGATCACTAGCTACTGCCTGTAGAGCCTTTGGACGGATGTTATCAGCTCCGGGAGAACTGTGGATACGCAAGGATAACAATTTCTTCAACACAGCCTCCGTAGTGAAGGTGATGTTTTCTAAACCAAACGGCGGAGTATTAGAAATGAGGTGAATGTTTGGGCTCGACACTTGTTGGAACGTTTGAGAGTAATGAAGCCGTAGGAGATCAGCTGCTTCCATTGCTGACCGCGTGTATCCATCAGCTGTGACTAGCGCCGGAACCCCTCGCTTTACCTTTCGAAGGCCGTTAATGTGCCTATACAGGAGTTTGTGGTTAGTGCAGAATCGCTTCATTAACTTCTGCTGATGCGTGACCTTGTCCTCGCGGATCAGTTTCACACAGAAGTTACGATGTGTCACGTATGCAGTCCAGGTTTCGGCATTCGGGCAACCCTGGTGATTTCGCCATGCCAAATCCCTCCGGGACATACATTTACGTGTTCTGCTCCTCAGAATTGACTTACTCTGGTTTTTGGGTTGGAAGGACTTCTGTTCCGATGCTTGCGCTACCAGTGTGCTCAAAGTCCTTGTAAACATATCCCAGGCCAAATCTGGGGGGCATTCGAATAAGAAAGTCCAAGATGTATCCTTAACAAGATTGGACAACACATTGTAGTGCGTGACAGTGTGCACTTTATCCTCCTCCTTTTCCGGGTACTCGGCATAGCATATATAATCAAAGTGTAGAGTGACATGATCACTACGACCCAGTGGTGTGCTTGTAACTATCCCGCCAACCATGAGTTCTTCGTTAGTTAGCACAAGATCTAGTATCGACGGCTTGTTAGAAGTTCGAAATCTGGTGGGAGAGGTTACGTGGTTGTAAAGAGGGTGGATAGCAATAAGTTCTTGCAAACAGGCTTTAAACTGCGTACCGTCAGTTGCCGGCGTTTCTATGTCGTGCACGTTAAAGTCTCCCGCGATAAGAATGTGGGTGTAGGGATTGTTCAAAGCAAACTGAAAAACGTGGTACAGTTTGGAGTCCATTTCCGACGTTGAGTTTGGCGGGCGATAAACCACGGCTAGTAGACATGTGTCCTTGTTTCGCAACCAAAGGCGGCACCAAAGCGAATCGGGAGCTCGGATTTCTGGGTGATCGATAACTTCACATCGGAGACTTGTATTATAGTAAAGAATCACACCGCCACCCATTCCGGTTCTATCGGTCCGAAGCAGCGACATACCGGGTAACTTGATCTCACAGTCGGTTATCTCAGGGTTTAACCATGTCTCTGTAATCATGACGAGGTCTCGTGGTTGTGAGGCATAGAGTTCTCTAAGTTCGGCCAACTTGCTTCGAAGGCCTTGAGCGTTTGTGTGCATGCAAGATAGGGCTTTTGTGGTTAGGAGTTCATTGGTGGATGTCAAGTTTGTGTTCGCTTTTAAGCCGGCCGTTAGGTGGCCGGCAATTAATCGTTTTTGGTTTGTGTATTTCAGTCGTGTTACATGACATTATTGAGCGTTCCTGAACTGATGGTTCACTCGTGCTGTGCTCGGTCCTCCTGTGTGACGTGGGCGCTGTTGTGTCGATCTCTCCGAAGGACTGTGCAAATAAAGAATTTGCAGGATTTGCAAGTTCCATCGAATTTCTTCCGACTTTTGGTCGTTCGCCTGCTGCCTTTAGCCGTATTTCTGTTGGCAACCTAGCTCGAAACTTTAACCAGCTATCCAACAGAACTTGGGCGCTTAGAGGCAACAGCTCCTTATAAGGTGACGTTCTCCCGGTTTCCTAGCGGCGTTCAACGTTGGCACTCTAAGACAAATAGGTCAACCGAGTGCGCGCTGGACACGCTGGGTCTCGACATGTGTTACATGTCCGAACCTAGGATCCTTGATCCTCATGTGGTTGTTGAACTAACTACACCTGATGTGTCCGCTAGCTATTGGTTACATGTATACAGGAATGTTGATGCGATAATCAGTGGTCAAGCAGAAGTGGGCATCGGTCGCAGCTCCAAGATTGGGTCATCGTTGGTTGATTGGATCCCCGTGAGCGAAACAAAAAGTTGTTAAATCCACAGTAGATGGCAGAAAATAAACGATGTTCCAAGAAGAAACAGCAACAGCCGATTCGTAGGCCCCGTTAGGTGACAGGTTAATATACTATCATTGTGACCAAGGTTACGGCTCAACATGTGTTCCCATCAGAGGCGTAGGAAGGGCGGGTAGGTAGGAAGCGGTCCGCTCTGGGCGGCATTATAAGTATCATTTTGTTTGTTCGATACCAAACATATTTGGGCAAAATTTCCAAATGAGCTGAGGGTAGATTTTAATTTTACTTGGTATGACCAACAACACCTTGGCGCCATGTGTCACACTTGTGTAAACGTTCTTCCCAGTTGAGTCCCCTACTTGTCCCCTTGTGGTCAGTTTCATCACATTTAACTCATTGTCCAAAACGATCATCCATTTCAACGAAAACCAAGATGCACTACCCTAAGTCTATGTTGAGGGTATATGGATTCGCAACTGCCAGGGGGGGGGCGAAAATTTGTACCAACGCCCTGGGAGGCAAATGTAGTTACTACGTCACTGATTCACATCCTTATGTCAATGTTACGTGTCCGCCAACAGAATTTTCGTAGTCTTAGGTGGCTGGACTCCTGAAATTTCGTTTCTTCATTGGTTCGTTGGTGTAATCATGTCTTGCTACATATATCGGCGTCAGCGTCAATTACTTGTGCTACATAGGTAAAGCTGGATCGTTAGGTAATTTGTAACGGGTAACGGTGTACTCATTTGTTGAAGAGATTGTGGGAGTGTGATGCGATCACGATATTCTACTGTTTGTAAAATAGAACCGCAATTTTCCATTGACTGTGGCTCCCCGACTGTCCGAGGGTCGTGTACCAATTCCAGTTCATCGTCCGTCGTTGGAATTTTCTCGAAGGTTGTGGATCGAGGTGCCACGCGTTGTCCAACTATCTTAAGCGCCTGTGACGCCATACCAAGTTTTGGAGAACAATGAGGTCAGTTGGCTGATGATAACGGCGCTTAGAAGGAAGTCCATCTGAATTGGCAGTCTTAAATCACTCGAAGTGTTAGATCATAAATCAGACATCCGCTTCGTTGGATGGATATAGTGGAATAAGTCAGGATAGGCAGCTGATAGATGGGAATTGGGAGACATTTGAAATGCGAGGGAAAGCGCTAAGCAAAGTGGTTCAAACGCCGTTGGTAGTTAGTGATCGCACACACATTTGCCTCGCAAATCACGCCATCGACACCGAGCTTCTTGAGACTAGTGAACAGAATGAATTTGAAAACCTTAGGATTAATGTCAGAGAAGGAAGTAGTTTCTAGTTGCGTAGCAAAGTCAGATCAAGAAGCCACACGATCATTGCGCAGCCTTTGCTTGAGCTTTAAGGCGACAGAGCTGGGTCGTACATTGTTATCTAATTCAGTCAGAATATAGGTAGAAATTCGTCATATCTAGACAGACAGATATCACAAGCCCGGAAAAGCACTGCATGCGCTTTCCATCCTTTCGGGAATCATAAGCAGTGCGTAATTCACCGACGCGACTGTTAACAGCCTGTGGCTGAGATCACTGAGCTATGGGGGACGGCAACGACCATCGTGCACAAGTTACTAGACGTGGTATAGCGTCACTCACTATTTCTACCTATACAATTCAACTCCTCCTATTAATCCTCTGTAGTCAGTACGCAGACCAAACTGCTTATAATGCCACAGGTTAATTGGCGGCTTAGGTTTGGAAAGTTCATCGCTTGGTGAGGGGGCTTCCCTGTCCTCTGCACGGTAGTAACGTGCAAGTCAGTGGATAGTAAGCGGTGCTATATCACATCTAGTAACTTATTCACGATGGTCGTTGCCGTCTCCCGTAGCTCAGTGATCTCAACCACAGACTGGCAACAGTCGAGTTGCGGGTTCGAGCCCTACCAGGGTCCGATGGAATGCGCAATGCTGACGATTCCCAAAAGGATGAAAGGCGCGTACAGTGCTTTTCCGGGCGTGTGATGACTTGTGAGTAAGTCTAGATGTGACGAATTTCTACCAAGACCATTCAACTCCCCTACTACACCTCTTTAATCAGTCAGGATATATGTGCAGCGATTAGAAAGTTGCAAAGAGCGAGCAGTTTGAGGTAGATCTCAGCTCGATCGCCCAGAAGTGATTATTGCTGTCCGCATAGAGGTCCAGCGTTGTTCAGTATCTTGTGGTAAATTGTAACTGCGTGCGTGATCTGAGTCAATGAATGTGGATCAAAATGACCTTCAGTTCTGCAAGCTGCCCAGCCATCTAAAGCTGACTGCAATGTGGCCAATTTGAGAACACGCCTATACTAGTGAAGGTGGACGCCAAATTATATAACCTTACTTCGTGCAGCTGTATCTGGTGCCTGGGAGAAACAGACAGTTGTCTTCATTATGTAAGTGGCTCTCGCCCAGCGACTAGTGACCACCAAGTCGACCTTCGCATGGTAACAGGAGGCCAACACATACACCGAAACCGACACCCGATGGACCAAATAAATGACACCAGTTTTGTTAGCACTACTCAAGAGGAGAGAAAGTTCTACATAAAAGTCGTCCTTGACTGCTTTAGTCATCCGGAGCGTACGTTGAGATCACAAACAAGTGTCTATCCTCCCGAGGCCAGTTGATTTCGCATGAATCCGAATACAAACTACAGTTAGTTATTAATCGGCAACCAGTTCAGCACTGCGGACTCAGCGTTGCATTGTAGTACTACACCTACCACCCAGTCACATCCACTAAGGGTGCTTCTGAATCGTCAGGAAGACGCAGATGATATGTGACTCTGAGGTCAGTGAGGGATGACACAGTGTAAGGGTCATGAAATAGGGTTTTAAAAAGACGGGAGATATAAGCATGGAAAAAATCCAGGGCACGTGTTGGACCGGTCTGTTGCCAATCTACATGAATGATCATAAGCTGAAGCACAGCAAACGGAACAAGGATCACGGTCGAAGTAAGACCACGGTATGAACCCCGTGGTTCTCTGTGAAACAGGCATCGGAGATAGGTTCATGATAATGAAAAACAGGTAACGGATAACACGAATGGTGTGGTGAAGTTGCATGATTGTGAGAAAAACAGCAGCAGAGAAACACAATGTAGAACAGTGCATTAGGTTAGTCAGAGGGCATGATACTACCCAGCTGTCCAAGCCGAAACTGTGTGCTACATACAAGCGCTCGCATTCAAACAGAGTTCATTTGGTATTGGTATGCACAATATAGGAGAGCACACAGCTCAAGTGGATTGGAAAGTTGGCTTGGGTATACGAATAAAAAATGATAACCAGATGAATTTCGACCGAGACAAGATGGGAACACGAAAATAAGCAAAGGGACGTACATGCCTTTTCGAATTGTCATGATCGCTTCGACGGTTGTTTGGGTATCGCTGAAAGCGTAGACAAGGAAGTAATGACAGTAGAGCCAGATGTATGAAACGTTTCCCAGCTCCAGTATTCAATGGGTAGTCAGCATGAAGTGAAACAAGCAATGCAGAGATGAAAATCAACAAGATTGTGTCACGAAAAGCGTAAACGACATAACGTAAGAGAGTGATATCTGTCGGGTAGCGCCCTCCGAGAATCAAAAAAAGACTGGGATGCGATCAGAAGCTATTCGGACCAGAATGCAACCTACTATTTATATGGTAATCTACGCTGCGTTAAGCGACCCCGGTTTTCTCTTCCTTGATTGGCTGCCTTTGGCTCAAAATTGGCATCGATCGAACTAGTTGGCCGTGCGGGTTTACAAAGCGATTCTCGATCACGTGCGTAAGCGGTGCTGGTCGACTGGCGGCGGACAATCGATCGAGTGGACTCTTGCCTGTCCGTACCAAATGCATAAGTGAATACAAACAGCTGCAAGTACCATGCGCATATCACACCCTTACTTTTCTCCGTTTGAGCTCCGTCAGAGTTGAAACTACCTACGCTCCTGCGCTGTGTCCTCTCTCTATCATCTCCGTCACATCTGCTTTCCTGCTGGTTTTGTCGCTCCTTCATCGTCACAGTGGTCGGCAGATTCTGTCTCCCGTGAATGCGGTTTCGCCGTCACAAACCCTTTCCCACCTTGACTACATAAGTTTTTTCTTCTACCCGCGTTTTCACCACTCCTCTCTTCCATGGTTTTACTGTGCCAAACACCAATTATATCCATACCTCTTGGCCAACCCAGTGCTAGTAACTCTTTAGATCCGCGAGCATAATACGGTTTCTGACTAAGCATTCGTTTTTCCAAACAGTCATGCATTATCGTTGGGGATTGTGCTTCCGGTAGGAGAAGGATTTTGGCCGCGAGCTACGAAGTTCTCGTTCTACGGCTAAATAAACATCGAACAGAGCCCACTTCGATTTCAGGAGACAAAGTGTTTATTCGTTCTAAAAGCATTATATATAGTGTTCTTACACCATAGCTGAGATGTTTTCCATCTGCAGCTAGAGTGTATAAAAAATGTATTCTCTCAGCATTCTTCAGCGCTGCTTCAGCTTTTCCGTTCGAATAACTGTGGTAAAGGCTAAGCAGTGATGATCAAATTCCCACTTCTGACTGAGAGGTCGAAACTCATCAACAGCAAACTGTGGTCCGTTGTCTGATACTGCTTCCCAAGGGATTCCATGTCGAGCAAAAGAACCGCGCAGCTTGTTTCCCACGTCATTAGCACTCGTCGAGAGCATTGCATCAATCTCAAAATAGTCAACGAAGTAATCTAAAGTGATTAAATAATCCCTTCCGTCGTGGGTGAACAGGTAAATTGCCCACTTTCTAACACTGCCTTTCCGAAACGACTCGAAGCGCCATTGGTTCTTTCGTTTGCCCAAGGTCATGTGCACGACAAGCTGGGCAGTTCGACACGAAGCTGACAAGCCATGCGAGGCGAAAATATTAGCCTCCTGGCTCCTGTGACGCAATTTTTCACTCCCAAGTGTGCACCGTGAATCATCACCAGCAAGGTGCATTGCATCGTTTTTGGGAGTAACACTAGATTTCCTCCGAAGAGCAAACCGTTTTCTACGAGTTCATTACGAAAATGGAAAAACGATGCCAGTACAGCCAGCAAACCTCAATTATCCTCTGGTCATCCATAAGCTATTGTTTGTTCTAAAGTTTTGCAATCTGTATCTTTGTCTGTGCAACGTCTAAGTGGTTGTAAACGCTCTTCGGTGACGGCAAGTTGCTGTGTCGCGTGAACCGTGTCGAGGTCCTCTCGCATTGCATCTGCACTCGAAAGATTGCCTCTCAACAGCGCATCTGCAGTGTACAGTTGTTTCAAAGGCTGGATGACGATTTCCAAAGCGTGTTTAAGAAGCTGTATGAACACCCTCTGGAGGCGACACGGCAAAAGATGGAGTGGCTTTTTGACGATTGACACCAATACCTTGTGATCTGTATATACAGAGGTCTTTCGCCCGAAAGTGTAATCGTTGAAGCGATAAAGCGCACACGTGATTGAGAGTATCTCCTTCTCGATTTGTGAATAGCAACGTTCAGCTAGTGTTAAATCCAACTTCGAAAACCAAGAGGCTTTCCGTTTTGCATTAACAGCGCTCCAAGTCCATGCTGATTATCATCGCAATACACCACGATAGACAGAAATGGATCAACGTAAGCGAATATTGGAGCAACCGCGACCAGACATTTTAATTGATTAAATGCTTTCTCCTGTTCTTCGCCTAGTGTCAGTCTTCCACTTTGTGCGTTAGTTTACGTATGTACGACATTGTTTCTGACAGTCTCAGTGAAAAGCGACTCAGATAGTTGACCATTCTGTTTAACCGAATGACTCCTTTCACGTCAGTAAAGGGTGGCATTTCTTATTGCAATGACCTTTACTGGATCAGGTCTCAATCCATCGGAGTCCAAAATGTGTGCTTGAAATACTACCTCAGATTTGCGAACTTCAACTTTGTCACCTTTCAGTTTAATGTTTTGATCAGCGCATCTCTGGATAAAACGGTCGGGATTGAGGTCGCGCTCTGCTACAGTGGAGCCGAATAACTGCACGTCGTCAGTGTATAAGAAGTTGCAGGAGAATAGATATAGGGTGTTTCGCACATCTGGGCATCATTCAAACACCGATTCACATGTGGGGTGCAGCACGATGAGACGCACAGGACAATAAGGTAAAACAAATCGAACGCAATTCAAAATGTGTAGCAGAACAAGAAGGTTGCCAACCCAAAGACCTGGCGTAAGCAGTTCTGATGGCAGGGAGGGCAGTTACCATCTTTAGTCGTTCTCATATCTAGGGTTGATTCAGGATCGCTAAAAACGACGGTATAGCGAAAATCAACACATAGGGCCAGATCCGCAACTAAAACAGCAATAATCCGGCAGTCCACAAACGTAGCTACGTGCTAACCGTTTTCCAAAGAGCACTGACACATTGTAGTACGCAGCAGCTGAGGCAGGCGGAAGAAGACTATCTCTTTAGTCTGTTAAGACGGAATTCGTACCCAAAAGGCTTCATTCTGCGTTGCTTGGTCCCACATAAGGCAACGCAACGTACCTCAACAAACACAACGGTTAAAAAGCGAGCCGTGTTGCATTACATCAACGGAACCTCTTAAATGACAGCGAGACGTTTGTTGCTTGTCCATCAACCAACAGAAACAATTCGAAATAAACTTAGCAAGTGCGAAATGTCCGGTGTAATCTACAATATCTGCTGTCGAAACTGTGACAAATACAACGTAGGACAAACAGGGAGAAAGATTGGCAAACGGCTACATGAACATAGTCTAGCCATCTGTCGTCACGATAAGAACTATTTAGTGTCCGTGAATATGGATGCCGAAGACCACCAATTCGACCTGGAGCGTCACAAAATCTTCGGGACAGTCACAAGGAGGCAAGCACGTGAGTTTAGTGAAGCCTGGTATTCAAAGCAGAGCTTTATTATTAAGTAATTAGATCTCGAAGTCGCTTACGAGGTTCTGCGAAACAGGACCTTGAAGCCGCACTGACGATGTTGCATGTCTTGGCAGCGAAACGTCAGCAAAATAATCTTTTAGCTCGGAGAGCAATACAACACCCAGAAAAGAGGTTGGTCTATTCCAAGCGCACCGCATCTTTGGTCAACTCAACCCACAGCAGATGGGCAGGTAACGACGGTCTCAGAATAATGCAAAAAGAATCCTTCCAGGGTGACAACTCGTTCGTAATGAGGGGGCATCTTGTAAAACGGAAAACATCCGTGGAGACGTGCAAAGAATGTGAGACGTTGGGTGGTTCATTCGGTTAATAGGACACCCTAAAATGAACATGGCCAGAAAAATACATCGTGATATTTTGAAAGCCTAAACGAGAGTTGCTGTGAGATTGAAAACGACTGCTTAAAACACTCAGCAGTGAATTCACACCGAGGTCGGCTGATGTGAATCAGCTTTCGGTTACGTTGCGGTATTATGTTAACAAAAGTGAAACCTTGATACATCAGTGCTCGAGTGGAGAGTCCGTGAAAGTTGTACGAATTTCTAGGTTTGCCACACCACAAAGACGCGTCTTATTCCTTATAATTGCTCAACGCAGAGAGAGAGAGAGTGATGCTCAACATCAAATGTGACAAGCCCCGAGAAGTCATGGAGGACAGAGTCAGCGAACCCGATCAATGTGCCAACGAAGGTGCCTTTTAAAAAACCAGAAATCACGTTTAATACTACACGATAGATAGTGAACGGATGATGTAACGCACTGGAAGAATGGAAACGAACTTTAATTAGATGAGCAGGAAAATGAATTAAATATAAACACAGGGATAAATCGGGCCTCATAATGTATGGACGGTTTCAAAATGAATAAAACAGTACGCGGACGCATAGGTTGATGGGTAAATGGTCTCACAAGATGTACTTTGCAAAAGTGCCGGCGGACAAGCACACTTACGCGAGGAAATGAAGTATCTTGACTCATAGCCACAGGTAAAGATTCAGAAGATAAGGAAAACTGCATAGCATGGAGACGGCGTGACCGATGGGCCGGATCAGATACGGAAGACCGAGGCGTGTTGTGTACGGTCGCGGTTTGTAATCCATTTGGATTATGAACCTCTACGGGCACTACCACGGAGCAGTTAACGGGAACAGGAGGGGAATCCGCCGAAAGGTCCTGCAGAGTAAATATAGGAACAAGATGATAAACAAGTAGTTATAAGTCAAACCGAGACGCCAGAACAGCAGGTAAATTCCAGCCAATTGTATGAAATGCAACAAAAAATGTTGGTGAAGTAAAACATATAGGAAAAGTGATGAAAGGAGGAAAGAAAAGCAAAGGAACAAACATTCGGCTGTATTGAAACAATGAGGGAATAGGTAGGAGGATAAGTAGGGCTACAGACAAAGTATTCCGGTTGCTGTAGTCAACCAATGTAAACGCATAACTTTTGAGTGGTAACTGCTAGGTGGTTGAAGTAGTGCTCGGAGGAGAATGACCAAATTGAGGGAGAAGAAAATAAAACCAAAAGTTATCGTTGAGCTCCTTTCAGATAGGACTGGCCAAAAGGGGGAGGCAAACGGGGAGAAGTTTAAAGGACCAAAGTTGTTAAAATAAAAACAAATCAAATGATAAATTTACGGGGTTTGGAGCATCCCACCGTATGTCCTAGATTGTGACACGCAATCTCAATTGTTACTTCGGTTGACTTTGAAATCAGCTTCTGCCAAGAAGATCAATGGGATCGTCACTGACATAGAGGGTTTCGGTGTGGCTCTCTCTTATCTCTGTACTCAAGGATCGACGGTTTTATACCCATTTGGACTCATAGGTATAGGATTTAAGAGTAAATGGTGAGGGCGTTGAGCGGAGCTATTGCGATTATGATAGTCGCGTGAAAATTTCATGTGCTCAAGTCTAACGCCAAACGAGACCCGGATGGACAAAGCGCCTCTTTTTACTCAAGCACAAGCCAATAGCATAAAGTGGAATCACAAATGTTGAATTTGTGATAGACAGCTAGTGCTACAGTGGTCAACACAGAATGCGATGCCGAATTTCCATGCGCTATCCACAGACTCAAGTTTGTGGCAGATAGCCGTGTAACAGTGAAGAGCAGTAGTAGCGAGCGTACTTTTTATTCCTTTGGGCGGTCATCTACTTTGTAGCTGCAGTGGAACAGTAACGCCCGACTAAAATTAAGTGAACGATGTAGCTGAGAAGACAAACACCTGAGTTGCAAGATGGTATCACAACTAGTGTGGTTAACATGGTCTTATTAAGAGATGAAACAAGGTTTTCAGTCCTGCCTTAAAATGCCTGACCGAGTCAATGGTTAACCTTATTGAATCGCTAGCTGGGATAAGGTGTACCTGGTATCCGAAAATGAACAGGTGCGCTACTATGATCGGCTTTCTCAACACGTTATGGCTGCCAATGCTATCCGCACGTAATTTTTCTGACCAAATCGGTGAGACTGCGAAGTGCTGTAGATCGATTTGAATTGCACGGTGAAGCAGTGGACACCACATGAATACGTACTGCTTGTGAAAGAAAATTAAACGAGGAAGCGTAATTGAGCCATGGAAGAGATAAAGAGAGCCGATGACTTAGGTTTATAAAATTTCATGTACCGAGATCAGTTCCAGTGAGCTCAAAATTGGCTTTGGTGTTCTGTCGTAGTTTCCATCTGGATTCAGTTACAGGGAAGTAAGTCATCGTGTAGAAGATTTCCGCAGTGATACGAGCCACTAGCATGATACCTGTGCCAACGCAGATTTTCGAGCTTTTGATTTCATATAAAGTAGATGCTCTTCTAAGGTCGTTACACATGAGCTACGATGCCATCAATCTCTAGCTGGATCATCAAACAATGAACAGCGAAAACAGCGCTAAGGGTTGCAGTTATTTGACGTTAACAAAAAGGACTCAGGAGCCGCCAATCAGTCGGATCTGCACTTGGATTTGAGCAAAAATAAGAACTTTTAAATAACAGATAACCCCAAAACCAATGTAAATTTCGGAAAAGCAATAACGAGAGATGAACCGATAAACATACAGTGTGAGAGGTTATAGTGGTTTTCGCGTGATGCTGCTCGATGACTTCGGAACCACAGTTGTTGTCACCATCGCCATGCGACTTAGTCTTAGCAACAGTTGAAGTGGAAGTTTCGTGAGCAGAGTCAACGTAGGTTCGTGACCGAGCGACTAGAAGTCGTACACAAGGTTGCCTGGTAGCCAGATCGCGAGCAATCACGGACTTGAGTTTCACAAGTGCATCTGCTCCAGAAAGACCAGAAAGAGGCTCACCATCAATTGTTAGAAGCCGGTCCCCAGCTTGGAGACGTCCATCCTAGTAAAGGACGCAAGACACCAGAGATGCAGTTAAATAAGAATGACAAAAAGACTGAGAAGCAAGCTAGTGCACAGGAAACAAAACAGTGCGAAATATAATTCAAAAAATGTTTGATGCAATCTATCAGCAGTACAACGGTACGCAGTACCGATGCCTCGCTGCCGCACCATCACTAAGTCGCGCGGGAGCTGAGGATACTGCGAGGGTTGCTCGGTCCCTACGCAGGCTCGAACTCGTGCCCTCGAAATACACAGCACCGGCCGATAGCCATATAAGAAGGTCGTCAGTAAAATGGATTCCTGGTCGTCAGAACCCAACTATGGAAAATGTGGTCATGTCCACAGTTCCGAGATGTCTTGTTAAAACAAAGTAATACATCAGCCAAAGCCGTTTCCACTTAAGGCGCTAAAAGACAGTGTCGGATACCAGGGTGTAACTCGTGGCACTCTCATTTGCGATAACAAGCGTTTTTTGCTCGACAACTAAAAAAGTAGAAGATCGATTAGGGAATTAAATGGGTTCTAAAACCGACAGATAATTCTCAGATATCCTACTCAAGTGGCCCATTGGCTCAAAGAGATTGAGATTTCAGATAGACGAAAAAGCGCCTTGATTGTGAACACGTCATAATACTTGATGGTAACAGGGTAGTGATAAGAAATGCGGTTCTAACGTAATTGGCTGTGGTTGATTGTAATATCAAGTAGCAACGAAAGATGTATCAAAGAGCATACAGGAGCCAAAGTGGATTTCTTCAGTCCATCACGACAAGCTATGATTAGCACTCGAACTTTGTGATCTAAAGCGACCGTGAGTGTCAATATCTGTAAAATAATAACTTGGTACTAAGCTAACAAGTAGATTTGATCACCAAGGCAGTTGACCAGTCCTGTGCGAACTATAACTTAAGCAAGTGGCACACGTGGCGTGATACTTAGCCATTTGGGTTCAAAGGGAACAAGTTAGGGCAGTGAGTAATCATTAGACGATTGAGAGACATTAGCGGGGCTGTGGTATGGGTCCAATAAGCGAATTTGCACAATATATACCAGCTAAAGCGGTGTGTGGGGGTGAGCTCTAGCAATGTACTGTAAACGAATAGAAAGCATAGTGGAAAGAATTCATGGATCAAGCACACGGCCTTGATGTTGATTCACTAGCTATGTGGCATCATCGAGAGAGGCACGGTATTACTAGGCTGATGGAAAACTTCGCTGATGCGGAGGGATAAAGTAGTAACAGGAGGAATTGTGCGATTAACAAGTAACATCGACGCCTAAGAGCCGCCATCGCAGCTCGCTTGCGAATAGAAAACAAAGGAAGATAGGTGCTTGTTAAATTTTCGAAGAATACGCTTCATTCGTGCGTACAAATACAATGTGCTCATGTTGATAGTTGCAGCCTTTAACCGCTAACGCAGTGCAAATTTCTCGGCAAAATTTGAACCTACGACTATTCCATAACTAGGCGGTGAGTTGGGCCGCTGGACACTGATAGATAGTGGTAAGGAATAATGCCAAACAAATGCTCAGATGTCTGACTGATCCTGGTTGCAACGGTCTGGTCTAAGCAACTGCAAGCCTCTAACAAATAAGAAACGGACCTCTTGGCAAGCGTAGAAAGCGAAGTTGAAAAAAGATTCATCAGGTACATACAATGGATTCAAAGAGAGGACGAATCGCATGCTTGAAACGCGATTACCTTGTGTGCAGGGCCTCCTTCGATCAGCGTGCGCACAAACACTGCGTTAGCGGACCATTTGCTTGACTTAGAGCCACGATTCGAGGAGGATAAGAAAGGTCGGACAGAAACGCTCACTCCGAGGGTCACAGGAGAGAAATGGGACAAATTCTCGACCGAGGTTACGTCAGGAAGAGCCGTTGATGGAACGGCGTTGGTAGCGGGTAGTGGAATGTCAAGCTCCATTAACAAGTATTGAGAGGAGTCAATCAGGTGTATCTTGTACAGGTCATCTTCTCTAAGCTTTTAAATGACAAGTAAACAGAGAGAAGTAAGCCAGCAGATTCAAAATCACAACAATGCACGAGTAATCAATCGACAGCAGATAGTGTAGCAGAATGAGTACGTGAATGTAATAGGACGATCGGAATGAGTGAGTGAGAAAAGTGCAAGAAAGTCCACAACGAAGTTTCATAATCGACAATGTAATGCAGTAAGGTTTCGCCGCCGTTTAACGATAGTGATTCTATTACTCTGGAGCATGAGGGCGACACTCCATGTAAAAAATAAACACTTAAAGTAAGCATTTAAGTTCAGGTTGAGGGAACAACGAACAGTCACACAGAACTGGTAATGGTGCGATGAACGGAAGGCATCAGTGAGAGAATTTCCAAGCGAACTTAACCGTCCCATGAAGTAATAAGCATTATCCAAAAGAAAACTGGACATCAGAAAAGTCAAAATGGGAGTAGAGCTAAGGGACGACAGCAAAAAAGACCACTTCTGCCAGCACTGAGACATGTTCTGTAACGTCTCCAACAGAACACAAATGGCGCCACCTGGGTTCCGCACTGCAAGGTGAAACGATTTAGCAGTCACTGACTTCGCCTTTCGCTGGTATGGAATCGACTGCTTGTACAGCCATAGGCACGCTTAAATCTGATAAACAAAACGAAGGTGGAAATCGGGTGTTGTCCGCCCGAAAACGTTGCACATAATGACGTTTTTCGACTTTATTTAATCTCATCAGGTGGAGATAGCAGGTCTCGAACGCAGGATCCATGGAAGATTAGCTACAAGCAATGAACGGACATTCGCTGCAAGTGTACGAGTCAGCAAGACAAACTTAGTCAGACGTAATGATCCCACGAACTAAAGTGGGCAATGCAGCCAGGCGATCTCCTACAAAAACCTAAATACGGCGTCTACAAATTTGGCTGTGCTCTATAATTTCCTCCCAATGGACTTAACTTGACCCATACCTTTTGGAACTGCATAGGAACAGATTTATTTCAACTCCTCAATAATCTGTTCTGGGAATAGTGACATGATTGTTTACACTCGCGTTGCTTCGAAACGCACGTGCTCTTTTGCGTACGAATCGGTCACGGTTCGCTGGAGAAACTGCACAAAATTAACTAAGGCGTATCAAGAAGAAGCGAAGAAATGTTAGACGAAAACAATGTGCCGGAGGGAGGGCTGTACTGTGGACAAGAAGCCTCGGAAGTATGAGTATACCTACTATACTCGATGCGGATATCCGATCGCTGCTTGGAAAAGACCCCACAACTGTAATAGATTACCTAGAATACTCTCAATTAAGTATGATTTTGCTACAAAAAACCTGGCTTCCCGCTGACATGGAACTTGAGGGATTTATATATTATCGAGTTGACCGTCCGTGTACTAACAGAACGGTGGTGTTATCACAGATAGCAATTCTATGATGCAAATAAACGAAAAGCACTTTTTGCTACAGCTCGCAAGGCACCAGCTGTTCAGTCGTAAAACGCACACCAAGATACTTGAACGATAATCGCTTAATTTCGTCAGCTAATATCTTTATTCGCCCTAGCTGCTCAAGGCCTGAAGTTGAGGACAGATTTACAGCTGCCAGCGGATTCATTGAGTACCTCAGGCTAAAGAACATCCTGCAACCACCACCATCATGCATGTTATGAACGTGCAGAAGACAGGGCTGGCCCCGGAACAACCCTACCCCAATGGACGTGGCATGTGAGCTGCTAAAGCGATTACTGCGCCATATCACAATTGAATATCAATCATGGCGGTCCGCCACCAGCACCCATTGTTCAGTGGCATGTGTCACGGACTCCTAAGAGTAAGGTCATGGGCTCGAATCTGGCAGGATTCGGTGGGTATGTATTACAGAAGAGACGGGATAAGACGAAACGACTGCTTAGCGAGTTTCCGGATGTGTGGGGACTGTTTGACTAAGTCTAGCCGCGACGAAGCTTCGAAAAAGCACAATAAATTCTGTACTACTCATTAATAGTCACTTGTTATCGGAACATTGACGCCGCTGTGCTGTTTCGAGAGCTGAGTTTCTATAGAGCTTCGTTGATGGGCTTCTCGATGTGGGCGAGGACGGAGTGAAAGTAAATCGTCATCAGCCTCGAAAAAACAATGCTTAGAAGGATCGGCCTATGCGGATTACTATTGCCGACGAGGCTGGTCCGAATCTAAGGCTGTCACAGCTGAGTAGGTTGAGAAGTGAGAGGATGCACAAATGTCTGGATATGGATTCAACTGATCGAGAGCGTCTCAAGTGTGCCATCAGCGATTTAAAGCGGCGAACCGGTATGGAAGAAACAAAGCTAGGTTTTGTAAGTTTTCGGGTGGTTAGATAACGAACGCAAATTGAATTACATTAGTCGCGCACACCCGATAGTTATTACCGTGGCCAATCTGTAGCTTTCATGAACGTCTGCAGTCTAATAAAAGCGTTATGAGCAGTGCCCTGCACTGCTTTTGAGTGAGCACATGCGGGACTCCCACAGACGGGAAACTCAGGAAGTTGAGCTTAGTAGTTACACGTGTTTCCGCCGTAATAGGCTATCGAATGCTCGTGGTAGCGTCTTTCTCTGTATCCAATCTCTTCTGCGTGGAGTTGTGAGCATCCACTAAAGTGACAATGGTCCATGTGAACGGTTTTGGTGCTCGACCCACATTAGACGCGGAGATGCTGGTCGGTGCATTTTACCGCAGTTCCCTGAGCCGTTGTTTGGATTGATTGACACATCTCCGGGATCAAATGAGTCACCACTATTTTCTACTCACAGGCGATTGCAATGGTTCTCGAACATACTGGCCTGAAGTACAACCCATGCCCGGGCATTGTGAGGCCGGAGCAAAGGTCGCTGAAATGGTATTTGAAAAATGAGGCAGCACAACACATCCATCAACCGACCCGCATAATACCGCGATCGTGTTTAGACCTGATGTTAACATGCAATGGATATGTGTATGACGTCCAGATCCTGGAGCTCCTGGCAACATGCGCCCAATCAGGTCTCGTTGACAACATGGAGCTACACTGCAGTAGTCTTACGCATTTCAGCCAGTTGGCAATTGCTGTAAGACGGATTTCGACAGCCTCACTGGAGCCGCGAGCCAAGTAGACTGGTCTCTTTCTCAAACTGCATCCATTGAAGCTTGAACGGGTTTTAAAGAATGGAGTAAAGTCATTGTGTATCGGGTTTGTGATTCCCATGTGTCGAAAAGTCGGACCGCTCAGACCATATTGGTTCGACAAAGAATATGGTAAACTGGCTTCGCTGCAGTGCAGACTGTGGGATAAATTCCTTATTTCTGGCTCAGTCCAAGACTATGAGGCAGCGTAATAGTTGCAATAGTGCAAAATGAGCAAGCATCCGCATTTCAAAAAGCAGCTTGTAACCTCAGTGAAGAAAGCTTTTGCTTATGTGAAGCGGCGCCTAAGGCCTGCAGGTGACTTACCAGTGATAGAAGGCTCCGACGAACAGCAACTCATCTCCAGCACTGAGGGTGCGTCCGCATAAGCGGAGCACTTTGCTTCCGTATTTGCAAAAGACGATGTGTTCGCACCGAGTTTGAAATGCACAACCCCTACAGAATTCGAGATTGGATTGTGCTGTAGAAGAGGTGCATCAAGTACTCGCTGACTCTGACGGCGCCAGACCTGCTGGCTCTAACGTGCACTACGTACTGACTTCCAACTCCCTATCGGTCATCAACTAGCATGTTGTGACTGACCTGTTCATCAGGTTGATGTCCGTAAGTTCAATGCAGAATGATTGGAAATGCTCGATGGTAATGATGATTCCGAAAGGCGGTAACCCCAGCAAAGTGGATAAGTACAGGCCAACTGGTTTGACACCTATTTAGACCAAGGTTGCAGAGAAGCTTGGGAAGTGTCTGCTACAGTTGTTCTGGTCAAAACATATCCCAATGCTCGTACATCACGGTTTCATGCCAAGGCTTTCATGCATCCCCATTCGGCTCGTGACGAGGCATGAATGGTTGCAAGCAGTCAGCCAGGGGAGTCCGTCGACATGAGATGCATCAATTTTAGCAAAGCATCTGACCAGTTGAACCATGAAGTCCTCCTCCACAAGCAGAGATTGTGTACTGGTAAAGGCTCACTGCACCAGTGGATCCGCGAGTTCCTCGTTGGACGAAAGCGGAGAGCACAAGTCGATAGCCAACAAACAGAGTGGTATTCCTCGACCAGTAGCGTACCGCAAGGCACGGTGCTGTGACCCAAATCGTACATGATTTTAACTCAACGATCTACGGTCAACGTGTGCTATGATTGCAGCCAAGCTGAATATATGTAGGATGATAAACACTTCACACGATTGCGACCTACTTCAGCAAGAGCTCAACTGCCTTTCCACATGATCTACGAAACTGCGTCTCCCTACCAACCAGAGCAATTCGCCATCCATGAGCGTGGGGAAGGATGGCGATGGCTGAACGCAAACCACTGATGAGCAACTGATACATCCCACACATCTTGTGAAGGACCTAGGAGTAGTCGCGCTCTGCGATTTGAAGTCAATGGACCACACGAATAGGTTATATCGTAACAGAGTGCGCATGCTCTGGGCACTCAAACACAGTTTCTGCATCTGGTTTGAAGGGGTTGCCATTCGCCTTTTCTCCTGCAACAAAGGGAACATTACTAGAGTACGGTTCGCTCGCCAAATGCCCCACCACTGGAAAGGAGGTGCAGATCGAACAGGTCCAACAAGTCGCCATCAGGCCCATTCTTAGTTTACGGGCTATTACGCCACACTGTCAGATGGAGTATGGAAGTGTGAGTGGGACCTCTGCTTGGAGTAACCTGTGTGAAAGAAGGTTCCCTGGAGACAGATCCACGGACACCCATATTGCATTACTTAAATAATTAGGTATAGCGCCAATTGGTATTGTTCCTAATTTATCAATCTTCCTAATACATTCATCTACAGTTGCCTCAAACTAGCTTTTAAACTGTATTCAAAACGTGAAGCCATCTGTTTTCCGCTGTGCATACTGTATCAAACAACTCAGTTGGACTGTGCGTCGCATTGCTAATAAATACATCGTGTATACAATAATAAGACCCGTGTGAGAAACTGTGACTCTACGGCGTGTCCAATGGTCGAGTGCGAGTTGACCTCATCCCAACCTATCGCATCCCACATCTGGGTCACTTCTTCATGCTGAGGCCACTCATCCAATTGCAAACACCATGCAGTACACGCGTACGCAGGTACAACAAACTTGTGGTGCCAGAATCAAAATGAGTGCTCCATCCCATGTGCTTTGAACGACGAATGGACAATGTTTGGTGTCCAGTTTGGTACATCATGTAGTGGAAATCAAAAGTGAAGCAGTTCAAAACGTTGCTGGATGTATATTTCTCCGAGAATGATTACCTACTGAAAATGATACCTCACATTTGTGAGAACTAACTGTGAGTTATACTCCTACGATATCACTAGAGGAGTTAAAAGACGACTAAGCTGTAGACAGGCCATAAAAATTGCTTTCCAATTATAACGTTTTTGATCAAATTTGACGGAGTTATTCGAATGCGAATTTCTACTCGCTTACATAATACAGCATTCAGCAAAGTCTCAGTTGCCTATCAAGAGAGGCATTTGGTACGCCACTCAGAAATGTTAACGGAAAAACGACAACGCACCAACGCGCGATCAGTTAATTGACTTACGTACTCCAGCACGACAGGCAAACCAAAATGGAAGCACGCCAAGCGTAACTTACGGGAACATGATTTATTTGGATACAGTGCTTACCAGCTATAAGCAGACGCCTAGTGACATTTTGATGCCCATTGTGTCTAAAAGCAGTGCTACTAAGAAACACAACTGGCATTGGGATCAAAAGATGATGCCGAGACGATGCTTTGATCGGCATACCGCCAGAGGACTGAAAATATTGGAATATGTGTATTTCCGCATGTAGCGAACGCCAGTGCGACAAAAATAATTCAAATGACCACCACACGGAGAGCAGCAAAGGAATTATGTTCGTTCATGACGTGCCCGAGCTACCGACAACCAGCAACGAACAACCCACGCTCATGACCTGGAAGAATGACGTTAAATCCGTGAAGCTCTCTGTACGGGCGACGTCCTAGTTCAGTCGATTACACGGTCACCCGTGTCGCCAAACTACAGAGGCAGTGGCCCGAGGATACCGAAATTAACGATGCAGTCACAATAAATGGCCACAAAGTTACTCCGTAACTGGGAGCTACTACGCAATACACTACCTTCGGACCTACGACTGAAGATAGCATAGAGCCGCAGAAATTCGCCGTTCTCGAGGAAACGACATCACTCGCGACGCAATATAACCACAACAGCGATTTTGAAACCTGTGCGCTAAGACGCACAGCTATCGAGAACGCTGCCGATGGACTATATACCGCAGGTGCAAGTGAGACCAAAAATAGATTGCGTTTCTATCGAGATTTGGCAATTCACCCAAAAAACGATTAGGTGCCGACCTTTCATCAGTCGGCACAAATCCACGTCTTTTATGTGTTCCGAGTCAACAGCTTTTGACGTTCAAGAAGCTTTCATGTATGTACACCAACGCACAATGCTTACGGAGTAAACTTTCATAAATGCAGCTGCGTCAAGGATCAAATGCCTGCGATCTCATCACTATAACGGAGATATGGTTACGCCCTGACATAAGTGACATCGAGATCGCACTGCCAAGCATGACCACTGTTCGGCACGACCGACCCAGCAAAGATGGAGAGGTGGCTCTGTATTTCCACAGTGACTTCCAATGTGAGCTCATGGAGGATCCGGTCAAAACGGTACAGGATTCCCTTTAGTGCCGTCAAAGTTTCAAAGGCAAAGACATTTGCTTAGTGGCGGTTGTTGACTGCCCTCCTTCATCCACGCTCGAGATGGACTTCTATCTGGCATGCGCACTAAGGAGGTTGATAAACACAACTTACAATCGCATTCTCATTACTGACGATTTCAACATTCATGCTCTGGAATCCCAAGCAGTTCCCGGAGAACAGTTTAAAGCCTATCTACAGGAGTTTGTCTCCAGTTAGCCAATGTAGAACCACATCAACACTCCCACCCGATTCCGAGAAAATAGAAGGCGTCAATACTAGAATATTCACCAACGAAGAACTGATGGTAGAGAGGGTGATCGTCGAGGTCCCTTTGGGTCGCAGCGATCACATAACCCTACTTATCGATTACATTTGCTATTCAGGATATCCAGTGGAAATTGTCGACGCACCACTAACTTATGTACGCTGACATATTAGCTCGACTGGATGAGAGAACCAGTCGGACCTTTCTGGCAGAGAAAGCACCAGCTAGTGCATGGTAACATTTCTTCAGCCATATGGAAATTGAGTGTTGCCCGCCCGAAAACATTGCACAACCACGACGCGTTTCGATGTCATTTCATCTCATCAGGTGGAGATAGCACGCCTCAAACCCGCGACCATTGGAATAGTAGCCGAAGCCTCTACCCCTTTGTCTACCGGTTTACAGCGGGCAACGCTTGGCGCAACGGTAAATGACTAAGTGGAGGATCAATTTTGGACTCCACGTTGTGTGGTTGGACTGTGACGTGCAATCTCAATGTGGACCGCGATTCACAACGAAGTGAAACTTGATCACTGCGACCACTGGGCCCGTAGTCAAAGTAAATGGAAATTGGATGTTGCCCGCCCGAGTTGATAATATACACAAAATCGTTGGCGGCGGTAAGAGAAAGAGTTTAGCTGAGCCTTTGGCTCGCTTATTCCAACGCTGTTTTGACGAAATGTACGTACCCCACATGTGAAAACATGGGATGATTAGTCCTATTCACAAGGAGGGTAGTCGTTCCAATCCAGTCACGAAGATTAATTTTTGGCGATGGTATGCATGGGTCAAGAACTGAGCATTGTAGCAATATGCCAAGATGGGAGGAACGTCCCAGCGGAGTAGGAAACAACTGCCAGAATAAAAATAGAGGCAATTAGGGCGGAACCTTTGTGTTTGTCACAGTAATTAGATAATGATTGGGTTTAAGTAAAATTAGAGTAACCGCCTCGCATATACGCATAGTAAACACTCAGGGTGTCGAATTATCGAAACACAGATATCTGAGATATTAAATTCGGTCAGCCCTAATGAAGAAAGGTTTTTCGCGGAAACCGGGTCTATTAAATCTATATTGTTAATAAGAATCGGCCGGTTGAGGATCCTGTCTGATTCTGATAATTGAACCTGAAGATAATGCAATATTGCTGGAGCATTTGCGCTCGCCTCATCTTTATCCATTTTAATCTGGTATGTACGCTCCAAATGATCGATGTTACAAATTGCAATATATAGAACATTTAAGAACTAAGATATCCGGTTTGATAAATGATGTAGGGGTTAAAATGCGTGATTTCGGGTTAACGCAGGCCCCTCTTTCCGCAACATTTTGATAACCTGTTGGGCTATAACATTATGGCATTTACAGCGGGCGTCGTGAGTTACTTCGCAGGATTGCAGTACGTAGGATATTATTTGTTTTGCACGCAGTTTTTACGACAATTAAGAGGTAAATGGAGGAGGGCGAGCACTAGCTCTACAAGCCTTAGTTGATATAAAACCCACGTAGTTGAGTTTCTCGGATAAAAGGTAGTGGAAAAATCCTCGTCCGTTCCCTCAGCCAATGATGAGATGTTGGGGTTGTCTGCGCCCGATTAGTAATGGGATGGGAATTTACAAGATGTCTCTCCAACCATGATTTCCGCGGTATGTTAGTGGTGAAGGATGGAATGCCAAGCCCAAAATCCCTGAGAGAGGCGTGCAAGGAAGCTACTGATGTGTGTTGGTAAAGAGTAGCCATCTGCGGACAGACTCAAACTAGTCTATCTAAGCGTTTTAAGGTCTACCGGTGAACCAAAGAGAGAGAGGGTATGAATATGGCGAGGAATTAAAAAGGTTCGTAAAATACCCTATCATTGATACGGTTTTAGGGGCACTTAAGTGACCAACTCCAGTTGTCTACGAAGTTCATCTAAAGAGGAGGGACACAATTTTCCTTTCCAGTTAAAAGGAAAGCAAAGCAATGTAATACGATCATCAGGTTGTACAGATGGGACTAAAAAGCTTCCACAGTTAAAAGGGGTGTCAAGAAGTGTCAATTTTCTTTTTCCATCTACCACAATATTCGTAGCCACCGATTCTAG
Source organism: Dicrocoelium dendriticum (assembly GCA_944474145.2). Lineage (NCBI taxonomy): Eukaryota > Metazoa > Platyhelminthes > Trematoda > Plagiorchiida > Dicrocoeliidae > Dicrocoelium > Dicrocoelium dendriticum. The sequence goes on from OX104063.1 coordinate 94,448,854, forward strand.
TTGATTAATAGACAGGCCGAGTAGCACTAGACGTTCGTGAAGACGACGTATGTTGTTCTCCAATGCCGCTCTACTTTCCGCAAAAATGATGACAACGGTTCCGCAGGCTGGAATATGGGTCAACTGAGGCTGCCCCACACTATTCATTCATTTGAACACCAGCTGATCCGTATGCTCGGAACAGGGGACGTGGGAGAACATACAATTGCCTGCGCCGCCTGCCGTTCACTGGCCCGCGTCCGAGGCTGGAAATAGTGGATAAAACGTGGGTGTGGAGATGTATACGCTTGTGGAATTGTGGATCCCGTGGACTCGACAGGGTCATTCGTAGAGTTTGGGGGCTTCTGAGGGGTCACAACGACAAAACGCCTCAATGGCATCAAGGTTGGACTCGTCCCAGTGAACTGGTAAGTGACGCGCATCTGTATACGGGAACACAAAAGCTGCGGGTTGAAGATCCTTTAGCTCAAGTGTTGTCGTAGATGGGGAATGGGAGGTAGGGCGATGCGGAAGTGGAGAGGCCAGCGTCGGAGACAATTTGGAGAACGCCGCGGACGGAAGGTCAGAGGTGAATGAACATTTCTCTAAGGTAGTAAGCGATGCGGTCGAGACAACTGGCGCGGTATTAAGGGTGAGACGAGAGCATGTTGAAGGTTGCCATTTTAGATATTGAACTCGCCTCTTGATGGCCGCAATGGCGCGAGAGGCATGCTGATATTGAAGCATGGGAAGAAGTTGTTTTATGGAAGCAGCAGTCGAACACAAGTCCGTCGCATATTGTATAAGTTGCAGATCTTTCGTCCAAAAAATGGAAGAAGTTGAAGCCGAGGTGCCTTCATGGCGTCGTAGTAGGTGGGATGTATCAGACGATAGTGAGTTGACAGAACAAGGGCGGATGCAAAATGAGTATCGTATTTTTGACAAGGTGTCATTATCTCATCACGGAGACCTCGGTCATTGGGATATCGGTGGTGATATTCTCCATGGCGAAAAAGATCCGCTGCAGTGAAAAATGTTTTTTGGCAAATGTTACATGTGTGGGAACGTTGTTGGAATGACGTTGCTGTAGTTAACACGGACGAATTAGGAAGGATTTGGTTCCATGTGCGTGTGACATGGTTGGGTGTCGGTAGTCAACAAAGAGTAGCGTTTTTCAAAAGAGCTCAGGCCACGTAATAAAATACGGAAAAGATTAAGACAAGACTGAGGGTAGAGAGTTAAAAAGAAGATAGAGCAACAAGTGAGCAAAGATTAGCACAAAGGAGGAAGAACAAAATAAGTGAGCTGTCAATAATGTCTAAACCAACATTGTAATTACAGTTAAAATCAGAGAAATAAAACGTACAGGGAGGATTCCTCCTAACGAAGTATATGTACCAAAGACCAAACCAAAAGTATGCACGGTGTAAAAAGAAAAAAACAGAGACAAAAAACTGGTAAACTAGTTAAATAAGTAATATAGTACTATAAGCCTACGATAATCCTAATCTTGCGCCGATAATAGCTGGCTAATAAACAATGTCGTAGCTCCGTTTATTTTTTCCGTACACCTCCGTTACAGATCCGTCAACGTCGCATTTAATAGTCTCGATAGCTCGCTAGTAGCATTAGATACAACTATCACCATCGATAACCCCATCAATACTGACTGGTTTAAATGCAATGGGTACCGTCTAGCTGCGCATTAGACCAGCGGAGATACATTTGGAGCGAACTAGAATCAGGGGTTAAAATTAAGTAAAAATGTATATATATCTACAAGAAACATCAACCACAATGCGGATGAAAATGTAAAAGATTAAACATAAAATAAACACATATCGTGCGGCCGGGATGTGTCTACCGATTGTCATGGACGCACCGTAAATTGCCGCACATTGCGCGCCCTGAGAAAACCCCGAGGAATTCTAACGGCAGTCCGGAGATCCAATCGGATCTCACACGATGCACTACGCACACAAGTGCGGCGTCTGCGTACCCCAACTTGCACAGCGCTTCACGCGATGACTCGCAGACTTATGATACTTGAACGATCAATACATTCTGGTCAGAGTTTGAGGACAGAATGTTTCGCGGAAAAATGGATGCCTGTGGGCCCTGTACTGACCGATGTTTAGCCGTAGCACTGAAGTTGCCGTTACGTACAGGGTCTACTGTGATATAAAGAAAATGGACATTGTGTTGCCGGACGAACGTACACGTGGTACACAACTGCTGCTATTTCATCACAGCTATGTTCCCATTAAAGTAGACAGACTGACGTACACGTGAAAACTAAGCTTTCGATGTGCCCGTATTTGTATCAAAGGTAATGTTAAAACACAGTTACGGTGGGCAAGCCGGTAGAATTAAAACTAGCTTCCAAAGAGGGACTGTAGGAAAAAAGCACCACTTTCAACTAGACCTTTCACATTAGGAATAATAATGACTTGGTAGTATTTCGCTTTCCTGTTAAGTAAGCCAAGTTCTATCTGGAATTTCTCTTTTCTAAATAACCTACGATACTTAAGCATTACCTGGTTGTTTCAGTTCAGTACAGTGTAGTTGATAAATCATGATCCGGGCACCAAAGTGCCGTGGATGCAGTTGTCAGGAATCGCGTCGCCAGTGGCACTAAGGAACAATGTTAAGTGCGGTTAGACTTAAACATGGTATTAGCAGAATGGAAGCAAGAACGAGGTGCATGAAGCTAATCGCATTGAAGTATGAACAGCAACACGCAAAAGAACGAATCCAAGGGCAGTACTGACTCCGACAATGCGCCACGTCCGATAGAGTTCCTAACCACTGGTTTGGAATAGCACGAGGCCCCGATCTACGAAGACGGCATGTAACTGCTTGAGCAAGTCTCTAGGTCAATTTCCGAGTAAAGCGTGCGATTATTGGAGACTCCGATGCGTCGTTTATAGACAAATTGGTTATCGGTCATGGTTCTATTGCACATCGAGCTTCTTGCTTGTAGAAGAAGTCTCCGTTTGGGTACCGTGCTGCTTACCGATCCGTGTCAATGCGTCTAGTCTATGCAACCTCGGTGATCCATATTTTGCTCCGCCATGTCTACCTTTGTGGGATGCTACCCAGATGACCCAGTGACTTGGTCAGGTAGGTACTTCGACAAGACAGTTGCTAATTTTATTGTAAAATGGATGGACTTATCGTTTTTAAAACAGTAGTCCTTCTCTCCGCACACACGATTTGGGTTGTTTAGAATCAGGTATGCCATTAGCAGGTCACACTAAGTATGTCGGAAAATGGAGATGTCGAATTGCCCGAATGCCTGTATCAACAACCCGACGTGTTGATTACCAAGCTTTCGATGTCTTTTTGGATTGCTGGGAACAACTCACGTCATGCTGAACCAGCATGCCTAGGTTGCGTTCGACAAAAAAATCGCTGCAGTACTTGCGTTCCGAGCATGCAGCAATAGGTACTCTGGTGTTGTATGGAGAGTGCCTTGCATTTGCTTACGTCGAAACTCCGCAGCTTTTCATTTGGCCACTGCTGTACCATGTCTAAGTCATACTGCAGCATATCCAGATCGGCCTCCGAGTGAATCGGGCGCTATATCTTGATGTCGTCAGCAAACATTACAAAACTTGAACTCATCGTCTGTGCCAGGTCGTTGACAAATACCAAAAACAATCGCGGCCCTAGAACAGAGCCCTGAAACATATCACATTCGACATGTATGGGGTCCGATAAGGAGTTTCGAACTCTAATCACCAACTGCCGTTGCAGGAGTTGCCAATACAGGAGAAAAGGGAGTCACCCATGCCATAATACTGCAGCTCGGAGAGATGAATCCGTTGACCCAGGCGGTCGAATGCCTTCGAGAAATTATAGTGGACCACATGGACGTTCTCTCCTGCATCAGCTGACTCGGTCCAGCTACTCCGGGCTAACAGTAAATTTGTGGTGCACGATCGCTGTCGACGAAAGCCATGTTGCTCGAGAGTAATGATGCTGCAGTTTTCCAGGTAGCATACCAATGATTCGGTAACGATGGACTCCATGACTTTGGACAGCGCAAAATGAAGTGATACCGTTAAAAGAACTGAGCCAACGGTTCTGCCAGCTGTCGTGACGCTGCTCCCGGTGCTTCTGGGCGAGTAATATCGACACCAGGGAGCTGTGGTTGAGCAAAGACGTAAGCTTTTGCAGGACATCTTCCGCGGTAAACGTGATGTCGTTAAGTTACTGTGTTGGGGCAACGCGATGTCCATTTTCTTTATATCACAGTAGACCCTGTACGTAACGGTAACTTCAGTGCTACGGCTAAACATCGGTCAGTACAGGGCCCACAGGCATCCAGTTTTCCGCGAAACATTCTGTCCTCAAACTCTGACCAGAATGTATTGATCGCTCAAGTATCATAAGTCTGCGAGTCATCGCGTGAAGCGCTGTGCAAGTTGGGGTACGCAGACGCCGCACTTGTGTGCGTAGTGCATCGTGTGAGATCCGATTGGATCTCCGGACTGCCGTTAGAATTCCTCGGGGTTTTCTCAGGGCGCGCAATGTGCGGCAATTTACGGTGCGTCCATGACAATCGGTAGACACATCCCGGCCACACGATAGAAACGGCGCTTCACCTAGTCTGGAAAAGCACCATACAACAGTGTTACGACCTTATGGGACTCGTCAGTGATGCACGTTTCAGCGGATACCTGCCGAGTTCCGCCCCCTGACTTCCAAATGCCAACAGCTATTGTCAGTGAGCAATGGGTGACAGCCGCGGACCTGTATGATTGATAGTTGGCTGTGATATAGACCGGCTGATCTTCTACTGACATGCCAGTTACTAACTGTGCACAGGAGAGTAGTTAGCCACACGAGGTAGAACTTTCTGCAAAACGCCTTGGTACGACGCAAGGACTTAGTGGCTATACGGACAGAGTTTATATAACTAATGTGTAGTGGAGATTTGATATGGAAGCTAGTATTTCTGATGCGCTAACGGCCTACTTAAAAGAATTTCACGACCTCGCACCGGAACAGTATGGCTGCCGACGAAGTCGATTGTGCACTACAAATCTACTGCTAATACGATACAGCTGGAGTGAAGCAGTAGACTCTAACACAGGAGTTGATGTAGTTTTTCTCGATTTCTCAAAGGCGTTCAACTGGTTAGGCTATTACACTGCTCTTCCAACTCCAGACTTTGGTATTGGTGATCCTCGCCTAGGATGGATCACAAGCCTTCTTCTACAACGGCGCCTGGAAGTACGAGTGCGTGAATCCCTGACATATCCCGTACGAGTTGAATGCGGAGTACCACAGAGATCAGTACTAGGACCGCGATTATTTTTGACGTACATTAACGATATCATCAGCCTCATAAGCTCGTACTGCCTGCATTATGCCGATGACATAAAGGTGTGGAGGACGATAAATACATCAGATGACATTACAGTAGTACAAGCCGATCTGGATAGGGTATAAGCGTTGTCAATGTGGAATCTACTTCGAGTGCTGCACCTGCGGCACAAGTTAGTGCACTCCTACAAACTCGGCAACCAGGAGCTTCAAAGGTCTTCTGGCGAGAAAAATCCGGGTTTTGGTCCAGATCTACCTGGGATGTTCGAATCAGGTTGAAACGGCATCTAAGCGGGGCATTTAACACATGGGCCTCTTAACGCGTGCATTCGGACGATTCAAGCCTACGATTTTTCCACAACTTCTCGGCTCATACATACTGCCACATGTGGAATACGCAATACAGGTCTGGCAGCCATGGCTAAGGAGAGATCTCACCATCTTAGAGATACCCCAACGCCGCGGAAACATTAATGTCAAGGGTCTGAATAATTTGTCGTGTGAACGTAAGCTTCCAGAGTTTGGGGTCTTCAGCAGACAGTATCGGCAATTACGCGGAGATCTCATTATGACTTGCCGGATTTTGAGAGATCTCAACCACACGAGCCGCTAATTGCTAGAGCACATTAAGAACAGCAATTTGAGAGGCCAGCACTACCTTTTGATCTCCTGTACGTGTACACCAGGAAGAGATATGGTTTTTACCATCATTTCACTTGCCGTCATTTCTTAGGGATTTACAGTTTATTTTACGTATACCTCAGTGAGCTCACCGATGAAAACCCAAATCTGCCAACAATTTTTATAAGTTTGAAGCTTTACAATAACCACCCAACGGGACATGTTAAGCAATAGGTTATTTTACTCACAAAAGACATTGTTCTATATATATATATATATATATATATATATATATATATATATATATATATATATAATATAGCAATGTGTGGTACGGATATTGTGCCAACAGAAGCATGGTGGAATAAGAAAACAGGATACGAATAAAAGAAAAATAATACGCAACATTTTTCACTAGTTTTTTAATAACAGTTATTGAGTTGTTTCGGTTGTTTGTTTTATTGTGGAGAAATTGCCGCAACACGTAGAGGTACACGTCCACCAATGAGGTCGGTCCTGAGCCATGACTTCCAGAGTCTCCAACAAGCGATACTCTGTATCCCTGAAATCACAACCATAGAGTAGAGAATAAGTGACTGAGGCCAACTGTTTCATTAGCTTTTCCATGTGGCTTCTCCATGTTGTAGATTGTGCACCGCGTCGTCTCCTAAAGTACTGTCCGGCAACCGCGAATAACGCCCGACACGGAAAACGATGAGCGGGCATGCGCAGTACGTGTCCAAACCACCGCAGCCGACGCAGCGGGACGAACTCCTCGAGCGAGTGGGTGCGTCCACTCAATGCAAGCTGTCTAACTTCAACTGGTTATGTGGTGCAGCCACTACATACGGGCAATGGACTGTAAGACAGAGAGACGGCGCAGAACAACGGTACGAACAGTCAAAGTCCCGCAACCGTAAAACAGTGCAATGCGGACAGTCGCACAATAAACCCGCCGGTTGATGGACAGACGGATGCCATGGTGGCGCCACAAGTGTCTAGGCTTAAAGAAAGCAAAACGAGTTCTTGTGACATGCATCGAAATCGCGTCTCCAACACCTCCATCGGTTGTGATGCGACTTCCCAGGTAGGCAAAACTCTCCGTAACCTCCAGTGTCTCATCATCAAGAGTGAGTGCAGGTACGTGCATCTGAAAGTCTTAGAAAGGAGCTTTGTACTTAGATGTGGAAAAGCTATCCCGTAGTTTGACGCCAAGCAGTTGAGTGCAGGTTGGACGGCCAGTGGATCGTCACCCAACAAGACGAGATGATCAGCGTAGTCTAAGTGAACTACTCGGCTATCTCGGAGGAGGTTGACGAATTTTCCAAAGGATTTTAGAGGACATACCCAATACCATGATTGAAAAGCAATGAAGAGATAGGGCATCTTTGTCAAACTCCAGTGGTGACAGCAAAAGAAGGCGAAAGCTTGCCAAAAGCCATAACTCTACCCGAGGTCCGACTGTAGGTAGCATACAATACGGAAAGTAACTTCGCGGGGACGCCGTTCCACAACAAAGAGGGTCACAGTGAAGACCTGTCGATAGAACAGAAGGCAGCGCGGATATCCAGGAATACAACAACCGTTGGTTTTCGGTACACATGGCAGAGCTCGAGGATTTGGAGTGTGAAAATTTGATCGATGCAGTCGCTGCCAGGGCGGAACCCAGCCTGTCCATCCCGCTGTAGCGATTTGCGTATTGGAGATAGCGATCGAAGTATGATGGACAGCAGAACCTTAGAAGCGATAGGAACCAAGCTGATATACGTGTGTTTGGAGGACATTGTCTGTAGGACCTTTATGAAGATGGGGATGACTATCAACTCACCCCAAGATGATGAAACCGCCACTTTCAGTCACACTTCAGAGAACAAAGCAGTAAGTTCTGGAACCAGCGAACGGCCGTCGTCATTAAATTGGGCGGGAAGTAAGCCACCAGGATCCGGTGCTTTATAGCGCTGCAAGAGGGGGGGTTGCTTCCAGAATTCCTGGTAAGAGAGAGGGATATGTGGAGACGGAACACTCAGCAACAGTGAGCGCTCCATGGAAAGCAGATAAAGCTGGTGGCGAGCGAAACTGCGATCCAAAGTGTTCAGCGCATCGTTACAACCGTTGTTGAATATTAGTGATTAGTGAGCCATCCTCTTCGCAGACCGTTACACCAGATCGGAAACCTCCGGTGACTCGGACAAGATGGAAAGGTTTTATGGTAGTATCAGAAAGGCTAGTGAGTTACATCAATCTAGCAATTTCACACCACCGGGTTTCAGGGTCTTTCTGTAGACTCATGCGCAATTTCCGATCAAGGGAGCGTCGTTGTTCACAACAGCTAGAATCGGCCGGGACCGAGCGACGTCTTTCTATTGGCGACAAAGAGACAGCAGTGATCCAACATTTCAGCGGTGATGGGTGACTCTGCAACTATCAATGCTGGTAGAAACTAAGTCATTTTTGATTCGCATCCAATGTGAATTCAGGTCATCATCAGAAGCTGGGGTAAGCAGTTTGTCAGGTAGGCCTGGTACTTCGCTAATGTCGTAGGATCTTTTAGGTTTTCGACGCTCGGTCGGTAGTGTGTACGCATAGGAAACAATGGAACCACTCTACACAGGTTATTTAAACTTGATTGAGCCGCCCCAAGATCGTTAAAAAGCAAGACGATATCGTCCGCATAATCAAGATAAACTAGCCTGTCACCGGGCAGCACCTCAACGCTCGCATCGTGAGATTCAGCAAGGGAACAGTCCATGATGCAGTCTACGATGAAGTTAAACAAAATGGGGAAATTGGAATACCCTGATGAACGCCACTTGTAGTCGGAGAGCTATCCGATATTCCACCGTAGACCCTGACGCGGCCTGTAATGTTCGAGTAAAGAACACGTTAATGGTCACATAGTGCATGGGAACACCTTTTCGCGCAGGTATTTCGAGCAGAATGCATCAGTCGACTGAGTCGAACGCATCGTTTAAGTCGAGGAACACAGCTATTGTCAGCCTGCGGTATTCGTGGCGCTGCTCTAGCACCTGCCGCAAAGTGAAAATATGGCCTATACAGCCAAGTCCTGGGCAGAAACCGGCCTGCTCTTCCCTAATCCGAGATTCCCGTTCTGCAGTGAGGCGACGAACGAGAATTGAGACCAAGTATTTTGTCACTACGGGCGTTAGGCTAATAACCCTGTGATTCACACAGTCTGTGCGACTACCCTTCTTGTATATTGCCACTATAATCGATACGTACCAATCCGCCAGGACACTCTCTTCATTCCAGATATGTTGGAATAGAGAGGTCAGTGCTTTGCAGAGGACCTCACCTCCATCCTTAAGTAGTGCAGGTGGGAGGAAATCCAGGCCAACGGCACGAAAACGATTGAGAGCTGTGATCGCGTTTCGGACCTCGGCCTCCGACTGAGGTTATAAACTAACCGTCCATGGCTCGTCCTGTATCACCTGAGTAGGAAGAGGTCCGGGAGCAGGGGGCCTGCTGAACTGGTCTTGAAAGTGTTTTGCCCAACGAGCCATACAGCGCTCTTTATTGTGTATCAGAGTACCCGCGCAGTCTCTGATTGTCTCATTGACGTCTGATTTCCTGGAACCAATGGGGCGGATGAGTTGAAACAGTTCGCGATAATTGCCCACTGCTCTTACGTCCTCTATTTATTGAACCCGACTGGTCCACCAGGCATCCTTGTAAGCACGCAGGCTCCGCTGTAGTTCACGCCTAATAGCCCGTCTGGTCACATTGTGTTCAGAGCCAGCCGGGAGGTGTCTTCTAGATTCCAACAGGTTCACCGACCTCTCGGATATCCAGTGACTGGTGCGGTGACCATTGATAGTGCCACAAGCAGATGCTCCTGCGTCGTGCATAGCGGTCGTGATACTATTCCACTGAAGTTCAGTGTCAGTAGGACAAGACAGCGTAAGTTCGATACGCAGTGCAGCTTTGAAAGGCTTACCTGATCGATGGCTGAGATAACTTCCCAGCTGCCAATCGGAGCAGGTGCTTGGTAAAGTTCACGGAAAATCGAAAGCGCACAAAGACATGATCAGAGTCGACTTAAGTACTCCAAAACGAGCGGCAATCTAGGATGGAACCACGCCACCTGTAATTTATGGCAATATGATGTATTTGGGGCCATCGCTGGCCAACTACAGGAGGACGCCAAATTGCACTTCGGCGGCCACTGCATCTGAAAGCAGTTCTACTAAGAAACAACTGGTGTCCGCCCACATTTGCGAAAGACGCTCTCCGTTGTCCATACGGTTGGAGTTAAGTCCATAGTTGCCACCTAGCGGAGCTTCTGAAGAGCTCAGAAGCCCTACTTGTGCGTTCATATCCTCTGCGAGTACCGTGATATCTGAACAGGTAGCACTGCGTAGTAGGGCGTTCAGTTCGTGGTGGAATGTCCTTGGCAGCATCAGAACAGCGGTCGTTGGGAGCATAAGCGAAAAAAAAACAGACAAACAGCGTCTAGTGCTAATCCGTGAACCATCCATAGTTGAAGTTGCTAAACTGCTGCACACCAACGGCTGTTCACCGGAATCCAATCAACCAATGGTGCCTCAGCCATGGACCTGAGTGCGATACCTACTCCAGCTTGTCCAGAGGCTGCTGCATCAGTCTCCGAATGCGTTCAACCAATAGCGTGAGGACAAGCCGGGAGCAGTTAACTCAAAAACCACTTGAGGGCCACTGATCCTAGTTTCGGACACACAACACACGTCAATACCTAGCGTGTCTAACGTGCCTGCGAGTGCAACCTGTTGACCTATTTGTCTCAGAATGCGAAGGTTGAACGCTGCCAGAAACGAGAGAGTGTGGCATTATAAGCAGCTGTTGGCGAGTAGTACCCAGTGGGTGGTGTCGGAACATCGCTGCAAATGGTTCGAATGAAGTGGCATTACGGCTGCAGTTAATTAAGCTGGGAATTCTAGAGGGAGGGCCAGTAGTGGGGGTTGGGAGTATAGTAAGAGAAACAAGCGGAAAATAAAATAGGAGACATCAGCAGCATAGTGTTTTCGCTTATCCGCATTGTTGTATGCAGAAGATAAGGCGACGATTGTAAAACTGAGCGCTGGTCGTTGCAGGATGTGATTGAAGTTTGAGGAAGTAATCATGGCTGTATGTGCGCTGATACTGCCAGGGCATCTAAACCTAGACAGGAGAACGATTAGGGCCTTCAGCTGAAGCTTTTGGCTCAAACACCTGCCCGCAAAATCAACGAGGTAGCAATCATTTGGTTTTAAAGAGATGGAGGCCATCCTATTTCCGACCTATCTAACTGGAGGACCAGGGGACTGAGTTGGCCATTGACCAGCCTGGCAGGAGCAGCTCTCGAGGGGGGCCAGGGACGCCACCAAGAAAAGCCCAGTATCGAAGAGGTGCGCCAATCGTCGCACTATGTTAAGGTCCAGTCCCGTCGCGGTGCACAGCCGCTTAACTAGACGGCAAGGTCGGTGGATTTAGTTGAGCGGCAATGAGTTTTACAGAGTATAAGCTCAGAGGAATGAAAAACAATGCAAAGGATTTTCGAGTAAATGTTAGCACAGTAGTTATTGATCGGTGATGTGAAAACAAGTACTACGAGCTTCTAAGCAGAAGAAACGGCAGAACATGAGTTGCAGACATGCTACCATAAAACAGGGGGGGAACAGATCCAGAAGCGTAGGATAGCTAGAAGCGACGCCAAAGCAACCAGCGTGTTAATGCAAACTACGTCTTTCTGAAAATGGACCGGATTTCTTCGCGTGGCTCAACAGTCATCAAGTATTAGAAAGTTGTTAAGTGATTTGATCCAATAAGCAATCTGCAAAAGATGGCCATTGAATCGCAAACGGGGATCAAATTACGTCATAAGATGAAGGAAAACATGAAAGCAGTGGTCTATAAGAAAAACGATTTACAATGGGGCAAAAACGTTAACTTTACACGCATACTCGTTCGAGCAGCACAGAAGCAGTGCTCGTGGGTTTGCTGTTGGTTTTTGCAGCAGAAGTATCGGAGAGCTGAACGATTGGCATTCTGCTGGCAGACGTAGATGGTGTCGAATCACACGGATTTTTGCAAACACTTGTGGGATTATCCTCACCAGGTCGCCAAATCAAAAGCCGCACGACACTGTTTGTGGGTCTCTCACGTAGCCACGCGACTGTGCGTGCCTGTCCAAGGGCATCAACATCCAGATCGCCAACCTAAAACAAAAATTTGATTACATACATTCGATGAAAAGGTAATGAAAGGAGGAATAAACATATAACGCGAAATAAAGGTAGCTGTTTAATAGGATGCGCCATATAGATAACAAATATTAAGGACGGTGATGTTGAACAGTTAAAAAGAGATCTTGGAACCGAAGTGCAGTGGAACCAGTAGCTACAAGTTACATCGCCAGAATAACAATGAATAAAAACGGTAAGAAAATAAGGTCGAAAACACATAGAATAAAAAGAAAACTGATTCAAATAGGTGCGTTAAACTAGGCAGGATGGAATGAAAATTAAGAGCTAGATGCAAGAAAATGAATACAAGAACGCCAATGACTGCGCGAATTCGACGTGTCTGATAGAGTCGCCAACCACTGAGGTGGATCACTCCGCGGCTTCCATCAACAAAGACCGCACGCACCAATCTGACAAAGTCTCAGTTAATTACTTTATGCCTTTGCGCCACGTAGTCAACTGGTTCCTTCGCGATCTCATCAAACGTGGAGCATAATACACGACGAGGAAGCCGGTCAACGGACATACAGAGGATATAACCTGGTCAAAGTAAGCGATTGAGCTTAAACGAACACTGCAGTGAGGCTCCAGAGGGCTTCCTGCAATAAACCAACTGGCGGACGTCAGTATGCTCACCCGGTTTTGCTACAAGATGTGAGCATTACTCTGCGTGTACCGATGACGGAGCACGGTCCTCAGTAATGTGGCCACCGAAAGTGACAGTTACCAAGGTAAGTGAACCGACCTACAGCTTCCTGTGGCTGTTCGTTTGCAGATATCGGTAGTCCAGCAACAACATTCTGCAAAGCACATGCGGAAGCGTGCAGCGCAAAACGTCAGTCTATTCAGTAGTGCTTGAGTATCCAATGTGTTTGATCCAAGGTTTGCAAGTCAGTCAACTAGCAGTACATCCTCTCACGAAATGTCTGCAAAATGGAGTCATTCAAGACCATTTTGATCACAAAGCTGTCGTAGTTCACTTACCGTGGGCAAGTCGGGAGACACTTCTCCATGTACCCTTACGTGGCTTCGGGAGTCATAGTAAAGCGACTTCAGAATGGAAAGGAAATTTGCTGGCACGTCCTTCACAGATAGGCAGTGCCCCAAACTGCTCGAAGTGCTTGACATCTAGCCTCTGACTCAACAGTCTGACCCACAAGGCAATGGAAGAGATGAAAGTTCGCTTAAAGGATTCAAGCAGGAGCCTTCGACTCAATAGCCTGACAAATAATGCAGTGAGGAGAAAGCCCAGCTCGGGTGAATGATTGCACAGACTCATAAGCATAAGCTTGAGGTCTGTCACAAACAGACTTTGGAGATTTAGCACAATTCACATTTGTATAGGACCGTAGCAGGTTACATACATGTGCCTCATGCCGAGGTTAGTGTTGCATATATCATGCTTCTCCACCGCAATTGGACTACACCGAACTACACTCACACTAGATATGCCTAATCTGGATAAAAAGTATTCCACTTTACGTGATGTGCTCAATTCTGTGATTTCGCTGCAGATTCCGTGTTTATTTTCTCGCAAATCCCATATTGGTTATTTGATGGCCCCTGAGGTGCTACACTTGATGAGAGTGTTGACAAGGTGCCTACCTATCAAACACCTTCCACCTCGAGTAGTGGCTCCTGAAGACTGTGAAATGTTACTGGGAGAAAAGGGTGCACGATCATTATGGCTGCGCTAGGCTCAAAGAAAGGTTCCATTCAGTCTGCAGCAGACTAGTGCGCAGCCAAAGCCTTGAGTACGTCTGGTATGCATGACACCCCACATAAATGGACAGTAATGCTTCAGCTGCGCAAATTGCATCGTGGGCCAGCTCGGTCGATGGAACGTGGCTCATATCCACATGCCTCTGGTCTCATTCCTTCGATAGGACACTGGTTATGTGGAGTGCGGATGGAGCTGTGGGTGGTAGAGCGCAAGTCCCCATGGGTTCTCAGTAGGCGCAAGCGTCCTGTGACTGCCCTCATGGAGACCGCAATGGCAGACAAATCGGGAACCAGATGCCGAAAACCATGTTACGTGTCTGCGACCAAGGAAACGGGCAGGTGGAAGTTGACTGGTTTGTAACAATTGACCAGGGGCTGCTTGGCTTCAGGCGGACGGTAGCAAACCATTAAGCACAGGGTGGTGCTCACTTGCCATCGGAAACGGCGATACACTCGTACTCTACGCCATCAGAGCTGTGCGCTTTTAATCCGTCATCTGTTGTACCACATGGCTAAGAATTTAGGGAAGAGGCCCAACGACCTACCAATAATTTCCGATGAGCATAGTGGAACTGATTTAGTTCGACCTTTAACCATTAGTCTGTTTGATATAGGCAGCTATAAAGGCACTCGGAAAATTTATCTCAGCATCGCGGATGTAGCAAACAACTACACCGGTCTCGTCGCGATGGGTGATGTTGGTAACAGGGAACGAGAGGTTGATTTGGTGTGAAAGGGTGTATAGTCAAACCAGGACAATTACGGAGTGTGTAAAAAAATGACATGGTTGACTTGAAATATGTTTGCTCAGCTTGACTAGGCAGCAAATAACTCATAACATAATAGCGTGGTTACAGATAAAATCGGACGGAACAGTCAAATGTCACGAAAGATACTAAAATGAGACAACGAAGTCGTGATAACCATAACAGCTAATATACAGTCGCAAAGAAAGCATATGGTTGCAGGTTAAATGAAGTATACTTACCTGGATTAATCGATCGCCAGCACGTAACCGGCCATCTACTCGAGCGGCCCCGTCTAGTAAGATGTTCTTGACGTATATAGCTCGGCCTTTCGTGTCCGGCAAATCACGACTGGTGAGACTGAAACCTAGTCCGGAGGTACCTGCGAAGGCATGGGAATAAAAACGGTCAAATACGAAGTTGAGCAGAGCGATATAGGGTGTCACAAAGCAAATTCAACACGGCATAAACACCAAGCGGTCAAAGAGTAATTAGCAGGAATATTTTTGATGAGACGCACACAGTGCGGATGAGCTGCAGCACATGACTAGTGCACTGGCCACGGCAGCGGCCAAATTCGGGCTCACCATCAACCCAAGCAAAACTGTCCGTCTCTTTCAGCATTCAATGGAAGTGGAATCTGCAATGTTGCCGCAAATCAGCATTGGTGATGACACCATCTCCCGCTTCTGCCACCTTGGGAGTGTCGTCTCGACTGACCAGCAGATACACAGTAAGCTTCAAATATGCGTATCAAAGGGAGCGGAGGCATCCGGGAAGCTTGAGTACCGCATGTGGAACAGCCATCAGCTTACCGTTGGTAGGAAGCTGATGGCCTACAAATCCATGGTGCTATCCATTCTTCTATACGGCAGCGAAACGTGACGATGTACCGGTGAGACGTGATAACTCGAGCGGTTCCAGCAACAGCGTCTGCGCATCGATTGGTGCGACAGAGTTGCGGACACGGATGTGTTGCGCCGAAGTGGAATGTATGCAGTGGACTGCATACTTTTATTCAGACATCTGAGGTGTATCGGTTATGGGTGCCGTATAGATACGACGCGGATACCGAATCAGCTATTATAGGGTCAACTGAGTGTCGGGAAGCGGCATGATCAAAGTGAACCTCTCATGTTCTAATCTTGATTGCAAATCATGGGAATGGAAAGCGGTTGATCGGCGTGCATGACACTGTTAACGACAAATCGGGCATGGAATGTGAGCAACTTCTAGCGCAACTGGATCAATCAAAAAGTCAAAGCCGGAAGAGCTAAGCAACTCCTAGAGCGCCACGTAGGCGTACAGGTACAATGCCTAGTTGAACCTCTTGTCGTGAACCGGAGGCAGTACAACAGCTGCTCACCTTTGGCTGCGTGTCCTCCTTGCGTTCCAGGTGCAACAGTGAGTGATGGCGACCTCTGAAACCCGACTGCTCACATCTATCGTTCAACGTGCAAGAAGCGATCAAGTGACCACCATGGAGGCATTTGTAACATCCCTTCCTTTGTTTCATTAGTTCCCATCCAGCGGGTACTCCGCAAGCCAAAAAAACTCACTGCAGGACGCGGTGCCATGTCGACAGTCACAACGTAAACAAGGTCCATCCGGTGTCGCCTTGAACTTCGTGTAGTGATGGTTCATGGTCTCATTCCTTTTACGTATAGGAATAGGTGGACATTGGAAATTAAGCGGTCTCATCTCAGTCATCGATGCAATCTGGCCAAACCTGTTGCGCATAATGCGAGCTTAAGAAGAGAGAAGTTCACTAAAATACTTGAACCTGATTTCGCCCTTTTCCTGTAGGATACTGTCAGCTGTTCGCGCCCATCGTGTCTTCATGCTTGCTGGCAAAACGCGTAAGACTCTCTCGATGGTTGCAGTCCAGTCAAGGTCAGAGAGGATACCCAGCTGACTCAAAACTATGTGGCACTTTTCTATTTTCAGAGAGAGAGACGAGAAATGGCTTCATCATCATGAGCGAATGATTTTAGCTCTCTCAGGAACCCAACAATAAGTGATCTACCAACCATGTGACTGACGAAATAAATCGTGAAGGATCGTTTTAGCCCTGACATAAGCTTGGTCTGGTGGCAACATGATACACTCACTGATGGCTTCTTTCGCCCGATTACGACAATAGCACACCAAACACAAAAGACGCCGACCACTGTCTCGCACACCTATCTCAATAAAATATTCAAACTGTTTCGTAAACTTCCAATGAGTGGCAGGATTATTATCAAAATATTCGAGTTCTACCTTTGGAAGGTCCAGCTGACAACGATCAGCAATGGTCTGTTCAACAGTCGAAGATAAGTGCTCGTGTTCGCGTGGAGGTCTGGCATGCTTCAACAACCGAGGTAGGTCTTTCACACCACTCTTTTATACCATCAAACTGCTCGGGTGAACCGTTACCGGGCTTGGACTCCTCCAATAACAAACGCCTATAATGCTCGACCTCAGCTTCAGCCATCAACCGCTTCTCTTTCCATTTGGCCAGTTTCAAGGCAATATTTGAGGCATTAGAAACAATATGACCTCTGCTACTACCACTAGACCTATGACTAACAGGCAAACTAGAGCGGGAAACTGCGTCATCCGTGGTAACAGCATAAGGTTCAACTTGCCCAGTCTCGCCAATATTAAGGAGGTTCATTCTTGACTGCTTACTTGTTGATGCCATTGAATTATATCCAACGTAGTACAAAGAATCCTGGGTTGTTTGAACATTTCAAACGATCACGAAGTTCGTTGCCAAAGTGCAAGAGAAATAAATCATGCATGTGGAGAAGAAGCGGCAAGTGCGGAAGCCACAGGCGCCGATGGGTTGTACTCCATCGACCTCGAGCGCGTGGTGCTGTGGTACATGCGGTCGCGAGTGTCTGAGTCAGGCAGGCCTAGTGAGCCATCAGCGAGGTAACTCAGGGCGACCACCAAGCAACGACAGGACCCGCTGAGAATGTAGGCAGAACCGGCGCAGCATTTGTAGGTACGCTGCATTCGATTTACTAACCGGTAGCTTGCATGTTGAGTCCCTTTATTTCAGGTGGAGGGATTACTATATTGCCTCACTAATGTCTTCTAATAACTTGCACACGTCGTTCAAGTTAATTGTAGTTAACTTTGATATCATTTTCGCGTTTGTGGCATTTTCTTAAAATATATTTTCTGACGTCTTGAAACTATAGCGGATATGTTGAAAACTTATTTCATATCCTTATTTATTAAAGACCTATGTCGGTGTAATCGGCAAATTAGATTTATTTGACTTGATATTGTCGTTTCAAGTGATTGGCTGTTGCTTGATATCACCGGTGTGACTGCGCTTGATGTGTATGTTGACAAGGTGCCTACCTGTCTATTACCCACTACCTCGTCCATACTGGCTCCAGGAGACAGTTGGTCGTTGCTGGAGAGGACGCGGTACATGGTCCTTGTGGCCATGTTAGGCTCGAAGAGTGGTTCCATGCACTCAGTGTGGAGCGGACTACGGTCCAGCCACCGCCTTGTGTGTGCGCTTGATTCCCAAATACAGCGTGCTTGCGTTTGCCTGTGAAGGAGTGTGAGACGGCTCCGTTAATAAAATCTGGCTCCCACAGACATGCCTCCCGGAAGAAGAGTGAGTTTCACAGAATTCGACAGCGACTGACCCGAGAGCTCCGTCGCATAAAAAATGCATGGTGGACAGAGAAGGCGAAGCAGATGGAATGCTACGACGAACGTCGCCAACACAAGAAATTCTTTGAATCCTTAAAGGCGGTGTATGGACCGAGGTTGGGACCACAGGTGACGTTAATCAATGGTAGCGAGCAATTTTTAGCTTGTCGGGGTACTTCGCCTGGCTTTGGCGAA
This sequence comes from Dicrocoelium dendriticum, assembly GCA_944474145.2. Classification (NCBI taxonomy): domain Eukaryota; kingdom Metazoa; phylum Platyhelminthes; class Trematoda; order Plagiorchiida; family Dicrocoeliidae; genus Dicrocoelium; species Dicrocoelium dendriticum. The sequence continues at coordinate 94,467,329 of OX104063.1, forward strand.
AAAAGGCGGACGTTTGGTAACGATGTGCTATTTCGCGGCATCAGTGGTAGATGGCAAGGATGCCATTGCACGGAAGACTTGCGGGAACATGGTATTAAGCGTATGACCGATAGTTGAGCTCGATTGATTGGTTTATACAGGACTGATTGACTTAATGTCGGTCAAACTACCTATAACTGCCAGTTCTGTTTGACGATCGATCAGACGGCGTTGCTTCTCGTCAACAAGCAAATCGAAGTGCTGCAGAAAGCTAAGGCGAAGAATTGGTGTCTGGACATCTGCGACAAGAAAGATCCATTTAAAAGAACATCGTAGGTTTAAATTAAGCGTGCACAAGCGTTGACCGTACACGAGAATGGTCGTTTCGTTGACTACGCACAGTGAACTAATCGCCTTCTCATTCGGGTCTTTCTTATCGCCAGAAGGGACGCTAACTTCGGCGCCAGTGTCCACCAAGTAGCGGACTCCTGTTTCTCGATCAGTGACAAAGGAAGGCGACTGCGGCAGTCAGCACCGTCCTTGGCCCCTACGTGCTCGCCGGCCCGTTTCTCTGCGTCTAGCGGTTGAAGGAACAGGACGGGCGACACGACCTGACCTGTCGACCAAATCGCTCTTGGTACCAGCAATAGGTCGACGTAGGCGGAGATTTCGAACGTGACCTGGAACGACTGCGACTGGTGGAACGATTTAGGCGATTGGATCCGGGCGGTGTTAGGTTCTCTTGTGGATTGGTAAGTGGCTCTACTTGCGCTCTTAGTTCTGATACCTCCGTACTGAAAGTAGTATGACCCTGGGAAATTTAGGTGTTGGAATCCCAAATAGGGTCAGTAATTTGGCGAGCTGGGAAAGAGACGCATCATTTGCATGCAGGGAGTTAGGTATGTCAAGTGGCAGGCGACGAAGCTACATCTCTTTAAGAAAAGAGTCGCCAACAGAGAGAGGCTTGGCTAGAGTTTGCATCTTGCGCAGCAGCTGAGAAGGTTTTCGATCGCCTTGTTCGGTTTCATTAAGGAGCTGCGTAGTGCAACCGTGGTCTGATTCCCCAGATTGCTTTAAGACGACAGGCTTAAGCTCTTCGTAGGTCTTCTGAAATTCAGGAAGTTCTAAAATGTTGTCGTGATCATCGAGGAGTTGCGGAGGAGCGCACCGATAACGCCGTAAAATTTGGCACCGTAATGCCTAACGCCACATATTGAAAAATGAATTCTAGCTGAGTAAAACACGACTAAAAATTGCTTGCCTGTTGCAACGAGATTGGAACTTAACGTGGTGCGACGGTTTGCGTACCTCATTGACCCATTGACCTATACTGGGTGATGCTTCCAGGCACCTTGAGAGCTACTCCTACCAGGTTGGTCGATGGTGAGAGGTCAGACAAACTCAGTTTCCTGGTCCAACAGGTTGGGGGTTTGAAATGGTATGGCGTCCATTTCTGTAAAACTAAATCACTGCCACCCCGCTGCCTTGCGGACAGGCTTTTGAGCCAAAGGCTTTGGATGAAGACCCTAATCGTCCTCCTGTCTAGGTCCTGGCGCCCTGGCAGTATCTCAGCCCACATACAACCATGACATTTTCATCAAACATAAACTCCATCCTGCATCGGCCGTCGCGCAGATTCTCAAGGGTCGCCTTATCTGCTGCATACAGCAGGGCGGATAAGCGAAAACATGCTACTGCTGGCGCCTCCCTTCTTTCTTTTCCACCCTTTTTTCTTACTACCATCCCCACCCCCATTACTAACCTTCCTTCTATAATTCTCAGCTTAATTGGCAGCAACCGAAGTGCCACTGGAGTAGAACTGTCTGCAGCCACCATCCCACAAAAGCTATCGGACGCCTACCGGCAAAAGTCCCTTATAAGGCCACGCTATCCCGTTTCCATGGCGACATACAACGGTTGCACTCTAAGACAAACAGGTCAATAGGCTGCACTCGCACGCACCTTGGACACACTGGGTATTGATGTGTGTTGTGTGTCCGAAACTAGGTTCAATGACCCCAACGGGCTTATTGAATTGACTGCACCCGACTTATCCTCTCGTTATTGGTTGAACGCATCCGGAGACGCCGATGCAGCACTCACGGGTCAAGCTGGTGTAGGTATCATTCCCAGCCCCAAGGCTGAGCCATCGTTGGTTGATTGGATTCCGGCGAACAGCCGATTATGTGCAGCCCGTTTGACATCAGCTAAGATGAATTCACGAAGTAAAACAAAACGTTGCTTGTTCGTAATTTCCGCTTATGCTCCCGCCGACTGCAGTTGCAATGCTGTCAATGACACATTCTATGGCGAACTGAACGCGCTACTACGCAGTGCTACTAGTTCAGATATTATAGTATTTATAGGGAATATGAACGCACAAGTAGGGCTTCTGAACTATTCAGAAGCTCCGCTAGGTGGCAACTATGGGCTTAACTCCGAACGGACTGACCACGGTGAGCGTCTGCTGCAACTGTGTGCGGAGCACCAGTTGTTTCTCAGTAGCACTGCTTTTAGACAAGGTGCGCGACGAAGTGCCACTTGGCGTCCTCCTGTAGCTGGCCAGCGATGGACCCAAATTGACCAAATAGCGATAAGTTATAGGTGGCGTGGTTCCATCCTAGATTGCCGCTCGTTTTGGAGTACTTAAGTCGACTCTGATAATGCCTTGGTACGCTGTCGTTTCTCCATTAACTTTATCGGGAAGCGCACCAAGTGTCGACTACGATTGGCAGCGGAGAAATTGTCTCAGTCCTCGGTCAGGCAAGCCTATCAAGAATGTTGTAACGCTGCCCCTTTGCCTCTGTCTCTCTGCGCTACCAACAGCACGGTATACCGAACTACCGCTGTCTTGTCCTAATGACACTGAGCTTCAGTAGAATAGGATCTCGGCCGCCATGCATGACGCAGGAGCATCTGCTTGTGGCACTATCCATCGTCACCGCACCAGTCACTGGATATCCGAGAGGTCGGTGAACCTGTTGGAAGCTAGAAGACAACTCCCGCCTGGCTCTGAACACAATGTGACCAGACGGGCTATTAGGCGCGAACTAAAGCAGAGTCTACGTGCTGACAAGGAAGCCTGGTGGACCAGTAGGGCTCAAGTAATGGAGGAAGCAGGAGCAATGGGTAATTAAAGCAAGCTCTTCCAGCTAATCCGCAACACTGGTCCGAGAAAACCAGGCGTCAGTGAGACAATCAGAGACTGCGCGGGTACTCTGATACACAATAAAGAGCACTGTATGGCTCGTTAGGCGGAACACTTTCAAGACCAGTTCAGCAGGCCCCCTGCTCCCGGACCTCTTCCTACTCAGGTGATACAGGACGAGCCATAGACGGTTAGTCTAGAGCCTCCGTCGGAGGCCGAGGTCCGAAATGCGATCACAGTCCTTAATCGTTTTCGTGCCGCTGGCCCGGATTCCCTCCCACCTGCACTATTTAAGGATGGAGATGAGGTCCTCTGCAAAGCACTGACCTCTCTATTCCAACATATCTGGAAGGAAGAGAGTGTCCCGGCGGATTGGTGTGTATCGATTATACTGGCAATGTACAAGATGCGCAGTCGCACAGACTGTGCGAACCACAGGGGTATTAGTCTAACGCCAGTTGTGAGAAAATTACTGGCCTCCATTATCGTTCGTCGCCTCACTGCAGAACGGGAAGCTCGATTAGGGAAGAGCAGGCCGGTTTCCGCTCATGGGCGTGGCTGTATAGACCACATATTAACATTGCGACAAGTGCTAGAGCAGCGCCACGCATATCGCAGACCGACAATATCTGTGTTCCTCGATTCTAAGAGTGCGTTCGATTCAGTCGATCGATCGATTCTGTTTGAAATACTTGCGCGAATAGGTGTTACCACGAAATATGTGAACATCCTTAGTGATCTATACTCGAACACTACAGGCCGCGTCAGGGTCTATGGTGGCCTATCGGATAGCTTTTCGACTACAAGTTGCGTTCGTCAGGGTTGTCCGATTTCCCCATTTTTGTTCAATTTCGACGAAAAAAAAATCAGGGAGTGTTTCCATGCGGAATCTCACGATGTAAGCGTTGAAGTTCTGCCTGGTAGAAAGGTTAGTTGATCTAGATTATGCGGACGATATCGTCTTGCTTTTCGACAATGTTGAGGCGGCACAATCAACCCTGAATAGCCTGTCCAGAGTGGTCCCATTATTTGGTATGCACTTCGCACCTTCAAAGTGCAAAGTGTTGCTGCAGGACCACCAGCCACTTGATGACCCCTTGACGCTTGCTAACGAGGAACTCGAGGTGGTTGATCAATTCACTTATCTTGGCAGCTGCATCAGCAATGATGGGCGCATAGAAACTGACGTCAGCTCACGCATTGCAAAGGCCAGAGCTGCCTTCTTGAACCTGCGTCATCTTTGGCGACAGAAGGGAGTTTCCCTCCGTCTGAAAGGCCGTGTATACAAGGCCACAGTGAGGGCCGTTCTGCTCTATGGTAGTGAGACTTGGCCCCTTCGGTCTGAAGATCTGAGGCGCCTTCAAGTCTTTGATCATCGTTGTTTGCGAAGCATTGCTGGTGTCGGATGGCACCAGCGTGTCCGCAACGATGATGTGCGTAGGCCGAGTACTAGATGGTGATAATCACGCTAGCTCCCTAGAACAACAGATAGCACTAATTAAGTTGCGTTGGCTCGGGCACGTGCTACGTAACCCTGGTCACCGCTTACCTAAAGGGGCCTTGTTTAGGCTGCCAGGTGTAGGGTGGCGCAAGGCTCGAGGTGGACAGAAGTTGACTTGGCAGCGGGAAATGAAGTCACTGACGACCAAACTGGGTGCCGTTGGTCCGTCTCGCCTTCCGACTGGAGTCCACGTGACGCACCTAGTTCTTGGCTCGAGACTTTACAGGACATGGCTCGCAACCGACACCAGTGGCGCGTCTGCTGCCGTCTCCTAATCGGATTGCCTGTTTAAAGTGTGTTTGGTGCTGAGTTATCTGCGGGGTAATGGCTGATTATGACGCGTGGCAGTGAAAGCCGCAAGGAAGCTGTCTCGCCGATGCCGCCTTATCTTTGCACGATAGACAGCTGTTTGCGACGGTATGTTGTCTAGACAAGGTGTAGGCGCCTTGGCCCTGAATGTTTGCTTAGGACATTAAGATTTTCAGGTAAGTCCCCCTTCTCTCCTTTTTACTATGTTTTTTTCATAGGTCCTTATGGTTGTATGGCAGCGAAGCATCAGGTCAAATGGCTGATGTACTGCTGTTGATGATGATGATGGTGATGATGAGGATTGCGATGAAAAATTGCTCGCGCAGAATTCGAGCACCTGATTGAACTAGGCATCGATTTTTCCTCTAAAAAGCCCGTGGACGTCGACGCTCCACATGGTGCCCAAAAAGTTAGGAGACTGGCGTCCATGTGGTGATTATCGCGCGCGCAATAACGTTACCGTTCCGGATCGCTATCCTCTTCTTCACATTCAGAACATCACGGTTAGCCTGCGTGGCACCCGTGTGTTCTCGGAAATCGATCTGATTCGCGCTTACGACCAGATTCCAGTCGCTGAGGAAGACATACCGAAGACTGCCGTAATCACACCGTTTGGGCTCTTCGAATTTTTGCGTATGCCCATCCGTCTTCGCAATGCAGCCCAGACTTTTCAATGATTCAGGCACTAGAGGTTTAGATTTCATCTATCCATACATCGACGACATGCTAGTTGCAAGGAGTGCTAAAGAACAACACGTAGAACATCACGAAATTCTTGTCGATAGGTTGGCCACTAACAACATCACTGTCAATGCTGACAAATGCATAGTTCAGCAGCCTTCCGTCGAATTCCTTGGCCATCATATTGATCAGTATGGCATACGGCCACTAGACGATGGAGTTCACGCTATCAGAGACTTTCCGTTCGCTACTACGTTAGCCGCTATTTGCCGTTTCAACGGCATGCTCAACTATTATGGACGTTTTCTTCTACACTGGACTAATTTCCTAAGTGCACTAACCTTCCCTACTTCGTGAACGCAAAAACGGTCAGGTGGAACTGACTGCTGCTACTGCCGAAGCGTTCAAGGCTAGCAAAGTGGCCTCAGCCAAAGTCGTTATGCCTCACAATTTCGATCCGAACGCTCCGCTCAGTGTTGCTGTTGACGTATCGGACACCGTTGTCCTACAGCTACATACAGATGGATGCCAAACCTCTAGCTTTCTACTCTAGACGCCTACAACCTGCTGAAGTCAAGTACAGCAGGTTTACTCGCGAACCGCTGGACGGTTACTCTACCCTTCGACATTTCCGACACGTCTTGAAGGTAACACTTTCATTATCATCACCGATCACAAGCCACTGATCTACGCATTCCGAAATCAATCAGCTCGACACTCACCAAGTGAGATTCGTCAGCTGGATTTCAGTGTCCGATTCTCGACTGATATGCGACACATTTCTGGTCAACAAAACGTCGTCGCTGATGCTCTTTGAAAAGTATCTGCGATCGGCCCTGCCGAGCAGGCAAACGATTTGTTTGCTATGGCAGCCGCGTAATCAAAGGACCAGAGTGATTCGGAACTCGGTGATTTGTCTTTGAAGATATACCCACAAGCTTTTTCGTCAGCTGATGGTACAATTTTATGCGACACATCTACCGGAGGACCTCGACCTGTCGTTCCACAAACCTTTCGCCGTACCGTCTTCGAGCTACTTTGGAAGTGCCGTCTCGACTGACCAGCAGATACACAGTAAGCTTCGTATGCGCGTACCAAAGGCAGCGGCGGCATCCGGGAAGCTTGGGTACCGCATGTGAAACAACCACCAGTTTACCGTTGCTACGAAGCCGATGATCTACAAATTCATGGTGCTTTCCATTCTTCTATACGGCAGCGAAACGTGGACGATGTACCGGCGAGACGTGATAACTCGAGCGGTTTCATCAACAGTGTTTGCGACGGATTCTGCACATCGGTCGTTGAGACACAGTTGCAGCCACGGAAATGTTGCGCCGAAGTGGAATGTATGTAGTGGACAGTATACTTTTGCTGAAACACCTGAGGTGGCTCGGTCATGGATGTCGTATGGATTCGACGCGGATACCGAAGCAGCTATTATATGGTCAGCAGAGGGTGGGGGAGCGTCATGTGGGGAAACCGAAGCGTCATTATCAGGACATGATCTAGGTGAGCCTATTAAGTAATAATTAGATTGCAGGTGTTGGGAATAGAAGGCGGTTGATCGGCGTGCATGGCGCGATTTGATCAAGAAGGCAGCCGCGTAGGTGCAGGAGAACGTCCTCGTGCATGCGGAGAAATGGTAGCTGCCATAGCGATAGGAGTGTACTCAATCAAAGTCGAGCGCGTGGTGCTGTAGCACATGCGGTCACGAGTACCTGAGTCAGGTAAGTCTAGTGAGACACGAGCGAGGCCACTGAAAACCAATATCCAAACGAGAAAGGGACCTGTTGAGAACGTAATCAGAAACGGCGTAACGCTGTTAAGTACGCTGCATGAGCTTGCATTCATTTTAGAAACCACATTCTTGGGCATTGAGATACTGTAGTTTAGTTGATTGGTTTGCTAGATTGTCTAGAAGCTTATTTTGGCACCTCACTACAATGTCCAACCAAATAATATAGTAACGAGCACATGTCGCATAAACGAAAAGTGATAAAGTTTAAAGTCGGAATTCGTTTATTATTTCTCTATTTCGTATCTTACTTTATCTCACGTTCTGCCATCTTGAATTTATTGCGGATATGTTGATAACCCATTTAGTATATGTGCTAATTTAGCCAAAAGTAGTGTAGGCGTATCCATATGGCGTTTCCGATCGATTTCAATTGATATCATCGTTTCAAGTTATTGGATATTGACAAGGTGCCTACCTGTCTATCACCCACTACCTCGTTCATACCGGCTCCAGGAGACAGTTGGTCGTTGCTGGAGAGGTCCGGGTGCACGGTCCTTGTGGTCGTGCTAGGCTCGAAGAGTGATTCCATGCACTCAGTGTGGAACGGACTACGGTCCAGCCACCGCCTTGTGTGTGCGCTTGATTCCCAAATACAGCGTGCTTGCGTTTGCCTGTGAAGGAGTGTGGGCCGGCTCCGTTGATGAAACGTGTCTCCCATCCACATACTTCCCGGTCTTGTTCCTTCGGGTTTACAATGGATATGGAGTGTGTGATTGGAGCTGTGGATGGTGCAGCGCAAGCCACCCATGGTCCCTTTGTAGGCGCAGGCGTCCTGGGGCCGACCACAGTGACAGGCAAATTCGAAACCGTGATGCTGCCAACCATATATATATATATATATATATATATATATATATATATATATATATATATATATATATATATATATACATATATATATATGAAATTTATTATAATGTAGCCCATTTGAGAGCTAAGCTGCGTTTGTGAAGGACGACACCAAGTGGTAGAACGCCTCCTGGAGTGCCTGAAGCTTGTGCCTGAGAGAAATAGATCGTTGTCTTCATACAAAGTGAGAAGCTCGGTTATATTATCCAAACGATTCTCACTTAGTTCGTAATGACAACTCGTGCCTTGAAGTCTCCTGCAAGGATAATGATGTCCGATTTGCCGCCTTTAGGTAACAACTGATGAAGTTGGTAAGAAAAGTCTTCTACGATTGATTCACAGCTACAATCGGTTGGCGCATAAGTGAAGACCGCAAAAAGGTAGTGACTTTTAGCACGATGCTTGTGGACCTTGTCTTGGAGCCGAAATGCACAGTCTGCTGTTAACCGGAAACCAATCCTGGAGTGCGGCTTCGGTTTTGCTGCTTAATACCAAGCCAACGCCAACCAAACCAGCACCCGACGCTTCCACGTTGCCAGTCAAAGGTAGGTTGTATTTGGCTTCTTGGTTGGTCGGAGCTGTCAACTTTTACAGTGCTTGGGTCTTGAAACCGTGTTTCAGTAGGGTAGTCGATATCAATAGCTCAAATGCTAGAACATAGAGTACGTGCCAAACCCGCTTGTTGTGTCAGAACATTAAAAGTTGCCAGCCGAAAGGAAGATCGAGGTCGAAGGACAGACTCGGGCTAAAAGTTCTGCGCTGTGAGGAAAAAGGCATTTGTGTTAAATTGTGAGTAACACAGCCGTGGTTGATGTGTGATGGAGTCTGGTGGGAAGTGACAGGACAGAAACGAGTGAGTGCAGCGAAGCAGTAGTGTAATCCATGGCTTTTGCAGAAGGCGCGATACTACTCGGTTGCCTAAACCAAATTAGAAACTTGACTTAGAGAACCACACTCCGAGCCTTTGGCTCAAAAGTATACCCACAAGGCAGCAGGAGGAATTAAGGGAATCGCACTCATTGGGAGCCGGTGATCGATCCTTCGGTACATACGCCGAATAGCCGACGAACGGTCAATCTAAGGATTCAAAAAGTTAGGTGCAGGGCCCGAAAATTAGACAAGGGATGGTAGGCCTGAATGTAAAAAAAAACATCCCTTATCCAAAGTAGGTGGTGCAATCAAACAAGCTGTTTGGATCAGAAAAGTAGCGAAGGGGCGGAGGCGGTCCGCCCCAGGTGGCATGTGACAGGCGGCGGCATTTTAGTGCGGTTGATTGATCTACAACATATATAAATGGCAAAATTTCCAGATGAGCTGAGGGTTGAATATTTTAATGGAATTCTGTTTGACCAACAACATATTTGTGCATACGTTCTTCCCAGTTGAGCCCCCTACTTGTCCCATTGTGGTCACTTTCAGCACATTTACCTCAGTGTCCCAAACAATCATGCATTTCAACGAAAACTAAACTAAAGTGATGCTCGCAATTTAGGGGGTTTACGGATTTAAAACTGCCAGGAGTGAGGGCGAAAATTGTACCGCCGCGCAAGGCGGCAAAACAAGTTGCTACGCCACTGGTTTGGATACCTGTTTTATTAAATCCGTGGAACTTCAGCAATGCTGCAGTAGACAAATGATGAACTTATGCACTGAGTGCACCGAAGCGTTGTACTACACATGCTTGATCGATAATCAGATGTCGTGAAGATTCCATGAATGAAGCAGGGTAAAGCTCTAAAGGTCTTACGGAGGCGAACGGTGATCACGGTGATCTAAATGCCAGAACTAATACAATTGCTTGTTTGTAGTGGACGCCCGGTGCTGGCGACAGTACTGCAGCTGCACAAGTCGAAGCTGAAACGAACTCGTTAGGAAGCGGGTGTCACTTGATGTAATAGGAAAAGAGTCGTGGCAATAAATAGAATAATAACCAGGATATTCGCAAAGCCAACAACAAGTTTAATAAGCCCAAGCGCTAGAGAAGGGCTGTGATTCAGCAGAATCGTCGTTCAGACAGGCAACAAATATGTGTAGTGGTAAGTGAATTTGCACAGTGCTCAAGCGGTGTATATAAAAGCAACTTGAGTGAGCTCCATTATATTGAGGCTTGGTGCTAACAGCTTGAGCAGTTTACCAACGTTAATGTTTCAAACGAGCAATGAACTTGAGCCAGTGCTCACGTAGGGAGAGAAAAATGAGCAGAGCCTTACCCTTTTGTAAATAAATAGGAACGAATCCAGTCGGCGGTAAACTATAAGCAATGTTCGGTTCCTCCGTAGGTACCGAAGGTTGCATTGAAGTGATCGTAGCGCAATGCTTAGCTTCGGCAGGAAAAGTGCTCAGCACTGACGAATCAACTCCAGGGGTAGGGTTTGTGAGAACCGTGTTTGGAGAGCGTCTTGGTGGGGGTGGTGGAGCAGGCCTGTCCTGACGGATGCCTGTCCGAACTTCACCTCCAACCGATGCGTTACTCCTGAGTACATTCTTAGCTGAAGAAAACAGGTTCCGCTCACTTTCTTCTGTGAGCTTTTTTAACCGGGCCGTGAGCGGTAGAACCTCCAGGGTAAATTCATTTTGCCTGAGCGCAGCTTGAAACAAGTCACGCCCCCTTAGGGAGTGAAGCAATAAGAACAGCGTAGTTGGTTATTAAGGCGGGACCAGTTGTTAGAAACTCTTGAACTGTCACCAAAATGCTACATAAGAAAGTAGACAGTCAACCTAGTGTAGGGTACAACGGGTAATTCTGCTGGTTAAAAGGGCATTCCCCCTTTTCAAGTCAATACAAAATAAGCTTTATATACCTGAATAGGGGCATTAGAAGCGTTTACACTATTACTGTGGATACACTGAGTGAATGGGACCAGTTAAAAATATATAAACAGATTGAAAAATTAAATAGTCAAAGGTATGTGGATTTCATTCAAGAAATCGCATGCGCAAAGCATTTGTGGATTTCATAGGGTCGGCAAGAAAGTGCGACAAATAAGGCAGGATTGTGTTACGATACGAAGAAGTGCGAGAGAATAAAATCCTAAATTTTGTTAATGAGTGTGAGAGACAGATAACGTTTGTGAGAGCATCATGTAGCGGATGAGAGTGGTCACTTAGGACCTGAGAAGAAAAATTTATGCGAACGTCGAAATGATTAGAAGCAATAAAAGCAAATATGGAGTCTAGACAAGCCACCACATCTGAACATATGTTTAATCGATCGCACAATCAAAACATAACCCCTCTGCAGATTACTGGTGAAGACTACAACCGGTGGGATAGTATACACGTAGTTACAAATCTCAAAAATTAAAGTTTGCAATACGGAGAACTTCTTAAGTCGGAAAGCATAAAAAGATAACCTACTGTGAAAGGTCTCTAAAACGTACATGGACCAAGTAAGGTTTTGTGAAAAATTGACATCGAGAGGTTTGACTGGATGGAATAGGAATGATTTTATCCTCCAAAGTTAATAGAGAAGAGGGATATAAAATTACTAGTAATTTATCAGGGCGGATAAATGAAAATGTTACAGCGGTACATTTCCAAGCATTAAGGTTAAGCGACCTGGTTGAAGAAGAACTTACAAGTTCGTCTAAACCACATTGAAGCGTGGACGTCTCAATGGTGGGAGATCTGCACCCCAAGACCACATCGTCAGCATATTTACATCTAATGAATGTTGATGGTATGAGGAGACTTTCGATTTATAAAGAGAATAATAGGGGTGAGAGGATCGTGACCTGTAAAAAAACACCACAGAAAACGCGGAGCATAGAGTAGCTATTACCGTTTAACTGGGTAAATTGCATGCGATCAGTAAAATAGTCACGCAACCAGTTACAATTATCAAAGTGGACAACGGTCAAATAAAGTAGCTAAAGCAGAACGGATCGATCAAGACTCCCAAACGCATTTAAATGGTCAAGAAAAAGAAGGCGTGCGGACCTGCACTTCATAGTTAGCGCAGAGGCTATTGAATGCGGAAGGTACGAGACAGCACCAAGCACTGGGGTCTAAACGCAAACTTGTAGACAACATCAGGGGCTGTGGAAATTCGTGGAACTAGTAGCTTTTCGAGGAATTTTAAGAGCACGGAAGTACAAGCAATAGGCCGATACTCGTAAGGGTCCTTTATAGGAATTGGCGTTATTCTGGCTGACCTCCAGATGTCGGGGATGGCACTGGTCATGAGACACTAGTTAAAAATATCAGCCAGGGGTAAGGGAACCGGCGCACTGCTTCAAAATCACGGGTAATAAGCCATCAGGGCCAATAACTTTATTTGTAGTTAACTTCTTGAGTTCTCTGTTGACATCAAGTGGATCAAATAAGGCGGTTGGACATGAACTAGTGAATAATGGTAATGGAAAAGCGCTCGACGGAGAGGAACTAAGCGCAGAATTGAGTTTGTCAACATCCACAATTCCGGCACCTCCGATGGTACTTTTACCACAGATTTGCTTTAGAAACCTGCAGAGTTCCCGATAGTTACGGTTTCCCAGTACCGTTACAATGTATAAACTGTTTAGTCTTGCTATTTCAACTTTAATTGCTAAAGTCAGGCTTTTGACTCGGGTGATCATTTTGAGCTTGTAAGCACGTCCTTCTTTTCCTCGAAGTTGTTTCAGCAGGGGTAAAGAAAATCTATCTCCTCGCAGGAAGATGGTCTCGATAGGGCAGTATAGGTGGAAGCAAAATTTTAGGTAACTCATGAGATGATCCCATTGAAGCCATAGATCTTCATTTGTAAAGACTGAAAAATCGGTTGAAAAAAGCGTTTCTTGAAGTCGTGCGACATTTCCTTCCGAGCAAGTGCGCCGTTGGATAGTCATGAATTTTCGTTTTGTCAATGCGGCATAGTTAGTTTTGCTGTAGATGATAGGGCAAATCTTTAGCATACAATGGTCCGAGTTGCTTAGTAATACACACTTTTGAGTGGAAAACCAACAAATTTTGTTTGTGTAAGCAACATCAAGCTGTGCGTCTAGTACAGTCGGGAAAGTTACTAAAGTTGCACTAGCAAGTGAGTTGAAGAATGTTGTATCGCATTTATTAGTCACGGGGGACAATGCAGAGAGAGCATTCTGGTTTCGGCAGCAATACCAAACAAAGTTGCTCAACTAAAAGCTGCAGTTCGGATGATGATGATGTATCAAGGGCAATGTAGAAGTTTCACATAACAACGGTTTGAAAACCACTGAGAAACTTAAGCTTGGATTCAAGTAAATGGCAGTTAATAGAACTTGTAGAGTGAGTGAATAGGTGATTGACTGAGTTGCACCAGAGTTGGTTAACGTACGTGATGACGCCGTCAACAGGATTCGTTGGCTTACCTGGGCGGTCGGACCTAATAGCACAGTATCCACTGATGCTAATGACTTCATCCTCAATATCAAAGTACATCCAGCTTTTTTGTAACGTAATAATACCTGTGTTTATACATTCCTTTCGTTGTACAAGAGCTGTGAGGTAAGTGATTTTTCCAAGCAATGAGCACCCGTTGCTGGAGAGGATGAGTGGTAATTACATTTTCTACACAGGGCATCGTCGGAGACAAACTTTCTAACCAGCGCGATGTTTCCTCATGTGGCCCTTATGTTGTCTCACAATCCGTTTAATAGTGTTCATGGCTTTATGCCCGGAGTAGACAAAAGGCATTTCGCATGCCGCACTTCGAAATGATTGCAAAAAATCGGTGGAGTAAGATAATATTGGTAACTAGGATATGATTCAGTTAAATAGAATAGACAAAATGAAACAGTTATAGATCCACAGTAGATAGTGTAAAATAAACGATGTTCCAAGAGGCAACAGCAATGGCCAATTGGAAGGCCCCACACATTCACGAAAAAATCGAGTTCCAGATATGAAATGTCAAACTTACTAATTAATATGGCTCAATATAATAAAGATCCATGATATAAGGTGCAATATAGGGTTAAGATTACGGAGCCATCTGGTGAGCGATGGCTCCTGCAAAAGTAATCAGTGGTGAGAGAAACAGATGCCTGCAGTTGCCATGAAAAACTGATCGATGATGTAACATCAGCTTCTGTTCGAAGTATATATATATATATATATATATATATATATATATATATATATATATATATATATGTATATACCCCATGCTAAGGCTGATGTTGCATTCTTGATGCTTCTTCACCGCAATTGGGCTAAACCAACTTACATTTAAACTAGGTCTCTTTAAGCTGCATAAATTTCATTCCAGTTTATTTGGTTTGTTTCGCCTATCTGGATAGTCTTCTATTAGCTGGCCACGTTGTTTACGCTAATTGCGCTTATCTTCGGTAATTTTGTTGTGTTTGTAGCATTTTTGAGTAGCTTGTGGACATCCTTTTTCCTTATCGCGGATTCATTGCTAACCAAATTGCTTCATATGCTAATTTGGCGAAGAGTTATGCCACCGTATCTATATACATTATTGGATTTATTTCATTTCATTTTGTCGTTTCAAGTGATTGGCTGTTGCTTGATATCCCCGATATGGCTGCGCTTGATGTGTATGTTGACAAGGTGCCTACCTGTCTATTACCCACTACCTCGTTCATACTGGCTCCAGGAGACTGTTGGTCGTTGCTGGAGGGGACGGAGTGCACGGTTGTTGTGGCCGTGCAAGGCTCGAAGAGTGGTTCCGTGTAATCAGTGTGGAGCGGACTACGGTCCAGCCACCGCATTGTGTGTGCGCTTGATTCCCAAGTACAGCGTGCTTGTGTTTACCTGTGAAGGAGTGTGGACCGGCTCCGTTGATGAAACGTGGCTCCCATCCACATGCCTCCCGGTCTTATTCCTTCGGGTTAACACTGGATATGGAGCTGAGGGTGGTGCAGCGCAAGCCACCCATGGTCCCTCTGTAGGCGCAGGCTTCCTGTGGCTGGCCACAGTGACAGGCGAATCCGAAACCGGATGCCGCCAACCATATATAACACCGTCTGTGGTACAGATATTGTGCCATCGGATTCATTGCTGAATAGAAAAACTATTAATAATAATAAAATAACAACAAAAAAAGCTTTTTAGTTCAGTTTTCCACTCAGTTTTTGAAATTTTTAGGGGGATGAAGGAGGGACACCGCAACACACCGATGCACACGTCCGTCACTGTCATTGATCTTGAGTCATGACTTCCAACGTCTTCAAGCAGCAAGTATCCGCATCTCTCGGACCCTAGCAAGGTAGTCGACAACAACCGGCCGAGGCCAACTGTTTTGTCAGTATTTCCATGCGGCTTCTCCACAATGAAGTCTGTCCACCAGACCATCTCTTCCAGCCCGGTTTAGCAACCGCAAACAACGCACGACGGGGGTAACGCTGAACAGACATGCGCAATACGTGTCCCAGCCACCGTGATTGATGCAGCGAGACGAGCTCCTCGAGCGAGTGGCTTTCTCGTCCTAAGATACGCTGTCTAACTTCCACATTGCTTACGTGGTGTCGCTACCACACATGGGCAATGGACCGTAGAGAGCGGTGCTCGAAGACGGATAGCCTGCGCATCTCATTTTTACGAATGGGCCAGTTCTCGCATCCGTACAACAGTACAGCACGAACAGTTGCACAATAGACCCGCCCTTTGATGGAGAGACGAATGTCATGGCGACGACACAAGTGTCTTAACCTAGAGAAAGTGAGGCGTGCTCGCGAGATGCGCATCGGAATCTCGTCTCAAACAGCTCCGCCAGCAGCGATGCAACTTCCCAAGTAGAAAAAGCTCTCCACAACCCCGTGTCTCACTAGAGTGCACTAAAGTGCAGGCACAGCCACGTGCCAGTCTTAAAAGAGAGACTTGCATCTGGATGGCGAAAAGTAAATACCATACTTTGACACTTCAATCACCAAGCGGTTTACTGCAAGTTGGACGGCGTGTGGATTGTCACCCAGCAAGACGATATCATCAACATAATCCAAATCAACAACTCGACTACCTGGGAGGAGCTCAACAGCAGTGTTCAACGAATCGCCCAGAGCGTTCTTTAGAACATCCTCAAGGGCAAAGTTGAATAGGAACGGAGAGATAGGGCATCCATGTTGAATACCACTGTAGACCACCAAGGAAGGCGAAAGTTTGCCACAAGCCCTAACCCTGCCCGAGATCAGACAATAGAGAGCGCACAGTATGGAGACGAACTTCTCCGGGGCGCCATTCCTCAGTAGACAGGGCCACAGTACCGCCCGATCATCAGGATCGAAGGATGTGTGGATATCCAAGAACACAGCAATCGATGGCCTCTGATACACATGGCGGAACTGCAGGATCTGGCGGAGTGTGAAGATTTGATCGATGCAGCCGCGACGAGGGCGAAACCCAGCTTGTTCTTCTCGCTGCAACGATTCGCGCAATGGGGATAGTCTGCGAAGTATGATGGACAGTAGCAGCTTGCAAACGACGGGGACTAAGCTTATACCTCTGTAGTTACAGCAAAGTGTGCGCAGGCAATTTTTGAAGATAGGGACGACTATCGATTCACACCAAGATGATGAAACTTCCTCTTTCGAACAAACTTTCGAGAACAAAGCAATGAGTTCTGGAACTAGCAAGGCGCCACCATCTTTAAATAGAGCTGGAGGAAGAGCATGAGAGCCAGAGGCTTTAAAAGCTTCATGTGATGGAGTCCCTGCTCGATTTCCTGGTAGGAGGGAGGATCTGTGGGAGTAGACCCCTCGGTGCCAGTGCGAGCACCAGAGGTAGCATTTGGAGCTGGGAGCCAACAAAACTGAAAGCCAAAATGTTCGGCCCATACCTCCAACCGTCGTTGAAGGTTGATGATTAAGGTGCCATCCTCTTCGCATATTGTTTCGCTTATACCAGATCGAACAATTTCGGTGACTCGAATGAGGTGGAAAAGTTTTCTGTCATCACCAGAAACACTAGCAAGCTCCATCTCTCTAGCACGTTCACACCACTAAGCTTCGCGGCCCATTTGCAGACTCCTGCGCAACTCTCGACCCAGGGATTAGCGTTCTTTACTGTGTCTGGAATCCGAACTGATCAAGCGCTGTTGTTCGAGACATAACAAAAGTATGCAAATAGATGAAGCAGTGACGCTGTGGCAACAGTTCGCTCATTATGAAGTTCGACTAGATGACCTGTACATCGACAAAAGAAAGATTGTGGTAGTGATTTACGTGCAACAGGCGGTAAAATTAGGTGCTTTGATGAATGCACAGGTCGGAGAGTAGCGATGCGGAAGTCTGGATACAAACTGAACAGCCGAGTCTCAACTCCTAGTAGGTGTACGCATGTAAGCTATCCCCGAGACTGGGAGATCGAAATGGTGTTTGCGGAAATATTGCTTCGAGCTGGGATAGTAGAGCACATCAAGTGACCGACGGGTATATCACTGCGCTGAGGTGTTTTCCACCTCTAGCTAACGTGTACAATAATGTAAAGATGCACTCAGTTTCGTGAAGCCCAAAAGTGATGTTGACGAACTCCGGACAACCGGCACAAGATATTTGGACCCTGGAGTGCCTGGACGGCATTGGTGGTAGGCCGGTGCTCGTACCGAAGCTTCGTTGCCATGCGACTGCTAACGATCGAGTAAGGATAAGAATATTGCACAGTATCGAACTAGAGAAAGGTGAATTGCAAGTCAGACGTTAGAAATCCTCCGCCGCCGGTCAAAGGAATTCCTGGCAGAGGCGCTTGATGCTCATAGTTGCTAGGGGCGTTGTCGTTGCTTCATGACAATCCGCTGGAGCCAAAGTAAAATCACTATAAAAGTGACCTCCACGGCTCAGCTAGCGCTATGAGGCAAGTGATCTGGTCGTTGTCGTAGATTGTATCTGTCGAGCCTTCTCGGTCAGCCATAAAGGAAATAAATTCGCTGCGTGCTCAGAAAAGCACTGGATTGCTGTTTCATTCGTTCGGGAATCACCAGTTGTGTGTATCAAACCGGTCCCCGTGGGGCTAGAATCCGTCACCCCATTCTATCGAATCTGCGGTAAAGAATATCGAGCGACAGGAGACTGTAGAAATCGATATGAACAAGTTGTCAGAGATGAGGTAGCGCGGTTCACTCTTTACTAACTTGCTCGTCACTGCCGTCCAAAAAAACAGAGCATCTTTCTACTAGCGACGCATTTTCAAACTTGACGTCTATTAACTTACGTCACCATAAGCAGGTACGTAAGAATTGCATGGTTTAAGCCGAGAAGCGCGTTTGTCTTTTGCCCGATGCGGGATGATCTTCTGACGGTGAGTGGTTGAGATGAAGACCCAATGAGAAGTGACTGATTAACGCTTTCGATCGAACCTCGATGAGGGGGTACATGTTTTGGTACTCCTTACTCCAAAACATACAACAACCAACTGTGATGAGGTAGCCGATTAGATTAAGCACTATGACTTCCAGGAATAAAGCAAGTAGCCAAAAAATAACACAAATTTCACATTGATAACACATTTGTAAGGTGTATTCTTTCGTCTGGCTAATTACGATTATGGAAAGATCATGGACGTCCGATGGGAAAGAATGAAAGATGAGATACCAAATTATCAAAACAGCGGTCGAAAGATTAATTTCAGGGTGTAACTGAAAGGTCCAATGGTGTCAGGACGCAAGTACCAAACTAACTAACTGACTAACTTTTCAAATGGAACTCCAATGAGAGAAACACCATTGATGCCGAGTATGTGATCGCCGACAGATAAGCAGCGTTCTCGAGCAACACGACCGTTGGGTAGTACGTTATGCACTTCAAGACCTGATTCGCTGAAAATAAAACATTTAAGAGTACAGCAGTAACTAAAGATGATGCATATTGTCAAGCGGAACGCTACGGCAGATTGAGGAAAAAAGGTAAAGACCACTATAGTGCCGTCTGATCCGATAAATAATTAACTCATTAAGGTGCATTAAATTAAAAAACAAAAAACACTCGTTTTCGTGAGGATAAGATTGCCGAAGGTCCCACAAAACATGGAGCGGGAGGTTAGGAAGTGTTTAGGTTGCGATGCTTCGAATGATGAAGAAATCAAAGGTGCGGAAATAACAGGTTGTCGAAACAACCAACAGAAAGAATGCTTGTACGAGACGATAAGGATGGCCCGTGAAAGAGATTGACAGACTTTGTGAGTTGCAAGCTCAAACACAGAACCGGGCAAGTGAACAGCGGGTTAAGAAGATCCAAAACTTAGACGCTAGCCTGCGACCAGTCGCTTCCGAAAGACAGATGCAAGCTAGGCGGTTTATTCTGCGTTGTTACAGTTGTAGAGCAGCTGTTTGAGAAGCCGAATGGTGAAGAGTCGAGCATTACGACCTTTCAAGTGAAAGTTACCTCCGAGAAGCTGTTCTTCCACGCACCGGCAAATGTTGACTGAATTCAGTACGTTGCAAGGTTATCTGTGGTTTCAGAACACAATGCGAAAGCAATCGTGTAAAAAAATATTATCGGCAAGTTAATCAGTCTGAGTTAGGTGGGTAATTAGGATCTTCATTCTAGTAGCAGCCTGCGCCCGATAACCTGACATTAGACAGTTCGGCATAATTTTCAAACTCCAAACAACCAGATAGGTAGGAGGAAAGCAAAGAAGGTCGAATGGTGTGTCGAATAGAGCATGTGGTAATGCATCAGGTTTCGCTGAAACCAAGCTATAGTTGTCCTAGATCTTCAAGCAGGGTCAAATCGAAGATCCATCATAATTTAATGATGTTTGAAAAACAGCCGCAATAGTTGACAGTCTAAGTGCAACATACTAGTAAGCCGCGCATGACAAATGAAGAAGCAGAAATTTATCATTGGTAAAATAAGAAGTGTTAATATAACAAAACATTGCCTTGGCAACTATGACGCAAGAAAAATTGATCAAATAACTCTGTTCTCTCGATTCAATCTGGTAAATAACCACATCAGTGTTAGCGGCTATCCAACTTTAACGCATGTTCAAATCTACATGGATTTGCCCCACAAACCATTGGGTTCCTTTTAAACACTGAAAACCCGTCTCTACTTCCTTCTAGTTGCGCAGGAGAAATCATGCAGGGCTTCCCAGTTGCGACTGAATATGGGAAGTGTATATGGATGCTCAAGTGATAGCCAATTTGCAGACCGATTTTAGTAGTTATCACTGAAACTATATGCTGGTTTGATAACTCCGTTTCAGCATTACTGCTTCATTCCCATGATGTTTTCGGCAATCCATCATCTGACCTGACCGAAATGAGGGATGATACATCGTCCATTTGGAGGAAGAATCCAACAAAAAAGACGACGGAGGGTAGTGGTGGCAAGCACACAAATTCCTTATCTGTGCATGCATTGGGCATCTAATGGCGACAAGGGAAAGAAAGTTGCAACTCCCTAAAACTACAGCCGCAAATTCATTCGTGATGTCACTGTGGCATCCAGTGGGCAAGCTGATCACCAGTTTAAGAAATCTTTATCTTCTTCTGTCAGCACACTTTAGGTTACTTTGTAAAGTATCAATTTAATTGTTTACCGCTGCAGTATGAATACCTCAGGCACTGGCCTGGATTGGCTCTCAAATGCGAATGTGTCACGAAATGTCCGAAACTAGTGATTTAGCTGTGCGAGTGTTCCAAATGTGTTCTGAAAATAGATTTAGACGCAACAACTGCATGCCTCATGAGCTTGTGAGGGAACGTATTTAATGCGTTGGACGATTAGAGTGCTCTGTTGTGATGAAAACAAACTAGAGAAAAAAGGAAAATATGTGATGTTCAGGATGACTTGTCGCCGGAAGTGGCAACTTAACTGCGTAACCGAAAAGATGGCAACAATGTTTCAGGTAAAATGATCCGTTGGCGTTCATTCGGTTAACAGTTAGCCCTTAAATCCTTGAACTCTCGCAGTTTTAAGTGATAACGGGAAACGGACAAAACAATTGCCTTACAACAGTAAGGCTAAACTACAGAACCAACCTTCGCTAGTAGTCAAATTTCAATGCCCGAACTGTGAATTCTGCTACACTTCAGCAGAGCAGAGTAGAGTCGAAGACATCGATGGTGTAAGTAAATAAATAATTGGAACAAATGAGGAATAGTCAGCGCCATTTTCAGGGCACAATCAGTCGCTCAATATTCTATGTAGCTCCTGGATTAAGACAGCAGCACCAAGCGACGGGTCAAACAAAAATGTGATTTGATCTTTAAGTTCGATCACAGTCGATGGCTATATCAACAAACATATGCACAATAAATCTACACAATTAGGCCCGATACTTATGGCTGATATCAGGCAGACATAGCCTGGCTAAGCATCAAGACCAAATGAAAGTTTCCTCAATGTTAGTTTAATACACCTGAGATGAGGTGCAAAAGTACAACACATGAAAGGTGGACAAGAGCGACGAAGATCCAAAAAATACCATAAGTTCAGGATGCGGTTAATGTCCAAACACGCAGCAAGGAAGCTATGCGTGCCCACTATATGAAATTTCGTATTCGATTTTAATCACTAGGTAGTCTCGATGTGAGCAAGTGGAATGACACAAATCAGCGGTCAACAGTACACTCACATCTTGGCCTTTGTTGTACAGGGATTATGAAGGTCTTCCGTTGAAGTTTTGACGGAATGCACGTACACCGGCTTAATTTGTATGCCCAAGTTTTCACCGGGCCTCGTGTTCACTAGCCGGACAATAACCGTGCCTGAGGTACACAATGACCGTGAAATGGCCATGGGAATGTTCTCGGGTTGTGTATTTTCTTCCAAGTTGCGCTCTTTCGCGCTCTCATGTGAAATAGATGTGCGAACATCGGAATTGTGTGACGGAATACCACAGTCAAGGGTTGAAGTCAGAGAGGAAGATAACAAAGAGTCAGACGCTTGACTAGACTCCAAACAACTCAACGCTTTCGTAGCAGACGGGCTGGATGAGAAAGCCGTGGAACTCTGAGTAGGCTTAAAAACTTCAGCCAAATTGTCCTCCACTGTTTTATTCGAATTAAGGGAAAGTGTGTTGCGGAATCTCTCTGTTAAACCGTTGACGTTGTTACTATGCTCTGGGCGCTCCAGGCTGGAAAGAAAAAAAGAGAGATGGTTGCTTACAATGTGTCGTACGATAGATGGGGTAAATGCCATCATTCGGAAAGAGTTTGATGTGATAAATAGGGTGGGAGTAACACAATGAAAGATGTGAGAAAATAAAATAAAAAACGACCCACTCAGCAGAAATTAAAATAAAAATCAGCTACCTGCGATTACGTTCGGGAAATAAAGCAATATAGTATTTTTTTAAAACTACCAAGGATTTCCGTAGTGAGAGGTGAAGTAGTAAAAGAAAACACATAAAAGTGTTCATAACGGCCTGCAAAAAGAGCTCAATCGATACATTTCCAAAGGTTAACCTACTTACAGTTGATAACAGAAGTATACATAACGTTAATGGGAAAAACAAGAAATGGAACAAATGCGGTTCGCCTTCACCTGATAAAATAATCTGGACGAAGAAGTGGGTAGTCCTCCTCGTAATTCCCACAGCCACCATCGAGGCCATCTAAAGTGCGGGGACACGGGTCTGTGGGGCGATGGTTTCGATGCGCAGGACTTGCCGGGATACTCTGGTCATAGTCTACTGAATATTCTTCCTCTTCCTCCTCCGGAATTGTCGAGACAGTCAACGAGCAGAATAATGGTCGGCTCCCCGAGTTGGACACTGTGCTGCAGAGTGGAGAGGGTGGATCCGAGGTGACGGAAAATGTGTCTGGTGAGCTCACACTAGCTGACGAAGGACAATGGAGAAGAAAAATTGGAATAGAAGCAGTAAAAATATGCAACCGAGAACACATAGAGCAATCTACGCGTTCGTAAACCGGTAGCAAAACAAAGAAGAAAAAACCACCAAAGTTAGGGCACCACCGCACCCTCATAACACCGAAAGGAAGCAGTGGAGTGAATCAAGTAGATCAAACACGCTAACAAACTGTAAAATGTTATAAGTGTGCAATACACGAACGCAAACCGAAAAGCTGTAAAGGAAACTAAACCAGATGAAATTCACATAACTCTAGTGGATAAGTTACGCGATTTATTATTGAAACTGTGGGAGCGGGAAACTGTCCCGATTGACTGGAGCTGCTACGGTATAGTTTGGATTTTCATGGAAGATTCCCGTTCGGATCGCGGTGGTCAGAGAGGGATCAGTCTGATTTCCATTGCCTTCAAATTCCTTGCCCCTGTCATCTTGCACAGATTGACTGATTGGTGAACAAGCGGGGTTTCCTCGTAGTCGGGGATGCATTGACCGCATCTCCACTCTATGTCAATTGCTGCAGCATTGTCAAATATATTGGTGACCCATCGTAGTCGTGTTCCTCAACATCAAACGTGCCTTTGACTCGGTGGACCAATGTGCCATGTGTGACTTTCAGCTCAGGAATGATGTGCCAGAGAAATAAGTAAAGATCATCAGAGGAATTCACGTGCGGAGTTTGGGCAGGGTAAGAACTAAGGGCAAACTGACCCCGTGCTTCAATATCCCTAGCAATGTGAGACAAGGGTCCCCACTGTCATCTTTCATTTTTGACTTCGCTATTGACGAAGTTATGGAAAATTCGTTCATCGATTACGAATTGTATGGTCTAGAGTTGCTCAGCTTCTTGACTTGATGTATGCTGATGATACTGCATTAAACTGTAACAGCCCACAAACATGTCAAACAGCAGTTGGTAGGTTAGTCCTGGATGTCAGCTGTTTCACGCTTTGTTTTATACCCTCAAATCGCCTAGTTTTCTTTCAGGATTGGTGCTGAATTCTGTTATGCATACGTTCGGTGGAGCAGAGTCGGAAGTCGTTGGGAAATTCCATTACTTTAGCAACTGTATCAGCGCTTGGGGAATCAAAAATGAGATCATAGACCGCATAGCAAAAGCTTGAGGCGCCTTTGCTTAACTTCCCTTATTGCTTAGGTGCGACAGTTCTCTTACATTGAAGGATGGAATCTACTATGCGGTTGTCTGTGTACTTTTACTGTACAGTTGGAAAACGTGGTCCGTCAGATAGGAAAACGTAAAGAGATTTGTTACGTTCGACCACCGGTGCCGTCGCAACATGGCTCACATCTGGTAGGAACACTGCGTGAGCAATGAACGTGCTTAGTGCCTTGTTTCCCAGGCGCGGAGAGTAAGTGAACTGCTCATCATTATGATTTAACCCACAGGCTTAGTGGCAAGGCCATTCGTGGAAGAGTAGCCAACTGATAACAGAGTCAGGAAGAATGAAGCTTTCATTTCGAAGTTAGCCTTGATTGGAGCTTTGCAACTCCCCGGTTGGAGTTCAAAAGACGATGAACACGTTCAGGCGGGTACTGTTTCTACATGAGAAAATGCGAGCTCAGTGGTGTTTTATCGTTTCTCTATCGCCGCTCCTCTCGCTTAGCATTCCAAACCAACCATGACCTCATCCTGGGCGCATTTTTCCTACTTGTATGATTATACAATCGGACTGGACAGCGGCTCAGCAGCTGAGGAATTTCTCATGCATCTGGCTAACGTGTACAATGAGGACGATAAAAGTGAAAAAATATAACCTGCAGTCGGCGTCCACTGACATTCTACGAAAAGACAGAATTCAAAGCACAGTCAACAGTCGAAATACGTAGAGAGGAAGTAAACGAAAAACATGCCGACAAAAATGGACGCAAGGAAAAGGACGCTCAAGGTTGGTCTTTGAAATATCCGTTGTGCGCTTGAATTGCATCACTTAGTGGTCTAGTGATCAAAGAGTCAGACATCAAACATCACTTCCTGAGTTCCGCCTGGTATTGAACTGACTACTAGTTGGTTCGGCGGAGCTGTACGCCACCGGGCGCGACCCCAAGTTGCGGATCCGGGAATACCTTCCTTGTGAAGGTAACTGTGAATAAATCTCGGTTGTTCGCAGGCGAGATGAATAAGCAGTCGCGAACAGCGGTAGCTTCCTAGAGCGTGGGAGGTTCTAGTATGGTCACCTGGTCCCTCATTAGATACCACAAGAGCTCATAAGACGCTGTGTCAAAGCCAATGTGACCGGCTATAGGGTCACTGACCACTCACTTCTGCGACCAGAAGTGAGTATTCAACGGAGGGCGGATGAACTACCTCGATGGCCGCCGGCTTCTTTGAAGGCCTGTGAGCCACCTGACTGTCAACGGCTTTCATGCTCTTCGGCGAGTATGTTGGTCTAGGAAATTTCTCCTGGTCCGTGCTGCTTCATTCGGGCTTCTTGGGCAGCCTGAGCAGTTTGTTCCTGCTCGAAAGCCGTGTTGTCATCATCGTGGCAGCCGACTCCCAACGGTGCGCGGTATATGTCAATAGCCCCGTTGTCATGCGGGTTAAGTTTTTAGACTGAAGGCTCCGGGCGGTCCCCCAAGTCAACCCACTTCTTCGGCCTGGGCAGCCGGGAAGTTCCAGGCCCACACAACGACTTCATGCCCTCTCTCTCTCTCTGCTCGTTGCCAACGCTATCATCGGCCGAGGTGCTGGAGGCCAAACATGCTATATCGTGCACTACCACACCACAGTTCAGTTACTTTATTCCACGTTTGTTCACTTCCCCCATCGTTGGTAATCTTCCTCCGTTTCCGAGTTCACAACGTCGTGCCGCTTTGGGCGAGCGTTCTCGCCATACGGATCAGGAATTTAGGTCCCAGAGTATGCCACCAAGTAATACTAGCAAACGTTTTTTGGCGGCCCGTTTCCAAACCAAGCTGGCAAATTTTAACGTCCGGACGCTGATGCAAATCGGATCACAAGCAGCCCTCGCTCGCACGCCTGTGACTACTGTCATTTATGTCTGCTGCCTCACTGAAACCCGATTACAGGACCCTAGCACAAGGCTACGATTGGCTTCGCCGTTTGCGAGTTCCACTGGCATATTAAACTTGCGCTTGTCTGGAGACGAAACCGCTGAAGCCGCTGGCATTGCGGACGTAAGGATTACGTTAAGCACTTGTGCTGAGACCGCGCTACTTGACTGGATCCCTGGCAACAGTCGATTCTGCGCTATCCGACTTTAGACCTCAGTGTGACTTTCTAGTCGTGGATCCAGCAGACGTTGCTTGTACGTTATAGCAGCATACGTTGCCACAGACTGCAGCCCGGAGTCAGTTAATGACGAGTTCTAAAGTCAAATGTCCGATTTTCTCCGAAAAAAGCGCAGAACAGAGATCGTGGTGCTTGAAGAGGACTTAAACGCGCAGGTCGGTAAACTAGAAGTTGAAGAGCGTGAACTCGGTGGTCAACATGGCCATGGCACTCGCAGAACTGATAACGGTGATCACCTTCAGCTTTGTGCCGATCACGGGTTCTCCTTATCGAATACTAACTTTCGGTGATCTTAGCACCAACGCGCGATCTGGAGGCCTCCGGCACCTGGCCAGCCATGGACGCAGATTGACCACATCGCCATCAGTTATTGCTGCATACAGGATTGCAAATCAATCTGGAGTACGTACCTCACTTCAGATCACGCGCTCGTGTGTGTCAAGTTTGCTTTACGTCTTGGTGACTCTCAAAAGGATCGCCGGACACGGTTTGACGTAGCCAAAGTGTTTGCCCCAAGCGTTCAGGACTCATTGGCCTCAAATCTCAAGAACGCCTCATGCTCTGACGTAGAAACGCAGTGAGCACACCGCAGCGCCACGCACAACTGCGACCCTGGTCTGTGGTTTCACCAGTACTCCTGTCAACATCTGGATCTCTGTACGATCACTCCAATTTCTTGAAGCTCGTCGGGCAATTCCAGATGGTGTTGAGTATCATTCACTACGCAGGACCGCTAACGCTGAACTCAAACAGCTCCTCAGGGAGGGTCGCGAAGCATGTTGTTGACATGGTCGTTGATATGGAGCAGGCAAACAGCTCGGGGAATTCCCGAAAGCTTTTCCACCTGATCCGATTCACTGGCAGCAGAAGGCCGACAGTAAGCGAAGTTTTGTGTGAAACCAATGACAAGCGAGTCCACTGCCAACAATCTCGATTTGTACGTTGGGCTGAACACTTTGAGCAGTAGTTCAACTGGCCTGCAGGACCTGTGATCCCATTTTTGAGAACACGTAGTAGAGGCTTCACCACCTTGTTTGGCTGAGGTTGCTCATGAGCTTCAACTCTTAAAGCGCTACAAAGCCCGTGGCCCAGACGTACTCCAATCAGGACATTCTCAAAAATAGAGGTCCATCATTTGTTCGGAAGCTAACTTCCCTCCTGAAAAAGGTTTGGACCACTGAAGCAATCCCGTCGGATTGGAGTCGCGCAGATATCGTGCCAGTCTTCAAAAAGGGTGCCCAACGGACTGTGCTAATCACAGAGGGACTAGTCTCATCTGTGTTGCCTCTAAAGTGCTCGCCGCCCTGAGTTTAAGGAGGCTAAGCATGTTACGCGAACAAAACATAAGCAAAGAGCAAGCAGGGCTCCGCTCCGGCCGGGGTTGTATCGATCACATCATAGATCTCCGCCAAACACTCGAGCGCCGTCAAACGTTCGGCAGGCCAACGGTCGTTGTCTTCTTAGACATACGAGCCGCGTTTGACTCAGTTGAGCGAGCTGTTCTCTGGAGCTGTCTGTTTAGTAGGGAAATGCTCGAGTAGAACATCAATCACCATCGAGCCATCTATTCTTGAACCTCGGAACGAGTGCGGATGTACGGCGAACTTTCGCCGCGCTTTAGTATCACTAGTGGCGTGAAACAGGGCTGTCCTGAATCATCTTTCCGGATCAGTTTCGCTATTGATGACATCCTGGAGAGTGTTCTGGAGCATTGCGGACCCAGCGGCGATGAACTGCTTTCGAGCGATCGAATTTGTGATTTGGAGTATGCAGACGACATCGCTGTAATTTGCGAATTCTCACAGGCCGCCCAAAATGTCCTGTGCCGGTTGGCGGCGTCTGCCACCCAGTTTGAAATGACCTTCGCCTTTCCTAAGTGTAAACTCTTCGTAAAGGACTGGATAGAAGTTGCTCTAACACGTAACCCATCAGGTCAATCTCTGGAAGTGTAGACAAGTTCGTTTACCTCGGAAATTAAATAAGTTTTAAAGGTTTCCAGGATGAGGTGTAATTACGCTTCACTAAGGTCCGGGTTGCGTTTGCTAATCTCTGCTATCTCTGTGTCACGTGGACCTGAGTCTTCCACTGAAGAGCCGAGTCTACAACGCCACAGTGAAACCGCTTATGCACTACGGCTGCGGTACTCGGCCTGTTCGCGCAATAGACGTTTAGAGGCTGTCTGTCTTCGATCACCGCTGTCTACGGAGCATTTCTGGTGTGTGCCGGCAACACCACATTTGTAATGAGGATGTTTGCCGAAGGATATATATATATATATATATATATACTTAAAAATATTTAAACCTATATATATTTACATATATACAAGTGCGGAAGCGGCAAGCACCGATGGGTTGTACTAAATCGACATCGAGCGCATGGTGCTGTTGCACATGCGGTCGCGAGTGCCTGAGTCAGGCAGGCCTAGTGAGCCATGAGCGAAGCCACTCAGGACCATGACAGAAGCGATGACGGTCCTGCAGAGAACGTAGGCAGAACCGGCGCAGCGTTTGTAGGTACACTGCATTCGATTTACTAACCGCGTGCTTGCATGCTAA
Source organism: Dicrocoelium dendriticum (assembly GCA_944474145.2). NCBI lineage: Eukaryota > Metazoa > Platyhelminthes > Trematoda > Plagiorchiida > Dicrocoeliidae > Dicrocoelium > Dicrocoelium dendriticum. Next base: position 94,496,153 of record OX104063.1, read on the forward strand.
ATGATTTTATTTCAGGTGGTAGGTTTTCAATCTTGTCCTAATGCTTTTCTTTCTCCTATAAACGTCTACCTGTACTCTCTATAAAATTGCACACGTCGCTTAAGCCAATTGTAGTTAATATCGATAACATTTTAGCGTTTGTGGCATATCCGTAAAATATACCTTCCGACCTTCCGACATATATATATATATATATATATATATATATATATATATATATATATATAACGGTCGGCGGCATCCGGTTTCGGATTTGCCTGTCACTGTGGCCGGCCACAGTAAGCCTGCGCGTACAGATCGACCATGGATGGCCTGCGCTGCAGCACCCACAGTTCCAAGCACACACTCCATATCCAGTGTAAACCCGAAGGAATAAGACCGGGAGGCATGTGGATGGAATCCATCTTTCATCAACGTAGCCGGCCCACACTCCTTCACAGGCAAACATAAGTACACTGCATTTGGGAATCAAGCGCACACAAGGTGGTGGCTGGACCGTAGTCCGCTCCACACTGAGTGCATGGAACCGCTCTTCGAGCCTAACACGACCACAAGGACTGTGCATCCCGTCCCCTCCATCAACGACCAACTGTCTCCTGGAGCCAGTATGGACGAGGTAGTGGGTAATAGACAGGTAGGCACATTGTCAACATGCACATCAAGCGCAGCCCCACCGTGGATGTCAAACAACAGCCGACCATATCAAATAAAATAAATCGAATATTGCATGCGTATACGGTGACAAAACTATTCACTAAATGAACATTTGAAATAAAATGGTTGCAAAAAATCCGCGAAAGATTCAACACGTCAAACATTTATCGTAAGGAAAAGCCACAAATGCGGAAATAATATCGCAGTTAATTACAATCAGCTTAAACGACGTGTGCAAGTTCATAGAAGACAATTAAGGTAGACGTTAATATGAGATAAAAAGCATTAGGATAATATAGCAAATCCGCCACCTGAAATAAAGAGAATCAGCATGCAAGCAATCGGTTAGTAAAACGAATGCAGCCTGCCTACAAACGCTGCGCCGGTTCTGCCTACGTTCTCTGCAGGACCCGTCGTCGCTTCGATGGTGGCCCCGAGTGACCTCGCTCATGGCTCACTAGGCCTGCCTGACTCAGACACTCACGACCGCATGTGCTACAGCACCATGCGCTCGAAATAGATGGAGCACACTCTCGGCGCCTGTGGCTTCCGCAATTGCCGCTTCTTCTCTGAATGCAGGAAGGCTTTCTCTTGCATTTCAGCAACGACCATCGTGATCAGATAGCGCCATGTACGCCGATCAACCGCCTCCGATTCCCATGACCTGCAATTAAGATTAGAACGTGAGAAGCTCACTTTGAACATGTCTTGGCAAGGTAACTTCGGTTTCCCCACATGACACTTCCCAATACTCAGCTGACCATATAATAGCTGTTTCGGTATCCGCGTCGAATCCATACGGCTCACATAACCGAGCCACCACGGTCGTCTCAGCAAAAGTATACTGTCCACTGCATACATTCCACTTCGACGCAACACTTCCGTGTCCGCAACTGTCGCACCAACCGATGCGCAGAATCCGTCGCAAACACTGTTGATGGAACCGCTCGAGATATCGCACATCCCGCCGGTACATCGTCCACGCATCGCTGCCGAATAGAAGAACGGACAGCACCATGGATTTGTACACCATCAGCTTCGTGCCAACCGTAAGCTAGTGGTTAGTCCACACTCGGTACTCTAGCTTCCCGAACGCCGCCGCTGCCTTCGACACGCGGATACACAGCTCACTCTGTAGCTGCTGATCAGTCGACATCACACTCCCAACGTAGCAGAAGCGGGAGGTGGTTTCCAATACTTCAGCACCAATGCTGATTTGCGGCAATATTGATGATGCCACCTCCAATGAAGGCTCAAAGAGGCAGACAGTTTTGCTTGTGTTGATGGTGAGCCCAAATCTGACTGCTGTCGAAGCCAGAGCACTAGTCGTGTACTGCAACTCATCAACGCTGTTTGAAAACAACGCACAGTCGTCAGGAAACAGCAACACAAGGATAGTTGTCTCACAGACTAGACTTCTCGCACCGAAACGACGGATGTTCAGCAACCCCCCATCAACATGGTGCTCCACACCAACACCGTAAGCACAAGCCGCATCAAAAGCACAAGACAGCATTGCATAAAGATATATATTAAACAGGGCAGAATCTAAGACACAGCCTTGCTTCACACCAGAGACAACTGCAAAGTCATCCGAGGTCTCTCCACTCAGCTGCACTCTCGCTCGCATACCACTGCGTAGAAATTCAATTAAACTTACAAACTTACGCAGATAACCAAACTTAGCCAACACTAGTAACAATGCCTCGCGGTTCACCGTATCAAATGCCTTGGTGAAATCAACAAAATGCGAGTACAACGGCTGGTGTCATTCTGCGCAATTCTCCTGCAATTGACGAGCTACAAACACCATGACTATAGTGCTGCGACCGAAACGGAATCCACACTGCCCTTCCGCCACGTTCGGTTCCACAACCTGACTGACGAGGCGGTTGAGCAGGATTCGGGCAATCACCTTGCCCACACAACTCAGCAAGTTGATGCCACGATAATTCGTACAACATTGCTTGCTCCCTTTACCCTTGTACAGTGGTAGCACAAGGGCATCCTTCAGCTCAGGAGGCACCTCCTCCTCAATCCATACGCGTTGCACCAAGTGGTGCAGCGCAGTCACCAACGCGGGTCCGCCGTGTTTCAATACTTCAGACAGGATCCCGTCGGCACCGGCACATGTGCCGTTTCGCAGTTGAGCAAGTGCTCTCTGCGTCTCACCCAGTGTCGGCGGGTCCGTCAGACTCGCCTTCACATCGTTCTGCTTCAGGCCGTTCAAAGTAGGCCAGTCCATCTATTAACGGTTATTCAAGAGACAGTCAAAGTGTTTTTTCCGGATGTGCATTATGTCTGCAGTCTGTGTACAAGTAGCACCTGAGCTACCATCGATCAGGGTCCTCAGCGGCTGAAGAGTCCGAACAAGGATGAGACCGGAGCTGAGGGCGAACACAGCTGACTAACTGGGCAGTAATTAGTAGGCTATTCGTCGGGGCCTACTGGAACGCATAGTCAAAACATGCGGAATGTATTCGATATCGTGGATATCGATGGCTGCAAACCCAGGATGAAAGTGCAATCGAACGCTCCCAGAATATGCACCGAGTAGTAAAATATGCAACAGGACATTGATGTCTCGTATGCCTGTTACAGGGAGACGCAAAGCTTACGGCGAGCGAACGTAATTGTCAATGTGAGAAGCAATACAAACAACGATAGCTCGTAAATTTTTCTGTAAAGAAAAACGGATGGTGTATTGCGTTCGTCCGATAGCCAGAAAAACTTAGATACTTCAGTTCAGCGTGCAGGTCGAATTGTTCACCAATACCCGGTACAGCGCCACTGCCCTAATCAACTTATACAGAAGCTCAATGCGCATTGGCTAAAGGTTAACGAACTCGAGTACTGTGCCAAAATAAGCATAAGTAAAATAACTTGCCTTACTGTGCGCGAAGAAACAACTACAGTGCGGATCTGCCCCCCCCCCCAGATAGCAGAAAGTTTATTATCCAGTGAATTACCTTACTATATAAAAATTTTCACGGACTAGTAATTATGAGAGCCGATAAGATGCGATTTGTTGTACAAATCTCTCTGCAGCTAGTTAGCAGGCTACCCGGTATCTACTTCGGTTGTGGCAAAGTATAGGGAGCGTTTACTCGTCGATGGAAATTCGGATAAGAGCACTTTTCGGGGCAATTTAAAAGTGTGGAAGCTCATAATCCATTTAGGCCCTTAAACCCAAAACGTCTTTGGTGCCCAGTCAGATTTTCCTACCACTGAGGGAACTGCGTACAGGCAGGTCAACGGCTACAATGGGAAGCCCTCTTGGCGTGGTTCTAGCGGGCATATTCCTTGGGCTGATTGAACGCAAAATCGCTAACATCATTGATGAAGCAGCAGTATAAACGGTATGTAGATGACCTCCTAATCTTCACCAGTGAGGAGCACTTTCGCCGAATGGTTGCAATTTTGAATTCGATGCACCCCAATCTCTCTGTATCGTATGAGATGGAACAGCAAGACAGCCTACCGTTTCTGGACATCCTGATCAAAAGACGACCAGGAGGTACACTCCAACCCAGGGTCCATCGCAAAACGACATGGAGCGGGTAATACCTGCATTTTACCAGCTTCACCCCGGTTGCGTAGAAGCGCGGTCTTGTTAAAACCCTCTTCTACAGAGCCAGGCGCATTTGCAGTCGAGAGATGAAGAAGAATTCCTACTCAGAACTCTAACGGGTTTCCGGAGAAGTTTATCCAACGCCATAACAGACCAACCAAGGAGAAGTTACCAGTGCAAAGGGCTGAAAAGAAAGCTGTCTATTTTAGAGCCTCCGTCGGAGGCCGAGGTCTGAAACGCGATCACAGCCCTCAATCGTTTTCGTGCCGCTGGCCCGGATTCCCTCCCACCTGCACTATTTAAGGATGGAGGTGAGATCCTCTGCAAAGCACTGACCTCCCTATTCGAATCTATCTGGAATGAAGAGTGTCCCGGCTAATTGGAGCGAATCGATTATAGTGGCAATATACAAAAAGGGCAGTCGCACAGACTGTGCGAACCACAGGGGTATTAGCCTAACACCAGTTGTGACAAAATTACTGGCCTCGATTCTCGTTCGTCGCCTCACTGCAGAACGGGAATCTCGGATTAGGGAAGAGCAGGCCGGTTTCCGCCCAGGACGTGGCTGTATAGACCATATATTTACTTTGCGACAGGTGCTAGAGCAGCGCCACGTATACCGCAGACCGACAATAGCTGTGTTCCTCGATTTCAAGAGTGCGTTCGATTCAGTCGATCGATCGATTCTGTTCGAATTACTTTCGCGGAAAGGTGTTCCCACGAAATATGTGAACATCCTTAGTGCTCTATACTCGAACACTACAGGCCGCGTCAGGGTCTATGGTGTCCTATCGGATAGCTTTTCGACTACAAGTGGCGTTCGTCAGGGTTGTCCGATTTCCTCCTTTTTGTTCAATTTCGTCGTGGATTCAACCATGGAGTGTTTCCTTGCGGAATCTCCCGATGTAGGCGTTGAATTACTGCCCGGTTTAAGGTTAGTTGATCTAGATTATGCGGACGATATCGTCTTGCTTTTCGACCATGTTGAGGCGGCACAATCAACCCTGAATAGCCTATCCAGAGTGGTCCCATTATTTGGTATGCACTTCGCATCTTCAAAGTGCAAAGTGTTGCTGCAGGACCACCAGCCACCCGATGACCCCTTGACGCTTGCTAACAAGGAACTCGAGGTGGTTGATCAATTCACTTATCTTAATGATGGGCGCATAGAAACTGACGTCAGCTCACGCATTGCAAAGGCCAGAGCTGCCTTCTTGAACCTAAGGCATCTTTGGCGACAGAAGGGAGTTTCCCTCCGTCTGAAAGGCCGGGTATACAAGGCCACAGTGAGGGCCGTCCTGTTCTATGGAAGTGAGACCTGGCCCCTTCGGTCTGAAGATCTGAGGCGCCTTCAAATCTTTGACCATCGTTGTTTGCGAAGCATTGCTGGTGTCGGATGGCACCAGCGTGTCCGCAACGATGATGTGCGTAAGCGAGTACTAGGTGGTGATAATCATGCTAGCTCCCTAGAACAACAAATAGCACTGAATAAGTTGCGTTGGCTCGGGCACGTGCTACGTATGCCTGGTCACCGCTTACCTAAGAGGGCCTTGTTCAGTCTACCAGGTGTAGGGTGGCGCAAGGCTCGAGGTGGACAGAAGTTGACTTGGCAGCGGGAAATGAAGTCACTGACGACCAAACTGGGTGCCGTTGGTCCGTCTCGCCTTCCGGGTTGGAGTCCACGTGACTCACCTTGTGCTTGGCTCGAGACTTTACAGGACATGGCTCGCAACCGACACCAGTGGCGCGTCTGCTGCCGTCTCCTAATCGGATTGTCTGTTTAAAGTGTGTTTGGTGCTGAGTTATCTGCGGGGTAATGGCTGATTATGACGCGTGGCAGTGAAAGCCGCAAGGAAGCTGTCTCGCCGATGCCGCCTTATCTTTGCACGATAGCCAGCTGTTTGTGACGGTATGTTGTCTACACAAGGTGTAGCGCCTTGACCCTGAATATTTGCTTAGGGCATTAAGGTTTTCAGGTAAGTCCCCCTTCTCTCCCTCTTCTTATTCTTTATTTCATAGGTCCTCATGGTTGTATGGCAGCGAAGCATCAGTTCACATGGCTGATGTACTGCTGTTGATGATGATGATTCTAGCCCTTCAAAGCAGACCATGTGTCAAACGACATTGGTCCCAAGCTCAGGTTTGCTCTCATGCGCACTTACACCACCGCGCAGTTACGCATCATCCATACCACACGAAGGCTTGCTCCGAGCTGCTCGCCAGTCGGTTGGGCCTATCATGTTATTTACCAGTTCACCTGCAGTTGCGGTGACGTATACATAGACAGGACCGACCGTCAATTAGCTCAAAGGGTAGCTGAGCACTTCCCTCAGTGGTTAAGACAGTCCATAGAGAAACAAGAAATGGATGGATCAAACGACGAACCGGAACCCCACCTCGTCTATCACAAAGCATCTCGTGACGACTGACCATCATGTGGACCCATCAAAAGCACTCAAAGTGCTTTTGATAAACCGCAACTCGAAGAAGCTGGCGATCAATGAAACGCTATTGATTGCGGTGAACCGGCCGGCGTTGTGTGCGCAAAAGGAACTGAGGCAACCTGTAAGATTGCCGTGGTCATGATGTTTCAGTTCAATTTTACCTATGTGATTTCGTTCCACTTGTAAATAGGTTATTTCTCAAATGTAGTGCGTTTGCGACTGAGGAGAGCAGTCGTAATGTCAGCATATCGCAATTTATGTCTTCTGCTTGCGCCGACTAAATATGAATTCTCATGGGCTAAATATCCAAGACGGAATATATAGGACTTTTAATGAACAGATTGTAGCTTGATTGTGAGATTGGTCAGGCATATTTCTAGAGGAAACTGTTCATCAGGAGATCCGTTCTCTGATGTGACTGCTGGCAGGAATGTCAACGCATAAATTCAGGTTCATTCTAAGGTACCAAAAGAACTGCTGCAGCCGAAATACAAGAATTAATGAAAACTAAATTTGTCTGTTCCAAGTAAGCAAAACTAGAACTTTCAGCTCCCCACAGTTCATCCAGCTGCACCTCTGTCTTGTCAAAGCATATATGTTCCCTTGTCAACCAATGGGTTGTCCAAATGGTGTATGAGCAACCGCATAACTGAGAGTTGATCACGTTCCTCAGTTTACTATATGTTGTGTGTGGAAAGTAGCGGTTACATTGAACTAGTACGCAGTGGTTGTGCAAATTAAACCTCATACTTGCATCGAGATGCACCAGATCCACTTACCATGCTACACATCGCCGAGGAACGATGCAGGAGGATAACGAAAAGGCAACAAAAACAAGGAAAAACGATGACAAAGCAGTAAGTGTAGCCAGAACGAATAGTTTACGGGGAGGAGCAAGCCAAATGCCAGAGAATCTACGAATTCGGAAAAACCACAAGCCAAACACCGTCTCAAAAAGTGATGTGCCAAATTCCTAGGATACAATCCGGGAGGAAGATACGTACTCAATACTCTCTGTCAAATACCTCGTAGCTCACCAAATGTCATCGGCCGGCAGCTTAGTGGTCCACCTGACTTCCTGAAGTATTGCTAAACAATGCGTACCGAGGCTGCTAATCAGCAGACATTCGAACGACATGGAAACATCAGCGTAGACAGTTATAATCCATAGAACCGTTTAGTGTCAAACATCTCCACAACAAAACTAGTCCGCTGCTCCCGCCAAGCAATAGCAGTACTATAAGTGGCGGTGTTCAGTCCACAACAACACATAGTGAACAAATCACTGCTTCATACAGCAAGAGTAGTCAAACTCGCCATAGCGTTGTACACCCACTACGCTTCAGCATCCCCTAAATGATCGAGGAATTAGAAGAAAACGGGAACCCATCGACCCGAACAGTAGTTTTCTAAAAATATGACCTTCAGTGGCGGTAAGTCCATCCAAAAAAGATGACCGACGGCCTGCATTCAGCGGGCTCACATTGATCGCAAAAGCTGTTAGTCTGCTGTTGGCATCTTACAATAGTAGTTGTGAGTCGAGGATGTGGCATCTAAATCCAAACACACGTTGTTCTTCGTAAGCTCGTTTAAAAGTCCGTGTGCAGGAGCTGAATTTGAAGTCGACAGAAAATGGAGCGTGATTGCAACGCAAGTTTAGAGACAGTCTCAACGTAAATAAGTCTGACTAAAAAGACCATATGATGAACTACAGTACGGAGAACAAAATATTATTACAAGCAATAGGCAAAACAAATATCAGCTATAACAATTTATAAATTCATAGTAACAAAGAAAATGGAATAAGACAGACAGAAAAATAGACTACCAATCAGAGTTGAGGAGAAAGGGCATGTCTTGTGCATAGAGTATGTGCCAGTTGAAAAAATGGGGTGCAATGCGCTATAGGTTCGATAACAGCAAAGTATAGCCCTTGGCTGGGACTTGGAATGGAGAAAGTTGGCTGGATACAAAAGCCCTGAACAGAGGAACGAGAGCGTCTGTGTTGTAGGCTACGCGGCTGTGTCAAGAGCATCCGAACGAGGATGAAGATATGGGACAAACAAACAATTCGACGGTAATAAGGCACGAAGTGTGCGGTTTAATCAAGCACCGACTATCTTGAACAAACTGGATTTCTTAGAAACTCTAGGTTGTGCGAGTGGGCAAGTGTACACAAAAAACGTGTTTGATGATGAAGAATGTAGGGATTCCCAGTAGGAAAAAGACAAAAAAGATCAACTATTGCATTTAGGACAATGCATTGTAACGTCAAAGTGGTGATAGACAAGTGCTTACTGTGGATATGTTGTGGACTTTCGGGTGATCTCGGCAACATCCACATTGATAACGGAGGTTCCGCATTATTGAGTGAAAACAAGGACGAATCACTGGTAGAAGTACACGGTACGGTTGACGAGCAGTCCAGCGAAGTATCTGTAACCTGAAGTGAGTAAGTAAAGGTGTAAGCATTCGTTTGTAACGAACTGAATATTAAAAGTTTTAACCTCTAATAAACAGGCAGAAAAGAAAAGTGATAAGAAAAATGAGATCTTTAATGACCAAGTGGGAAACGCTAGGAAAATATAGCGGATGGGAACAAAAGATATGGGGATTAAAGTAGAGAACTCGCCGTAGGATCACGCGAACTGGCCAGTGGAAATATCGACAGTCAGAAATAGTGGAAATGATGATAAAATCAAGTAGTCACGTGGAATTCAAGGATCTGCTTCTCGTAAACTTCCACCCATATTATCCAGTGGCAGAAAAAAATGCCGAAGTATGAATATCTCAGTTATAATCCTTAATGATTGGTGGTATAACACGCGAATAAGACGAATTGAATCAAATGCAGTCATAAAGTCTCGGAAGAACACTACCGTGGGTCGCCCGTGTGTGGTTCTTTGTCCTGGAGATTGATGTAGCCAAACATGTAATAACTGTTGGGGAAAGGTGATCTGGATCACAATGGCTCAAATCACACGACAAGCCCTGAGTCACTGCAGTATGGTATCCGAGAGAAGTTTCTAGATAGAAACAATATGGTTAACACCCTGTTTACTCTCGTAATACGTCCCAACAGATTTTCCCAATGATGACAATGATAGCCATACGCTCACATTCGCTGATATAACTAGAATCCGACCCCAATGGCGTTTGTGTTGTGAGTTTCTTTGTCCATCACCCTCTCCTTTAGATGCCCCCCTCCAATTCCGATTTCATACAAAATGCATAATATAATAGCAACATATTACTCGCTAAGAATATTTGTAGTGCAATTCGTTTAGTATCTTTTTAGGATTGCGGCACCTTAGCTGAGGTTTGTTTCTCACCCACAAGTAACGTATATTGATCTGATCTATTAATCGAGGCATACGCTAGCTTGAAGGTAACACTTCACAATCCAAGGTGTTGCTGTGTGGGGCTACTAAACCAAGCATCGATCAGTTACGACCGTTCAGTAATGATTGAAAATATCCGTCAGTTATAGGAGCCTTGTTTGGCTTCGGAAGAGCGAACTCAAACCGAATGACTGACATTTGGAGCCCCCGACTCACCAACGAAACGTCAAACAGAGGTGCTCATCGTCCTCAACTCCATGGCATGGATAGTTGATCTGACATCAAACTACGCTACTGCGGTTCACGAGTATGACGCCGCCTTAAGTGATCAGTGGCATGTCTGACAACCTCTTAGCTTACCTTTTATTGCCGGCTGTCTTGCCTGTTAGATACAATAATTGGTGCGATGAAGTCTTTGCTCATCAGCCGCTGATGAAACAACGTTTCGTCAGTCGACTTAGTGCGGAGCGGGAATCGGGAATGAGTGAAAAGCAGGCAGTTTTCCGTCAGGAATTGAGCAGATGCCTTTACATCAATAGACAGATCACGATGCGCACTCTTGATTATATATATATATATATATATATATATATATATATATATATATAATGTCATTATACTTCATCCGCAGCTACTAATGTGGAGTGGCGAAAACGCACCCATCGAGGTACATGAGCTCAGTTTGACTTGATGTGACCTGACTCGGAGCTGGCAGGTTAATGCTCTCGACTTCTCTGTACACGCTCCGCGTGACAAAGAGAATGCATCTTCATAGATAGATGCGGGCTTAACCTACATCTGCGGCAGGCGCAGGCTCGCACAAGAACAGGGACGCGCACTGACATTATCTTGCCCACAATCAGAGGCCACATGATAAGACTGATTGTGGCAATGAATAACCAAAGTATCGTTCACACAAAGACCATCAATGATGGCATATGCAATGGTGCAGTTTTCAATATTCGTCGAGGAGTTTATGGAGAGAAATAGTGCATGGCTGTTCATGGACAACGATAAAACCCAAATGCCTGATAATCAAAAGAGGATCTCAGGATCGTTTATCGGCTGAAATATCTATCGCCATATTCCTACATGTTAAACTGCGTGGAAAACGTGTTATCTAAGGTAAGAGCATCGGCGAGACGGCTGCCGACTAACAGGATTCCTGACCAGACGCTAATTGCAGTTATTCAAAAGTGTGATAGAATGGTAATGCAGCAGGATTGCACGAATGACGTCCTTAATGTGACAAAAACAGCAGTGGGACAACTCGTTATTAACTGATCGTCTCTGACGATACTGTTTTATTCCTTGTTAGAATGTCGTGTTCATTTTAAACTAAACATTTTCAAATCAAAGTGCAGAGTATAGTCTGCAGGAGAGGACGTGCCTCCGTTATGTTTGCTCTGTTTTTCCCTGTATATAAAGAGTTTTGCGATTTTCTCTGCGATTCTACTTCCAATGCTAAATGGTTTAAAAGCTAAGCCTACAGGATAGTGCGTTTTTTACTAATTCCAATACGGATATACGACTTAAACTGTTTTCTTTGTTTTGTATGACATTTCGTTGTTTGGCACACTATCTTTTTTCTGAAAATTTCCGGTACATTCCAGAACGCTGAATCCAGAAATCAGAAGAGGTGGTCTCACTTACCCACATGTGTCATATCCTTGGCTCGAACATTGAGCGACTGTTGATACCAACTCCTTACTGATGACTGTAAGCTCTTTCTCCCAGCCAATTTCATCCGCTTCTAATCCATCCTACTCCATATGCTGAACTGCTTCTCCGATTGTGTGGTGTTTTGCTATCGTTATTCTCGTTGATCTAGTGAACATAAGTATCAAGATATCCGTATGTTTCTGATAACATCTGCCTACTTGTGAGTAGTTGGAAATCGTTAAACACCTTTCCACAACAGACGTGGATCAAATCGAGACTGAAGGAGTTTTCTTCTACTGCTCTTACAAACAACCATTCGTGATTGATTACGTTGCGTTAACTTGCATTGCTTCAAGTCAAGCAAAAGTAAGCTTTATACACCCACACGGGTGCATTTTAGGAAATGATACAACAAGGCATCAGCGAGAAAGCAAAGACTGACAGCAATAAGACGAAAAAGTGCGGATGTCACGAAAGCAGTTTCATTCCTGATGGGTTGACTAGTAAGCGTGATGGATAAGGCAATGGAGTTGAGTTATGACGAGGTATTAGGGCATCAAGAATACGCAGTACCGATGCTTCGCCGCTGCGCAACCACACAGGTCGCACGTGGGCTAAGGATTACGAGGGTCGCCCGGCCCACACGCAGGCTCGAACCCGCGTCCTCGGATACCAAACCAGGCTTGTGATGCTAAAAGTACGGACCGGCGAATCTTAAAGATACGGACGAGGTACGAGAACATAAAACTTTCAAATTTCAACCATGTAGAAAAAATAGACATAGTACTGGCAAGAATAGCATGCAAGGGATGAATAATTGATGCATGCACCGAAATGTTCGTTAAATATAAAAGCAACGAGTTATTCTTTCCCTAATTCAAAGCAAAGAGAAATGAATTTTAGCAAGTAAACAAGAGCAAGCTTTATAAAAAAGTTCGAGGAAAATAACAAGAGATTAGCATAAGCAATGAGGGAGAATACACGTAGTAACAAACATAACAATTGAAGCACTGCAAACGGGAAAATGTTTGAGCTGGGAAGTGTAAAAAAAGTAGCCTCATGTCTCCTTATGAGTTTTAAGAATACATGTAAACCGAAGTACATTGAGATAAGAAAACTTCGAGATATTTTACGGTTGAGGAACGAGGTACCTGTTTGTCATCCGCAATCATGGAAGCGGAAACAGGTACAAGCGAACGCAATCTATTGGGATGTAGAAAATAGAGCGTTACGTCAAACTAATTGGAAGGGTTGAGAGAGAGGGACTGAGAGCTAGACAAAGTGTCTAGTTTATCAACAATCATTGGTGTCTCAAAGTCCTCAATGATTGAGGTCGTGCAACCCAGGATGACGTCATCAACATATTCAGAACCGACGAAGACGGAGGATAGAAAGTGTATACGACTGCAACCTGCAAAACACGACAGTTGGCTGGGATTGCAGAAAACTTTCTGCCGCTCGGTTGTGCGAAGTAGTGCGATTTGCGAAGTAGTTACGCATCACACAAAACACATATGAAGAGACGCCGTTTTTCGAAAAACTGCTGAACAGTAATGACCTGACGAGGCTCCCAAAGGCGTGAGCACAACCGTGAACGCAGTGCAATGCACCAGATCCGAAACAACATCCAACGTAAAGCCCTGGTTTATAGACAAACTTACACCATCTGTAAAAATGCGGGCGATTCGTAGTTTATGCAGTACCTTAAACAGCACGGACGTCGACGCAATTGGTCAGCACTTACGAGACCCATTTGTAGGTACATGTTAATTCGGCTGATTACCAGATGTTGGGGATGGTACCAGTAGTTAAGTGATGTTACAAAGCCAGTGTTAGAGGTGTATTCCAAATATCTACACACTGTTACAAAGCGACTGCTGAAATAACATCCGGGCCAATAGGCTTTGTTGGTTTCATTCTTGTGAGCTCCTTGTAAACGCTCGTGGGATCAAATACACTGGGTGGCTCTGTAGTGGTTAAGGAAGGTAGGCGGAATGAGTTAGGTGATGAGAGGCTGAACTCAGCGTTCAGTTCGTTTACATCCTAGATACTGAATGTTCTGCATGCACATTTTCCAGCGTTGTCGTAGGGATCTTCACAATTGAGGCAACGGTGGTTGCCTACAACGGTCTGAATGTACAGACAGTTTAACATTCTTACCACGGACAGACGTTTGACACGGACTGTTAGCTTATGTTGGCAAGTCTGTGCTTGTTACTCTCGCAGATTCTTAAGCAACGATGAAAAGCTGTCATTCCACAAATAGATTATTTCAAGGTGGAACCATAGTTTAAAACGGAAGTAAATATAGTCTGAGGTGCTCGCATTGAGATGACATGAAAAATCTGTGGAATAGTGTTGATTTGAGCTTTTCGATGTTATCTGTTGAACAGTTCCGTCATTTAACAGTTCTGAACGATCTTTTTATCAGCGCTACATGGCTGGCCTTATTGTATAAGTTGTGACATATCTTTACGATGCAATGATCGGAATTAACAAGGGGAGCACGCCTTCGCATGTAAAAGTTGAGTTTGTTAGTAAGAACTAAATATAGATGCGCACCGAGTTTGGTAGAGAATTCCAGCAAATTGGATAAGCACATCGTCGTAATTAAAACTGTGTCACTCCTATTAAAGACACCGGGGAGAACAGAGATGGAACGTTCTAACTTCAAGGCAGTATTTTGCCAACTTTTGCAGCTTGAACAGTTAGGAAGTCGCCCAGAAACCGTAGTTTGCATTCCAATAGGTGGTGCAGCTTTTTGATTCGTTGAGTAACCTGAGAATTTCGAGACAGGTTTACATCAATCTTCACTAATGTATATGAGGACAGCTTCGCCATGGTGACGTTCTCCAGAGTGGTTGGATCTAATATAGCGATACCAATTGAGATTAACGACTACATGATAGATGGCAAAATGCAACCAACTTTTCGGAATTCATAAATTCTCTTCGTCACACAATGTTCGCGACATCAGTCCTTTTCCCGAGAAGTGATCGCATAGTGCTGGACAGGAACAGTGGAATTTGTCTCGTGTTTATGATGCAGTGCTTGAGTCCTACTTGTTAGCCAGCGAGATGCTTTCTCTATTTTCCTGAAAGTGGTTCTGGTGTTGTGTTCGTACTCAAGCAGAGGCGAATTTCGCACGCTATCTCGAAGATAACTCAAATCCTCAACAGTGTGAGAACAACAGTGACTAGGAAATTGGTTCACTTAAATAAACGGCAAATAAATTTCTGTAAACACGAAGAATCCGCAGTGAACAGTGTAGAATAATATTCCGATAACAACAAATATGCCCGAATTTGGAAGTTCAGCCCCATTGTGTCCATTCAGACCAGTGATGTTCGATCATCCATTATTCGTTAGTTGAGTTCCTCAAACAAGTGACTTGTGCTCCTCTTTCATCTCTTTTTTCAAGATCTGGAGTCACCAGTCTAAACTGTTATCTGTTGCTTGTTCACCTAACTTAGCATTGATTTATTTTTGATATAGCCATGTCAAGCTTTACGTTCTTATACATGTCGCCTTCGTCTGACCCCACACAAAGAGACTAATGTCATATCTGACACACCAGGCTTAAAGGGCATGATGGATAGCACTTCAGGAACCGTGCGGACTCTCGAATAAGGGACGCTTAAAATAATAAATAAATAAATAGTTTATTCTCGAATTTGTCAAAACACACCAAACCACATTTTCGAACTGGACAAAGGCAGACACATCGTCGGCGTACTTCTCCGGAGGATTGCATGAGCAACATGGCCTCCCAAACCGCAAGCTCAAGTGTGTAGAGGTTTATGGAAGAGGATTAGCGTCTGGAGCAAGTGACGAAAGAATTGGGTCCCACAGTATCCCTACCCAAGTAATCAATGCGTCTGCTTCCTCAACAAATCCCAAAACATATGGTTTCAGCTATAAGGAAAAAGCTGCAGTATTTGCAAAGGCAGGGACCCCTTCGCATTAACATCCCGTCACAGGATCACATAAGGTGCCTGACGCCTGCCTCTCCCAGACCCGCTCAAGTGATGTCTTCGCGTACTTCCGATGCTGCATCCGATCTCACTAACACCCCCTTACCCAGCCGCGGATAACAGTCTGTGCACGGCCTACGGTGCATGTCTACACCTATTTTCCGTCGTATACGTCCTACATCGCCAAGACAGTGGGTCGTCTGGTATCGCTACAAAATCTATGAAAATATAGACCTCCGTCAATTATCATCCCAGCTTGTGAAGCACACACCCACGGCACAATTTAGGCTATCACCATAACCCCATACCTCAGCTATACGCCGGTACGCAGTAAAGACACTTCGCTGCAGCGTAACCACCACTAGTCGCGCATGGGATAAGGATACTATGAGAGCCGCTCGGTACAATACACAGACTCAAACAAGCGAACTCACAATTAGAGGGCTTTGGATTCTCACGGCTACAGGCTGGTAGTAGATATATAAAAAACACCTAGATCACCGTTCTGTCACTAACAGTGCTCCTCTCAGCACCACTGGGTTTTCCGATCCCACTGCACCAAGCCATATTCTTCAACAGTGACTTTCATCGCAGCCTCGCCGACACAACCTATGGCCTCCAATTTTATCACATCTCCACTGCGTTTCTGCAGATTATGTGCGCGTTAGTTTCGGATATGTCCGGACTGAGAAGGCACTTGGCCGCCCGTTGACGCAATCCTTCTGCTTTTCTAACCATGGTGTTCGGAGACCACGAAACATAGTTTAAGTGTAAGACGCATTGCCACAGCTTCCCGTCTTTGTGTCCGGACAGCCAGTCCTTGACGGTTTCTGCAAGGGACACATCGAGAATGGTATTTTTATTTGTCGATGATTCTCCGCCCCGAAACGCTACAACTGGACTCTTCAACATATCCCAAGCTCAGACAAGCAGTCAACATCTCTCATCGGCAATTCATACGAGGGATACAGCTGCAGGTGGGGGTCCTCTTAAGGAAGACACACATAACCAGAGACAGCCTGTTATAACCACCGCTTCATGTCAATTGGCTGTACGAACCTCCGGTCTCTGCGTTGCAATAGTCACGGCTTCACTATGATTGGCCGTTCGACCCCGGCCACGGATTGGCTGACAAACAACAATGGTGGATCTCGTGAAACCGTGTGTTTGCCGAACGACAAGTCAAGGGGTGGAGGGGGCGGATTGCATACATAGGTACTTCGTTCTTTTTCCTACCTTACTTGTCAATAATAGTAGCAGAACGTTCAGGAACATTTTTTTCAATGATAAACGAGACTGTTTGAAAAAATCTCGGCAGAATCCGTTGGTTCTTGTCGAAAGCAAGCGCCACCGATCGATCCGTTAGGAGGTGCCCCTCCTAACACAGACCACGTTTCTCGACATTCTTTCTTCATTGCCATGGAGCTCGTGGCCAGAAGTAAACACCCACATATCGTTCAGGCATGTGCAATCACACACGGTGCTCGCTGTAAAAGATATGACGGAACAACATACGGCTGCAATCCGCCGTTGACACATTCAGATTACACTAGAACCCAGAATACCCACTATGAGTTCCTTTAGTAAACCCGAACTGCTCGCTGTCAAGATGACTACCGTTTATGTTATGGGCGTTGACATCTATGAGGTAGACCGCCGCATGGGATTAACTCACAAACTGAAATTGAACAAACATGGTGTCGGACCACAGAGAGATTCGACTTCCAGATATGTGCCGTCACACTTTCCGCAAGTGTCGAACAGTATCTACAATTCTGTGGGTTTGAACAACCACAGCTTCATTTGTCCTACTACAACGAGATATCTCAAGCTACTGGGTCTTTCATGGCATGACATTTCGGATCTGTCCCCACTATTCTCGGGACACTTCGTGGGTATGACAGGTGGATGCACAAAGCTTCTTCCCTACAGCCTGCACACAACATAGAAGCACAATGACAAACTTGGTATGCTGTTCTCCTCCAGTTATAGAATCCTTTTATTCCAGACTACTGTCTCCGAATTCTGCCTAGACATTGTCCTGCTTTGGTAATCTGGGATATGCACACAGTGTCAAAAATTAAATGTTGGTAGTTCACGTGTTGCGAAGCTAGAACAGACTGCTTAAACCTGTGGCGTCAGGATGGAGCACAGTACAGTACGAAAGACTGCAAAAACCCGCAGAGAAAGCTGTCCTACCCCTTCGATGTGAAGATATGAGGCGCCTTCAAGTCTTCGACTATTGTTGCCTGTGAAGTATCGCTGAGCACTTCGAACTTGTTTTGTTAGAGCGCACCGAATATGCTCTGAAGAGTCAATCGAGGCTGAATTACGATACATCGAATCTAAACTACGCAATATCGGCTATCCTAATAAATCCATCGCCAGGTTGCTAAGAAAGAAACATGAATGGATGTCCCAAAGAAAAAGGTCTTCATCACGCTACCATACAAAGGGGAACAGAACGACAGAAGATTGTGCTACCGATAACGCCAAGCCATAAAAAGGTGCTACTACGCAGCTGAGCTCGTGTTGTTACATCGAACCAAGAAGCTGTTCCATGAATCCAACTTGGATAGGAATCACCCTCAGGTTACCGCCTCATGTGTTTACCAATACACCTGTACTTGCGGTAGCATGTACATTGGCCGAAACGAGAGAAGGCTATCAACTAGCATCATGGAACATGTTCCGCGGAAGCTGGCAAATAGTAGACCTAAACTCTCTGCCAGCTCCATCGCTCAGTATCTGCTCGATTGTACCTTGTGCAAAAACCCACATGACGCATTCAAGGTTACCAGCAGACAAAAAAAGCGAGCTTGTTTCGTTTCGCTGAAGCCTCGGCCATCCAACGAATGAAACCAAACCTTTGCAAACAGGTAGACCTTGTGGCCAGTCTTGCCTTGCCCTGGTAAGATCTGCCTAGGCCTAGGCAACCTGACAGTATCCTGCCCACGCAATACAATGAATTTCACTTCAAACAAATTTCTGATGCTCTGGCCACCGCAGAGGATAATCAACAGTGCCCTATCTGCTGCATCGGGCAGGGTAGATAGGGGTTTGGATGCTACTGCTCAAGCCTTCACGTCTTCTTATTCCCCCCTTGCGCTTTCTCACCCATATCGTCCCGTTCCAGCTTCACTTTTATTCCCCCTGTTTTCAACCCCCAACTTCTCGGCCCTCCCCCACCTTGCTTCAATAGTCCCTTGTCCTTTAGTTTCAACTCACATGCGAACGCGGAGCGTCATTCCTGCCCTGTCAACAGGCCCATGTCCAACTAAGCGGTCAAGCCCAGTTCATCGGCTTCCATTTGGAGCCCTCGATCCTCCTTCAGATTGGCATGCCTCAATGTTCGCACATTGCTTCAGATCGGACAACAGGCAGCACTTGCCCGAAATGTAGAGATCCTCTCGATCGATATCTGCTGCTTATCGGAGACCCGACTGCAAGACTCGAGCTCTGTGCTCACTCTGCGATCCCCTTCAGGTGACACTAGCAGCACTTCTCATAACGCCTATCCGGTGACGATGCAGCTTCGAGCACCGGCCAAACCGGTGTTAATATTGCTCTGAGTCCCCGGGCTGAAGCTACTCTAGTTGACTGGATTCCAATCAGTAGCCGGACGTGTGCGGTCCGATTGGCTGGCTCGTTCAAAACTTCGAAGTTGCGTGGGACTAACAGATGTCTATTCGTTATCGCTGCCTATGCACCGACAAACTGTAGCGATTACTCGGTAAAAGACGACTTCTATCATCAACTGAACGAGCTCCTTCGCCACAGAAGAAGCTCGGACACTGTAGTGCTGGCCGGGGATCTGAACGC
Source organism: Dicrocoelium dendriticum (assembly GCA_944474145.2). Classification (NCBI taxonomy): domain Eukaryota; kingdom Metazoa; phylum Platyhelminthes; class Trematoda; order Plagiorchiida; family Dicrocoeliidae; genus Dicrocoelium; species Dicrocoelium dendriticum. Next base: position 94,515,621 of record OX104063.1, read on the forward strand.
TCAAGTTGGAATATTATCCAGAGACGAGATGCGTCTGGGTGGCCAACATGGCGTAGGCTCCCGTAATGATAACGGTGAGTGGTTACTTCATTTGTGTGATGATGCTCGCTTATTTCTTGCGAGCACTAATTTCCGACACAGCACCCGCCGGAGGGTGACTTGACGCCCACCAGCCTCGAAACAGCTTGGACGCAAATCGATCACATTGCAATCAGTTACCGCTGGAGAGGTTGCGTCCAGAACTGTCGCTCGATTTGGAGCACAGGTGTGGACACCGACCATGCACTTGTATGTGCTGACATGCGGATGCGTTTCGGCGGACGCCCACGTCGACGTTGTGAGCGCATTGACACCAGCCAACTGGTGAAGCCAGCTGTTCTGAATGCCTATCAAAGTACGCTGTCATGCGAGCTGGATAAACGCTCATTGGACTGGTCTCATATTCATCAGACCTTACTTGCAGCAGGAAAATCCTCATGCGGTATGTCTAATCATCAAAATGGACATTGGGTCTCTTCACAGTCTCTGGAACTTATAGATGCTCGCCGGCATATTCCCGCTGGAAGCGAACACAATGTAACTCGCAAAGAACTCCGGGCGAAACTCCGTGCTAGCCTGAAGAGAGACCGCGAATCCTGGTGGTCTCATCGTGCATCAGAGATGGAAATGGCCGCTGCCCTCGGGAACCATCGTAAGTTATTCCGTCTGATACGGGAAACGGGCAGTAGGAAACCTGGTGTTAGTGAAACTATACGTGGCGAGAGTGGACAGCTTATCCACAACTTATCAAAACGCGTGGAGCGTTATGCTGAGCACTTTGGAAAGCAATTTAATCGGTCGGAATTGTTAGATTTCTCGCCGGCCCCTGACCGTCCCGCTCCCTGGGCTGTCCCTTTGGATCCATCCTCTCGCTCAGAAGTCGAACGTGAGATTGAATTGTTGAAGTTAAATAAAGCCGCGGGACCTGATGATCTTCCTCCAGCCCTCTTCAAATTCGGGGGAGCTGCTCTTGTGGATAAGTTACACGAGTTACTAGTCAAACTGTGGGAGCAGGAGACTGTCCCAACCGACTGGAGCCACTCCGTCATAGTCCCAATTTTCAAGGGAGGCTTAAGATCTGAATGCGGCAACCATAGACGAATCAGTCTGATCTCCATCGCCTCCAAATTGCTTGCCTCTGTCATCCTTCACAGACTGACTGGCACGCGTGAAAGCCAGATTCGTGAAGAGCAAGCCGGGTTTCGTCGAGTTCGTGGCTGCATTGACCACATCTTCACTTTGCGTCAGTTGTTGGAGCGCCGTCACACTTACTGGCCGCCCACCGTAGTCGTGTTCCTCGATATCAAAGGTGCATTCGATTCGGTGGATAGACGAGCACTTTGAGACTGTCTATTCAGGAAAGGTGTACCTGAGAAATAGGTGAATATTATCCGAGCATTATATGCGCGTAGCTCGGGCAGAGTGAGGGCTTACGGCAAGTTGTCATCGCTCTTTAATATCTCCAGCGGTGTGGGACAAGGATGCCCGCTGTCACCTTTCCTCTTTAACTTCGCTGTTGACGAAGTCATGGAAATCGTGTTTACAGGACACGACTTAGAAGGTGTGGATCTGCTCCCAGGTGTACGACTTCTTGACTTAGAGTATGCTGATGATATTGCCCTAATCTGTGACAGCTCGCAAACGTGTCAAAAGGCACTGGACAGATTAGCACTAGCTGTCCGTCACTTCGGGCTTTGCTTCGCACCCTCGAAGTGCAAAGCGTTCCTCTAAGATTGGCGTGGACCGCCTCCTACGCTGACCGTTGGTGGGGATCAGCTAGAAGTCGTACAAAAATTCAACGACCTGGAATTGAAGATGAGATCAGGAACCGTATAGCAAGTGCTCGAGGCGCTTTTGCTAATGTTCGCCACTTATGGCGTCGGCGTGACATCACTCTCGCCCTGAAGAGTAGAGTGTACAATGCAGCGGTACGTTCGACCCTACTGTACTGTGGATAGAAGAAGAGGAGGGGTGGCCAAGCGATGACTTGGTCGAGAGGAATGAAGGCCCTCAGTTCGAAGCTGCCCTCGGTTGGAGCGTGTCGGCTTCCTGGTTGGGGTCCGAAAGACGATGAACGCGTTTGGCTGGATACACTTGCTGATACGGCTAGGAGCCGACCTCAGTGGCGTTCGTGCTGTAAGTTTCTTTGCCCCACCCCATCCTTCTTAGCCTCCACCTCCAAGCACGATCTCACTATTTAACCTTATATAATTTTGCATAGTGTTTTTTGCTACGTAGTAGCCCGCCGGTAGCTTACCGGAACGATACCCATCCATTACCGGTAGCTCAGCTGGTTTGTTCCTGTTAGATTTTTTCCTTCTTTTCTTTTATGTATTGCGGTACAGTAGCTGAGGTGTTTCCCACTAGCTAACATGTATCATGATGATGAATTATCGCTGGTTTCGGATGGGACTAGCGTGTCCGAAAGGGTGAGGTGTTTAGGCAAGTAGTAAACTGAGAGGATCGGGTCAGTTCACTAAAACGAATAATGTTGAATGAGTAGCGCTGGTTTGGGTGATACGTATGCTTAGTAACAGGTTCATTCATTTGTTCATTATACATGTTAGCTGCAGGTGGAAAACACCTCAGCTACTGTACCGCAACACAAAAGACAAAAAGAAAAAACAAGTGACACACCGGCTGAGTGCCCAGTAACGGGTGGACATCGTTCCGAAGAGCTAACAGACGGCTATCGTGCTGCAAAAAAGTTATGTTATGCCTAACGAATGAGATCATGATTGGAGGGGAGGCAAAGCAGAAGGGGGTGGACCAACGGACTCACAACACAAACGCCATTGGGGCCGGCTCCTAGCCATATCAACAAGTATGTTCAACCAAACGTGTTCACCGTCCTTAGGACCCCAGCCAGGCAGTCGGGATGCACCAACCGACGCCAAGTTCGAATTGAGGGTTTTCGTTTCTCTCGACCAAGTCATCGCTTGGCCCCTCCTCCTCCTCTTCCAACTGCACCCCAGGCGCCCAAACAATGCACGTCGTGGGAGTCGGTGTGCTTGCATGCGCAACACGTGGCCCAGCCATCGGAGCCTGGTGCGTGATATAATAGTGCTGAGCGGTTCACTCGCTCTTCCTGCACCAAATACACGACGCCGAACATGCTCATTGCACACGCAGTGCTCCCACCAGACATGAGCTAAGCTGCAAAGACAGCGATGATAGGTGACGAGTATCTTTATGTCGGTAGACCTGATGCGCCAGGTTTCACAACCATATAGGAGAATTGAACGGATGGCTGCGTTATAAACTCTGCCCTTCACAGCGAGAGTAATGTCGCGCCTGCGCCGCAGGTGGCGGAGATTGGCAAAAGCATCTCGAACTTTTGCTCTACGGTTCGTAACCTCATCTTCGATCCGACAGGCGCTAATATAGCTGCCCAGATACTTGAATTCCTGAACGACTTCCAGCTGATTACCACAGTGTTAGCGCAGGGTTGGGTCCCTGCCAATCTTGGAGAAGTACTTTGCATTTCGATGGAGCAAGGCATAGCCCAAAACGATAGACAGCCAGTGCTAATCGGTCCAGTACTGCTTGGCATGTTTGGGAGCTGTCACAGATTAGGGCAATATCGTCCGCGTAGTCCAAGTAAAAAAATCGCTCACCAGGTAACAGCTTACAGAGTGTCATGTTTTGCTTACTGGATGTTGTAGGGCGCAAGACTCAAGCTGGGTAAAATTTGAGTTGCTGATCAGAAATGAAGTCAGAGCGTTGCTTGTCTGTTTTGCTATCCAGGTTGGAGTCCACTTGACTCACCTTGTGCTCTGCTCGAGACTTTACAGGGCATGGCTCATATTGCGCACCTGTGACGGGTCTGCTGTCGTCTCCTAGTCGGCCTGCCTGTTTAAGGTGTGTTTGGTGCTGAGTTATCTGTGGGGTAATGGCTCGTTCTGACGCATAGCAGTGAAAGCCGCAAGGAAGCTGTCTTGCAGATGCTGCCTTTGCACGATCTACAGCTGTTTGTGACGGTGTGTTGTTGACATGGTGTAGGCATCTTGACCCTGAGTGTTTACTCAGGACACTTAAGTCCCACACTAAGTTGCTATACTTCCCCACTTATTATATTTATCCCACAGATCCCTGTGGTTGTACGGTTGCAAAAACAATGTATCGCTGCTGCTGTTTTTGCAGCCGGAAATGACCAGATAGAAAGCTCTTAAGCTACTGCACCCGACGGGATCCGTTATGCAACCACTTGAATGCTCATGTCACTAGCAGCAAAAATATAAAGATCCTTGCTCTTCACAACGCAGATAAGATATGGAAGCAACCGATAGACTACGCTTTGACTGACCGCTGGCCGCCATCGGGCGGGGAATATGGAGCAAATAAACTAGTAAATTATCCTCAGATGGTGCTTATTAACACTTGTGCTACTACGATGTCTAGTCGCACACGTGTGACTCCCCACAGGGACCAAGTAGATCAAAGTGGCTTCATCATCGCTACCGATGGCAGTACCAACAAAGTAGGTACCTCAAACCACCGACCCATTAGAGTTGGACGTGTGAATGTTGTAGTATCGTCAATCACGGGTAATCAAAGTGGTAGAAGATGCGCTGTCACGCACCAACTTGTATGTGTGTGCTTCGAAGATACAGCACACGATGAATGGAAGGAAGTTAAGAGCGAGACAGCAATAACAAGTGAACGATTTGATAACGAGCGCGGTGAAGGAACGAGGTCCTTGAGAAGAGAGACGATTTTAGGTAGCCTTTAGCACTAGTTACAAGGCCAGTAGTAGTCACTTGTTGGTTAGCCTGGAAAGGAGAGACAGGAACCAATGGGCGGATGAAAATACTCGGTTGGCTATTCCGAGAGAGGGGTTTGCCTGAGGTTCCCAACTCAAAAGTTTGGTGCATATCGTAATAAGGAGCATATGCAATGGAGTTGCAAAACTCCAGTTAAGCCTGTTTGGAGCAATTCACACACAAGCTTAGAATATGTAGAACAACTGTCACATGTTTTGAACTGCGGTCGCGGATACAGCGACGATAACAAGTAACCTCATGTGGACTCTCGTGAATTTGCACCGTGTTGACTGGCTTGGAGCTGGCGATAGCAAACAAGTGATCAAGGATGGTGCGTATGCTCAATGACAATTGGGATTAAGGTTATAGGTTGCATTCGTTTATTGCTATGACTGAATTATTATATGAGAGGACACCCAATCTCGCCAATAAACGCATGTGAAGAAGAACGGGACGAAAACGATAAAAAAGACAAGGAGAAAATAATCGATGTCAGTAGAAATGGACCAACTTTGATATTGATTGTATCCGAGGTGCAGGGAGCGGATTCGTCATGCATACATAGCGCGTGATCAGGAGAAACCGCGGACTGAGGCCTCTGTAAGTTGTCGCAATATGGCTCAGTCGCAACAACATCCAGTAGGTCATCACCAACTTCACCGAGTCTGGTTCGGAACTCATTGGGAACCGTGGAGGGAAGTGAAAGGGACAGTGGAACTGGTGCCGCTGAAAAACAGCCTATGTCGTACGAACCGTGAGGACGATTTGCATCCCCAAACGACGACAAAGAGGATGTCTCTCGTGATATGTGTGGAAATGGAGGGAGATGCCAGTCAACCTTGGTTCCGTGGACATAAGTTACGGAGGATGTTGTGGAGGGTTCGCTGCCGTTCCACAAAAGATGGGATGCCCCCACATTATCTTCACCTCCCCAATTCGTTGCAACATAATCAGAGTGATGACCGAGAGTGGAGAGCACCTGAAAGAAGTGGTGGAAAGCTGGTATGAACAACAACCGCAATAGAATAAGGCATAACCAAGTTCGCAAGTGGCACCGGTGGTGGATGCCTGAAGAATAAACTCAAACAGGTTTAGGGTAACCAACTGAGACATGTTCATACCGACGGCTTCAGCATGAGCCTACAGATCATCGGTTAAGTCAGTGGGTTTATAGATACGGATGAGCATTCGCCTCAATGGGGCAGTAGACACGTAGTGCTTCGTGCAACCTTTATAGTATAGTTCCGAAGTGATAAGCAGCAACCATAACTGATAAGAAACTGGCTGCCAGATTGGTCAATAATAGGATGCTGAGTGAACGAACCGATTTGCAGTACTTACACTGTTGAAGCCACTGAACGGGACATCCCGCAGCGAAGCTGGAGAGTGTTCCTTTGAGCGGCCTTTCAGCGCATCGATTTCGGTTGAGGGTGGGGAGTAGCGGAGTGGGACAAACTCGTTGGGGATAGTGCAAAAAGGGGCAGCAGCACGGTTCACACATGCGATGTTCTCGGTTTCGGTTGCCTTGTTGACGCAAGAAACAGGTGGATTACGGGCGCGCGTAGGTCCGCTGCACTCGGAAACTACAGACAACAAAAGAATGAGCAATGACTGTTGCATGAAGGTTTGCATCATAGAGAGCAGGAGCAAGCAAAGTTCACATACAAGAAGCTATGAGGATAAGAAATAACATGTACTCGGACGCTGTTGATGGAGCAGAATTGCAATGAAACACCGGTTTTGATGATTATGCTTAGGTCATGGCGGCAAACGAAGGAGGGTAAACACATTTGGCTAGATTTCAGAAGTCTGGCTAGAAATGTTCCAGGGCCCTTTGAGAAAAAACTATCGATCAAGAGTGGAATGGCTGTATGGAAAAGCTAAAGGAACCGGGATCATTCTGATGAAGGCAGTTCTTCGTGATTAGCTAAAAGAGTGAAGAGACGAAAATGGATGAGGCAAGATGCTAGCAATAGAGAAACACAAAACAGCATGTTTGTGTTGCTAGAAATAACAGAACGAAAAGTTTTCGGATACACTAGGCCGAGTGGAAGTTATTTTGGGGTACTATATGCAATCAAAGACCCATGAAGTAGGACTGTCACTATGACATACAGTATACATATGTAAATCCTCATATGTCTCAACAGTTTAGTGATCGACTGAAGGTTAGGACCAGTCAGGGCACTTCTACACATGTACAGACACTTAAGAATTTTTCGACCCAATGAGACGACTCGAATGAACCCAGCGAAGAACGCTCTAGTTAAGTAAGACAAGGTAGGCATCAGCAGTATGCAGACAAATGTACTGAAGCTTCACCACCACGCGACCACTAACAGTCCCGCAGTCACCCACATCTGCGCAGACTTGAACCGGCGACCTCCGGATTACAAGCCAAAGGTGTACTCCACTCGGCCGCTGTTCGGGTTAAGTAGAGCATCACGTTACACTAGTGTGACCTGCTCATACCGCGGTCTTCCAATTGGGCTGTGCTCTGCAATTCCTGTCTGTGGAACTCACCAACCCACGTCTTCACTTTTTAGTTTTTATTGAAACGTTTTTGTTTTTATTCTCCACTCGCTCTGCGATGCTAACCTACTCGCGTTATATTTTGGAATCCCTTCCTGTTTCCATACTTGAGAATTGCGCATTTCCAAAGGCTGTTTTACAAGAAACAAATAAAAAAATTCATAAGAAGCGAAAGAATTCTGTGCTGGTTGAAGAGTCGCTCCTCGGAAGAAAACATTGGATGATTCTGAGGGTGCCAGTACTGCTTAGTAACAACATCCGTTCTCGTCTGAGAAAAGTAGACGAACTATCGTGTACCATCTCTACCAGGGAAAGTTCGCAGCTATACAACATTTTGTTGCAATGACCCTGGCTACACGAAGAAGTGGGTGATGCTGTCGTATCCGTAGGAGAATATATTTGACATCAGGTTGATCACCAATGAACTTCCCAAAAAAGAGGTGGAGTTCTGACTTACACTAATCGATCTTGGTGTATTGCAACAAGACGTATCAATTGTTTCACTTCCCTAAGTATCATTCGCTTAGTCCTACAATGCAATCCTATGTGTTTGTGTAGTTACCACTTAATATTGTTGGTTGACACCTATGTATTTCCCAGCTGTCTCAAGCTTGAAGTAGAAACTCTTTATGACGAATTTACAGGAGCTATCATAGAACACATCGACTGTACTCTATGCAAGTTCGCCGAAGATTCCAACAAATCTGAGACTACTTTTCTCACCGCTCATGAGTTACGAAACACAGTGAATTTGCCAACCACATTAGATGCGACCCTGGACCTAAAGTTCCTTAATAATGTGAAGTGGTTCCCTGTGTGCAATAGGGCTCCGGTAGGCGGTTCCGATCACTTAACAATCAAGATTTCTCCTGTCATCTACAACAAGACAAACCACCGAGAAATCACACGCTGCAAGGTATAAAGGCATCAGCAGTACGCTGGTACGAAATACCGACGCTTCGCCGCCAAGCAGCAACCATCAGTCGCATGTAGGCTAAGGATACTGCGAGAGTCGCCCGGTCCCTACGCAGGCTCGAACGCGCGCTATCGGATCACAATGCAGGCTTGTGATGCTTAAAGCTACGGTGCCAGCATCACATGGTGCAAAGACCGAAGGTTCAGGTGGAGGCAGTGCTCTTCACAAAATACCGATGGACTTTGTGAAATGGTCGCATCCACAGAATTTAGTTTATTCTTTGACCCTGAAGTATTCAAGTGCCGTGAGAATTTGACAAGCTAGCTACATTTGTTTTGACATCTGCTGTCCTTTGGAAACTCTATACGTCCGTGCGGACAATTGCTCCTCACTCCGATTGATGCGCCTGTAACCAGTTAAGGAGAAAAGGTTTAAGAAAATAGATGGCACCTCAGTGAGGCCTCCCACTGTTCCTATGAAGGAGGAGCGAGGCCATCTTAACTGTGTATCCGGTGTATACTTGGAAACGGTACCTTTGCGTACTCTGGATGATGCCGAAACACCTTAGCGGAGTTACTCGACGTGTACCTTATTTCGATGTGGATGTAGAAAAATTGAACAAGAAGTTCTGTACTTGTGACACTAATGTGGCCGAAAGGACCGCACGCTTACTTAGTAATCCGTAGGTCGCGAGTTTGAGCTCGTGTAGGGGATCGGACGATCCTCGCAGTATCTTTAGTTCGCGCGTGACTGGTGGTGGTCGCTTGGAAGCAAAGCGTCGGTACGGTGTTCCGGTGTATTGCTGATGCCTTTTGCCGGCTCGTAGCCTGAAGAGTCATAAGCCTGCCTTGTAATTTGATGGCGCGGGTTTGAGCCGGGACCGGGCTACCCACGCAGTAGCCTTAGTCCACGTGCGACTGGTGGTGGTTGCGAGGCAGAGAAGCGTTGGTACTACATACCGGCGTGCTGCTGATGCTTTTTATAGCCCCAGAGTCATGCTTTGCCCAAGTTCTGTGGTCTGAAAACTCATCGCATCTTACCGAGTGTAACTGTGAGCAATTTACTGAGGTATCTATGTGGCGTTAAAGCTAGTAGTTCGGACAGGCAATCTCCCATCATATCCAAAGAAGGTGCCGATTTTTTGTCAGCGCCTCTTGCGTCCGTATACACAATGTGTATGCAATAACACAAAATCGCTGACTGCTGAGGAAGTGTCAGTATTACACCAGTGCCAAAAGAGTCCAGCATATAACCATCAATTGCTTGTAATTCTGTTGCCTTGCAAGTTCCGGAGAAAATTATTCATGAAATGATGCTGTACCAAACTCGGCCAAATGACCCCCCTCAATTCGATTATCGTAGTGCGAGGTCCAAGCTAAATGCTGTGGGGTGCCTCGTACATTCTGTAGTCATCACTTTATAACAAAAACAAATTAATTTCTATGTTTTCTTGACAAAAGCAAAGTATTCGGTTGTGTAAATCATGAATTGCTTCCAAAAGACCTAATCATTCATAGAATACACCCCTCCATCGTGCAGTTGCGGAGTGACTAGTTTGCTGGACGCGCTCAAATCACCCGACTCAGTGACAGATTCCCCACTGCACTAGTCACAAACACCGGTATCCTTCAGGAAGCAATTCTGCCGACTTTTCTCTGTTCTAATTACTTCGGCTGAATACCAGCCCAGTGACCTATGGTGACGACATTGTCTTAGGTATCATCAAAACGCCGATTGCTCGCTCAGGTTGCATGGTCTTCTGAATGATCCCAATGTTTGGTCCAAAGCTCGTAACCTATCTCTTAATGAATCAGTGCCATGGCACTCTTGGTTCGCTACACAGAGACAAGTACGAGCAGCTTCTTACGCGGTGCCCAAAGCTGCTTATTGACGGCGCTGGATTACACTGTTCTACGTCAGTGAAGTAACCAGGTGTAACAGTGAACAAGGATTTATCTTGGACTCTTCATGTAAATGAAACATGCACAAAAGTCAGGAAATTGTCGTTTCATGCCTCGCAGTTGCGAGCCTCCTCTGTCTCTCGTGATCTGATCCTTCGTTCTGGCAATGCCTGTATGCTTTCATATTGGACGTACTGCTAAACTGTGATTTTCCAAGTCTTCTTGGTAAGCATTTCAAGTTAATTGCCAAGTCATTAAAGGCATTTATCCTGAGGTAGCGGCCTAGTTTTGTTGACATACTGCTATCTACACATATTAGCATTTTTAAGAAACTAGCATCAAGGACACAGACCGATACCAATCATCCGTTTCATAAAGCGTTATCTGAATGTCTGTCAACTTCATCTACCAGGCAGCAGTATAAGTTGACATGTGCTCGCACATAAGCCAACAGCTCATCGGTCATCTATTTATCTTTCGCGTGTTCTACGAGACCCCAACTCTATAGTTCTAGACGTAAGCAGCCGATTTACATTATGATGACATTTCTGTTTATGCTTACTCAACTCACTTTCTATGGTGCTGTTTTGTAAGTGATCTGTCTCTTTTAATACATTGCTGAGATCGTGCATGTGTTGTGGTTGAATATTCACCTGCCTAAGATGCAGAAAGCAATTGACTTGATTTGACTAGAAGTGAACATAGACTATCTCGGCGAGTTCAGCCAATTGGGCCACACTAAATTGTCATCCCAGATTACAGGTTGAAGTAGCTGACTGATTTGCACCAGAAAGACTCGGCCCCGGTTTAACGAGATGCCACACTGGTAAGTAGGTGAAGTTGCTATGAGCTAGCTATTAGGAAATTGCTTGAGAATATCTTTATAAGGAGATAAGAGAACAGGACCTACTAATACAACGGTTGGTGGGGAGACGATATAATCTAAGTCGCGGATGGCCGAGTGTAATTCAGCGCTGCATATATTAACAATGCTCACTACCAAAATGATATGCAACAACACCATGGCGTACGTAGATTTCCAGAACGACAGGGGATCAGCTTAGTCGATACAGAACAGGGGGCTCATGGGGGTAGCTGATTGGCAAGTCTAGTTACTTCACTAATTGAGACTCAACAACTCAAAAACGAAGCCTAGTCCAGTTTGCAACGGGAAGAATGAGGAGACGCAAAAACACGTAAGAATAAGCACAACCCTTTGCTACAGCGCGCTCTGTCGCAAAGGCACACGATGCGTGTCAAAGAGTAAACTGTTTAGGATAGAAAGTAGCAAAGCTGTCATTAATCCCTCAGGGTGGTAGAAGAGCAGACCAGATCATTAGGAAGCCTTTCAATGTGATCGCGATGCACCACGCAGCCAATTAACGCATTAAATTTACATCAATACCAGTTGCATGCTAGCTGCAAATGACAGTATGGAGCATTTAAAGCTTCCATTCCGTGTGTATGATATTCCTTGTTCGTGACCAGCAAGTAATAGTCGAAAAACTACGATGAGTCTGGGAAGATCGTCCGGCGTGGTTCTACAGTGGTAGGAAAAGATGGTGGCGCGTAGTGTTTGAAGACCCGATGGACTCCAAGACAGGTCAGAGTGCACGGACCCTTAAGTCCATTCACGGGACATCGCACACCACTAGCGGTTTCCGTGTTAAACGTTGAATCAAAAGTAGTACTCTTCAGCAATAGCGGCATCATTAGTGCCAGATTGCGTAAGACGTTAGTCTTACGTAAACCTGATGGGTTCTAGAAAAACCAACCACGGTTGGGATAGCATAAAAGTGAGATGATACGCTGATTGGCACAAAACGACGCACATCGCCTCAGCCTATGGTGGCGTGAGCTGCACGCACCCGATAGCAGCAACGGAAGGGTAGACAGCAACGTAGGCGGCAGCAAATGAAAGCCAAGAATAGCAGACAGTTTGGGATGGAAAGCGATCGAAATGATACGCGCGATCCAAATGATCGTATGGGGGCGAGCAACGATGAAAATGCGACCCATGGGGTGCAAAGTGACAGACGTTAACAGCAAAGTATATCGTGGTCTACTACAATGAGGCTTAGCATCCTGATTCAAACACACACAATGGGTGATCGAAATCCAAGTAAGAAATCCCAACCTTTAAGATAAACGCTGTCTGCGGAACGTGGCTCATCCCATGTAATGAGTGTACAAAAATAGAACGTCCTTAGCTCGGTTACCGGCACTATCCATTTATCACCCCTTCGTGTCCAGCTGGAATAGGTGGTAAACACAGAAGAAACCAGTAGTAAGGTAGAGTGTTGCGGGCAAGCAACACCAAAATGTATCAGTAAACCTAATGTCTGAAAATGTGGGTTAAGGACTGCTAATGTAGAGCATGACTTTCGTGAATGTGATGCAAAGGATATCAATAGCGAAAATCATTGTCACTCACGGATGCTGCTTTTTCCGACCGAATCGAGTTCTGAGCCAACGAGATGCCATACGTGCGTATTCGTCGGGTGATCCACTCCACAACTGTTTGCACTCATGTTCAGACTGAGACTGCTGCTACTATTGCTCTCATCAGCCACAGAAGAAAACTGAATCGAGTTGAAGTAGTGGTGCTTCGGATAAGTGGCGCTCGTTAAAGTAACAGAAAGATCTACAGGATGATGATCACTTCCGCTTTCGCTGCTTCCGCTAACTTCAGTCGACTTGGGGTCACCATGAAACAAAGCATTCGCCCAGCGTTCGCAGAACGGATCAACAATCAAAGGCGCGCACAAATGAGGGAACAATTGATCATGGGGGAAAGTTCTGGCCTGCCAGGATGACGTGCAGTTGGTAAGGGTGACGATGGAGTACTGAGCAACCACCTGAAAATGCGGTGTAAAAACACGGATGAAATTTCTGCCAGAACAATAATTCAAATTCTATCTCATAATGGCGCTCGAGAGCAAGTATAACGGTGTCAACAACGGCAATATAAGTGAGGATATAAACCAACGCAACCGACTACGAGTTGTCCCAATGAAAACCAGAATGGTGAGAAGCAGTCCGCATAAATCTGTAGTCTACGAAAATCCAGTGGACAAAGTCAGTTGATGACTGAGGAGGTGCTCCGAGAAAATGAGTTTCCGAACGGAGCTCAGTGGCAAATCCTAGTGCTGACTGAGGGAGATGATAGAATAGAAAGATATTCTTTCATGAAAATGGAAATGATACAAAGAACATACCGACTTTGTCAGCGAATAGAAAATCAGTCATCATCATCATCAACAGCAGTAAAATGCCAGTTGAACTGATGCTTCGCTGCCATACAGAACGAGGAATAATGAAATGGAGAAAAAGGGGATTTACCGCAAAACCTAGTAACCCTAAACAAACACTCAGCATCAAGAGGCCCATACCTTGTTAATAAACATACAGTCACAAGCAGCTGAGTATCATGCAAAGACAAGGCAGCATCAGCGAGACAGCTTCCTTGTGGCTTTCACCGTCGCGCGTCATAAGCAGCCATTACCCCGTGGATAACTAAACAAAAAATCCTTTAAATCGACAGTCCGACTACGAGACGACAGCAGACGCGCCACTGATGCCGACTACGAGCCATGTCCTGTAAAGTCTTGAGCTAAGCACAAGGCGAGACATGTGGATTCCAGCCTGGAGGACGAGACGGACCGACGGCAGCGAGTTTGGCTGTCAGTGACTTCATTCCCCGCCGCCAAGTCAAGTTTTGTCCACGTCGAGCCTTGTGCCACCCTACATCTGGCAGAAAAACAGTAACGATATATGGTGCAACCACCACTTATTCATAGGCGAAGGCAACAAAAACAGAGTTCTTAAAAGTGACGTGAATCGACAACAAATGATCGGTCTGCAAGACAAAGCATTGACTGTGGCAAAAATATTGCTGGCGATGGCACAATTACATAAAAACTAGGGAGAGAGAAGGAAAGTCGGATACGTTAGTGGTGGATGCAAAGGGACATAAGCTCATCACTATGGTTAACATGGCGCACCAGTATATGGGACCGGGCACATCAAAGCTGAGTTGGCCTAAAAACTATCAACGTATGTAATAAATCGGAATACCTGTAGCTCGGGTTGTGTGTGCAGGTTTTGGCCTGCTCTCCGAGGGGCCGAGAGAAAGCTGACAGATAAGTTGATTGGGTGTCTGCGTCAATTTCATCATCATTTTAAAACCACGCTGTGCTACCTCATCGATGTAATCTGGTAGTAAGAGCGCAGTGAGCGTTTATTGTAGGGTATTTAAAGTTGGGTTCTTGTTATTAATGTGGCACCTCTCGCCGCGCCGGAGGCGAGTGCAGATGAAGTGTCTACACATCCGACGGCACTCATTCCAGTACGGATCCCAGGCTACCGCTAATCGTTCCTAGGAGAGACCGGGGTGCAGTCTCCGTAGCAGTGTTAACCTCAAAGAAAGGCTGGGCAAGGACTCAGTTCCAAAACGTATACGTCTGGCACGTTTGTTCCGTTAAATGCTGTATCGGTCAATTGCCTACTGAAAGAATGTGGGCTAGATCGCGGGTCCCATCCGCAGATCTGCGGCGGTATGTTTTTGAAGCTGCACAGGATGTGAAGTATGTAAGTGGAGCTGCAGATATTAAAAACAAAAATGTGCCCATGGTAGGCGAGGAATTCCCGTGGCTATTTGCACGCACATCAAAGGGCGAATTTAATAAGAAGGGCCATTAAGGACAGTTACACAGAGAGCATGATAGGTAGAAAATCCAATTGCTTGGAATAATTCTGACAACTCATTTGGCTCTAAATCCTGAAGATGCAATCAGTTCTGGCAGGTCACCTAAAGTATCATACATACACACACGTTTCAATGAGTCTCATTGTCTCCTATTCCCATGATATAGGTGACTGTAGTGAAACGTAACTTCCGGGACGCATCGGATACGTGCAAACGAACTGTTTATTTGAGGCTACTATTTTCCAGTATTGAACCAGTATCGCACATAGAAGACAAGAATTAAAGTTTTATTTCATAAGGGTAAGAATTTGAGTACACATGGAAGGGAGTAATCTTAAGGCGAGGTGTTGACCACCGCACCACTCATTCGAGAGTCTGCATTCGAAAGTCAGCACAAAAATACCATGAAGCCTCAACTGAAGAAACTAGACCCACCAGCTCCCGGTCGTCCAGTACATCGCAAACGCAGTCGTCCCAATCCAAGATCCCCCCATCTCGGGCGCTTGTCAGGCTGTGCACAACAATGCGATCATGTGCGTCTAGCTAAAAAGGGGTAAATCAAAAGTGGATATAGATGTAACGTTAGTGTCGGATAAAAAGTTTCGATCGGAGTGAAAATACCATTATATAAGCATGCTTAATAAGCTCCCTATCGGTAGCCAATGTGGATGATAATAGCTAGAACTCCGCAGTCAAAAAGAAGTCAATTATTCAGGTAGAATCACTAATGAATGTGAAAAGACTACTGTCCATGCTGCACCATTATAAGAAAGTGTAGTTCGCCGCAAAAGTTTAGCATAGTGGAATCCGTTTGGCGCAGTGTGAAAGATAAGATGAACTAAGTGGGGATACAATCGTGCGTATTGCGCATGTTTGGGCATTCTACAGGTATCGCAGCGCAAATAAAACCACGAGTATCATAATAAACATCCCCTCGTCGTGCAGCCGCACTGCGCAGTCTCAATGGGACTGCTCTACCTATTTGTATGAGGTCTCACGCCTGTCCTTGTCCCCAATCTCCTACACCCCTTCAGATCGCAATTACCATACTCTCCTCTGTGGATAGTGTTACGCGAATGGGACTGAAGCTACAACTCTACTGAGCTTTTTCATCTTCACATACAACACCAAAGCTTTTGATAGTAAAAGCTTTTGTGAGGCTGCGAGATACAAGTTCATTGGCGGTATTCAACGCTCCAACCATAGAACAAATAGGTCAACAAGTTGCACCTGCAGGCGTAGTAGTCATCATCAGGTGAGTGTTGAAGTGCGCCGCATGTCCGAAAAAGAAAATCAAAGACTCGCATGCGTTTATCTAAATAACCGTACCCAGTTTGCATTCTCGTTACTGGCTACACGCATCCAGCCTCATCCCCTCGGATGGTGGCTGACTGGATCACCGTGAAAGTGCATCGTGTGCTTCTCATGTGACAATGCCAACTGTTACCCCGCGGAACGTATATTGGTAGCTGTTGCCTACACTGAAACCGACAGAAGTCCTAGTGCCGCCGGAGACGTCTCCAAGCACGAAACTGACACGACAGGGTGCAGGGCTGGCAACCCAATGGTGATTCTGATTGTTGCGAATAAAATACGCAGGAAAGACATTTAAGATCCTCACGGTGGAAAGTTCGAACAGTCGCCAGCGCCTCCGCAATTGTGCCTCGAGCAACAGCACTACATAAACTACACAGCTTTCAGACGCGAGCAGAACCGAAGTGTCGTTTGATGTCTTCAAAGTGATGGTGCTGGACATTTCACATTACGAAAAGGTTCAAAAGATGTGGCCTCATCCCGATTGTTTAGTAAGACATGATTCAACTCTGATCAAGCCAAGAAGGCCATCGATTACAAGTCAGGAAAATTATGTATGTCACTGTGGCCAGCCACAGCACGCCTTCGCCTACAGAGAGACCATGGGTCGCTTGCGCTGAAACACCCACAGCTCCATCCACACACCCCATATCCAATGTAAACCCGAAGGAATAAGACCGGGAGGCATGTGAATGGGAGCCACGTTTCATCAATGGAGCCGGCCCACACTCCTTCACAGGCAAACACAAGCACGCTGTATTTGGAGAATCAAGCGCACAAAAGGCGGTGGTTGGACCGTAGTCTGCTCTACATTGAGTGCATAGAACCACTCTTCGAGCTTATCACGACCACAAGGACCGTGCACCCCGTCCCCTCCAGTAACGACCAACTGTCTCCTGGAGCCAGTCTGGACGAGGTAGTGGGTAATAGACAGGTAGGCACATGGTCAACATGCCCATCAAGCGCAGCCACACCTGGGATGTCAAACAACAGCCAATCATTCGAAATACCAATATCATATAAAAGATAGCGAATAAAGTAAACCTATACGACGACATAAATACTCGCTAGATTAGCATATGGAGTAAACTGGTTATAAGCGAATCCGCGAAAAGTACAAAATGTCCGAAGGTTATTTAAAAATTACCACGTGATCAAGTTACGCAAGGTTACCACAGTTAGCATGATCGATGTGGGCAAATCAGGAGATTATCAAGTACGAAGGACTAACCAAATAAAATGGAATAAATTTTATCCACATTAAAAAGACCTAGTTTAAGTGCAAGTTGATTTAGCCCAACTGCGGTGAAGTAGCATCATGAATGCTACATCAGCCTCAGCATGGGGCTGTATACATATATATATATATATATATATATATATATATATATATATATATAGGAATTCAAGATTAGCATATCTTTAGTACGTTAAGGAAATAGTCTGGGTGGAAAATGACCCCAGTGGACATGTATGACGTGGGAGCATCTGCCTGTAGTGCACTAAGCCGTGAATACAAAGAAAAGTAAAAACCCGATAAATCTGTGTATTTTCGGGAGGCTAACTGAATAATATATCCATTTGGGCCGAACACAATGCGACTGGATGGCCAATCGAGTGTGAGCTGACAAACAAGCATTGTAGAACTCAAATAGCTCAGTAATTCGACAGCATAACATTGACAGGTAAATGCGACAGTTCATTCTGACAAGGCACACCATTTGGTTTCAGGAAGTCATGATTAGTGAAACAATGACGGATAACGCCTTTTTTAAATTAGAACGAAAGCGCCATGGAGATCAATGAGAGTGGTATTTTCAGCGCTAGTAAATTCGGCTTAGAGCTTCGTACTACGCTCAAACACAGACGTTGCAGGGTTAAATAAGGTGAGTGGAATTGGAAGCTCTAGCTGAATTTGAGTTTTGAAACGAAGGCACAACCACCAATCATTTCCGCGCCATTGGTACGGATTCTTTTCCACTCGATAGTTAATGGCGGTTTAGACTCAGTATTGAGTTAAACCGTCAGTCCAAATCGGTAAGAGGAAGTCCCAGTAAAACGTTGCAAATCAGCCATAGTTGTATCGATCAAGAACGGCAGTTCCAATGCATATGAGAACCACAAGAGTATCTGCTTGATGTAGAGGGTGATGAAGTTACTGTCCTTCATTCTCGTCCATCAGCTTGCAGTGGAGCAGAAATCACAGTGATGGAAGAGCAAAGATGTAATGGATTGGGATGAGGCTGCTCAAAGCACATTTTTGTTCTGCGGTGGATGCTACAGCGGCGGCACATGTATTGCAGGCCAACCGCAGCTCTGTTCCCACAGTATAATAGCGTGTTGGACTCCATCGACTACCGTGTCATTTACTATATACTTGTTGGCAAGTGTCAAAACCAGCATGTGCGTCAGAGCAAACTGCTGTTAATGCTTTTCTGAGGACGTTGACGCACAACACTCCCTATTCTGTAAGTGCATAGCACCTTCAAGCTGCCAAATGTCCGACTGATAACAAGTGGTGCCAGCCAGTTGCACCATTTTCTCATTTCTGTCCAGTCATACTACTGATTCCATCTTGGAGCTTTATCTAGTAGAATCACACGATCCAGACATCGCAGTGTAGCTTGGGGGAATATGTGGCGACGTGTGACGTTCATGATGTGGTAATATCAACGCTGGATAATCTATTTGGAGTGGACTCATCAATTGACAAAACTTTGCACCTTCAAGAAGCAGTGTCGTTGTAGGACCACCAGCCACTTGATGACACATTGACTCACAACGACGAGAAACCACCACCATCATCAACATCATTATACACGGTAGCTGCAGGTGGAAAACACCTCAGTTATTGTGCCACAATACTAAAGACAAAAAAAGAAAAATATGCAACAGTAGTACGCTGGCTGAGTCTCCAGTAACGGATGGACATCGTGCCGGAGAGCTAACAGCCAGCTACCGTGCCGTAAAAAGTTATATTATGCCTAGCGAATGAGATCACGACGAGAAACCGAAGGTAGTCAGTTCATCCAACTTTGAAACTATTATCGGCGATGGGTACGTGACCGATGTATCACAGGCTTACTCATGATGGCCTAAATTATGGTAATGGGTGCGGCCATATTGGCGGGAGTAACCGATTCTCAACGAATCGTGTGCTCAAGCAGCGATATCCGGGACGTGTGTCCAAGAATACCGGAAGCGGTAACGTGAAGAAGCCGCACTGGCTGCTGGAACGGAGATTATTTTCCCAATTACGGTTGTTCAAGAGTCAAAGAGTGTTCGCCAGATCTGCATTAATTCTGCAATCTGTGTGCAGGCAGCGTCTGAAACAGCATTCACAAAACGTACTCAGCGGCCGCAAAGTGGGTCAATACACCGCCATCAATGAGTTAAATAATTCCTTATGTTGGGGGCGTTCGGCATAGCAATCAATCAGCGTCGCCTTCGCCATTCACCGTGCATGGTATGAACAGTACATATATAGACACAGAGTTGAACGAAAACATGGAAAACAGCAGATGACAAGTATAGTCGCATCACTATGGCAAACTAATGAAAGGTGAGCAACACACTTCAGCTACTGTGCCGAAAGAAGAAAAGAACACTTTTGTTATTTCTTCACACGCCATTTTTATTTATTATCTTTTTTAATTGTTAGACACTATGCATCTGAAGCTAAACAAGTATGCACACAGATCTTCCACTGGCTTCGACTGCGCGCCATTTCCTGAAACGTTTCGAACCAACGCACACTTCGTCCTTAGGTCTGCAACCATAAACGCGTGTGGATCCAACAGCAGCAAGACGTGAAGGTGGGTGGTTGACCGCCACGTAGTCTCTTCCAATCGAGTCTTGCACGAGCAAATACAGCGCGATAGGGTAAAGGTTCAGCTGACATATGCAGGATGTAGCCAAGCCGTCTTAACTGGCGCAGTAAAACCCGCCTGCTGAAATGAATACTCGCAGTCCCTAAGACTCGACTTCACCGTCTTCACCTGACTTCACCGTTGCAGATACGCTGTTGCCACCGTACACGAGCAATTCGCCGCAAGCACACATCATCGAAGGCCGAGAAGAGGCGCATGTCATCTACGCGAACTAGCCACGACTCACTGTCATATAACAAGACCGCCAGAACGGTGGTATTGTAAACACGACCCTTTACCAAGAGAGTGACATCCCGACGGCGCCTAAAGTGTTGAGGGTTGAAAAACGAGGACCGGGATGATGATTAAGGTGCCACCATATTCAAACACCTCTGGAAGAAGTCCGTCTGAGTCGGCAGCTTTGAATCGCTTCAAATGCCGAATCGCAAGGCAAACTCCGCTTCGCTAGGTGGATCAAGTGTAATGACCCAGAACGGGTAGCTGAGCATGAAGGGTATACAAGTGAACGGTGAGCGCCAAGTGAATTGGGAATGAAAATGCTCGGCCCATCGATCTAAGCGTCACTGTAGGTTAGCAATCGGCAAACCGTCAGCTTCGCAAATAGTTTCGCTGACACTAGGCTTCCTGTGGCCAGTGGATAGATGAGCTAGGAGAGCTTGCAAGTATTGCCAACAGGGCGTCGGTCACCATTTCCAAAACACACAGAGATCACTAAGCTTTGCGGTCACTGCATAGGCTTTGTTTAAGCTGCCGAGTGACAGAACGGCGCCCTTTTGTATGACAAGACCCCGCTGAAATATTTCTGCGGCGACCAAATAGATCCAGGGAGCACGTGGAGATCCAGGCCTTCATAGGGTGCTGAGTAAGACCACAGACTGACAGCCAGGAAGCGGTCATAGTCTTCTGCATGAATGTCCAATGTCCATCAGTGTTTTGCAATGGGTTGCAGCTGGGTGCATCGGCCAAGTAAGCTTGATAGCTCGGCGAAACCGAGGGAGCAGATGCTTTATTTGTATCCACCTTGCAGGGCTTCATTTTCGGGGACCCTCCGAAAAGCATGCGGATGTTACTACAAACAAGAGTATGGTCTGAGTCAAGAAATTTGGACCAGATTTAGCCGCATCCTTTTTACAATGCCCCGCCATCTGTAACTGATTGCGATGTGATCAATCTGTGATTATGACTGTCACAGTAAGGTGACAAGTAGTGGAACATCGCCTCAAATGCCTAAAGATGGTACTTGAAAGAAATAGATGATTGTCTTCACACAGTTTGAAAGGTCTCTCCTCATTATCTGAGCGGCTCTCATCGAGTGCTTGGTGGGCACCGAGATGACTTTGACATGATAACAAACGACCAACTCGCGCGTTGAGATCCGCAACAAGGACAACGACAGTAGGTTTGCAAACTTTGCACACAAGCTGGGTATGTTCACCGTAGAAATCATCCCTGACCGAGCCACAAGTGCAGTCAGTTGAAGCGTACGCTGAGATCGCAAATAAATTGCGTCTGTCCTGACAACGTTCGTCGATTCTGATTGATTCACGAAGCCGAACTGCACACAGTCCGCTGTCAATCGGGAACCAGTCCAGAAGTGCGGCCTCGGCTTTGCTACTAAGTGAGACAAACTCCAGTCAAGCCTACCGCGGCTGCTTCTGTGTCACCATATATGGCTCAGTGGTCGGTGGGAGATCTCAACTCAATCACGGTACTGGGATCTTGCAATCAGGTCCCGGAAAGACAGCAAGCATTGATAGCGAGGGATTCCAATGCGCGCGAAAACAGCCTGTTGCCCGATCTGCAAGAGTGTACGTACATTAAAGCATGCCAGATGAAGCGAGGATAGAGGCCGAAGGTGGGCCACTGGGCGAGCTCTATGGTCGTCAACAAAGCAACTGGAAGCAGAATCATGGTAACAGGAATCGGCTGGTAACGGATAAAAGTGATTGGTAACAGAGGAACGAGTGGCGCGTGGTGTGTAAGCAGCGAAAGCAAATGTAGTTAGGCGCGGTATAGCTTGTGGTGGCTAGATCTTGACAGATGGTTGACCCGCTGCTCCTATTGATGTGCTGTGGACTCATTTCCTGGTAGAATCCTCATGGAGACCGTGGGGTTGGAGTTAGGTTACACCCTTTTTCTAGCTAAGAGTCAGGACACAATTTCGTGTGAGTTGGTTCACTGACTCAAGACTCGCTGTCTTTTGGGAGTACATTTTATAGAGGGCTTTGGCTGAAGATCCGAGTCGTTCTCCTATCAGGTGTGGATGCCCTGACAGCAAACTAGTCCAAACCCAAGCAATGAAACACACAAATACTGATCATGTCGTGTTGCATCGGCCATCGCGTAATGGTGAGGGAGTGAAAATAAGTCGCCTTATTTGTTGCACAAAGCGGGGTGGATAAGTGAAAACATGCTACGGCAAACGCTTCACTTCTTTCTTCTTCCCCTGCACTTAACAGCCCCGTCTCCATTTCACCTAGCTAACTACTTCCGCCAATACAAGACCGGGCGCACACTACACGACCGGAACACGAATGAGCATCCTGAGCAACGCACTGTATTGATCGCGATGAAATTCGCGCGCTACGGCAACGAGGTTGTCGCACTCAGAGACATATCTCGCTGGGTAAGGGAAGTTGCATGGGGCTGGTGCTGGGTAAACGTTCTACTGGGTGTGAAAAGTCATCGCAGTACCAGGTGAACATGGGGTCGGGTTTGCACAATACAACCGCTTAAATCTCCAAATGGTGACGGAGCCGACTGACATAAGCCCACGAATGATGACTCCTCGTCTGCAACGTAGGGCCCCACCATGCGTTATCCTGATGACAGCAAAGATCAGTTTTACACTCAATGATCCTTCGTGAGTACTGATTTTTGGTGGGAAGCAGCAAGAAGAGATACCTCTGTGTATCTGCATCTAATATCACTGGTACAAAGCCGTTATTTTGGAGTGTTCTCGATATATTTTACATCGGCAAAGTGTTTGTCCAGGAATTTCTTAAATTCCGACACAAACTTTGCCTCAACTAGGTGCTGCGGCAGGTTGTTCCATACATCCACCAGTCCGTTCGAAACAGAGTTGATGGGCGACCTGCTGCAAATGCAAGACTACAAATTTGTACCGGTGTCATCGTGTGCTGCTTGGTGTGTGCAGATGCATCAGCGAACTCAACATGGGGTATGCACCGAGACGTAAAATCCGGTGCGTCATGATGAGGTGAACCTGCAATCGACGATAAGCTAGGGTGTAAAGCTCTAGTTTCTTACATCGGTCTTTGCCCGGCGCATTATGAGAATTTAGAATCGGCTTCGTGGTCACATGCTTCATATATATATATATATATATATATATATATATATATATATATATATATATATATATATATATATATATATATATATATATATAAAGGAGTTGATGATGATAATGATAGTAATCGCACCTTCACAGCCTAGTGTGGTTCCAGGATCGGACGGAAATACCACCACCAAAAAGCCTAAAGCAGCGGTAAGGCTAATGTGGCGTTTCATGGCCTCGGTTACCTGAGGAGACGGCGATGAAAAGTACTATTGACTGAGTGAAGAGGGTGTGCTTGTCACTATGATGGGAGCAGTGTTCATGTAAGGATCAAAACCTAGCTATTGTACGTTTGGTTCAGTTTGATTAATCCGTGCAACGAAATGTGGTGCATACAGTTGCCTTGACACAGGTCGCCAAAACAATAATCATTAGTATTGTAGTAATCCAAGCAGAGTGAACAGGTGAAATGTTGAAGAGCTCGGAGTGAAGGGACGAATGCAAAAGCGCCAAAGACCCAGCGGCTGCGGCCTATCCGACGTGTCTAATCACTGGGGCGGCCGGTCTTTATATCCCCATCCGGAAAAACGGTAAACACCTACCCGACTCGAATTTTCGGTTTCTTCATGCGATGCCAATGACTGACCACCTCGGGTTTTCATCAAATTAGACGCAGTGCTGTCAAGCAATGCACGAAGACGCAGCCGGCTGTGGGAATGGAGCACAGGACCGTGCCAACAAAGGAGAACCGAGTCCAACATGCGCTCCAATGAGGTCGCAGGGGGTCTGCTGTCAAACACTACTTAAGAGCGTATTTTCAGAAAAGCGGTTTACAGGTACATGCATCGAACAAAAAGAGGAATTACGAATATACGAGGAGGGACCCCAACGAGCGAACACCCAGGTGGTACTCTTTAACTGTGGTTGGGACATCGTTCGCATCCAAATGCGGGGATTAACATTGACTGTATGCTTGTTTGATTTTGTCAAGAAGGCACGCACCACGAGACCAACTATACAGTATGATGCACCGTTTTACTAATTATCTAGGACATGAGATCATGAAAATGGAAGCAATGCAGAGAGGAAACGTTTAAGGAAAAAAGGAACAAAAGAACTATTGTGCTTCATCAAGCAGTCTGTGCTAATGGCGCAATTGCTCTACTACCATGCATCTACAGGCCCACTGGTAATGAATGTCCACCCAGATGGTGGTCTGTACACAGTACTCCAGTGGGTAGCTGAAAGACCGAGTACCGACCAACACCATAACATGCTATGGAGACCCGAATGGTTAAGGGGCGCAAATCAGAAATAACCTGGAGACTCAAGCCCAAGCGTCGCAGAAACAATGTGATGTGGTGAACATTTACCTGTGTACCTAGAGTCTACAATGTAACCGTCTCTCCAACTCTACTGTGCGGTCGTGAAACCTGGTCTACCAGAATGACAGACAATAAAAGTTTGGAGCACTGAGTTTCCTATATTAACTTGAATAGTACAATAGGAAGAGGAAAGTTGCAAAATGGTACCATTTCGTGTCCTCTGTTCACTTGCAAACGGACAACATATCAAATGATAACGTGAGAAAAAAGAAAACAATGTTGAAATCGTGAGGTCACATGCAAGCGAAGTAAATGTTGGCTACAGATTAAGGAGGAATTATTAACTCCAAGGGAGTTTGAGCATAACGAACAGTTGTTTCTGGATGCAATGTTAGAGAATGTTTTTTATGGCCACTGCCTCGGCAAACTTGAGGACTCTGGCGTTTGTGTTACGATAGATGACACTAAACGCCGAGTTGGGGTCCACCTGATGACCCGTCTCCATCAGGTGTTTCGCAGTCGAAGAGGCCGGTATGTTGTTCGTCGACACAGGTCCTTTGCTGCTGCCTTGTCAAGATAATGATACGATAGTTGCGTCCGGCCACTGGTGACTCCGCAAGGGTTTCTCATGTCTGGTGGAAAAACCGTGTAGGCGGTGTCCTGTATTTAGCGTAGGAAACGCAAGTGAAGCGGTCCGTACCGTAATTTCACGTACTAAACTACGATGACTCGGTCATGTTTTACTTATACTAACACATCGACTCGCGCGATGTGCGTTGTCTGCACGAAGTGCATCTGAATGAAGGAGAGGCCAAAAAATGTCTTGGTTAAGAAGAATGAAAGCTCTGGCACTGGGAGTGACCACGGTTAGAGCCTCGCAGTTCCCGGGTTGGGGTCCGAAAAAAAGTAAACGTTTGGTTAGAGAAGAAATGACCACAGAGGCATTTGTGCTGAGAGTTCCTTTGTACTTTTTCATTCCCCTCAGTTCTCCTCTGCAACCACAAGCACACTGCCGGTGCATAATAATGAAGACATAATGTTACCTGCTTTTATTATGCATGTTGGACCAGTTATTCTTTTGCATTTTTTACTTCGGATACTTTACTGTGGCACGGTAGGTGAGGTATGTCTCACCTCCAGCTAACGTGCACAATGATGATGATGTTTAGAGACGACCAAAGACGACCAAAGGGCCAAAAGGTTACAAAATTCCGGATCGACAATCTAACGACCCCGTCAATGACTGAAGTTCAGTTTAGGAGCGTAGTAATTCGTTGCGCACTCTCACGGAAAGAGTAACACGACGAATGTCCAACGTAGATGACTGAGTGCGAACCAATTGCCTGGATCATTGTCTGGGGAACACACCAGGCGAGTGCTTGCATTATTGACGAAAGAGAATCTCATTGGCAAAAGGTATAACTCCTGCGGCACTTAGATCCTTTTCAGAATGGTATTAGGCCATGATTGTGTCGTTGGGTAGGCAAAGCTAGCGTTGTATCATCGTTTTCTCATCAGGGTGTTTTGATAGGCATTGCTAACGGCCAAGTAGGAAGTTCGTCTTGATATTGTGTAATGCATCAGCGGGTGTATTCACTAATGTGATTTCGGTGGCCTAGTACGAGCGGCTCTGAAGGCATTTGCATAGCTTAACTTAGCATATCTTGACGAGAAATGGAAAGACGCAAGCCAAAATGACATGCGAAAGTCAAGTCCGGTCGTAATTGCTTGTGCTTTATGTTGTTCTGACTGCGTGGTACAGTGAAGTTTATAAAGAAGTTGCACAAATGATGTCAGCATATGTTTATAAGATGTCCGGCTGTCCGTGATCAATTATGATCGGGTCTGAATGGACCGTTTAGACGCTGCATTATGTCCTCTTAGCTTCTTAAAGGAAGTTGGTTGGTTGCATTCACCTAGACTAATTGTAACAAGGATTGATGATGACGCAACATGCAGTGATAAGCACTGTTTAGTAATGATCACTGTCTGCGTCCAGACGAATACAGCCGTGAAGTTGCAAGATAAGCATCTTCCCCCGAATTCATCAAGCAACTATGAGGCACAGGCAGTGCCGATATAATCTGCGTTACCGGAGAAATGAGTTCAGTTCAGTTGTTCAGTTGATCAACAATGTCCGAACACCGAAGTGCGGTGATCCGTTTGCCACGACACACATCGCAATAATAACAACAAATAACAACGGCAAGATAGTGCAGTTAAAGACAAAGAAAATGTAAAGAAAATGGAAGCAAGAGGGAAGTGTGTTAAACTAATCAGAATGGAACGAAGACTAACAACCAGATGCAAGAAAGCACAAGCAAGAACGCCACTGATTGCGTGACTGCGTTATGTCAGATACGGTCTCCAACCATTGGTGTGGACCACACTGAGGACTCCATTCAGGAAGACGGCAGGCACCAGCCTGACCAAGTCTTTCAGTCAACTTTCTCAAACTTCTATGCCATGTCATGGATTGGCCACCTTGCGGTTTTGCCCAACGTGGTGCGGTCACGGCATATAATACACACCAAGGAAGCCGATCAAAGAGCATACAGAGGACTTGGTCTAGCCAACGAAAGCGACTAAAAGTAATCAAACACTCGAGCGAGGCCTCAGAAGACTTCTTGCCAAAAACCAACTGGCGGGCTTCAGCAATGTTCACCCGGTGTTCCCACCAAACGTGAGCAATACTCCGCAAACACCGGTGGTCAAACCCGGCCAAGCTTTTAATGTCTTCGCCGCAAACTGGCCCATTCTCTGATCCATAAAGGCCGACTTTACCGCAGCGATATACACCCTAGCTTCCACTGATAGGCTGAGATCCCGCCGTCTCCATAGATGGTTGAGTCTCGGGAAAGCCACACGCGCTTTGCTGATACGCGAAGTAACTTCCTCAGTGATGTGACCAACGGAGGTGACACATCTACGAAGGTAACTAAACCGATCCACCACTTCGTGGTTGCTAGAACCGGAGACGTGTCGGTCCAGTCTTGCAACAGTACTTTGCACTTTGAAGGTGCAAAGCACATGCCGAAGAGTGCGACGCTACACGTCAGTATCCGGCAGAGTTTGTATAGCAACTGCGTCGGACCCAAGAAAAAAAACAAGAAAAGTAAAATCGCCAGCTGTACGCTGTAACGGCGCTTCGCTGCCACGTGACGACTACCAGTGGCGCACGAACTGAGTATACCGCGAGGATGCCCGCCCCTACGTGGATTCGAACCGGTAAGCTTATGGTTGAAGACCAGGCGCACAGACCACTCGGCCACCAAACGACAAGAAGAGCCGTGTTGTTCGCATACTCCAGATTTATCAGTCGGTCACCTGGTAGAATTTCCACTCCGGTAGAGTCTGAAAGAACAGAGGCACTCACGAGCATTTCGATAACCAGGTTGAAGAGGAAAGGGGATATAGGACAACCCTGGCGAACCCCACTTGTCGTACAAAATTTGGGAGACAGATTCCCGTAGACCCATCCACGACCTCGGGAGTCACGGTAGACAGAATGGAGAGAAAATTAGGAAGCACGCCCCTCATGGATAGGCAGTGTCACAAGCTGGCGCGATCAACAGAGTCGAAGGCAGAATTCAAATCAAGGAAAACCACCATTGTCGGTCGTCTGTATGTGTTTCTGCCCTAAAACTTGGTGAAGAGTAAATATGTGGTCGATACAACCACTACCAGGGCGGAAGCCAGGCTGGTTTTCAGTGATTCGGTTCTCAAGAGGACCAGTAAGTTGTCAGAGAATGATACCCGTGAGGAAATTGGATGCAATGAAACCAAGGCTGATGTCTCGATGATTTTCGCACGAAGTGAGAAGTGAGTAGTGTCGATGTTGGACAGTTGGTTCTGGCAAAAGACTATCGGAGGGGAAATATCGCATCGACACGTGGCCTAATTACAAAAAGGTACGGTCATGTCTGCTATGAGGTAACCGTGGGCAAAAAAGGTGGGTCCGCCACATCAACAAGCTCAGGAGATGTGTTTCGTCAAATACAACTGAAGATGTCTGGACGACTCCAAAGGAAATACTCTTGGATGAATTCAAGTTATCGAAGACTTATGCAACTCCCAAGGATAAACACACTACACCCTGTGTTACCCCTGAATGTCGGTCCAGAACATAGGCAGATCGATGCAGAGTCCCCGTCATATCGTTCCAAGTTAATCCCAGACTGAAGTCGTACACCAGGAGACTTCAAACAAGGAGTTGTTAGGAAGGGCAGCTCCTAACGAATCGACCAGTGGCGCTTGCTTTCGACAAGAAGCAACAGATTCTGTTAAGATTTCATCAAACAGCCTCGTTTATCAACGAAAAGAATGTTCCCGGAGATTCTGATACTATTACTGGCAAACAAGGAAGGAAAAGGAACGAAGAATAGTCAAGATCGTCCAATACCTATAAATGTAACCCGCATGCGCCACCTCTTGTCTTGTCACTCGGCAAAAACACGGTTTCATGTGGTCCACCATTGTTGTTTGTCAACCAATCTGTGGCCGGGGTCGAACGGCCAATCAGAGTGAAGACGTGGCCATAGCAACGCAGAGGCCGGGGATTCGCACAGCCAAATGGAGTGAAGAGGTGTTCATAACCAAGGAGTGGAGAGAAGAACGAGAAGAGGAAGAAGAAGGAGTATCGTCGACGTGGTCGACAAGGCAGGTGTTACTCTCCGGCTGCCCATTCTAAGAGAAGGGTTTTGTTTGAGGTGCCCTGCCTCTAGCCTTTGACTCAACAATTTGACCTACAAGACAGTGGATCGTCGCAGTGAGGTACGTGGAGGTTCGCTTGGGGGACTCCATCCAGAGCCTTTGGCTCAATAGCCTGACCCACAAGGCAGTGAGGAGCAGATCCAGCTCGGAAGTGTGATTGCAGACCCAATGGGATCCGCTTGAGGTCTGTCACACGCAGCTTCTTGAAGGTTTAGATTAATGAACATATGTTTTACGACCGTATTAAATTACACATCTGTGACCACGACCAGCTGTAGGTGGAAGTTGGTGGCGCTCGTTCGAGCCGGCGTAGGGGACCGGAAGACCCTCCTAGTATCCGTACTATACATGAAACTAGTGGTGATTGCGCGGCAGCGAAGCGTTGGTACTGCGTACCGGCGTACTGCTGATGCCTTTCTTCTTTCTTCTTACATCCCCACAAGCTGATTAACTGGACAATCGGCACATCCTTGACCAGTCGATAGTCATGTGCTCAAAATGTTAGTACAAGTGACACACGCACGCTATCATGGTTGCAGTTTTTGGATGGCCACATGTTTAAGTTAACTTCTTCACATATTTCCATGAGACGGAAATTTTGTGCCCCTATGCTGAACAGCTGATCGACTGGGTTTATAATTATATCCGAGAGAGAGAAGGAGCCTTCCTCCAACTGCACCAATCCGATGAGCACATGGAGATAGCCACACAATGTAAGGAAACCGCAAGTACAATCTGTTGTACTGATGGATCGAGTGAAAACTTAGTTGTGCCCTCAGACGTCTTTCGATCTGGGTTACGCACAAACAGACTCCTAATTAGCATAGGTTGCCAGATGACAAGAGTGAAAGAACGAATGAACAAAATCAAGAGAACGGAACGAAGCAACACTGAAACTCAGCACAAGCATCGCTTCCACGACTAGTACATCCAATTGAAGGAACGACTCGTGTTCAGAGGCGACTCCTTTGATGGATCTATCAAAAGGATCCATTCAGTAAATGGTTGTCGCATTGATTGAGACACGTGTCTTTCGGAAGTGCCTTTTGAGTAGTCCGGCTTGCGCTGCGCGATAGGCTGTCTGCCGAAATCAGCAAACTTGCAGACACAGATCGTGTTAGTCAGGTACCAATCAATACACGAAGACTTGTGAGTCACGAACGCGCAGTGATCTGAAACCGCTAAACGAGGACCTGCGAGAACACCTGCCGCCGACACGACAAGAGATTTGCTGCGTTCAGATAAAGCAGAGCATGTCACGTGGGTAAATCTGCCTACCGCTTTAAGGCAAATGGCTCAAGAGCGCAAAGGCTACGCAAGAACCATAGCGAAAACAGGATCCACAACTAGGGTTGCATCCAGCTATACATGGTAGGCGACCGGAACCTCGGTAACACAATCGAAGCAAATTCACCCACTAAGTGAAATAACGGTAGTTCAACTATATTTGGACCGCTTTAATGACCTATGGACAAATGAAGAGCCACTTTCGAAACAAGCACGGGAGTACTGGATCACTAGCAAACCCGTCACCTATTCCCGACCAGTACGGAGTGAAAGCAGTGATAGAAAATGAGATAATACACTGAAAGTTGCTAAAAAAACGCCTGAAATGACATGAAACACGTGGATTCCTGTCTTACGCTCGACAAATGCGCTGTCACCCAAGCAACTGTATGCAACGTACCGACAGAGGTGTAATAATTGAGGTATGCCATTTCAGATAGAAATGTATGTCATAGTGAGCATCAGGCACGTGCATGAGAACAGGTGAGTGCCAATCCTGGAGAAGCAATTTACACTTTGACGGGGCGAAGCAGATTCCATACGGTCCGGGAGCAGGGGGCCATCTGAAGTGATCTTGAAAGTGTTCCGCCCAAAGAGCCATACGGCGCTGCTTATTGTGTATCAGCGCACCCGCGCTGTCTCTGATTGTCTCACTGACGCCTGGTTTACTCGGACCAGTGGTGCGGATTAGCTGGAAGAGCTTGCGGTAATTGCCTACTGATCCTGCCTCCTCCATTTCTTGAGCCCTACTTGTCCACCAGCCTTCCTTGTCAGCATGTAGGCTCCGCTTTAGTTCACGCCTAACAGCCCGTCTGGTCACATTGTGTTCAGAGCCAGCCAGGAGGTGTCTTCTAGACTCCGACAGGTCCACCGACCTCTCGGATATCCAATGATTGGTGCGGTGACGATGGATAGTGCCACAAACAGATGCTCCTGCGTCATGCATGGCGGCCGAGATCTTATTCCACTGAAGCTCAGTGTCATTAGGACAAGACAGCGAAAGTTCGGTATGCAGTGCTTCTTGATAGGCTTGCCTGACCGAGGACTGAGACAATTCCTCCGTTGCCAATCGTAGGGGACGCTTGGTGCGCCTCCTGGTAAAGTTCATGGAGAAACGACAGCGTACCAAGACATGATCAGAGTCGACACAGATACTCCAGTACGAGCGGCAATCCAGGATGGAACCACGCCATCTGTAACTTATGGCTATGTGGTCAATTTGGGTCCATCGCTGGTCAGCTAGAGGAGGACGCCAAGTGGCACTTCGGCGCCCACTGTGTCTAAAAGCAGTGCTACTAAGAAACAACTGGTGCTCCGCACACAGTTGCAGCAGACGCTCACCATCGTCAGTCCGTTCGGAGTTAAGCCCACAATTACCACCCAGCTGAGCTGCTGAAGAGCTCAGACGCCCTACTTGTGCGTTCATATCCCCTGCAAGTACTATAATATCTGAACTAGTAGCACTGCGTAGTAGGGCGTTCAGTTCGTCATAGAATGTGTCCTTGACTGCATTAGAACTGCAGTCGGTGGGAGCATAAACGGAAATCACAAACAAACAGCGTTTTGTACTACTTCGTGAATCAACCTTAGCTGATGTCGTCAAACGGGCTGCAGATAAACGGCTGTTTACCGGAATCCAATCAGCCAACGATAACTCAGCCTTGGAGCTTAGAATGATACCTACACCAGCTTGACCGGTGAGTGCCGCATCGGCGTCTCCGGAAGCGGGCAACCAATAACGAGAGGATAAGCCAGGTGCAGTCAATTCAATAACCCCGTTAGGGTCATTAATCCTAGTTTCGGACACACAACACACATCAACACCCAGTGTGTCCAAGGTGCGTGCGAGTGCAGCCTGCTGACCTGTTTGTCTTAGAGTGCGGACGTTGAATGTCGCCATGGAAACGGGATAGCATGGCCTTATAAGGGACTTTTGCCGATAGGCGTCCGATAGGTGTTGTGGGATGGTGCCTGCAGACAGTTCTACTCCAGTGGCACTTCGGTTGCTGCCAATTAAGCTGAGAATTATAGAAGGAAGGTTAGTAATGGGGGTCGGGATGGTAGTAAGAAAAAAGGTGGAAAAGAAAGAAGGGAGGCGCCAGCAGTAGCATGTTTTCGCTTATCCGCCCTGCTGTATGCAGCAGATAAGGCGACCCTTGATAATCTGCGCGACGGCCGATGCAGGATGAAGTTTATGTTTGATGAAAATGTCATGGTTGTATGTGGGCTAGGATACTGCCAGGGCGCCCAGACCTAGACAGGAGGACGATTAGGGTCCTCATCCAAAGCCTTTGGCTCAAAAGGCTGTACACAAGGCACCGGGGAAGTGGCAGTGATTTAGTTTTACAGAAATGGACGCCATCCCATTTCCAACCCCCAACCTGTAGGAAGAGGAGACTGAGTTTGTCTGACCTCTCACCATTGACCAACCTGGTAGGAGTCATCATCATCATCATCATACACGTTAGCTAGAGGTGGGGAACACCTCAGCTACTGTGCGGCAATAAATAGAAAAAAGGAGAAAAAAAGCAACTGGTGCAAGCCGGCTGAGCTACCGGTAACGGATGGGCATCGTTCCGGTAAGCTACCAGCCGGCTACTGTGCATCAAAAAAATTACTATGCAAAATTATATAAGGCTAAATGATGAGATCGTGGTTGGAGGGAGAGGCTAAGAGGGATGGGGTGGGACAAAGAAACTCACAGCACGAACGCCACTGAGGTCGGCTCCTTGCCATGTCAGCAAGTGTGTCCAGCCAAACGTGTTCATCGTCTTTCGGACCCCAACCAGGGAGCCGAGACGCTCCAACCGAGGCCAGCTCAGAAGTGAGGGCCTTCATTCCTCTCGACCAAGTCATCGTTTGGCCACCCCTCCTCTTCTTCCATCCACACCCCCGGCGCGCAAACAACGCACGTCGCGGGAGTCGGTGGGCTGGCATGCGTAACACGTGGCCGAGCCATCGGAGCCTGGTGCGTGAAATAACGGTGCTGAGCGGTTCATTTTCTTTTCCTATGCCGTAAACAAGGTGTCGAACACGCTCGTTGCTCACGCGGTGTTCCCACCAGATGTGAGCTAAATTGCGAAGGCACCGGTGGTCGAACGTAACTAGCCTCTTCAGGTCCGTTGCTTTAAGGGGCCAGGTTTCACAACCGTACAGTAGGGTCGAACGTACCGCTGCATTGTACACTCTACCCTTCAGGGCAAGAGTGATGTCGCGCCGGCGCCATAAGTGGCGAAGGTTAGCAAAAGCGCCCCGAGCTTTTGCTATACGGTTCGTGATCTCATCTTCAATCCCACGGGCGCTGATACAACTTCCCAGGTAGTTGAATTTTTGAACGACTTCTAGCTGATCCCCACCAAGGGTCAGCGTAGGAGGCGGTCCAGACCAATCTTGGAGGAACGCTTTGCACTTCGAGGGTGCGAAGCAAAGCCCGAAGTGACGGACAGCTAGTGCTAATCTGTCTAGTGCCGCTTGGCACGTCTGGGAGCTGTCACAGATTAGGGCAATATCATCAGCATACTCTAAGTCAAGAAGTCGTTCTCCTGGGAGCAGATCCACACCTTCTAAGTCGTGTCCTGTAAACGCGATTTCCATGACTTCGTCAACAGCGAAGTTAAAGAGGAAAGGTGACAGCGGGCATCCTTGTCCCACACCGCTGGAGATATTAAAGAGCGATGACAACTTGCCGTAAGCCCTCACTCTGCCCGAGCTACGCGCATATAATGCTCGGATAATATTCACATATTTCTCAGGTACACCTTTCCTGAGTAGACAGTCCCAAAGTGCAAGTCTATCCACCGAATCGAAAGCACCTTTGATATCGAGGAACACGACAACGGTGGGCCGCCAATATATGTGACGGTGCTCCAACAACTGACACAAGGTGAAGATGTGGTCAATGCAGCCACGACCTCGACGAAACCCGGCTTGCTCTTCACGAATCTGGCTTTCACGCGTGCCAGTCAGTCTGTGAAGGATGACAGAGGCAAGCAATTTGGAGGCGATGGAGATCAGACTGATTCCTCTATGGCTGCCGCATTCCGATCGTGAGCCTCCCTTGAAAATTGGGACTATGACGGAGTGGCTCCAGTCGGTTGGGACAGTTTCCTGCTCCCACAGTTTAACTAGTAATTCGTGTAAATTATCCACAAGAGCAGGTCCCCCGAATTTGAAGAAGGCTGGAGTTAGATCATCTGGTCCCGCGGCTTTGTTCAACTTCAACAGTCCGATCTCACGTTCGAGTTCTGAGCGAGAGGGTGGATCCAAAGGGACAGCCCACGGAGCGGGGCGATCAGTGGCCGGCGAGAAATCTAACCATTCCGACCGATTAAATTGCCTTTCAAAGTGCTCAGCCCAACGCTCTAAGCGTTTTGACAAGTTGTGGATAGGCTGTCCACTCTCGTCACAAATTGTTTCACTAACACCAGGTCTCCTGCTGCCCGTTTCCCGTATCAGACGGAATAACTTACGATGGTTACCAAGGGTAGCGGCCATTTCCATCTCTGATGCACGATGAGACCACCAAGATTCGCGGTCTCTCTTCAGGCTAGCACGGAGTTTTGCCCGGAGCTCTTTGCGAGTTTCATTGTGTTCGCTTCCAGCCGGAATATGCCGGCGAGCACCTATAAGTTCCAGAGACTGTGAAGAGACCCAATGTCCATGTTGGCGATTAGACATACCACATGAGGATTTTCCTGCTGCAATTAAGGTCTGGTGAATATGAGACCAGTGACCTTCAATTGCATCCAGTGAGCGCTTATTCAACTCGCATGACAGCGTACTTTGATAGGCATTCAGAACAGCTGGCTTCGCCAGTTGGCTGGTGTCAATGCGCTCACAACGTCGTCGTGGGCATCCGCCAAAGCGCATCTGCAGGTCAGCACATACAAGTGCATGGTCGGTGTCCACACTTGTGCTCCAAATCGAGCGACAGTTCTGGACGCAGCCTCTCCAGCGGTAACTGATTGCAATGTGATCGATTTGCGTCCAAGGCTGGTTCGAGGCTGGTGGGCGCCAAGTCACCCTCCGGCGGGTGCTGTGTCGGAAATTAGTGCTCGCAAGAAATAAGCGAGCATCATCACACAAATGAAGTAACCGCTCACCGTTATCATTACAGGAGCCTACACCATGTTGGCCGCCCAGATGCAGCTCATCAGTGGATAATTTTCCAACTTGAGTGTTCAGATCCCCGGCCAGCACTACAGTGTCCGAGCTTCTTCTGTGGCGAAGGAGCTCGTTCAGTTGATGATAGAAGTCGTCTTTTACCGAGTCATCGCTACAGTTTGTCGGTGCATAGGCAGCGATAACGAATAGACATCTGTTAGTCCCACGCGACTTCGAAGTTTTGAACGAGCCAGCCAATCGGACCGCACACATCCGGCTACTGATTGGAATCCAAGCAACCAGAGCAGCTTCAGCCCGGGGACTCAGGGCAATACCAACACCGGCTTGGCCGGTTCTCGAAGCTGCATCGTCACCGGATATGCGTAATGAGAAAGTGCTGCTAGTGTCACCTGAAGGGGATCGCAGAGTGAGCACAGAGCTCGAGTCTTGCAGGCGGGTCTCCGATAAGCAGCAGATATCGATCGAGAGGGTCTCTAATGTTCGGGCAAGTGCTGCCTGTTCACTGATCTGAAGCAATGTGCGAACATTGAGGCATGCCAATCTGAAGGAGGATCGAGGGCTCCAAATGGAAGCCGATGAACTGGGCTTGACCGCTTGGTTGGACATGGGCCTGTTGACAGGGCAAGAATGACGCTCCGCGTTCACATGTGAGTTGAAACTAAAAGACAAGCGACTATTGAAGCAAGGTGGGGGAGGGCCGAGAATTGGGGGTTGAAAACAGGGGGGATAAAAGTGATGCTGGAACGGGACGATAAGGGTGAAAAAGCGCAAGAGGAGGAATAAGAAGACGGGAAGGCTTGAGCAGTAGCATCCAAACCCCTATCCACCCTGCTCGATGCAGCAGATAGGGCACCGTTGATTATCCTCTGCGGTGGCCAGAGCATCAGAAATTTGTTTGAAGTGGGATTCATTGCATTGCGTGGGCAGGATACTGTCAGGTTGCCCAGGCCTAGACAGGAGAACGATTAGGGTTCTCAACCAAAGCCTTTGGTTCAAAAACCTGTCCGCAAGGCAGCGGGTTTGGCACTGGGCTACAAGGAGTCCGTTTTAAGGAATAAGCAGCCACCCACATTCCAAACCCCAACCTGGAAGACCAGGAGGCTGAGTTTGTCTGGCTTCTAACCATTGACCAATCTGGTATGAGTGACTCTGAAGGTGCAAAAATGCACCACCCAGTATAGCTCAATGGATCACTGAGGCACACAAACCATCGCACCACGGTAAGATCCAGCCTCATTGCGATGGTAAGAATAGCTCTCAAGGTGCCCAGAGACATCACCCAGTATAGCTCAATGGGTCAATGAGGTACGCAAACCGTCGCACCACGTTAAGGTCCAGTCTCGTTGCAAATTCCATCGTTACGGTGTGAATCGATAGTCGTCAACATCTTAAAAAAGGGTCTGTGTACAGTGTGCGCCAACTACAAGAGTATAAGGTTGGTTCGCATCGTTTGCAAATTTCCGTTGTCCATCATAATTTTCAGGCTATTCCCTACTCGTGAGGCTCTATGGCGGAAACAGGCTAGGTTTCGCTCTGGTCGCGTATGCATCGATGAAAATCACACTCTGCTATATGTACCAGAAGCCAATGAGCATTGTGTCGCTGAATATCTATGCTGTCAACAGGACAGCATGTTGACATAGTCTTTTACGGAATGACCCCGGAAAATGCTGTTTAGTCTGACTTCGGGTAGAGTTACGGCCTATGACAATCTTTCATCTTCCTTTGTTGTTACCAGTGTGGTCCTGTCTCCCTATGACGGCCCGTAGCCTTGAGGATCATAAGCCTGCCTGGTAATCTGAGGGCGCGAGTTCGGGCCTGAGTATGGACCAGGCGAGCCTCAACGTATGCTTAGCCTACGTGCGACCGCCGGTGGTCACGCAGCAGCGAAGCATCAGTACTGCGCATCGGAGTACTGCTGATGTCTGTCTCTGCCTAAATCCTGCTATTGAGGAGATCCCCAAAAACGTTCCATGCTTCCCATTACATATCGGTGGTATCATTTAATTAAATGACCTTCCTTCTTACTTACCTTCCATTTTAATCATGTATCTTGCTTACTTCATGTGACCGGCACAAAGTGCAGGAAACGTGGGAAGCAATTGGTTGACAGCGGTGTTCCGGTTTAGATCCCATCACAACACTAGGCTCAACAAGCCGCTCAATAAGAAAGAGTCACCGGATTCTTCTACCACTCTAGTCCCACTTGAACTTGAACTTGACTACAGTAGTAAAAAGCAAAGGGCTGCACATGACTGTGATTTAGGACCTGCACGAAATGCATTCTACGCAAAGGCACAAATCCAAGATATGATGGAAGAATGGAGGAAGACCGCGAACGAAGGACCATGGTCTTTATCCATAACCTGCAAACGACCAATCACTTAAAAGCTTAAGGAACGATCGTGCTTCGGCAACTAAAAAACAAGACCTAGGGCTAAATTTAGCCGAGTTTAAATACGGAGAAATATACAACACGGAAAACAGAAATAGCTTCTTAACTAACTTTCGGGAAAGTGTGCTTGACCCTTTTGAGCGCACTGAAAGCAAGATCGCGAATAGATAGCGCCCCGGAACCACACGGAACCACCACCTTAGAATCTCCGAAACAAACAGTCAGTTTCATCCTCCATGTTCAGTGAGGTTCCAAGAACGATCGGAATACAACAGTAAATTGTAGTTTAGCAGCAACATCCAGCCAAGGAAGGCTGTGGACTTGCCATGGACGGTATTTCGACGCAGGTCTACATTGGTAGAAGCATACGGATCGGCATTTATCGTAGCTGGGACCGATCGCTTCACATAAGGATAATTGGTTAGGTTACTGGATACATCTGATGAAGTGTGACCTTGGAGTGACCTGGATACCTCGGTCGATTTTTCGCTCCATACAGGAGAAGACAGGACAGGATGCGGGAACGAAACAAGCTTCCGCTTAACGTGCGTCCCGTTTCGTGCGCCAGTAAGCGAAAAAGAGCCCCTAGCACGAAGCGTCGGATCCGCCAATTAGGATAAATAATCTTTTGGCTGTGTTGTTGTTGTACACGAGGTTGTATGTTGATAAAAGAAACTTTTGGGCTCTCCGACGCACGTGTGTGTTTAGTATTATCTTAACGCCGTTGTTAATATGCTAAGAGGAGGATTAGAAATAGATAAATTGAAGGGTTTAAATGGGTTACATTGGTTAATCATTTTCCCGCTTCTAGCGAAAGCAGCCATGGTGGATGACTGTTTTGCATTCCGACGTATCTCCAGGGGTCCATATGTGGAATTTTCATCGATGAATGAAGATCTAAAACTTTTTCAGATGGAAACGGCGACATCGTTCATTCGTCGGAGCGTTAAAACTGCGGAAGCTTACCAATGGGATACTGGACAGGTGCTACCGGAAAGATGCCAGTACCTATATAAGCAGTTTGTGTGCTTGCATAGTAAGGGATCAAAGGTTGCTGGAAAGCGGTAAGTGTTGCGTATTTGCCTGCCGAATATAGTTTAACAGGTACCGGTGTTACAATTGCCCTGCGCGGTGCTCAGCGGTTTTTAAGGGGGAATGTTACGAGATTGGAAACGCCTGTCTTTGGTATTCGCACAGTTTTCACGTGGGGAAGCCTTGGCTGTAAGGCAAAACTGGGCGGCTAACAGCGGATCAGCAAAGCACGGTGCTTAGCTTAATGAAGACGTTTCGTCGCGCGCAGGAGATGTGTGCCTTTGTGCGTCTTCAATCTAACACTCATTTAACAAAGCGCGATTTGTATGACATACGGCTGCGTCGTCGTAACGCCCGTGTATCGGAAGTGGAGGAGGTTACGCAGCTGTTGCGAAGAAATGGCCAGGAGGCTGACTAGATTGGGTAACGTCCCAGTTAACGCCCTAAACCCTAGACCGCGTTTACTTCGTGTAGTCCTATCCACCCCGGAGGAACGCAATGCGTTGTTGCGGTTTGCCTTCAGATTGAAAGGTACTGATGTTAATGTTCAGCCAGACCTCCCAGTAGGGGATGGGTTTAAGCTAAAAGAGGCCATTAAAGACTTCAATACCAGGCGAGCGGCCGGTGAACAACGTCTCCGGTTGGTGGATATTCGGGTGATCAGCCGGCGGTCTGTTTCCGCCCTACCAGTGCCAGTACTGGTAGCGCACGACTCCGGGCTGGACAGTACGAGTACCTTCAGGTAGTGCTAAGCAATGTGCGCAGCCTAAGGAATAAGAGGTGCGATATAGGTCTGCTTATAGACGGGTCTCATCCTCATGTACTTGCATTCACTGACACGTGGCTGTCTCGGGACATCACGGCCGGTAAAATACGTCTGTCTGGCTACGCACTATTTAAATGTGATCGCTTCGTTGGCCGACAATGCGGAGGCGTTGCGCTTTACGTTAGATGTGAAAGACGTTTCACACACCTACATGTTTCAGTCGGCAGATAAATCTGTCGGAGCACGGTCTGTAGTGGTTAACACTTCCTCAACTCAACTTACAGTTGTACTTGTGTATAGAAGCCCTGGGATTGCGTCCAAAGAGCTGCTTGACTTTATTCACCCTCAAACCGCAAACAGGTGTTTGATACTGGGGAATTTCAACCTACCAGATGTTTGCTGGGCAGACCTTTCTTGCAACTCGGCGGAAGGAACTTTCGGTGCCGATCTTATTAAGCTTACGCTACAAGTACCGTTGCATCAGTGCGTGGACCTCCCCACCAAGTACATGCATGCCCAACTACTGTCTATTTTTGACCAAGTTTTTGCCGTCATTAGACTTCGTAGGTGACATCACTTACAATTCTCCCTTAGGCGTCAGTGATCATGTTTGTTTATCGTTCAGGTGTACTCTGACCAGGCGTCACCAGAGCATGGCTAGACATTTCCAAACATATGGCGTGCTAACTATCAGGCAATGCGTATCAAGGCTCCTGGGTTGCGGTGCGAAATCTCGGTGGTTGATACGGTTTAGGCGGCCTGGGATAAAGTTAAGTCTGATCTCGCGGAGGGGTCTATTTCCTATATCCCGCTTGCGAGGCGAAGTAGACACGAGCGCGACCGCCGTGGATAGATACAACTGGAAAGTACCTGTTCCAGAAGCGTCCTAGGTGCTGGGGGACCTACCGTGCGGCTCCAGCAACTAGCACCTATGATACATACCGGGAGGCTAGAAATAGGTGTAAACAACACTTAAGGAAAGCACGGCTGTTGTACGAAAAGGAATTGTCTGCTGGAGCTTCGGAAAATCCGAAGAAGTTCTTCGCTTATATTAAGAGACGCTGTAGTTGAAATCCGGTAATATCAAGTTTGAAGCGGACCGATGGAACTAGTGCGTTTGCGGATTCAGATAACGCTCGTGTTCTTGTGGAGCAGTATGCAGAGTCTTTCTGCATTCGGCTCGTTCACTGGCCTTTACGCAAGTAAATTTTGTTGGCTCCTTTCTGAGCAGCAGCCGTATCTCATTTGGTTAGCCCACAGCTGTCCTTTAGCTTCTCATTGCTAGGTGTTCAGCTAAGCCTTATGTTCTGCAACGTCTGCGACACCTGCTCATGTAGGAGTCCAGAACTCATACTAGCTTTTTCCAACTAAGCTGCTTGTTTCACTGTTCTCTTAGCAAACACGCATGGTCCTTATGTGTCTAGATCCCCTGAACAATTTTACTCCACGCCTGTTCCAAACTTCCACCGCCATTCCACCAATTAAGCATTAACTCCCTTGTCGCCAACTGTTTATACACTGAATTATTTCGAGTACGTATATTTTCGGGAATATGCAGATCTGCAGCATAGCTATCCACTCTGGACAAAAGCTGTGCTAGTGAACGCAGCTGTATACTTTTGGTGTACAGCCATGGTGCAGGTAGATTCTTGTCTGATAGTTCGTCCCGGCACGAAGGAAAACCTTGTTCCTCAGTCCAATCCCGCAACGCCAAGCGTTTTTTGACTTGGGAAAAGGGAAAGAGTGGGCCAACTGAGAGAAGACCGCAACGAACAGGGTGGAACCAAGCATTGCCAGAGTGTATGTTATACCATTTAGAGTTGCGACAACGTGATGCACAATCTGCAACTATGCTTATGCTGAATGGGCCTTTTTGAAATTGCCAAAATACTATGGTCCTATAGGTAACTTGTTATCTTCTACATTGTGCATATGTGCGTTGTACTAGTAAGCAATCCACGTGGTAGCCGTTTACTATCATGTAAATATGGTTTAGGGAGAGAACACCCATTTCAAAGGCTCGCGGCGGTTTAATAATGATAGAACAGCGGGTAGCCAGCCTAATTCGATAGGGTGCGCAGAATAAGTAAGTATAAATATAAATAGGTTTATACGAGTTAGAAACCAATGATAATTGGTGGTAAAGCAGCGGAAAGCTAGGACTCAGGCGCGGAGCAAAAATGTTTAAGGCATTTCGACCCGTAACGAAGATAGTTGGGAGCTAAGTGAGTAGTAAAATGGTTGACTGAGCTGGAAAAGCTAGTGAGACAGCTGGACTCCTACATGATCATTTGTTAAATACAATGCTGCGAGAAAGGAAGCTAAACACCTGGAAGGGGGTGATTAAGAGGTAGCAGTTTGCTGAATAATTAAGGTACGATTGCTGGCTAAAAGATAGATAAGAAAGGTTCATTGCCTAAAGGATGGCGAACGGGCGGAAGGAGTTCCCTATCGAATTAGGCTGGCTACCTTCTGTTCTATAATTGTTCAATCGCCGTAAGGCTTTGAACTATCATTGCCCTTTCGCCACACAATATTTACATCATAACAAACTGATACCTGTTGGCTTACTTACTGGTACAGCGCCCTTGTTCACTACGTAGACGACAGCAATCTACCTATCCGGCCATTGCTTTTTGTAGCAGTCTAAGCAACATTTTTAGCATAATCATGGTTGCAGCTTGTACATCCTATTGCCCCAACTTCAAATGTTATACCACACGAATGCATCACTGCTTGATTCCATGTCTGTTCTTTGCGAGCTTCCCTCGGTTGGCCCTGTCTTTCCCTTCGTCCCAGGTCTGGAATCCTTGGCATTCCGGGAATGGACTGCGGAACAGCATTTCCGCTCGATCCGAGACGTAATGTCCGACAAGAACCTAGCTCTACAACGGGCTTACACCAAAAATATTCCACTGCACATACTACCAGGACCGGTATCTAGTATATAGAGCTAAGCGGAAGGTCCGTACACTCCCAAAATATATGCATAATCGGAAAGATTTCGACACCAACAACTTTGCAATTTTTATTTACCCGGACATTTACCGATACGAGTCTTCGTAATTCTCTAACCTTCGACCGATCTCATCGATTATGGCGGCCTGGACCAAACTAACAAAGGAAAAGGGAAGTCCTTCGAGTGCGAATAACCG
The DNA here is from genome assembly GCA_944474145.2 of Dicrocoelium dendriticum. Classification (NCBI taxonomy): domain Eukaryota; kingdom Metazoa; phylum Platyhelminthes; class Trematoda; order Plagiorchiida; family Dicrocoeliidae; genus Dicrocoelium; species Dicrocoelium dendriticum. The sequence goes on from OX104063.1 coordinate 94,558,782, forward strand.
AGTGGGAAACAAGTCGACTAGCTGCTTTGCTAGTTGAACGCCCTTGTGCGAAAGGATGTACTGCAGTGTTCTAAGCTGATGTGGGCTCTCGCCTGGGAAGCGTACCGCTTATAAAATGCCACAAACATCCGTTTAATAACCAAGTGACGCGAAGGATGTTATTCGCCACCGAATAAATTTACTGTCAATAACTGCACACGGGCCAGTGGACTGGAGTCATATTTTAAAATATCCTTGACACATTCAAAAGAAAGATACCCTCCGGCTAGGTCTACCTTATTCGCCACAGTTACAAAGCGTTTAGTTTTCGCACTACGTACACATGAACCCTATTTATCGCCATACACTGATGACTAAATTCCTCATGATTGCTTCAGTTTCTGAAGCCAGTACAAGTCGCGGCACTGCCAATTGCATACCTAGCACAGTGTCAGTTACGGAACATAACTGCTTGTACATTTTGATTCCGCCTGATTTGGTATGCCTTGATAAAGTTGCGAATGAACTAGTTACTTATTTATTTAATTCTTGACTTCCCTTGATAAGTGCACCGTGTGCATTAACCTCCCTTCCCTAATTGAACACTCCAGCCTCTGATTACGTCTTGTTTCTCGGCTTTGCTTTCAAGATTTTCACATTCCGTTTACGTCTGCTTCTTACATGTTAGTCCTTGTCTGACATTTTTACTAGATGACCAACTTTTTCTTTCATTTCTGGATTATAACGTACTCTGTAGTGGCCACCACCCTCTAATGGCAGATCAATGGCTGCTTCAATTCAACACCATCTATCCACCAATAGGTTTCCGCCGGCCTCGTTAATATTTTGGGCAAGTCGTTTACAGCGTCTGCATTCCTCTGACTACTCATACGGTCTACCTCCCAGCTTTCCTGCATCGGTCTGCTATTCCTGCACACCAACGGCCATCAATTTTCTGTCCCCATCTGATTCACTTCGCTATTTTGCCCATCCAGTTTATTTTTATTTAATTTATGGTTTTATAATAGTTTTGCATAATATCCAATGACGAAAAATCATATGTACTGTTGGACAGCAGGTCAGTCCGCTCACTTGTAAGCTGCCGTCTATACGTGGGGGTTGCGACTGAGTAAATAAATAAATAAATAATATTTTTATTCTTGACCAAGCGAGGCAGGTTTGCACACGCTTAGTTATCTTACGAGTACAAAGGTGAGCAGGTTATACACGAAGGAACAATAACATTGTCGTTTAGGTTGGTATAGGAATGTATGTGTATATAATCTGTGTACCTATGTTTATGAAATTTGCAAAAGTTTTCAGGCACGGTTGATCGTGTTTGAACGTGTCGCCAATGCTAACTGGACGCTTAATATCTGTGGATTTGAAGCGGTAGTGCTGATAAGTAAGGCACTTTTGTTGGAGGTGCGTCATAATCGTCAGGTCATAAGGTTAATGTGGATTCCCTGTAGCATTTGTAAAGAGAAGGCTTGCCAAAGGAAAACCCTCCCCGTCCGGGAGCACTGCCGCCGAACTATTTGCTGGAATGGTGAAAACCCGAACCACTCCACTAGCGCCCAGCGGAGATTTTCCGGCTAGCCAGCTAAGCGTCATATCCGCATTACTAGAGATAATTTACATGTACATTTCTTTTATTTAATTTCTCTTATTAAATTTAAAATGAAATATATACATGCTTAATTACGTCCTCGTGCTTTCTGATTTTGATACGTAGTTTCCTTCAATTTTTGCATTTGTTTGAAATTCCGTTGCGTGTTACACAGGGAACCTCTCTTTGCACTAACGCGGTTAAATTTGAATTTCTGTGGTGCCAATTGGTACACCCATTTTGCGGCGTGAATGAATTGCCCTCATAAGGCCATGATTAGTTAGCGTAAATTAATATAAATCGTTTAGTAGTACTACATAGGATATGATGTGTAAACATTTTACTGAGGTAAAGTTACTGAAATAAGGAAGGCCGAGATGGTGGCGGAAAATCAACAGATGGGAATGTGCAGAAAATGCGGTCAACAGATATGCCGGTATTTCTGATAATGTAACGCATTAAAATGTTGCATCTATTGAAACCGCAACTAACCGTGTACTGTAAACAGGAATCACTTTTAACAATGGTGTAGATAAATGGTTGAGAAAGCTGCACGGAATTTTAGTCTCACTAACAATGCTCACGGAAGATATGAAATGCGAGATTCTAAAGCAAGACATGTACGAAGTTTATTTCTAATGATGGGAAATACGTAATTAATAGGTTTGAAAGTTACTTTGCATGTCTTGAAGGCAAGCTGTAAGTCAATGTGAATTGGTAAATGGTAAGAGGTGCGAAAGGAGTAACGGGGATGACGAGGGCATCTCTATGTGCTTAGTTGAGGAAATACGGAATGAAATAACTAAAGTTAATACGGAATGTAGGGTAAAGGCTATATTATGTTACCGTAATGCCTAGTCTGTAAACGGGTACTGGTAAATGATCATGAGGTGATAGGGATTAATTATTGTTATCGGTGAAATGGAATCCGTAACTGTGCGAATGGTTTGTTGTTAGTTTGAGTATGTTGCTAAGTGTTACGCAAGTAAGGGTCGTGTGGAACATGTTCATATTGCGAGATAAATATCTTAACCGCGTGTAAACTAGGGTGATTTTACCCGTGATTCTGAAATGCAAATGTGGGTATTTACACACATATGTGTATTTACGTAAGTAAATTTGCAAGCAGCTGCGTTAATGTTCAACGTATCTGTGTATGGATGTATATATATATATTTATAATTGTAATTCTATATATATACAGGTATACCTATATATATATATATCTATAGATAACTATATATATGTATACCTCTCTCTCTCTATATATATATATATATACGTATGTATATACATCTACATTTGCATCAATATGCGTATACACATACATAACATTATCTATCTAATCAGATATATTTACCCTCATCTACATAAGTAACAAACCTGTAAACGAGTGCCTCGCCTCCTCGAGAACAGAAGCTTCATATGCTTATTATCAGGCGGTACACACACACATGTACATATATATATATATAGGTATATAGGTATAGTTATATAGGTATAGTCTTATATATAGGTAAATATATAGGTATATATATATACCTATATATATATATAACTATACATATAACTATATCTATATATATACATATATATGCATGTGTGTATGTACCGCCTGATAATAAGCATATGAAGCTTCTGTTCTCGAGGAGGCGAGGCACTCGTTTACAGGTATGGTACTTATGTAGATGAGGATAAATATATTTGATTGGATGGATAATGTTATGCATGTGTATACGTATATTGCTGCCAATGTAGATGTATATGGTTGGCGGCATCCGGTTTCGGATTTGCCTGTCACTGTGGCAAGCCACAGGACGCCTGCGCCTACAGAGGGACCATGGATGGCTTGCGCTGCACCACCCACAGCTCCAACCACATACCCCATATCCAGTGTAAACCCGAAGGAATAAGACCGGGAGGCATGCGGATGGGAACCACGTTTCATCAACGGAGCCGGCCCACACTCCTTCACAGGCTAACACAAGCACGCTGTATTTGGGGAATCAACCGCACACAAGGCGGTGGCTGGACCGTAGTCCGCTCCACACTGAGTGCATGGAATCGCTCTTTGAGCCTAGCACGGCCACAAGAACCGTGCACCCCGTCCCCTCCAGCAACGACCAACTGTCTCCTGGAGCCATTATGAACGATGTAGTGGGTAATAGACAGGTAGGCACCTTGTCAACATACACATCAAGCGCAACCACACCAGGGAGATCAAACAACAGCCATTCAATTTAAACGACAAGCTGAAATAAAATAAATCCAATAATGCATACAGATAAGGTGGCATAACTCTTCGCTAAATTACCATATGAAGTAATTTGGTAAGCAACAAATCCGTGATAAGTAAGAAATGTCCACAAGTTACTTAAAATGCTACAACCGCAACAAAATTACCGAAGATAAGCCCAATTAATCTAAGCAACGTGGTCAGTTAATAGAACATTAATCAGGGAGGCAGAACAAACCAAATGAAGCGGAATGAAATTTATCCAGCTTAAAAAGACCTAGTTTAAGTTGGTTTAGCCCAACTGCGATGAAGAAGCATCAAGAATGCAACATCAGCCTCAGCATGGGGGAGATGTATATACATACGTATATATATATACATATATATATAAGCTTAAATGTCTATATGTACAGATCTTTATTTCTTACATGCATGAACGTATACCTGTACATATGCAAAGGAATTACCACCAACGGTAGCTGTGACGATGTGCCAGAACAAACCAAATAAAGCAGAATGAAATTTATGCAGCTTAAAAAGACCTAGTTTAATTTGGTTTAGCCCAACTGCGGTGAAGAAGCATCAAGAATGCAACATCAGCCTCAGCATGGGGGAGATGTATATACATGTGTATATATATACATATATATATAAGCTTAAATGTCTATATGTACAGATCTTTATTTCTTACATGCATGAACGTATACCTGTACATATGCATAGAGCACATACGGTACCCAAGTATCAAAACGGCGCGCCATGACGTTCGCATGCCCCTGGTTAGTCCGCGCTGTTAACAACTTCCGCTTTCTAGTTCCTTCGTTAACCACCCGACGGCCCTTTTCAACGCCATCCTACGTCTTGTGGCCTTGTGTTGCATTTGTACAAGCCAGTCGTGCCCACTAATATGCTTGCAAGCGCCGCACCCCATGGCCGCTGGTTCAATGGATAGGTACTTAATCGTAGACCATTATCTATAACGCCCTAGTACACTACCGGTTCTTATGCAAATCCCTTCAATGCCGTGGCAAAAACCACCAAACCTTTTTCCGTATCGTCGCTTTGCAGTTTTTGAGCACTTCGAGCACCCAACTCAGACGACCAGGTCGAAGATGGTTCGACTGTAAATAAATAAATATGTAAATAGGTATATTTCTAGACCGGCTAACGGCTGCACCATTAAGGATTCAGATTAATATTATCATTAATCCGATGCTCCTGTCTGGAAGTAGACAAAATGCAGGTATATGTTCCTCGTTGACGATTACAAATGCATTGGCACTGTTTGGTGTACAGCTGCTGGGGTCGCAGGCGCCCACCTTGAAATTTTTTGATTCTTTCGGGCGATATTGAGCTCCTTGTTCTTTGTTGTGAAAGCTGCGCAGATGCGTAGTTGTGCCTTTTTCTTTGGAACAGGATCTAATTCACCACAAGTTCACTTTAAATTCATTGGACTTTTGTTGGCCCGCGCAGTTGCTACAATTGTTGGTACGCACATGGAAGAACTGGGACTGGTGGAATGATAAAAGATACGAAAAGTTAAAAATTTCGTGAAATTAAAATAAAATAAATTTGTTAAGAGACATACTAAGGCGGCGTGTTTTACAAGAAAAATACAAATTAACAAAAAATGTAGCCAGCATTTCCAGCGCTGATATTGCTTTCTGGCGCAAAATTTAAACCTGTTTATCATAGAAAAAAGAACAACCCTTTCTATTGCTAGAATACTGTGTAAACTAACACATAAATAGGCTGTTCATGACACGTTTTAATCCCTGATTACGTTGAAAGCAAAAGCAATGCAATACGTGCAGTAGTTTGCGAGTTATTTGAAATTGAATGATGGTCTACGAATAGGGCCATTATTCCTTTTCGCCAAAAATGGCTTCCTTCATTGCAAGCAGATAGCAGAAAAAAGAAAAGAAATGTAAATATTGGCGAAGCGCTATATGTTTTAAATAGGTATAGCTAGCCAGAAATGCTCTAATTGGTCCGTAATACCCTGCAACAACCAGGGACTGCGTAGGTGGCCGAAAAGTACACTTTGCAGGAATACGTGGCAACTATACGCAAATAAGGTATAATTTTGTGCGAAAACGCTAGAAATCCCGTAAGGAGTATTATGTCTGCATGGAAATTCAGGAGAGCTTATAATTAACCCACGGTTAGAAAGCCTCAGCATGCAATTTTAGTGGATACTGAACTACATAAACAACTAGGAATAAATAGTTTAATATTTTTAAGCCTCTAAGTATTTCTGAAGGTTATATCAAGGCCACATGAACCAAGTCTACCTGAGTAACACAGGAGACTTTTCGGATCAGTTGACATATTTTGGCCTAAAAATACACATAGTTCTTAGCTAAATATTGCAAAAGTTATGCCTTAGAGCCCATTTTCTATATTCATAAGGCAATGTCTCCAACCTCCGCGACCTAGAAGAGCTTGTCACTGCTAATAAAGAAATGAGTATGGGAAAAGTTAGTAAAATTTAGCAAATTGCTTTGGGACGTGAAATCCAATTTGGTCTGTGTTGGTGGGGCATTATTAACTCTACTTCTGGGGATCGAGCTTGCTCGAACATGAGGGATAGTTATGCCTCATGTGTCGATGCACACTATTGTGCAGCTCATTGATGAAGTTCGAGTTCTTTCTGTCCAATTTTAAGTTCCGAAGCAAGTGCCAGCGGTGTTCATCCAGGTGGCAATGTTAACTAATACTATACTTTCACACCGGCTAGTTCTTTTGTGGTTTTCCTGGCAAGAGCTGTTATAGAACCCTAAGCAATGAGTGATAATGTACATCAGTCCCAGTAATACATACGTCTTGCTTTGCTGTGAACGTTGTTATTCATGCGTAACGCTTCCAAATCCATTCCATACAGCATCCCCACCGTGTACTTAATACATGCGCGCTTGGCACCCTCGTTATGTTACCCGCTGTGTTGTAAGCGCTTCATTTTCGCCCAACAACAAACCTCCACACAGCGTTCCGGCGTGCAGTACTGAGCCAAGCAATGCTATATGGTCCATAAGCTCCGTTACACCATGAAGGACATTATACTAAAAATTATTATGCATTACTTTATTCAGTGTTCTTCCATTGTGTCACCATGAGCAGATTACCGGTTATATAACATCAACGTATACTTACTCACTCATTAACGTTTGAAAAATCTTCAGTGCATGTTGCCCATTCGAATTCAATATGCGTGGCTACATTGCATTTGCCAAGTGGATGTGGCAACAATTATGTCGATGGCCTGTTATTATACCTCATGATGATTACCAGTGCTGACATTCAATGGAATAAAGATGCCACTTTTACCGATAGACAAATGCTTGAGCCCATTCCCAATTTAAGTCATGGTTGCAAACCTCCATATACATTAAATTTATAAAGAAGACGTCTAAGCATATGTACATGTGTTAGCATGTTGATGTATATACATATATGCTGCAAATATGGCCGACCCAAGTGAGTTGGGAAGGTATAAACAGTTTCGCAAACTTCGACTGAGACTGACCCGAGAGCTCCGTCGCATTAAAACTGAAAGGTAGACGGAGGGGAAGTATATGGAATGCTACGCCGAAATCCGCCAACCCAAGGAATGCTTTGACTCCTTGAAGGCGGTGTATGGATCAAGATCAGAGCCACTGAGGACCCTGCTGGACGGTAGTTCTGGCACTTACTGCACACCGACTGCAGATATAATGCAGACCTGGAAAAGACACTTTGATGATCTCTTGAACAACCGGTCAGCGATCGACTCGCCTAATTTGAACGTTCTCAAGCAGCACGATGTAAAGGCGAGTCTGGCGGACACCGCGACACTGGATGAGATACAGAGAGCACTTGCGCAACAACGAGATGGCAAGTGTGTGGGGGCCGAAGAGATCCCGCCTGAAGTATCGCAATACGGCAGACAGACGTGGATGACTGTATTGCACCACTTGGTGCCGCGCTTAGGGATTGAGGAGGAGGTGCGTGCTAAGCTGAAGGAGGGCCTTGTGCAACCAAAGTACAAGCGTAATCACCAGCAGCATCAACAGCAGTACATTAGCCATTTGAACTGATACTTCGCTGCCATACAACCATGAGGACCTATGAAATAAAGAATAAGAAGAGGGAGAGAAGGGGGGCTTCCCGGAAAACCTTAATGCCCTAAGCAAACATTCAGGGTTAAGGCGCCTACACCTTGTGTTAACAAAATACCGTCACAAACAGCTGGCTATCGTGCAAAGATTAGGCGGCATCGGCAAGACAGCTTCCTTGATGCTTTCGCTGTCATGCGTCATAATCAGTCATTACCCCGCAGATAACTCAGCACCAAACACACTTCAAACGGGCAATCCGACTAGGAGACGGCAGCACATGCGCCACTGGTGTCTACTGTGAGCCATGTTTTGTAAAGTCTCGAGCCAAGCACAAGGCGAGTCCAGTGGACTCCAGCCCGGAAGGCGAGCCGCACCAGCGGCACCCAGTTTGGTCGTCAGTGACTTCATTTCTCGCTGCCAATTCAATTTCTGTCCACCTCGAGCCTTGCGCCACCCTACACCTGGCAGACTTTATGACGCCCTCCTAGGTAAGCTACGACCAGGCATGCGTAGCAAAGTGCTCGAGCCAACGCAACTTCAGCGCTATCTGTTGTTCTAGGGAGCTAGCATGATTATCACAACCTAGTACTCGCCGACGCACATCATCGTTGCGGACACGCTGGTGCCATCCGACTCCAGCAATGCTTCGCAGACAATGATGATCAAAGACTTGAGGGCGCCTCAGATCTTCAGACCGAAGGGGCCAAGTCTCACTACCATACAGCAGAACGGTCCTCACTTTGGCGTTGTATACCCGGCCTTTCAGACGAAGGGAAATTCCCTTCTGTGGCCAAAGAGGCAGCGGGTACAAGAAGGTAGTCTGGATTTTGCACTCTTGAGCTGACGTCAGTTTCTATGCGCCCATCACTGCTGACACAGCTGCCAAAATAACTGAAATGATCAACCACCTCAAGTTCCTCGTTGACAAGCGTCAAGGGGTCCTCAAGTGGCTGGTGCTCCTGCAGCAACAATTTGCACTTTTAAGGTGCGAAGGCTACACCAAATAACAGCACCACTTTAGACAGGCTACTCAGCGTTGCTTGGGCCGCCGTAACATCGTCAAAAAGCAAGACGATATCGTCCGCATAATCAAGATCAACTAATCTTTCACCAGGCAGCACTACAACGCTTACGTCGTGTGATTCCGGAAGGGAACACTCCATGATAGAATCCACGAAGAAATTGGACAGAAATGGGGAAATCGGACAACCTTGACGAACGCCACTTGTGGTCGGAAAGCTACCATATAGGACACGGTAAACCCTGACGCGGCCTGTAGTGTTCGAGTATAGGGCACGAAGAATGTTCACATATTTCGTGGGAACACCTTTTCGCGCAAGTAATTCGCACAGAATCGATGGATCGACAGAATCGAACGCATTCTTGAAATCGAGGAACACCGCTATTGTCGGCTTGCGGTATGCGTGGCGCTGCTCAAGCACCTGCGGCAAAGTAAATATATGGGCTATACAGCCACGTCCTGGGCGGAAACCGGTCTGCTTCTCCCTAATCCGAGATTCCTGTTCCGCAGGGAGGCGACGAACGAGAATGGAGGCCAATAAGTTTGTCACAACTGGCGTTGGGCTAATACCCCTGTGGTAAGAACCGCCTGTGCGACTGCCCTTCTTGTATATTACCAATATAGTCGATTCGCTCCAATTAGCCGGGACACTCTCTTCATCCCTGTGTGTTCGAGTAGGGAGGACAGTGCTTTGCAGAGGATTTCACCTCCATCCTTAAACAGTGCAGGTGGGAGGGAATCCCGGCCATCGGCACGAAAATGATTGAGAGCTGTGATCGTTTTTCGGAGCTCGGCCTCCGATGTGGTCTCTAAACTAACCGTGCATTGCACGTCCTGCGTCACTTGAATAGGAAGAGGTCCGGGAGCAGGGTGCCAGCGGAACTGACTTTGAACGTGTTCCGCCCAACGAGCCATACGGCGCTCCTTATTGTGTATCAGCGCACCCGCACGGTCTCTGATTGTGTTACTGACGCCTGGTTTTCTGAGACCAGTGGTGCGGATTAGATGGAAGAGCTTGCGGTAATTGCCTACTGCTCCAGCCTCCTCCATTTCTTGTGCCATACTTGTCCACCAGCCTTCCTTGTCAGTATGTAGGCTCTGCTTTAGTTCGCGCCTAATAGCCCGTCTGGTCACATGCTGTACAGAGTCAGCCGCGAGGTGCCTTCCAGATTCCAACAGGTCCACCGACCTCTCTTATATCTAGTGACTGGTGTGGTGCCGATGGATAGTGCCACAAGCGAATGCTCCTGTGTCATGCATGGCTGCCAAGATCATATTCCACTGAAGCTCAGTGTCATTAGAACTAGACAGCGGAAGTTGGGTATGCAGTGCTTCTTGATTGGCTTGCCTGACCGAGGACTGAAACGATCTCTCCGTTGCCAGTAGTAGGGGATGCTTGGTGCGCCTCCTGGTGAAGTTCATGGAGAAACGACAGCGCACTAAGGCATGAGCAGAGCCGACACAAGTACTCCAGTACGAGCGGCAATCCAGGATGAAACCACGCTATCTTTAACTTTGGCTATGCGGTCAATTTGGGTCCATCGCTGGCCAGCTACAGGAGGAAGCCAAGTGGCACTTCGGCGCCCACTGTGTCTAGAAGCAGTGCTACTAAGAAACAACTGGTGCTCCGCGCACAGTTGCAACAGACGCTCACCATCGTCAGTCCGTTCGGAGTTAAGCCCACAATTACCACCTAGCTGAACTTCTGAAGCGCTCAGACGCTCTACTTATGCGTTCATATCCCCTGCAAGCACTATAATATCTGAACTAGTAGCACTGCGTAGTAGGGCATTCAGTTCGTCATAGAATGTGTCCTTGACAACATCTGAACTGCAGTCGATGGGAGCATAAGCGTAACTCACAAAAAAACAGCGTCTTGTACTACTTCGTTAATGTCTTCAAACGGGCTGCACATAAACGGCTGTTTACCGGAATCCAATCAACCAACGATGGCCCAGCCTTGGAGCTTAGAATGGTACCTACACCAGCTTGATCCGTGAGTGCTGCATCCGCGTCTCCGGATGCGTGCAGCCATTAACGAGAGGATAAGCCAGGTGCAGTTAATTCAATAACCCCGTTAGGGGCATTGGTCCTAGTTTCAGACACACGACACACATCCCTACCCAGTGTGTCCAGGGTGCGTGCGAGTGCAGCATGTTGAGCCGTTTGTCTTAGGATGTGAACGTTGAATGTCGCCATGGAAACGGGATAGCATGGCCTTATAAGGGACTTTTGCCGATAGGCGTCCGATAGTTTTTGTGGGATGGTGGCTGCAGACAGTTCTACTCCAGTGGCACTTCGGTTGCTGTCAATTAAGCTGAGAATTATAGAAGGAAGTTTGGTAATGGGGGTCGGGATGGTAGTAAGAAAAAAGGGGGAAAAGAAAGAAGGGAGGCGCCAGCAGTAGCATGCTTTGGCTTATCCGCCCTGCTGTATGTAGCAGATAAGGCGACCCTTGAGAATCTGCGCGACGGCCGATGCAGGATGGAGTTTATGTTTGAAGAAAATGTCATGGCTGTATGTGGGCTGAGATACTGCCAGGGCGCCCAGACCTAGGCAGGAGGACCATTAGGGTCCACATTCAAAGCCTTCGGCTTAAAAGCCTGTCCGCAAGGCAGCGGGGAGGTGACAATGATTTAGTTTTACAGAAATGGACGCCATCCCATTTCCAACCCCCAACATGTAGGAAGAGGAGACTGAGTTTGTCTGAGCTCTCACCATTGACCAACCTGGTAGGAGTAGCTCTCAATGTGCCCAGAGGCATAACCCAGTATAGCTCAATGGGTCAATGAGGTACGCAAACCGTCGCACCACGTTAAAGTCCAGTCTCGTTGCGACGGAGTACAAGGGTAAAGTGAGCAAGCAATGTTGCACGAATTGTCGTAGCATCAACTTGCTGAGTTGTGTGGGCAAGGTGATTGCCCGAAACCAGCTAAACCGCCCCGTCAGTCAGGCTGTGGAACCAAACGTGCCGGAAGAGCAGCGTGGATTCCGTTCGGGTCGATGCACTATAGGTAAGGTGTTTGCGACTCTTAAGTTGCAGGACCAGTGCAGATAAAGCCACCAGCCGTTATATTCGCTTTTTGTTGATTTCACCTAGGCATTTGATACCGTGAACCGCGATGCAAGCTGGCTAGTTTTGGGTAAGTTTGGTTGCCCGCGTAAGTTTGTAAGTTTAATTGAATATCTGCACAGTGATATGCGGGCGAGAGTGCAGCTGAGTGGAGAGGCTTCGGATGACTTTTCAGTTTTCATTGGTGTGAAGCAAGGCTGTGTCTTAGCTCCTGCCCTGTTTAATATATATCTCCATGCAATGATATCCTGTGCTTTTGATGACGCTTGTGCTTACGATCTTCGCGTGGAGCACCATATTGATGGTGGGTTGTTGAACCTCCGTCATTTTCGTGCGAGTATTCCAGTCTGTGAGACAACTATCCGTATGTTACTGTTTGCTGACGGCTGTGCGTTATTTGCACACACCCTGGATGCGTTGCAGCACGCGATCAGTGCCCTGGCTTCGACAGCAGCCAAATTCTTGCTCACCATAAACACCAGCAAAACGGTTGGTCTCTTTCAGCCTTCAAAGAGGTGCAAACTTCAACATTACCGCGAACCAGTCCTGGTGCTGAAGTACTGGAAACCACATCCCGCTTCTGCTACTTTGGAAGTATGATGCCGACTGAGCAGCAGCGACACAGTGAGCTGCGTATCCGCGTGTCGAAGGCAGCGGCGGAATTCGGGAAGCTAGAGTACCGAGCATGGAACAACCAGCAGCTTCGCATTGGTACGAAGCTGGTGGTGTACAAATCCATGGTGCTGCCCGTTCCTCTATACTGCAGTGAAACGTGGACGATGTACCGACGGGATTTGCCATATTTCGAGCGGTTCCATCAACGGTGTTTGCGACGGATTTTGCCCATCGGTTGGTGCGACAGAGTTGCTGACACGGAAGTGTTGCGACAAAGTGGAACGTATGCAGGGAACTGCATACTTTTGCTGAGACACCTGAGTTGGCTCTGTCATGTGAGTCGTTTGGATGCCACGCGGATACCGAAACAACTATTATATGACCAGCTGAGTACTGGAAAGCGGCATGTGGGGAAACCAAGTTTAGGTTACCAGAACATGATAAAAGTGAGTTTCTCAAGTTTTAACCTTGGGTGCAAGCCATGGAAATTGCTGGCGGTTGATCCGCGTGCATGGCGCGATCCGCTCACCAAAGCAGTTACCGAAGTGCGGGAGGAAGACCTCATACACGCAGAGAAGAAGCGGCAATTGCGGAAGCGACCGACATCGATGGATTGTACTCCATCGACATCGAGCGCAAGGTGCTGCAGCCACATGCGGTCGCGGGGGCCTGAGTCAGGCAGGCCTAGTGAGCCATGAGCGAGATAACTCGGGACCAGCACCGATGCGACGACGTGTCCTTCAGAGAACCTAAACAGAATCGATGCAGCGTTTGTAGGTACACTGCATTCGAATCATTAACCACGTGCTTGAATGTTAAGTCTCTTTATTTCTGGCGGTGGGTTTATAACTTTGTCCTAATAATTTTCTTTCTCATGTTAAGCTCTACCTGTACTATCTTCTTTATACTTCCACACGTTGCTGAAGCTAAAGGTATTTAACTTCGGCAATATGTTTGCGTTGGTGGCCTTGCCGAAATATATATATATTTCTAACCTCTTGAACATATCGTGAATTCGTTCGTAATCCAATTTTTTTAATACGTTCATTTAGTGAAAAGCTAGGTCTTCCTATCTGTATGCCTTTTCTGATTAATTTTCTTTCCACTTGTCGTTGCGAGTGATTGGCTGTTGATTAATATCCCCAGTGTGGCTGTGCTTGATGTGCATGTTGACAAGATGCCTACCTGTTTATTACCCACTACCTTGTCTATACTGGCTCCAGGAGACAGTTGGTCGTTGCTGGAGGGAACGGGGTGCACCGTCCTTGTGGCCGTGCTAAGCTCAAAGAGGGGTTCCATGCACTCAGTGTGGAACGGACTACGGTCCAGCCACCGCCTTGTGGGCCTTCGATTCCCAAATACAACGTGCTTGTGTTTGCTTGTGCAGGAGTGTGGGCCGGCTCCGTTGATGAAACCTAGCCAACAATATGTGGTTGGCGGCCAACCACAGGACGCCCCTGCCTACAGAGGAACCATGGGTGGCTTGCGTTGCACCACCCACAGCTCTAACCACCCACCCCATATCCAGTGTAGACCCGAGGGAATAAGACCGGGAGGCATGTGGATGGGTGCTACGTTTCGTCAACGGAGCCGGCCCACACTCCTTCACAGGCAAACACAAGCACGCTGTATTTGGGGAATCAAGCGCACACAAGGCAGTGGCTGGACCGTAGTCCGCTCCACACTGAGTGCATGGAACCGCTCTTTGAGCCGAGCACGGCCACAAGGACCGTGCACCCCGTACCCTCCAGCAACGACCAACTGTCTCCTGGAGCCAGTATGAACGATGTAGTGGGTAATAGACAGGTAGGCACCTTGTCAAAATGCACACCAAGCGCATCCACACCGGGGATATCAAGCAGCAGCCATTCACTTTAAACCACAAGCTGAAATAAAATAAGTTCAATAATGATTACAGACACGGTGGAATAACTCTTCCCTAAATTACCATATGAAGTAAGTTGGTTAGCAATGAATCCACGATAAGTAAGAACTATGCACAAGTTACTTAAAAAGGCTACAAACGCAACAAAATTACCGAAGGTTAGCGCAAATAGCGTAAGCAGCGTGACCAGTTAATAGAACATTATTCAGGTAGGCAGATCAAACCAAATAAATTGGAATGAAATTTAGGCAGCTCAAAAAGACCTAGTTTAAGTGTAACTTGGTTTAACCCAACTGCGGTGAAGAAGCATCATGAATGCAACCTCAGCCTAGGCATGTGGCACGCCAACCACACACATATATATAACACTTTCGTCTAAGGATATATTTATGCATATAATATACCGTACTAATTTTGCTCATTTCTATTACTATACATAGGTACGGGATTAGTAAATAAATGTATGAATATATATCCATATATATATATATGTATAATTTGGACGGTATATATATAGCATAATACCTGGGTTATCTAGTATATAATTTTTAAGTGCAGTTTCACACCACAAATATTCCCTTATATTTATGCAGTAAATATCAGACTTTCTATTCATCTTTCCTTTTGCACTGCCTTTGCGCAATATGCCTATTGTAGGGGCGGCACATTATTAATCCGAAATGAATTCCACGTCGATAAATTGCTGATACTTTAGCGCAGCGCACAACTGTACACTCCCTATGGGTTCACATTACGCTTGTCACTATTTCAGCAGCTAATTTATGGCTATCAGTATCTAGTTCTGTTCAAAATCTATCTGTTCAGTATCTATTTCTGTTCACTTCTCAAATGGTTTGTACAACTTCCTCCATTTAACTGCATATTTCGAAACCACATGGCTTCTTGCTCTCCTTCATTGGATAACATACAACATCCAACCAGGTTCGTTTCATATTGCTGCATGATTTCGTTTCTTTCACGTTGCGGATTCCCTGATTTCCCCGTTGCACCAAATGCATTTCATTTGAATTCAGCACCAACGAACAATTACAGCGCACCATGCGAGGTAAGCCGGAATTATATATTTCCCGTAACGTTTCAGTACACTTTCATTTATAGGATACTTGAAATAGGCTTACGCCTATTAGACCAGTAAGATACTTCACCCTTTAACAAAAGCTTGATATATCAGTTCTTCGCTGCAATCACTCCCCTTGGAATGTTCGGGGACGTTACCACGGTTAGGGTAAACAACTATAGTACAAACGTTACAGTATGCATCCACTTTATAAACGTATGCAGTTCATTCCTTTTTAATAGTAAAACCTTATAAATAATTCCTACGTTTTGTGATTGCTCTCTTGATGCCTGCTGTTCCATTTCACCATGGCCCGTAACAAAATTTCGGTCATTGATTAGAGCTCAGCTAAATAAGCGCGAGCCAGGTACACACATGTTGGTAAGCAGAAGCTCGCGTACTGACATTCAACGGTACCGGTGCATTCAATAAGCGGAGAAATAAAAAGTAACGCACGATATAAAATAAAGGCAAAAACGAAAAATTCAATACCATATTGCTGGCGACTTACACGCATGCGTGCCGCTTAGGGTACAATACATTTATCAGTGTGTAACACGTAACGGCATTTCAAACAAATGCAAAAATTGAAGGAAACTGCGAATCGAAATCAGAAAGCACGAGGACGTAATTATGCATGCATATAATACATTTTAAAATTAATAAGAGAAGTTAAATAAAAGAAATGTAAATGTAAATTATCTCTAGTAATGCCGAAATGACGCTCAGCTGGCTAGGCTGAAAATCTCCGCTGGGTGCTAGCGGAGTGGTTCGGGTTTTCACCATTCCAGCAAATAGTTCGGCGGCAGTGCTCCCGGACGGGGAGGGTTTTCCTTTGGCAAGCCTTATCTTTACAAATGCTACAGGGAATCTACATTAACAACATTGTGACCTGACGATTATGACGCACCTCCAACAAAATTGCCTTGCTTATCTGCACTACCGCTTCAAGTGCACAGACATCAAGCGTCCAGTTAGCATTGGCGACACGTTCAAACACGATCAACCGTGCCTGAAAACTTTTGCAAATTCCATAAACATAGGTACACAGTCTATATACACATACACATACATTCCCATACCAACCTAAACGACAATGTTATTGTTCCTTCGTGTATAACCTGCTCACCTTTGTACTCTTAAGATAATTAAGCCTGTGCAAACCTGCCTCGCTTGGTCAAGAATAAAAATATTATTTATTTATTTATTTATTTATTTACTCGGTCACAACCCGCACGTATAGACGGCAGCTTACAAGTGAGCGGACTGACCCGCCGTCTAACAGTACATATGATTTTACGTCATTTAATATTATGCAAAACTATTATAAAAACATAAATTAAATAAAAATAAACTGGATGGGCAAAATAGGGAAGTGAATCAGGTGGGGACAGAAAATTGATGGCCGTTGTTGTGCAGGAATAGCAGACCCATGCAGGAAAGCTAGGAGGTAGACCGTATGAGTAGTCGGAGGAATGCAGACGCTGTAAAAGACACCCAAAATATTAACGGGGCCGGCGGAAAGCTATTGGTCGATAGATAATGTTAAAATGAAGCAGCCATTGATCTGCTATTAGAGGAAGGTGGCCACTACAGAGTACGTTATAATCGAGAAATGAAAGAAAAAGTTGGTCATCTAGTGAAAATGTCAGACAAGGACTAACACGTGAGAGGCAGACGTAAACGGAATGTGAAAATCTTGAAAGCAAGGCCGAGAAACAAGACGTAATCAGAGACTGGAGTGTTCAATTAGGGAAGGGAGGTTAATGCACACAGAGCATTTATCAAGGGAAGTCTAAGAATTAAATAAATAAGTAACTAATTCATTCGCAACTTTATCGAGGCATACCAAATCAGGCGGAATCAAAATGTACAAGCAGTTATGTTCCGTAACTCACACTGTGCTAGGTATGCAATTCGCAGTGCCGCAACTTGTACAGGCTTCGGAAACGGAAGAACTGGTGGGGAATTTAGTCGTCAGTGCATGGCGATAAATAGGGTTCTTGTGTACGTAGAGCAATAAATAACGCTTTGTAACTGTGGCGAATAAGGTATGTGTAGCCGGAGGGTATCGTTCTCTTGAATGTGTCAAGGAAAGTTTAAAATATGACTCCAGTCCACTGGCCGGAGTGCAGTTATTGACAGTGAATTTATTCGGTGGTGAATCACATCCTTCACGTCACTTGGTTATTAAACGGAAGTTTGTAGCCTTTTATAAGCGGTACGCTTCCCAGGTGAGAGCCCACATCAGCTTAGAACACTGCGGTACATCCTTTCGCACAAGGACGTTCAACTAGCAAAGCAGCTAGTCGACTTGTTTCTTACTCGGTTATTTGCACTCGAAAGACTTCCCATTTCCTCTGTTTGTTTGGTCCAGGCCGCCATAATCGATGAGGTCGGTCGAAGGTTGGAGAATTACGAAGACTCGTATCGGTAAATGTCCATGTAAGTAAAAATTGCAAAGTTGTTGGTGTCGAAGTCTTTCCGATTACGCATATATTTTGGGAGTGTACTGACCTTGCGCTTAGCTATATGTACTGAATACCGGTCCTGGTAGTATGTGCAGTGGAATATTTTTGGTGTAAGCCATGGTAGATCTAGGTGCTTGTCGGACTTTACGTCCCGGATCGAGCGAAAATGCTGTTCCGCAGTCCATTCCCGGAATGCCAAGGATTCCAGACCTGGAGCGAAGGGAAAGACAGGGCCAACCGAGGGAAGTTCGCAAAGAACAGGCATAGGATCAAGCATTGTTGCATTCTCGTGGTATAATGTTTGAGGTTGGGGCGATAGGATGTACAATCTGCAACCATGATTATGCTAAAAATGTTGCTTAGACTGCTACACAAAGCAATGGCCGGATAGGTAGATTGCTGTCGTCTACGTAGTGAACAAGGGCGCTGTACCAGTAAGTAAGCCAAGAGGTATCAGTTTGTTATGATGTAAATATTGTGTGGCGAAAGGGCAATGATAGTTCAAAGCCTTACGGCGATTGAACAATTATAGAACAGAAGGTAGCCAGCCTAATTCGATAGGGAACTCCTTCCGCCCGTTCGCCATCCTTTAGGCAATGAACCTTTCTTATCTATCTTTTAGCCAGCAATCGTACCTTAATTATTCAGCAAACTGCCACCTCTCAATCACCCCCTTCCAGGTGTTTAGCTTCCTTTCTCGCAGCATTGTACTTAACAAATGATCATGTAGGAGTCCAGCTGTCTCACTAGCTTTTCCAGCTCAGTCAACCAGTTTACTACTCACTTAGCTCCCAACTATCTTCGTTACGGGTCGAAATGCCTTAAACATTTTTGCTCCGCGCCTGAGTCCTAGCTTTCCGCTGCTTTACCACCAATTATCATTGGTTTCTAACTCGTATGAACCTATTTATATTTATACTTACTTGTTCTGCGCACCCTATCGAATTAGGCTGGCTACCTGCTGTTCTATCACTATTAAACCGCCGCAAGCCTTTGAAATGTGTGTTCTCTCCCTACACAATAGTTATATGATAGTAAACGGCTACCACGTGGATTGTTTACTAGTACAATGCACATGTGCATAATGTAGAAGACAACAAGTTACCTATAGGACCATTGTATTTTGGCAATTTCAAAAAGGCCCCTTCAGCATAAGCATGGTTGCACTTTGTGAATCACGTTGTCGCAACTCTAAATGGTATAACATACACTCTAGCAATGCTTGGTTCCACCCGTGTTCTTTGCGGTCTTCTCTCAGTTGGCCCACTCTTTCCCTTTTCCAAAGTCCACAAACGCTTGGCGTTGCGGGCTTGGACTGAGGAACAAAGTTTCCTTCGTGCCGGGACGTACTATCTGACAAGAATCTACCTGTACCATGGCTGTACACCAAAAGTTTACAGCTGCATTCACTACCACAGCTTTTGTTCAGAGTGCATAGCTATGCTGCAGGTCTGCATACTCCCGAAAAGTATACGTACTCGAAACAATTCAGTGTATAAACAGTTGGCGACAAGGGAGGCAATGCTTAATTGGTGGAATGGCGGTGGAACTTTATGGAACAGGCGTGGTGTAAAAATGTTCAGGGGATCTAGACACATAAGGACAATGCGTGTTTGCTAAGAGAATAGTGAAAATAGCAACTTAGGTGGGACAAGCTAGTGAGAGTGCTAGACTCCTAAAATAGCAAGTGTCGCAGACGTTGCAGAGCATAAGGCTTAGCTGAACACCTAGCAATGAGAAGCTAAAGGCCGGCTGCGTGCTAACCAAATGAGATACGGCTGCTGGTCAGAAAGGAGCTAACAAAATTTACTTGCGTAAAGGCCAGCGAACGGGCCGAATGCAGGAATACCTTACGGTTGCTGAGAAGGTCACAACAAATGAGGCAAAAGCGCAGCGGCGCGCAGATGTTCTTGTCATCCTAGGATGTTAAAGGAAGGTTACTAGGTTAGACTGAGCCAGGAAAAGCCAGTGCGCGAGCTGAACCCCTGTTTGAGCGAGTGTCGCAGACATTGCAACGAGTAAGGGCTAAGCGGAAAAGGATAACCGTTAGGCTAAGAAGCGGCTTGTGCTGGCTAAACGAGATAAGATTGATGGATAGAAGAGAGCAAAGCAGCTGGTGCTACTACAGCAAGTGATCCGTGGACCGAAGTGGTATTTCGTGCCCACGGCTTTGGTCGTAGTAGTCCACTAGTTTTAGGGGCAAAAGAGGTGTGGTAGCATGGGAAGCAATCAACGCTAAGAATATGATGGTCGGCACCGTGAGACAAAGGGCTACCATTATTTGCAATTCAGATGATGGACCAGATAGACGGCCTAGGTAGTGTATGAAGCGTACAAATGTTAAGCTACGGAATGTGAGAGAGAGATGAAGACCATGTGGTGAGTAACTGGTGCTGGGCAACTAGAGAAGGCAACCGTATGTGGGGTAGAACCAAGCACACGGGTAATGTATCAGGTGACGACTGCGAATTGAGAGGCCGGTGTTTTAGCGGTAAACAGAATGACGGTCAAATGGTAGAGCGTAGTGACCGGCTTGGGGGCCAGAGAAGTCAAGTGGGATAAGGATAGCCTAGCAAAAGGGAGTGAGTCAGGTGGGCATTGGGAGGTTAATGCCGGTTCAAGTAGTGAAAGGGGACCTTGTTTAGAAATTCGTGTGATAAGAAGCCTCGGAGGCCTGACTGGTCCAATATGAGTGGGTGGGATACGTAAAATTGGGAATTAAATCAAGGGTGGGCTAGGATATGGGGCTGGCACTACGAAATATAAACCATTACTGGAAGGTTGCGAGAAGAAGTAAAGGCACGGCCGAAGTAGTGCTCGCAGTATATGAGGGTTACGCAGAAGATTGAATGAGAAAGGCGATGACATAAAGGTGTGCAACTGGTGCCTTTGGAATAAAAAGGCGTTGGTCCGAGAGTAGAGGGAGTTGGCCACCACCACGTGTGTATGGTCCAAAAAGGCGAAAACGGAGGCGAGATAGTAAAAAGGCAGGCAAGTACAAAAATGTGTGAAGCAGAAGTTAATGGGGTGTGTTAACATCGGAAGGGAAGCCGTGAAGCAAGGCGTACCCAGAGGTCAGGGTGTTTAATTAGGAAAAACCTGACAGTGCACACAACGAAGGAAAAAAGTGTAGACTAAAACTTGAGATTCTGATGCTACTGCCGAAAGAGGGATAGTGATCAAATGGTAGGAAGTCGTCCCTACTTCTGTGGCCGGAGTGGACCACTAATTTCAGGAGTGGGAGAATTGAATTAGCATAGAAATCAATCGAAGAAAGTGTATAATGGTCGGCGCTGAGATATTAAGGAGACCTTTATTGGAACTTCGGAAGCTGAACCGCATAATAGACTGAAGTTGTGCATACAGTATGGGTGAGTGAGGCTAACTAGTGAGTCATGCGTGGACCAAGAGTTGTGAAGCCAATGCTAATGAAATAAGGTAGGCATGGTCTTTCCTTTGTTAAATGAGACTGCCTCAACTTCCGGAGTCAGCAAGGGTTAATTGGGGGCAAAGGCTATGGTTGAGGGGCCAGATATTATCCTGAAAATAACACCTAGGCAGGGTGGTCAAGAATCAAAACCAAAACGGGGCAGCGGTGGTTAGCTAACTAAAATCATAACTAATCTAAATGAAATGATTCTAGCGACGGCAAGGATATGAGAGGCCGGAGCAGTTGAAGTGAATTAGAGGCCTCCACCTAATAATATAAAAGCATGGCAAGGTCAAAAAGCAAGGTGGTCATTAATCTTTAAATGCCCTAGTATTGTGCTAGGGACGAGAGGGCTAGGTAAGAAAAGAATGGGTGAGGCTAAGAGGGGGAATTTAGACAGTGGCGCTCATATATAAAAGGAAGCTGCTTGGAAGGTCAGTACCTAGGAGCACAACGGAGGCAAGAGTCGTGCCAAGACCTCATGAGGGTTAAAGTGAAGATGGGAGGGTACAGCAATGCCTTTGCCTCAGAGATAGGTGATAAAAGAGAACGGGAAAGCCATGTAACATTCCAGCTCCGAGACGGCGATGCAGTGCGGTATGGGTAGGTAAACAAAATTAAGTGGGTTTGGAAAGTGTGGGAATAGAACGAGGTTCGTGATATATAGCGCCTAATGTTATAAAAAATTTCAGTCAAATTGGTTATAGCCGCCGGCATGGAAGGCCTAGGAAGCAGTTGTAACGTAAGGTGTTGAGATGGCGGTTTATGCGCCGTATAGCAGGTAGAGGATTATTCGGCCCCGTCTGTCATAGTTTGTCTTTTCAGGCGGTGCTCGTCATGAGTTCCTATACTGAGGCAGCAACAGGGGATAATTTGAGACACAGTAGGTATCCACTAGTCCGAGGCAGACTTACTACAAAGCCAGCGCTGGTCACAGACACACAATTGAAGCGCTAGGAGCTTTTATTCGTCTAAAATGTGACACTTATTAGATACAGCCCGTTGCCCTAGGCTCCCCACATCTCTGCGACTATCTGGAGCCTGCTAAGAGCCAATCCTTACCGATTCAACACTCAAGCCGTTGGAATGTCTGCATGATCTACCCTCGCTGTGTTTCTAACTTATTCTGTGGCATACACTAGCAAGCCAACTATTTAATCGCATGGCCATTTCTGCCTAATCATACACTCCGCACTAAAGTAATTATCTTTTGTTCGTCAACCTTGACCTCTCTGTTGGATACATCCAGTCGTCGTAGGTTCTCCGCATCGCTGCGCTTATCCGGAGCCTGCTGGGAGTCACCCCAATTCTCCCTTCTTTCACCTCTGTACAAATCCGGAGCCCGCCAGTAGCCACTCTTTATCACGCTGCCTATCGCTTTCCTGGAAAGCCGGCATCCCATTGCTTGGCTGCTTTGTTGCCTTATTCGGGATTCCGTAGGTATACACTATTGGCCAAACTAATTTACCGGATGCCTATTTCTGCCCACTGATACTCCCTCTGCTAGCGCCAGTTACTTTTGTTTGTCTCACATTAGATGGGCTTCTGGTTAGATTGCACTGCTTCAGCGCTCACAATCATCCGACTCGCCAACAAATGCATTCCTCCAAATTATGCTATAAATTTCTTTTCCATTTCATTCTTATCATTATTTTGTTCCGGATTCAGAAGTTTCTCACTTATAGCACCCTGGCTCCGTCTTTTTGCCTGCAGTATGGCTGGTAGGCCTCAAAGAACCACCTAGAGTCTAGCGCACACATTTCATCATAACAGGCTTCCATTTGGACCATGATGGCGCATCGCACATAGCCGTCCGATTTGCAAACAGTTTCCTCGCTACAACTCAAGCTTGCTTATATTTCGACCTTAAATGCCTAACAGTATCCCATTCCGGTTTCTGATGGGCTTTGTTTGTTGCTTCTAATCTTCAGCTCTTTCAAGCTAGTATGTCTGCTAAGCGTTAGATAATAACCTAGCTTATGGCGGACTCCAGTTCCGTATTTAACTACATTAATTTGGACCGTGCTTCCATGGTGCTCACAATCATCCAATTTGCCATCATTTTCATTCCTCCTACTCATGCTTGAGGTCCCTTTGGCCTTATCTTCCGATTGTCATCCACTTCCGGGTTCTGAAAGTTGATGCTTGCTGCACCCTAGCTGCATTTCTTTCACGCTAGTAAGCCTGCTTAGCTTTGGAAAGCTGTCTAGTCCGCGGCACATTCCATTTTCAATTTTACAGGCTTCCATTTGGCGTTTGATGCCTCATAGCTCACAACCATCCGGATGGCTGACATTTTCCTCCCTTGATCTCATGCTGCGGTCACTTTGGCCTTACATATCTTTTCTTAACCCATTTCCGTATTCTAAATGTTATTGTCTGGTGCTTCAAAATTCTACCAGTTTCAGTCTATTGTTACTGCCATGCCTCGAATAGCCACCTAGCCTGTGGCTCATGCCCAGTCATATTTACACACTTCCATTTGGATTGTGATGCTGCAACTATCACAACCATCCTACTTGCAGACATTTTTGTTCCATAATGTTATCCTTGAGATCTCGGTGGCGTTTCATTTCTATAATTATCTACTTCCGGATTTCAAATGTATATACCTGTCGCTTCCTAGTTTTGTCTATTCGGCTCTGGTAGGACTACTATTGCTCCAAGAGCCACCCAGCGCTTAACTCATTTACGTTTCAGCTTTATATGCTGCCATATAAATTACGATGCCGCAACGCTCACAGCCATCTGACTTAACAACCTTTCATCCATTCACCTCACCAATGAACGCCTTTTGACCTTACATTCTTAATATTAACTTCCTCCAGATGCTGAATGTCATTGTCTTTAACACCTACCCCCACCTTTATCACATTAGTATGACTGATAGGCCTTGAAGCGCTACAAACCTTTTGCTGTTGTCTAGTTCATCTTACCAGGCCTCCCACTCTGGGTGTAGCCATCTGCGTGCTTTTTTCTCCCTCTGTTCGCTACCAGTACTACAGAAAGCTGTGTGGCGCAAGACAGCTTCTGTCTTATTTTAATCGGCTTCCATTTGGCTTGTGAGGCAGTAGTGCTCAGGACCACTCACCTCCCTCACGCACCACTTGTTGAATGAGCTCTAACCCCATCAACCTTCAACTAAATAAATAGTATATTCACGGTCAAACGAGGTACACCAGTGAAGGCGCTATCAAATACGCATACAAGTGTAGTTACTTTGGGATAGTAAACCTTAGGTTTCAATGCAAGGTATAACCAAACCTTTTGTAGTTCCTACGTGTGAGTATTTTCTGGTAATAGTCCAACCCAGAAACATGCTGGCGCTGAGGCGCGGAAAATTCATTCATAACTGTTGTGTCAATATTCAATTTCGACGTGGTTTCGCCATGGGCTAAACTATGAGTGCCAGAGCATAAGTAAGAGTTCAATGCAATCGTTGTCCATTAAAAGCTCGGAATGTTTGTTGCGCCATTGAAGCATTCTCCATAGCAAAATCGGTTGCACAGATTGTAGGTAGAAGTCGGGTGGCTACGCCAACGTGAAACGGTGGGCTGTGACTTTATTCAGTGGCCGGTCAGATATCCGCCGCGCCGCAGTGTTTTATCGGATAACACTATCTTTGCTGTTTTTAGTAGTTTCCGTCTGCCTTTTTCTTTCCTTCCTCTGTCTAACCGCTTCTTCGGATTAGCAAGCGAAGTTCTTTACTTGATGCTAACTTACCACTTACTTGGCATACCTTTTAACTCCATGGACAGACTTACTCTTGCCTGTCAACCCCTTCGTAACAAGTTATAATCCATCCTTTTCTGTTACTCTCCATGCATGTTTTGGGCTTCCACGCTCTAAACACCTGTGCTCACTTTGTCTAATAGCAACAACATATGCCTGCTTGATTCCGCACTGAACCGTTCGGTAAGAAAACATGTACACGCCTAACATTTTCATACATCTATTCTTTGTCCTGCTGCAATATATATACATATATGTATATATGGGTGTATATATATATACTTACATTGGCGGATGTGACTCGTCACTGAATAACGTCACCACCCGCTGTTACGTTCTGAAGTAACTACTAGGGTCATTTTTCAGTATTTTACCGATACCTACAACAAAGGTACTCTCAGTCTGCATATACTATCCCCACTTCACCTAATTAGCTTTTTCTATTTACGCTACACATATGAAACTATGTTATCGGCACCTCGTTGATGACTTTGCTCCACAATGTGTGTTTCGACCGCTTCTGCAACTCCCACAAATTTTGGATACAAACAATTACTTACGTTGTAACGTAACTGCTGCGCAACATAATCACTTGTAAAATTTCATCGTGCCTGAATTGGTGTGCCTCGATGAATTCGAGAACAAAATATTTATTTATTAATAGTTACGTTTTCGTCTCGCTGTTTCTTTGGCCTCAGTCAATCCCTTGCCCGTTTACTTGTACTTTTCCGACACATCAGCTGGCATCTTCTGATTCGGGTTCGGCTGATCCATACAAAAGGCTTCTGGCCCTTAGACATTTTGGCACATGGTTCGCTAAAGGGGAAATTAATTGAATTTTATGCTACAGTTGTCATAACTTACCTTTCCCGCTGACTATGCGCCAACCGGGACAGTTGTCCCTCCCAAGGTACCACACCTCATTACAAACACAGTTTCGAATGCCACAGAGTTGGAGTGAAGAATATCTCAATGTTTTACTAGAAAAGGCATAAGCACCACAGAAATCCAAAGGCAGCAACTTTACCTGCTCTTTAAATCCAATACGATTCCCTTCTGCCATGCTCAGAAAGATCCGATCTTATTACACCCATTTCCAAACGCTGATCCGCCACAAATAGTGTGCGCATAGTTTGGTGTAGCAAAACCTTACCTAACACCGGCTTTCTATCCACAGCTGTCTCTGATATTTCCGCGCAACAACCCAATCTCCGATTTTGATGTCATGGTCATACGACGCTTGTCCTTATGTAAAACCTGAGACCATTTGCATGCTTACTATTTTCAATAATTCACCTGCACCACTCCTATACGATTATACCTATTGTACCCAGCTGATCATAAATCACAAATGTGCCGCCTCATGGAGCATAAACCATTTATTCATTTACTTTTTTAATTGTTGAAACATATGACTATTTCTGCCCACTGATGCGCTCACCACTAGCGCCAGTGTCGTTTGTCCGTTTTACCTTCGAGAACTCTGAATGGACAAGGCCAGCTCTTGCGAGCTCTTTGAATCTCTGTGCACATTCGCAGCCTGTGAGAAGCAGCTACTCACCTCATTTACTTTTCATCAGTTCGGACTGTTTGTAACACATATCTTTTCCGGTTAGTTGAGTTATGCTTTGACAAGGTATGTATCCAAACATAACCCAGACTTAATCTACTTGCTATTTCTGCACACTGATACTCTATTAACGTCATAATCTTGGTGTTTTCTCACTTTCGGGTCCTCCGCCTAGCTACCGCCAGCCGTCGTAGGCTCCCTTTATCTCAGCACATACCCGGAGCCTGCCGGGAGCCACCGTTTATCTCCACTTATCCATCTCAGACTGTTTGCGTCACTTACATTCGCTGGGTTGTTCACTTATCCTGTGACTCTGTAGGCGTCTACTAGTGCCCAACATGCTTTGTCGAATGGCCATTTCTGCTCACCACTGCTCTCCGTATATACGCAATTATCTTTGTTCCATCACAAATTTGACATCTTTGTCCAGGTACAGTCAGGCCGCGTAAGCTCCCCGTGTCTGCGCATACCTGGGGCATACTAGGAGCAACTCACTTTCTTCCATTTTCAGGCGCTTGGACTATTTGCAAAAAGTACCTACGCTGGTTTGTTCATTTATTCTGTAACAGATTAGATTGCACTTATGTTCTTTACATCAAACATTATGTTACAATGGCTTACTACTGCAACTTACTCATTTCATCGGCTCCTACGTTTCTTCATCGCAAGTTATGCTGAGAACTACCTCCGAACGTGCGACGCTGGTGTACTCTGACTTTGCCTACTGTTTACCACTCCCTTACGTAAGTAATTATACCTACTATAAATCACCGCCACATAGTTCTGGAATATCCACACTGAAAGCTGCCACTGGTGTATCATCATCGTGGCCGACTTTGAACCGTATTTCAGAGAAAAGGGTTCCAACTAACTAGGTTTGTTAACGGTGCAACATCAGACAAACCTCATACGGTGATCTGTGTACGAACATTGCACCATAGATTCACACTTCGTCCGCTTTGTAGGGAAGTGGCTTTGGTTTGCATTTTATTCCTTATTCTATTTTACGGAGCCTGCAAAAAAAATAAAATGAATTTATCTGCTCGGCCAACCAAATGTTCTACTTCCGGCCACCGCGAATGTAGACTGCCCACACATACTTAAGTAAAAAATAAATAAAAATTATATTCTCGAATTTGTCGAGACACACCAAACCAGGCATGATCAACATTTACATGCAATTATATTTCGCAAAAAACACGTTGCCAGGTATATAATCAGCAGTAAGCCGAAAGTGGTACTGGCTTTGGTAATTGAAAAATTAACCATGAGGAATAAAGTCGTCAATGCATGACGACACAATGGGTTCTAGCGTGCATAGTGTAAAGAGTCTGGGCATTACATGTGTAGTGAAAACGGTACACGTGGGCGGGGAGTATCTTACTCTTGAACGTGTCAGGAAAATATTAAATTAGGATTCTAGTCGACTTGCCAGTATGTAGCTGTGGGCGGTGACTTTATTCACTTGCACGTCACATCCGCTACGTCGCAGTGTTGTTAAACGGACAGTTGTGGCTTTTATAGCGAGAACGCTTGCCAGGCGATATCCACCCCGTCCTGGAACACTGTCAGAAATCCGTTTGGACACTACTGTAAAACGGGCGGAGCCACTAGCCGACTGATTTCACCCCCGGTTATCCGCAACCAATTGACTTCCGATTTCTTCTATTAGTATCTCAGATATCTTTGGTCCGGGCTGCCACAATAGGTGGGGTCCATGGAGGGAGAGAGCTTCATGAAGAGTGGCCTACGTGAGTAGCAAGGTGAGCAAAATCTCAATTAGTTGCGTCTGGATTTTCCAGTTTTATGTACACTTTTCAGGAGCGTAAAGGCCTCTTATCCAGCCAACATTACTGGACAAGGGTCGTTGTAGTGAGTGCAGATGTATCCCTTTATTGTACAGCCGGGTTCTTTGTAGGTCTTTGTGGGTTATGTCCCGTTCCGGTCAAAAACTCTTTCTCGGTCCAATATCAGATCCTTGAGAAGTCCCGGACTTCGGTGAACAGGGAAAATGAGAGACAAATAAGGCCGCAAAAAACTGGCATAGGAACAATCGTTGTATAGGACCTATAGTATAAAATTTGGTGGAGACAAATGGTGTACAAGGTGCAACAGTCATTGTGCTGAAATTGCCGTTTGGATTTTTACGAAAGCAATAGCCATATAGGTTGGTTGTAACCATATACCTGGAATACAGAGCGTTGCACCATTGGGCAAAACACACAGTATCGGTTTGCTATGATGCAACTATTGCATGGAAAGACAGAAAGCAGAACGCAAAGACCAGCGGCGTTTGTAAGGCGGATGAACGGCTGATAGCCAAGCTACTTCGAAAGAGAGTGAAGAATAAGTTAGTGAAGGTATAAAGGGCTTGCGACGAAGGAGATTCAAAAGTCAATTGTAGGTAAGTCAGCGGAGAGATAGAACTCAAGCACTGAGTAGACTTCTTCTGGGTCTCAAGCCAGAAAGACGACACGAGGGTATTAAGATTATTTGGCTATGGCCGAATGAGATGGGAAAAGCCTGGGAGAGAGCTTACCTCCTACATAATTAAGTGTCGATACCTGTGCTGCAAAACCGGACACAGAACACAAGGTGAGAAAGGATTGATCGATAGAATGGAAGTAATAAAGTTCAGTTAAAGGAAGGCGAACTTGCGGATTAAATGTATACGTAGCGTCGCGCAGAGAAACTAGCTAATCTAGGGTGAAAAGAAAATAGTACTAACGTATGCTGACCCAGGAAAAGTCAGTGAGTCTATTGGTCCCATATATGGGTAAATGTCGCAAAGGTAGCAGCGGGTAAGTGAGAAATGAACACCTATAAATGAAGAGCTAACGGGTGTCTGTGTGTTGGCAAGATGAGAGGAGTGATGCACTAAAGACCTAAGAAAGGTTAATTGACGGAAGGGCTGCGAATAGCTGAGGATATCAGACCATGAGGCCCAAACGCAGCAGCTAGTCTGCTAAGACAATAGTACCAAGCTGGATAGAGCCAGGGAATGCTAGCTCGAGATTTGTGGGATTGCAGGTAAAAATAGCCTAAGAAAATACAGCGAGTAAGGGATAACTGAACACCCGGAAATGTGAGGCAAAACGGCGGCTTGCGCTGAATACACGGATATGCTTGCACGATAGAAGAAACCTAAGAGAGGTTTCGTGATAGAAGGACAGTGGACGGCAGCAGCGCAAGCATACAATGAGGTTGTTAAATAATTCAGGGCATAAGGGACTAAGACGCATCGACACACAGCTAGTCAAATCATGCTGGGGTGCTAATAGAATACAACTTAAGAGGCCTGAGCCGGAAGAAGCCAGTGAGGGAGCTAAACTAAAATTAATTAGGTGTCACAGGCGAGTAAGTGACGGATGAGCATTTAGCAAGGAGCGAGTAATGGATAATTGAACGTCTAGAATGAAGGGGTTAGGAGATGCTCTGCACAGAACCCACGAGTTATGTTTGTTTCACAGATGCGAGTTTAAATAACTAAATAACTAAATGCTATATTAGCGAAATTGTCGAGACACGCCAAACCAGACATGATCAACCTTTACATGCAAGTATGTTTGTCAACAAACACTTTGCTATGTATGTAATTCGCAGTGAGCCGAAAGTTGTGCAGGCTTAGGGAATTGTAAATTTAATTATAAGGAATAAAGTCGTCAATGCATGGCGACATCTTGGGTTCTAGCGTGCATAGTGTAAACAGCCAGGGCATTACATTTGTAGTGAAAAAGATACATGTAGGCAGGGGTATCTTACCCTTGAACGTGTCAGGAAAATATTAAATCATGATTCTAATCGACTTGCCAGTATGTAGTTGTGGGCAGTGACTTTATTCAGTGGCGAGTCACATCCGCCACGTCGCAGTGTTGTTAAGCGGACATTTGTGGCTTTTTATAGGGAGAACGCTTGCCAGGCGAAAACCCACCACGTCCTGGAACACTGTCAGAAATCCGTTTGTACACTAATGTACAACTGGCAGAGCAGCTCGCCGACTGATTTCACCCTCGGTTATCCGCAGTCAATTGACTTCCAATTTCCTCTGTTAGCTGATCAGGTATCTTTGGTCGGGGCGGCCATGATGGCTGAGGCCTATGGAGGATGAGACCTTAGTCATCTTTGTTTGTCCAGGTGAGCAAAACATCAGATTCTTGCGTCTGGATTTTTCAGGTTTATGTATGCTTTTCAGGTGTGTGGAGGCCTCGTGTCCAGCTATCATTACTGGACAACGGTCGTGGTAGTGAGTGCATTTGTATCCATTTCTTGTACAGCTATGTTCTTTGTAGGTCCTTGTGAGTTACATCCTGTTCCGGCCCAAACTCTTTCTCGGTCCA
Organism: Dicrocoelium dendriticum; assembly: GCA_944474145.2. Classification (NCBI taxonomy): domain Eukaryota; kingdom Metazoa; phylum Platyhelminthes; class Trematoda; order Plagiorchiida; family Dicrocoeliidae; genus Dicrocoelium; species Dicrocoelium dendriticum. Next base: position 94,589,915 of record OX104063.1, read on the forward strand.
ATCCCAGATCACCAAGCAGTTCTGGACCTCGGAGAAAAGGGAAGTTGAAGGACAAACAAAGACGCAAATAACAGGCGTGCGAACAAACATGGTTTAAATCCTATGATATAACATTTAGTGGAAACAGATGATGTACAATGTGTAACAATGATTGTGCTGAAAGTGTCTTTTGAGTGTTCGCAGAAGGCAAAGGCCTATCCGTTGGTTGCTACCATCTACGTGGGATAAAGAGCGTTGCGCCGTTGAGCAAAAGCGCAGTATCGGTTTGCTATGATGTAACTATTGCGTGGGAAGACAGAAAGCAGAATTTAAAGACCAGCAGGTAGCCGACCTACTTCGATAGGGAGCGTAGAACATGCTGACCCAGAAAAAGCCAGTGCGTCTGTTGGACTCATACATGGGTAAGTGTCGCAAACATAGCAGCGAGTAAGTGAGCAATGAACACCTATAAATGAGAAGCTAACGGGCGTCTGTGTACTGACCAGATGAGAGGAGTGCTGAACTAAAAAGCTAAGAAGGGTTAATTGACGGAAGGACAGCGAATAGCCAGAATGCAAGCGTACATTAAGGTTGCTGAGGATATCAGAACCTGTGGCCTAACCGCAGCAGCTTGGGTGCTAAGATAATAGTACCAAGCTAGATAGAGCCAGGGAATGCTAGCCCGAGAGCTGGAGGATTGCAGGTAAAATGCCTAAGACAATACAGCGAGTAAGGGATAAATGAACATCTAGAAATGTGAGGCAAAACAGCGGCTTGCGCTGAATACATGGATATGCTTGCACGACAGAAGAAAGCTAAGAGAGTTTTCGTGATAGAAGGACAGCAGACGTGGGAAGCGCAAGCATACAATGAGGTTGTTAAATAGTTCGAGCATAATAGACTAAGACGCGCAGCTAATAAAATCGTGCTGGGGTGCTAATGGAATATAACTAAGGAGCCCTGAGCCGGAAGAATCCAGTGGGAGAGCTGAACTACAATCGATTAGGTGTCGCAGATGAAGTAACTGACGGCTGTGCCTAATGGCAAGGAAGCCTGTGCCAGGAAAAGCCGGTGAGAGAGCTGGATCTTAGTATATGTACGTGTCATATACGTAGCGAGTAATAGATAGATGAACGTCTAGAAAGAAGCTCTGTGCGCTGACTACTTGAGTTATGTTTGCTCCCCAGAAGAGAGCTAAGTAATGTTTCATGATGAAAGGACAGCAAACGGATGATGCTCAAGCACACAATACAGCTGTTAGATAGTTCAGAGCGTAGAGGCTAAGACACAGCGACGCGCAGATTTGCGAATTACGCTAGGTTACCCATAAGATAAAAAGGTTGTCTCAGGAGAGATCTAAAGTTAAATTGGCGGAAAGGTTGGATGCAGATAGTCTAAAGGAATAAAGGTTCAGGATTATCGCAAATGCATGAGGCATACGACCACTAGATAGTTACTAAACGGAGGCGCCGAAGTTAAGCTGATCAACCGAGTTTGGCACTAGGAAAGATTGCCAGTAGCCAGATGTAGCCATTCCAACAAGACGCTTGATCCCTAGTGTATGCCTACATGATCATAGAATGCATCAACAAACCAGCGAAGGTAAGTGAAATACTTTCCAGGGGAATGTATGATGGAAAGATAAGGAGTGTATTCTAGCAGGCTCAAGGTCTGCGCAAAAGGGACAAGAAGCCTAAGACGAATCTCTGCAAAATGGTAAGGAGGCTAAGGAGAGCGATGGATGGTAGAGCTAGGAGAGAGTGAGCGAGTATCAGTGGCAAGCAAGCGCATTCGGATTAGGCCTACTAATTACCACTGGATACCTACAGTGAGAGAATAAGTCAAAAACCAGCGAAGGTATGTGAGGCAAACAATTCAAGAGAGTAAGCCTTGGAGAGATAAGGAGTGGCTACTAAAGCAAAGATGTATGCTACCAACAATGACTCGCTGCAGCTGAAAAGTGATGACGTAGGTAATACGAAGAACTGATAAGGATACCAGGGGAGATAGAGCGTATCTACGACTAGCAATGGCAATGGGGTTAAGCCTACTCGTGGCTAGCGGATACCTAAAGTGACCCAGAATAAGTCAACAGACAGCAAATGAATGTGACGCAGACTGTCATAAAGAGTGATGGTTGGAGATAGAAGAGACTTCTTGTTGGGAGGACAGGGAACGGAAGGGGTGTAAGCATATAATACGACTGTTAAATAATTCAGAGCATAAGAGGATAAGACGCAGCGACGCGCAGAAAATCAACCTATGCTGGGGAACTAATGGTAGGTAACTAAGGAAGACTGAGCCGGGAGAAGCCAGTGAGAGAGCTGAACTACAAGTAATTAGGTGTCGCGGATGAGTAGGTGACAGCTGTGCATCTAGCAAAGAAGCCTGTGCCGGGGAAAGCCGGTGAGAGAGCTGGACTTCAGTATATGTACGTGTAATAGACGTAGCGAGTAATAGATAAAGAAACGTCTAGAAAGGAGCGGTTGTGTGCGGACTACTTGAGTTATGTTTGCTCCACAGAAAAGAACTAAAAAGGTTTATTGTAGAAATGACCGCAAACGGATGGTGCGCAAGCATACGTTACTGCTGTTAGATAGTTCAGAGCATAGAAGCTAAGACACAACGACGCGCAGATAATCAAATGGTGCTGGTGTGCTACGGAGGTAGTACAGAGGTAGCTGGAGCTGGGTAAAGCCGGCCGTCCGATTAAAAAGGAATGAAAACAGTAAGCGAAATAAGAAAAGGTTAGGGTCTGGATGAGAAGGGTCTATTGGCAAAGAGTGGAAAAGCCCACGAAGCATTCCAGGTGATGTGAACAAAAAGTTGGGTAGGCCGAACCAAGACTTTTAACGTCGAAGAACGCTGAGTGAAATCGGATAACGAGTGGCCCATCCGGCGAGACTGGATTAGTCAACGCCTAGGAATAGCAAGTACAATAAAGGCATGGAGAACGGCCGCAACAATAGAGGGTGAACGATTTTAGCAGCCTCACTGGGTAGGGAAACAAGAGCGCCGAGGCTGCATAGCGTGTACCGCTTAAGATTGGGTAGCATAAAAGATATCAGAGAGAAAGAGGCTGGTCAGTGGGACTAGATCGCCGCAGAGCAGTGAGAACTGGCATTCTAGTTGAAGTAAAAATGAAAACAGAGTGCGATTATTAAGGTTAGGGTCAGGATGTAGTCGGGGAGTTGAGTCAGCCGAACTAAGAAAGGTGACGTCTTAGAAGTCAGAATGAATCCGGAGAGCAGGAGGCCGATCGGGTAAGACTGGATTAGTCAGCATGGTTGCATAAGGACATATAGTAAAGGTGAGAAGAAAACTAACAATAAATGGTGGGCAAGTCTAGCAGGCTCAAGATGTAAGGGAAACATCATTTTTAGCCTGCGGAGCGTATACCGCTTAAGTCTCAGTAGCACCGGAGGAGGCAGAAAGAAAGAGACAGATCAGTAGGATGTGACCACGGCAGGGCAGTGCGAGCTGGCCATCCAGTAGAAGATGGAATGAAAAAGGACATCATAGTAAGTCGTACTATTAAAGTGCGTAAATAGGCTATAAAAATAATGAGTGAAAAAGTCTAGCAGACTCTCGTGGTGAGCGAATCAGCGTCATGTCCGTAGAGCCTAGACCGTTTGTGTCTCTGCAGCACAGCGCTAAGCAGAGATAAGGAAATGGAGTCTGGGCAGGGCACTGACAGGTGTCCGTCCGATTGAGGCAGGAAGGAATACAATGAGCGCGATAATGAAAGTACTGGGTCAAGGTAAATGGTGGAGCAACTAAGGAGGCGCACATAGCGATCCGTCAATCAAACCTTAACCGTTACCCTAACAGTGATCTGAGCGAGTTCGGAGACTAAAAGATCTTTCGCTTAATCTGCGTAAACTGAAGACCAAAAGCGCAGTACGGAAATGACACGGGCAGAATCGAGAGCCCTACTGTTTAAAAGGAGCTATACTAATAGAGTGTAAGCTAATCAAGCAAAGTTCTCGGGGTGAGAGAATCGGTGCGTTGGATATGTAGTGCCTAGCTCATTTAAGTCTTGGTAGTATGGATGCAGGCAGAAAGTAAGAGACCGGTCAGATGAGATTAGATAAAGGCAAGGTAAAGAGTTGACTGTCTAGTTAAAGAAATACAAGAAGACACGACGACAACGATAGGGCAGGGTGGAGGTGAGAACGGTTTTATTGATAAGGAATGTAAAAGGTAACGAGGCTTCCGAAGGAATGTGAACAGTCCATTAGGTCAACCAAACCAAGGGAGGCAACGTCTCAAAAGTCTGAATGAATCCGAAGCACAGGAGGCCGATCTGGCAAGACTGGATTAATCGGCGTGTTAGGATTAGGACTTACAATAAAGAGGAGAAGAAAGCTATAACAATAAAGGGTAAATGAGTCTAGGAGGCTAACGGAGTTAATACGTTAATAAAGGTTAAGCAATTCTTGCAGGCGCTTAAGGTGAGGGGAACAGAGCATTGAGTCAACAGAGCCTAGCCTGTTTGTATCATCGTAGTTTTGAAGACAGTCAGAGGGAAGTAGACTGGTCAGATGAGACTCGGTCAGGGCAGGGCACTGAGAGTTAGCAGTCCGATGGAAGGTGGAATGAAGAAGGCGAAGTAAGGAAAGAACAGGGTCAGAGTGGCGGAAGCTTTACTGATTGGGAGTAGGGAAGCCAACGAGACTCTCTAAGGTAATGTGGACAGGGTATTTGGTCTAATTAATACTGGCCGGTAACGTCACAGTAGTCAGCGAGGTCGGAAAGCAGGAGCCGAAATAACGAGGCTGTATTAGTCGGCGCATTGAGATTTAGTAGTACACTTGAGTTGAGAAGATAAATAGAGTGTCAGCAGAAGTGCACATGTTAGATATGGGAGAGTTTAAATTAGTTAGTTATAAGCCCTCAGGTTGATGGGAATAGTGCTTTGGTTGTGCCGAACAACCGCCACGTGGTGCCAGCTGGGTGGTTTGGGTTTACCCCATTCCAGCAAATAGTTCAGCGGCAGTGTTCCAGGATGTGGTGGATTTTCGCCTGGCTGGCATTCTCCCTATAAAAAGCCACAAAAGTCCGTTTAACAACCCTGCGACGTGGCGGTTGTGACTTGCCACTAACTAGCGTCACCCATTGCTTATCCGGACAATCGCTTCAAGTTCACCGATAGCATGCATCCAATTAGCACTGGCGACACCTTCAAACACCTTCAAGCAAAACGACAGGAAACATATACCAACCCCGTAAACAAAGCTAAACACACCTACCTGCAAACTTACATTCATCTATAAACACATGCATCCCACCCTATTGTTCCATTGTACATTAATCGATCGCATTTTTTTATTTTTAACATGTTCATGCCTGCGCAGGCGTACCTCGCTTAATCGAGAATACACGATTTATTTATTTATTTATTTACAGCTCAGTACTCTGTAGGCAGTCAGAAAGTAGGAGACTGGGCAGAGGAAACTAGGTCGGCACACAGCACTGGGTTACTGGTAAGGTGGGGAAAGGCAACGAGTGAGGGTGAACAGAGTGTTCAGCCTTCTGAATAATAATCGGTACCATCACAATATTCAGAGAGGGTCAGCAGAAATGGACAGGTTAGAGTTGGTGGCTATGTTAAAAAATAGGGTGAGCGAGACCAGCAGGCTCTCGGGAAGAGTGGCATGGGCAGGAGGCTACAGAGTCCTGACCGTTTATATTTCGGTAGTCTGGAGTAAGTCAAAGAGAAGCAGGCCAGTCAAATGAGACTAGGTCAGGGCAGGGCACTGACAAACGGCAGTCGGATAGAAGAGGAATTAAACGGGAAGAGCGTGATAAGGAGAGGACAGGGTCGGTTTGAAAGGAGCCAGATTGGTGCTGGATGTATAGGCTAACTAGGCTCTTGGCGCATTGGGATTATTTCGCACAAATACGGCTTCGTATGGAATTCTGTATGCGATCGGGGCCGTTCTCCCACAGCTCGTACTCAGGGATACAGGTACCCAAGATGTCTGCTGCCTTGGGGACACATAGTAGTCAATTTATGGCCGTGGAGACTTGCAGGATACTATCAGATTCTCTGATGGCTTTAGGTAACTTGTTCCGCACATGCGCAAATCTATAGAGAAAGAGGTTAAAACGTATGGAGCAACGGGTTTTGGGTAGTGAGAATAAATGTGGCTTTTTGCGTAGAGAAAAACGTGTATCGCCCAACGGTTGAAAATATTTTTTAATACTAAATTCCGATGTTGGATTATTTTATATATAAAAAACTAGGTTGGTTTTAAGTCACCGCAACCATAATGTTTCTAGACCAAGCTGCTTGTAGCGGCTTTAATAACTGAGCGTAGCTGATCCTAGATGGCGCTTAGTGAACGAACGCTGGACTTTCTCGATGAACATCCTATCACTTTTGCGTAAATTAGTGATCACTATGGAGCAGTACTCTACAATAGGTTGGGCACAGAACTTAGAGAGCATGAGTCGCGTCTCTAACAGGCTCATTGACTTTAGTATATAGCCAACGGTAGACTTGGCTTTTGAAGAGCTATAGATCGCTTGCACCGTAAAATTCAGTAAGCTTGAGTAGGGCACATCTAGATCGCGCACAGTAATGTTGTTATTCAGCGGTATTCCGTTAAGAGTTAATAGGTTGGGTGGTATGGAGCACCGGTGGGAAAGGATGTTACATATCGTTGGTGAGAACTGTAGTTTCCACAGGTCACACCATGTTTCAAGAGCACCGAGATAGGTTTGAATGCTGGATAGGCCATTGCGTAGGCAGCTGGGAGCAAATGAGAACACCACTTTTCTATCATCAGCAAAGAAGTAGGGAGTGCCTTGTTGGAAGACCTTGGAATACATCAGTGCTGTACAGTAAAAACAGCAAAGGACCTAGGACGCTGCCTTGGAACACTACGCTGGTTACAGTTGTCTTTTTAGGGGCGACATCGCCCAGTAGCACTGACTGCGTTCGGTTAGAAAGGTAAGGAGAAAACCAAGCAAGGAGGCGGCCAGAAACACCGAATGCAGCTAATTTTGTCAACCCACCATTGTGTGGAACCCGGTCGAATGCTATTTTCGTATCCAGGAAGATGATGCCCAGTGCTTGACCTAGGTCTATGGAGTGTGTAACGTCGTTTAAGCATTCAAACTGTCAAGCATGACAAGATTAAGTAGGCAGAAACCCGTGTTGGGACTTATTAATAAGGTTGCGTTGCAACAGAAAAGCATGTCCGCTTGGAAACAGCATCTGGAAAAGTTTTACTGGTGAGCATGCTTAGATGAACGGTACTCTCAGTAGAGACATTTCCTATATACTCCGGATTGCAATTTTTAATCGCCGTTAATAAATAATGCCGGACGCTTACTAAACCATTCTGCAAACCAAGGGAGAAATATGGCTTTAATGAACTACGGATAACAGAGTGCACGATCGGGAAAGCAGTGGTATGGTTAGTTCTGCGTTACAGATGGCAGTGTTTTAGGACGGGGTGTAATTTCGCCTGGCAAGCGTTCGCCCCATAAAAGCTACCAATGTCCACTTAAAAACACTGTGACATGGAGGATGTAAACCCTCCATGAATAAGCGCATCTCACAAACACACTAGCAAGTTGATCATATCCACATTTTTGATCATGCCTGACATGGTCTACTTAGAAGCACTCAAGAACAAGAGCTTATTTATTTTTTTTCCGCACTCCATGCAATAGTATGGGATCTGTGCATATATAGGTCTGATCGCTTGCGCTCACAGTCTCTAGCAATAATCTAGAAATATACATTTACTTATTTAGTTACGAATAGAAAGCACAACTCCATTATATATATAGTTTATAAATACATGTACATCTCGGGGCCTTAACTATAAAAAAATAAATCAATGCTTTATTCTCGAATTTATCGAGACACCAAGTCAGGCATGCACAAAATATTAATGATACTGTTAACAAAACGGGTACCTCAGTGAAGGACCTAGGGTTGTGTTATTTCAATAGCTAAAACTTTACCGAACGATTACTTTTAGTGTAGCTAAATCACTCAACTTAATCTGTCAGATATGCCGGCACGTTTACACTTATAAAGCAAGCTTAGTACCTTGCAGACTGCATTCTTGAGCAAATGAACTTTTGCATGTTTATATGTAGCAGCTTAAGGCAAGCTGACCGGATCTTGCCTGAAAAACCCAGAGGCACATGACCAAGAAGCTACTTACTGGAGATCAGTGTATGCCATACAAAGTGCGATGTATCCATCTCAAACTTAAACCCCTTTGGTTGCGGCGTACGAACCTTAATCTATGCTTTTTACCTAAATTGGTTTACAAAAATGCATATAGTGCATTCTCCCCTTGCCGCTTAGCGCCTCGTCAAAATCCAACTTATGTATCAAGCATAGCACGACTATACCCGTTAATGCCAGGAAAAAATCGCTCCCGTTTGTTCTTGGTATTTTCTAAACACACTTGTAATAAAGTACCTGCGTGGCTTATGGTATGTACGCATCCAGTAAGATTTAAGAAAGCCTTACGGGACTTTCTAACATGGAAAAGGTGAAACGCATGCCCAACCTCTATGACAATGATGAAAAGTTATCTGAATCAGGCCCCGGCGGCCATTAACACAACTTTGATCCCTCAGCTATCCAAACTGCAGACACACATGAAGCTAACGTTTTTTGTGCATATCCGGACATCAACACAGTAATAGAACGAGGAACTCTTCTATTATTCACATGTACGGTGTAAGCAGGGACGGCACCTAAGCCTTGAACCAAACTCGAAAGCAAAATATACATAAATAATAAAGTAAACATAAAGCTAAATTATGGTGGGAAGGCTAATAAATTTTGAATAAATAGGCGGGTAAAAAGGATTAAATGTACGTTAGTATGAAACCTTTTGTACGCACCTAAGCCACCCTAGCGAGGCTGGAAAAGAAATCCTATTCGGTCAGCATGAGGAAAATGAGATATATTGACAGCAAATTTCTTAAACGATTGTTCACCGAGAGATATTACATTGTTGTGATAACCGTAGATACAAAACATCGCAAAAGAGTAGTGCTTTACTTTCCTTTATTGAACTGTAATTAGAGAGCGTGATACACCAATACGTTTCGTCTGTTATATTTTCATTTGTACTTGGCCATACCCGAGTGCTAGGGTTGGAGTGAAGCAAAAGATGGAAAAGCTGCAATTTACCGACGGTTGGTTGGATCGATTCAAGGAAAAAACTCGAAGCTCGATCAAAAATTTCAAAGAAGAGGGGTAATGGGTCGTGTGCTATGGACGTTGGCAACCCAACTTACCACACGCTTGAGGGCACCTTGAGTGCAGATAACATTCGGAGCGTTCGATTGCACAATCTCGAAAAATACTCGTCAGGCGGAAGCTCTGTAGTACAACTCTGAAGTAGTAACGGAGTACATTCTCTACAAAGTACCTTGATGTTTTCCTTGATATACAGCCCTGCATTATAGAATATTCGAAACGATTACGTAGCCTAATTTGCAGTCAATAATGTTACTATAGAAATATTATTTAACTTTCCTCGAAGCACTGATAACAAAGCTTTTGATGATTGAACTATTACCGAAGGTTTTACTTTCAGTACAAAATTATTTTCATGGATTCATCTGGTTGCTGTACTCCAGAACACGATGAAGTTCAACTTCCGGTGAACCCGCCATTGTGCAGTCAACCGTTTCCATTGATAATACACTTGCATTCATATACTGTACCGTGTACGTGATTTTAACCTCAAGTAAACAAGAACTTTATAACTCCCTGAAGTGGCTCGTAGGACCTTTGTTTAACCATGGTCTTATCCTTGTAAAAGATACCTTTGTTTTGTCAATTTTGTACGCGCACTTTTGCATATTTGTGGTTATAAGTGTTTACCCTCGAGTCTTGAACTTATGAGAACCATACCGGTTAATATTAAAAAAAATAAATAGATGAAGTCATAATTTTAGACACGCTAGATGCTGCACCCGCAAGGGATCCGATCAATATTTACACCAATTAGTTGCCCTTGCATGGGGAGTGAGAACAGTGCGAGTATAACATACCTTTTGCAATTATGAATGCAAGGCATTTTTAGCTGTACCGTTGAAGTTTAGCTAGCTTCTTCAAGCGATCTTTGAGCTTCTTGCTTTTAATTGCGGCGAAACGTCACCAAGAGCCGCATTTGTGCAAGGTTTTTGGTATGCATCGAAGTACCTCAAATAAAGCATGAGCAAATTTTTACAGTCAGTTAGATGTCGCAGCGGGTGCCTTGCGTTCCCTACACCAAGAAGATGGCGGAAAGCCTAGAAGTTGCAGAAATAAATAATTAACAAATAAATTTCTTTTCTCGGCGTTAAAACTAGGCACGCCAACAAGGCATGATTCAACGTGTACAAGCAAACCTGCGACGCTCGGAGGTGTTCAACTTTGATCTGGTCATTGGAAATGAGCAGCTGAGAGCTGCGAACAATGGTATAAACTTGTGATAACAGTTTGACCTCACACTTGATTCAACCTTGGCACAGGTTGTTAATGCAAATGCGAAAACGTTGATGTTCACGTTATGTGTTACTGGGATTGGTTCCGATAAATGCTCTTCTGGCCTGAAGCACATCTCTAGCGCCGTTAATCGCAATCGGCAGCTCTCCACTTTCCCTCCTCAGACGTAAGCCGCGTTCGTCTATGGCCTTACTGGGTTGCAATCCTGTCCAGTTGAGGGAGGTTTTCCATAGGTAGGTATCAGAGTCGCTAAAGTTTGGACCACCCGGTTGTCGAAAAATTGATCAATCCCAGAGGAAGTAGCAGTGAAAGGCTTGGAACGAGACTCAAGCAACAACAGCAAACCAAAGGGAAATGCAATAAAAATGCACACCAAGTAATGAATAGAATGCAAGAAAACGCTGAGAGTTAAACGTCTAGGAACGCTGTGGAATTGTCGTTATAAATATTATATAAACTTGTCATTCCTGTGAATAAAGGATAGAAAGACTTGGAGATCCGAGTTTTGGTTGCTATGCCGTTTACAGCTGTGTAAGCCATTGCGCTGCGTCGCGCGACGTTATTACTTTCAAGTGTGTTGGGAGTTGATAGTAGCACAGGCAAGTTAAGTGCACAGAGGCCAGTAGTAAGCTGGGCCGCGGATACGAGTAACTGGAGAGTGGACGTTAGTATCAACATGGCAAGTGCCCTGCGTGGAAGTGCTGGGAAGCCAGTAGGAAGCGGAGAGCAAATTTAAAGCAAAAGCCGGAGTTGGTGGAGACGAGTAAGTGAAGTTCTGTTGGAGGTAGACAGTAGCATGCTGAGCGGCCATGCCCTAGCTTAAGATCATAAGCTGGGGAATCTAGTAAATAGAACGTGAACCTCAGGTGTTGTACGGCCAGTGCGCCGCGTCACGCGTTGTAGGTAAGTCGTCCTGGTGGATAGAAATCAGTGCTAATGCCATTTGTGAAGTAAGAGGACAAAAGCGAAACTGGGCTCCCCATTACTGCAGCTTCAGAGATTATACAGTGGAAGGGGACGCACACGTCAGTATATGTGTGGTACCGGCGCTGCCTTACGCGTTGTTATTAAATCTATCAAGGTTGAAACATAAGGTAGAATAGGTGCGTAAATAATGGAACGCCGGCATCATGCTAGACGCAAATTTATAGAAAAGCTCAACAGTAGTGGAGGCAGGTAAGTGCAAGGTTAGGTGAAGTGAAAACAGCAACCAGCTTAGCGGCCAAATACGGTCAAGATAATTATCCGAGCAGCAAGGAACAAAAAAGTGAATGACAGAAGCTACATGGGGACAGCGCACCGTGGCTTGTTGTAGGTGACGCTCTGGTGGACCCGAGGAAGATAGCTAAAAGCAACTTAAGGATGAAAGCCAATAAGCTAGACAGCCGCTTCATTGCAACAGTGTGACAAAGACAGATGAGGAATAAACCCTTCCATAATGTGGCGATAGACTGAGTTCATGTATTTGTAATGTGCTGATCACCCATAATAGAGTAAACCGTGAAGTGGTGACGGTATACACAGACAAGGAAGTATCTTGTAGCGTACGCGATAATGGTAGGGAACTAGAGCTCTGGTCAACTTGCCAGTGTGAAGTGGTGGGTTTGGACAAACAACTCAGTCGTTTCATGCTGGGTTAACTAGATTGCATGTGCGTTCCTTGACTCGGCAATCACCGCGCCGTCGTAGTTTCATTATTACATGTTTTATGCCTTTCCTATTTGAAAAGGTTGCAAGGAATGGTGGGAGGAGTGTAGAGGCCGTACCGCCGAAAGGCGAACTGATGTACACCTTGCTATACTGACAAAACTGCCACGTACCTATACAATTAAGCAGTGTGCTTTTGACTCCTGCACACTGGTTCTGCTAGCTCAACAGGCAGCTTTGACTATTACTCCTCTCTATCCTTGTGTGGGAGTGTGGCGTGTTTCCCGAACATGCGTATCAAGGTAATGGCGCTGTGACGAACCCACGACGCCCGGGTTCTAAATTTGCTACCAATGAAAACACTGTTTCCTTTGTCTCTAATGAGCAAGTGGCCCAAGGTATTCACGGTAATACTATCGCTCGCAGGAAACAGATCGTAAGCAAACTACTCTTCATGCTGAAAGTGAGCAACCGCATTTGGGTTTTGACCGCGAACATTGAGTGCCCGTTGCAAAGAAACGTTCGATAAGGTCGCCTTGGTCTATTATTCTTACAAAAGTATAATAGCTATGAGCGTGATTGAGACTGTACTTTCAAAATCTTAAGGGGTGGAAGTCCTGCTACGTGACTGACTGGCAAGCCTACGACATAATTCGCCCTGTGCCTGCCACATGGGCTATACATGGAGCATTGCATTGACAGGAGCGTAGCGTTGCAAGACACATCTTAATTTTACCTTTAAGGTGCAAGTATTGCAATTGGAATGCACAGAAAAACCATTGGTTCTAGCTAGCAACTAACAGGCAAGATAAGTGATATGGCGGTTTACTCTTACAGGTGGCCGTATGGCCTGGCTGTTGTGTTATGTGGTACTCCATTTTGCATTGATCACAGGGTTACGCCACTTACACCATGACAGCATAAACCACAGTACAACACTGTCGACCGCAGCAGCAGGTGGTGCTGCCCATACTTGTAAAACATTTAAGGGGTAAGCAGCTGGCTCTTCGGGCTTTGTGTCGATAGCACAAAAGCGAGACTAGCACTAAAACATATGGAAGACTAGAACTATTATATACTATAACACATTTGTTGCCAACGGTATGCGCACATGAATGGAGGATTTGTGTTTCTTATCCACCATTTTACCTTGTGTGGATTCGACACAAAACGTCGCTGTAGCCTTGTAAATGCTTATCCATTGCATGTGCGACCTTAGCTTTTTCCGGTGAAAGCTAAACCGTAGCCCGTTATAACCAAGTCTTATTCATCTTTTACCTCTACTTTTTATGTATGCGCCTCTAGCAATTCTCAGTTTTTTAATTCATCCCCACTTTTGACTCCTTTTACGACAGGCTCAGCAGCGTGCAATGCAATAGACTTGTCTTGCCTCCGTCTTTCTTCCGAACCTGTTTATTACTCATCTCCACCAGCACCCTTCACGCACATTGGGGCTAAATCCGCAAAATTGTCGGTTGCTGTTCCGGATGAGCATTTCTCAACTTTGTGTCAAAGCCACCTTCCAGCTGCTCACTTATGCATAATTGGCACCCCTGACTAGCCGCCTAGCTGACTTACCTTTATTACTAGCTGACAAGCCGAACAATCTCCGCGTGGTGCCAGATAGTTGGTGTAGGTGAGGCCTGTTCCGGCAAATAGTTCAGCCGCCGTGTTCCGGACGTGGTAGGTTTTTGCCTAGCAACTGTTCTCTGTATAACAATACACTAATGTCTGTTTAACAACACTTCGAAGTGGCGGATGTGACACGCCAAAACTGAAGTCACGGCCCAGTGGACATCAGGATACTGCCATCCAACCCACGGACCTCATTCGTTTATTCTCCCATTCCCGACGCTATTAACCAGTTAAACTGACAGCGACACACTTAAAAGCCCAAACCACACAGCTACATACATAACAGTTACAAAAGTATATAGTCAAATGCACCCACGTATTTTTGACCACACTTTGTGATCTTTCATGATAATGCCTGTAAACTTGTGCCTCCCAAGGTGGAGAATAAAAGATTACTTTTTTATTCTTTTACTTGGCGTATGCGTCTAGCAATGTTGTAGGTACTTGAGCTTTTCATTAAAACGAAATTAACCGCGTGCTCGGCCGCCCTTTGACTATCCTCTTTAGCATCGCCCCCACGTCTGACTGGTTAACTTGCCTAACCAAGACTGCTGCTGCTGACGTACTTTAAAACATAAACCAATTATATTACCCATATGTAAGTATCCATCACCTGCTGCTCTTCCTGATGAGCCTCGCAATAGTTTCCCTTAAAGCCACTTTCCAGCTGCTTAAGGACTGGATTCTCCTTACATATGCACCGTCGCCACATCTGACTACCCGTCCTGTTGGCTCACCTGTACGTATAAGTCCACCAAATTTTTCCTTTTGCCAGGTCCCTCTAAAACCACTTGCAATCATTCGCTACTTGCTTCATTCCCACTTCCGACTATTATCCTGCAAGAAGCAACGGCCACCTCGTTCTCTGCAGCCCCCTTTGACTTACATGTATTCCGCAGTCCCTCACCCCGACTGGATAACCTATCCGACTGAAGCGCAACCGCGCACCTACTATTATTCGATAAAAGTATTAATTAAGTCACCACTAGCTAACATTCCTTAAACTAGAAGCCACCTTGCTATCCATGGAGACCCACTTATATGACTAGATAATTCTGCTGTCCAATTCTATAACGTTTTATTTCCTTGCCTTTCGCTCAAATGCGACAGTTGACTAACTGGCTCCATAATAACACTCAAGGCATGTTTTCCTCTCCTGTGTCAGTATTCGAAACTTGTCACGCGCTCCTCTGCTCCTTACGCTTTGGCATTAATGGCTATAAAGGTAGCGTTTTACTTCATTCCTTCTTCATTGTTTCGGGAAACGGCAACTTTACGCGTTTGGTTGCAGGACCTGTCCGAAAGTGATGTTGCTCACACCTATCTTCCCTTCCAAGCTAGTTTCTCGTGTTAATCATGTCACACCCTCTTCCTTTTATTGCAGCACTTTGTACGATATCTGTGTTCCAAATCCAAACCTCATTACACACTTCGCATTGGACAGGGCGATTCACTTAAATGGAACATTGCCGCCGACTTATACTCTTCATAAGTTCGTTGTGTTTGTCTGTTAATCACGCTCCACTCCCTTATTTATTCTGCCGTATGTGTTTCTTCTAATGAAATGCCACCTTACAAGTGTTTTAAGTGCCACGCTGATGACGTCGCTATGCCATTCAAGATTTTATGCGGCTTCAAACTAATTAACAAAACAAGTCCGCAGGTCTATTTTTCCCTTCCTGGTCGCAGCTAACCTTCCCATTTTGATGTATGAGTTCGTTCCTCTTCAGTTCAATCTCACTCCATTAACCTTGTCGTCCATCAATGTGTTGCAATGCTTCTGTTTAACTTGGCCTGTCGTAATTACATTTTGTTGGACAACAGATCATCACTCTTTACCCATCCCGGAACGGCCACTTCCGTTACTATAATGCACTAAACTCCCATCCTCGGTTTCTGCTGCTTACCTCATGATTGTAATTGCTTTACATTATGGACTTCGCTGCAGGAAGCTTATATTTCTTTATCAAGCCGACTTCCTCCCTGATAACTACCACACAGTTAATCACAGCTTCGGTCTGCTTTGTTCGTTCTTACGTTGCTGACGGACTTTAAGTTATGTAGGCAAATGCGCTTCCTCGGATGCAGTACCATTACATGAATCATGCACCTCTATCCGCATTCATCCAATCTTCACCTATTCTTCGCGTCTGCCTTTCCACTTAGAACGCTACTTTAAGAACTAAATATTCCTGACTCTATATCCTAATATAGATCAGCTTAGATGCGCCAAAGCCACTAAGTGCTTTCCAGGGGCTCTCATCATGACTGATGACGCCACTACCACCTTTTTATCTATGCACTCCTCCAATAGCCGTATTTTTTGTTAAACCTAGTAAACACGCTTACCTCTCTTTGGACAGTGCGGAATGCAGAATTATCTTCGTACAGGTATCTTCGTACCAGGACTAATCTAGACCATGGTTCCACTTCCATACTAACCATCTGCACCCAACAAATCAACCACCGACGTCCAGTGTGGGCAGCTGGACACGTATTCTTCGCTCCCCGGCAAATATACGTAATCAGAGATGGTGAGACCCCATACGCTGGAAATTCTACTTACCTGAAAAATTATACTTTCTCGACCGAACCCAACGTCCATGTTGGAACCTGACTGTGCCATTTGTCTGGCCAACCGAGGAGTCACTCGACTGCGAATAACTAAAGGAACTAATCCTTTATAACCAGGTTTGGCAGTTGCACATGACCGACCATAGCAACCGACGACAGTGTTCCAGGACTTGTTGGGGTTTCGCCTGGCAAGCTTTCTCCCTATAAAAAGCCACAAAAGTCCGTGTATCAACACTGTGACGTGGCGGATGTGACTCGCCACTGACTAAAGTCACTGTCCACTGTTACACACTAGAATAGCGAATTGTCATTTTTCGATGTTCTACTGTCACGTACAACAGAATTACTCTTTCTTCACATACTGTCCCCACTCTTACCACTGTGCGATTTTTATTTACTCTACGTACACTTAAAACCATTTTACTGGCACTCCACTGTTGACTTCGCTTCTCGTGAGTGTTTTGAATGTTTATGCAAATTGTACAAGTTTGGCCACAGCCAAATACGTGCGTTGCAACGTATCTGTTGCACCACATAGTTGCTTGTAACTTCTGAGCATACCTGAGTTGGTATGGATCGAAGAATTCGGGAACAAAATATTTATTTATTTATTTATATATTTTCACGGTAGCTGCTTTCTTAACCACCCATAAAACAAGATGGACAAAGGTACAAATATATCGTATATACTAAACAAAATGACATGGTAACACAGTTAGGCACTGAGGCCTGCCATCCTTGATTTTATGGTGCTTGTCCATGTATTACCGCCTATAAGTTTGCTTAATTTCTAGTTCGTAGCGCGCTTTTCCAGAGATCGCCACAGCCATGTCGGCCGACACATGAAACTTAAACACCTGCTACTGACTGACCTAGCCTCAACAGCCAAGTGATTTGTTAAACTTGTTCCCTTCAAATGTTTTTTAATAACACTTTTTCTTCTGACGATTCGACTTAGCGTTCTAAATGGAGGGTCCGCTTTCACTTTTGGAGATGCCGCTCGCACGGAGTATAAAGGAATGGGTTTAGAACACGTTGCGATCACCTTGTCACAACTTACTTACCTAGCGTAAGGTATTTACCTGGATCTCTTGTTCCATGACAGATTGTTCTGTCGTGGATATTTTACATTACTATGTGTGGCTTTGCTGCGTATACATGGCGTTCGAACAGTTTGCTTCAGCGTTTTTCATTACTACAAGAACATTATGATAGTTTACTTACCTGGAGCTGTTCAGACGACATCCTGGGGTCTTTATTGGTAATACAGTTACACCACCTGATAACTTAACTGTTAAGGCAGGCTGATCCATTTCTGTGGATAAACTACGCTTTTAAGTAGCCTGAACACCGGTGTTCGGAGTTAACAATCTTGAAATTCTACCCATAGTTTCACAGACTGTTTTTGGCTCTGTCTATCTTATAACTCTTCCATTAGCATCTTAACATGATTTCAGTGTCTGCCGCCTCTACGTTTTAGCCTCTTATGTTCTGACTTACTTACCAACCTTAAGGTATGCCGGCGCTCCGCACGTGCGCTGCCCATTTGCCATTACACATTTCTTAGCTCTCCTCTGTCAAACAAACATAAGCCAAACGGTCAGCGTACAGTCGCTACTTAGCGTCTCTTTTCCAGGCATCTTACTTGTTGTAACGTCTTCGACTATTCCGCCTGTAAGTGTCCAACTCTCAGACTAGCTTTCCTTGGCTCTATCCATCTTGGTACTATTATTCCAACATCCTAACTTGACTTGCCTATCTGTGCGCTGCCGCTTTCTGCCTTATATGCTCTGATACCCTCATCAACCTTAATATATGTTTGCATCCGCTCATTTGCTGCCCGTTCTTCAAGTAACCTTTCTTTGCTCTCTTCTAGCCATCAATTTTATCACCTCTGCTCAGCACAATAAGGCTCATTAGCCACTCAATTCTAGGTGTTCAGTTATCCCGTACTCGCTGCTACGCCTGCGACACATGCACAAGCATGAGTCCAGCACTCTCAATGGCTTTTCCTGGTTCAGTAGACCTCGATGCCCTTTTCATAGCACCATAGAATGCGTTGTGGCTCCGCGCGAAGCTGAGCTTGTGTCTCATAAATGTGACAACCTAAAAAAGCTTAAGGTAAGCTTTGGTTCCGCCCAAACGCTTCAACTAAATTAATCTTTGTAAGCACTCAATCTTTACTCATCTAGTAAGCACTCAGCCGCTCCTTAGCCTCACTATTGTAGGTGTGCTGTTCTCCTGTCTAGCATGGACGTCTTCGACACTTGCACTTGTAGTAGTCCAGCTATCTCAATTGCGGTGCTTAGCTCAGTTCGCCATTTCACTATTCTCTCAGCTCCCAAGTGTCGTCTTTATGTGTTTAGATCCCCTGAACAATTTTGCTCTCCGCCTGAGTCCTAGCTTTCCCCTCCTTTAGCATTAATTATCTTTGCCACGCAATCGTCGTAAGCTATTTAGAATAATAGTTACTTATTCGGCGCACCCTATCGAAGTAGGTTGGCTACCAGCTGTTCATTCACTATTCAATCGCCGCCAGGCTTTGAACTCCGTTTTCTCTTTTCCAACACAATATTTGCATCATAGCCAACTCATACTACTTGGATTGCTTACTGGTGCAACACGCTTGTTCTCTTTTTGGATGACAACAGTCCATCCATGCGCTTCGCTTTGTGTAGCAAGCTCAAATGAAGCCCAGCATAATCATTGTTATTCACCACGCAACATTTTGTCTCAACTCTAAATGTTAGCACACGAGACTTTAAGAGTGCTTGATTCCACGCCGGTAATTTGCGGCCTTCTCTTTGTTGCCCCTCGCGTTCCCTGTTCTCTGAGACCCGGAATTTTTGGGGTGGAGGATTGGACTGCGTAACGACGTATTTTGACTACGACAGGACGCAATAAGCGACAGGGACCTTCATGGACCATGGCTGTACACCAAACGATTCCACTTCACTCTCCACCACGACCGTCGTCCAGCATGGTTAACTGGACGCTAGAAAAGTGGACAGAAGCTTAAAAATTCGGAAACTTTGAACAGATGGCTCACTTGGACACTCAACAATATGACTTATCATAACTCTCCCGTAATCGACCGGCCTCATGGACTACGGCAGACTTGTCCAAGCTAACAGAGGAAATTGAAGTCCTTCGACTGCAAATAATCGACTATGAAAGCAATCAGAAAGTTGCTTCGACAGTTGTACATTAGTGTTCAAAGGACTTACGGCAGTGTGCCTTTACGTGGTACGTTCCCGCTTGGCAAGCCTACTCTCTATAAGCTACCATGGAAGTCCGTTTAACAACGCTGCAGCGTGCCGGATGTGACCCACGACTGAATAAATTCACTGCTCGCAACTACATACTGACAAGTCGACTGGAGTCATTTTTCAAGCTTTCCTCGACACACACAAATACGATACTCTCTGTCTACATATGGCATTTTCAGTGCATTTACGGTGCGTTGACCGTTTACACTACGCCACATGAACCCAACAATTCACCACCCACTGACGAATATATTCCGCACGATTACTGCTTTAATTTCCGCAGGGTGTACAAGCTTTGGACGCTGTCGATTACATACATAGCGACGTCTGTTGCGAACCAAAACTGCTTTTACAATTGATCATGCCTGATTTGGTTGGCCGCGACAAATTTGAAAATAGGCCAGTTATTTAGGTATCTGTAATTGGGAAAATAATTTGCTGGGTATCTTGTTTTGAAAGAGAATTCGCATTTCTCCTGAGATGGGAAGCGTATACCTATATATGCCAAATGCATACCACCTTTGATAAGGTCGTTGTGGATAGCTGGATGCCACGTCTACATCACAACAGAAACGCCAAGCTCCATATTTTCGCAATCCTTACTCACCTGCATAGTTCTTCACCTGACTCTTCAATAGCTATCATTTATCAAGCGGCTTTAACGACTAATGGCCGAATTTGACTAGGCCATACGGTTATTTAACATTGAAAGCTGGGATTTTTATGTCTGCGAATATAAGAACAAACAACCGGTCTGTAAACTACGTTGCCAGTTATACATTACCATCTACAATTAGCAACGTCAGTTTTCCGGGACGCGGTGGATTTTGGGCTGGTAAACGTTCAGCCTATTAAAGGCCACAAACGTTCACTTAAAATCCCTGCGAAATGCGGCTTGACTTGCTGCTGAAGGAAGTCAGCCCAAACATCCACACTGGCAACTCAACTCAAACCACATTACACCATTTATTGAAAACACATTAAAGTACCAACCAGTCCGTAAATTTTGCCACCACTACACATATTACGCTTTGACTGCTGACCTACACAACACACCCTGAGCCAAGGCTCTCTCCACCGGATAAGGACATTGGCCCTGACCAATGTATTTTGCAGCTGGTACCTTCGCTACATTGTGCGACCAGACGAATTCATGCAAAGTAGCATGGTTTTTGCGAAGCACAACCGCTTGTACCTTCCTGTTCCTGCCTAATTTATTGTGACCCGATGAATTCAAGATACACTTTTAGTATTATTTACCAGTAGCATGTGTTAATTGTGGGTTGTACGCCAGAATAAGCTGCAAAACCACGACGCTTTGCTTGTAATTTCAGCTCTTTAGGCCGAGACAGAAAACCTTGGACCCGAGACCATTTTTATAGTAGCCGTAGCCTCTACCTCTTTGGCTACCGGGTCACGACGGGCAACGCGTGGCACTACGGTAAATGACTACCTGGATGGTCAATGTTGGACTACACGTTGCGTGAGTGGATTGCGACGCGCAAACTTTGTGTACTAGATCGTGATTCCCCTTGAATTGCACCTTAGTCACTGCAACCACTGGGGCCGTACTAAAAGCATGCGATACCTGGTTTTGCCCGCCCAAAAACACTGCACAAGAACGACGCGATTCGATGTAATTTCATATCATCAGCTGGAGACAGCAGCACTTGAACCCACGACCATTGAAATTATGGCCGAAACCTCTACCTCTTTGGCTACCGGGCAACCTCCAATTTTTATCTAGTTTGTGTGTGGTCCCGGTGACCGCAGTGACTAAGGTTCACTTAAAGGCGAATAACGGTCTAGTACATTGAGATTGCGCATCGTAATCTAACTACACAAAATGTAACCAAAACTTGACCCTCCTACGATAAGCATGATATAAAAAACTGTTAAATGTTACGCATGGCTGCTCGGACGCTGTCGTTTATGTACTAGATAACACAAGGTAGTTAAACCCATTACCGCAATTCCCCTCACACCACGTTACTGCACGTTCTGTTAGTGAGCGTGTGGTGCTCATAGGCATTAATTGGATTTCATTTTCTGTGTTTTACTGCCATCAAACAGGGATGTCTTTGCCTTGTAAAAGGATGCAGACACCGTCCCACGCGCTCCGGATACTGAGATTAGTAACTGTTTCTAGCGACTGCTATTCCAGTAAGCCGTAGCTCCTTGAAACTAGTAGCAAGGTGAGTCCATGTAAATGGGGTACTGACGAAGTTAAAACTTGCGTCCTCGGTACGTTCGAACAACTTACTTCCCTGTCCATTTTGCATGAACACAGGCATAAGTAATTGGCAAGCCACCCAGGTGCCGGATAGGTTAGCCAAAGCTAGTGCCGCTCACAACCCAAAAATAAAATGGTGTCCCACACAGTTACTGAAATATAGCAACAACAATACAACAACAAGTGCTGAGTCTCTGCGATATTCAATTGTGTCGCTTGTTAGTGATCGTTATGAACATCTGCGCTCTTTCACAGTCACTTCCATGATGCCTTTACTGATACCAACGGATCCTTGCCAACCGGTTTACCTAAGCCCACTGACGACTTTTTAGTTGTTACTACATTGGTCTTACTTTGTATTGCTAAAGTAAATAACTCGCCCAAGCTGGTACTACCAATTGTTGTCGTTGAGCTTCTATCTGCGCTGTCGAGCATAGGATACCGCGAAATTCTAGATCTACGTATTAAATTGTTTACGCTCCCGTAATTTTCCGGGCCGCTTCCTGCTAGGTGGTAGCAAACCTATGGGTATATACAGGGAAAACTACCGCCCCTTCAGCCATACGCCAATGGCCTGATGAATGAAGGAAAGATTAGTTACTGGAAAGTTGCCGAAAGTCCAGCTTACTTACAATAGCATTATTTGAGAGCAAATTGAGTTTACGCCATATAAGTCTTGTCAGACATGCTACGTTGATACTTGGTATGCGTTGGAAATGGTTACCAGGTTTGTTGATTTAATCCTTTATTTGGCCTCCAAGCTTAGCGGTTAGGTTGCAACCGTTTTACCACCGTGCGTGGTAGCATCCCAGGTGCGGTTTGTCGCAGCGTGCAATCTTACTGAATGCGTCCTGGCTCCACTTTCCACCTGCAGGTGACTTTTGAAAGTGACGGCTATGAGTGGCCTCCCGGGATCTCTACCTAATTTCCACATGCCTGAAAAGGGCACCTGAGAAGTTATGCTTTAAGCCGTGTAACACAATTTATTTGTTTTGCCGGTGTTTGCTTTGTTTAATTGTTGTCGATTGTGTTACTTGTTGAGTAGCATACTTTCAGCAATTCTTTTTTCTGTTGGATGTACCTCGTGTCAAGTCTCCTTTTGCAATACAGGCAAAACTATGTTCTTTTTCATCCACATACAATAACGCTAACAGTGCTGCAGAATGCTTTACACAAGCTTTTTGTCCCTTTAACCTTGTAGATAGTTTTCTTCATGGCTGACCAACGTAGCTGGGTTTGCAAGCTCAGCAACTTATTTTGAATACCACATTCAAATAAATAAATATTTGTAGGAAGTAGAAGTCACGATTAAAATTCACGCACAATATTATGCCTCGAATGGGAGTCGAACACCGGTCCACAAATTTCCGGTCCGCTGCTCTACCACCTGAGCTACCGAGTGCCATCGGTGCAGCGGATATGTGTGCCGGGGGCGGCGCGTCGTTACACCGGTGGCAGCCGACCGCTGACGGGTCACTTGTCGGTTTGAGGTCCAAGGGGTTAGCCGTAGGGCTGAAATCAACGGCTTTGGGTTGGCTGCAGTGAATAAATGAGTCCTTGTAGATGATACAGAGCAGGTGCGAGCTCTTGGAGAACTGGGCTTGGTGGACCATGCCCTGTTGTATTCCATAAAAGAGGGGCAGCAGTAGGTGTGGCACTTCTCGGCGACCGGACATTTTGCAGAATTCCTGATGTGTGAGAGCGGTTAGTAGAGGTAAAAGGGGCTGTGGTATTTATGTTGGATGTCTGGTTGTCAATAGCAGCACACTATCGTCTTCGACTGGGCACCGTATATCCGTGTGTTTTGAACTGATGTCGATAAGTCGGAGTTTGAGCAGTTTGATTTGTTTGTTCGCGTAAATATGGTTTTCTGAATGGCTGGCTAGATCTGGTCGGAGCAACAATCACGGGTAACGCTTGCTAAACCGGAGCAGAAGGTGTAATAGTCACCGGTTGTAGTTGCATGGGTATTGGTTTGACAAGGTGGGTAGTGTAACGGGGTTTGTTGCGAATTTGAAAGCGCTTATTTGGGTTTAGGGTGGTGAGTAGGTAGTTCCGACGATGAGAGTGTGGTTGGTTGACAATGGACTTCGGTCCAAAATTGGGAATTGGAGGTCCTGTTGTGTGCTGGCGAGCCATCCGGTGGCGTGGTATTTCTGGTACTGGCAAAGAGTATAATTTGGCCATATCGGGACGGGTGGGTATAGTCTTTTTGTTGTACAGATATTAATTCGATGGGAGACGATGGGGAAGGCTTGGAACGCCGTTGCTTTGAGCTGCTGGTCCCTGGCGTTGTGTCGATAGGGAGTTGCCTGGGGTCATCGGCAACGCTGGCTAATAGAGTATATACTGATAGAAAGCCCCTGCTCGCTAGTTCAGGGTCTATGTCGCATAGGTCAGACATATCAACAGCCTGTGTACCATATTCGGTCATGTCTACGACAGTCAAGTTTTCAGCTGATGAACCGGAATTGGCAGCAATATTTTTCGGCTTATTTTTGTCTTTTGAGGGCTTTTATGCATTAGGGTATGTTAGTCGCTGTGAGTAATCCAGGTCAACTTCACACAGAGTCGAGGAAGAGGCCGTGTGGGTTGGAATTTCTTGCGCATTTGTGAGTTGGGGTTCTGTGAATGATGTCGCACGGGTTTCTTTCTTCGGATAAACTGAACTAGTAGGCAAAGTTGATCTTTGCAGCGGGGTTCTGTCCGGTTTTATCAGAATTCGCCCGAGGTTCGAGTGCTGATTCAGTACATATCGGGCGTCAAGGAATCGTTTAGCCAGCTCGGGGTTGCTAAATTTCATGACTATTGGGCAAGATCGGCCGGGGATCTTGCGTAGGCGAGTGGCTGAACAGCAATCGTGTGGTAGTCTACAATCATTGAGAAGGATACGCAACACTTTTTAAGCGGTATCTTGTCAGGTACGTTGAATACAACCGCGTTATTTGCACGACGAATGCGTTCGCTGACCTCGTGCGTAATGCTATTCAATATTTCACCTGCAGCTAGCATATCAGGTTGGCTAGCCAAAGTTTGGACGTTGTCCAGATTGACCAAAGGCATGACTTTGTTTAGTAGCGTCGCAAGAGATGTAAACTCTTCTTTCAGTGAGTTTACCTGACTTTCGAGAACACGGGCTTTTTGCAGAGCTTCTGCTAGCGGACCTACGAGCACTACTTTGCAACCTCGTATTTGAGATGGGCCAGCCTCACTGACGTCATGGGTGGCTTGTTCCAGTGTTTCCTTTTCGGCAGATGTGGGTGACATACGTATTTAACCATGATACGAATATTCAGTAAAAATGTTTGAGTAAAAAGGTGGGGTAAAACGATGAACACGCGACGCGAACAAACGACTTTGGGAAAACGGCTTGGACAAAGGCCCAAAAACGGCAAAAGAATGTAACAGTTATAATGTGTTACTTTAGAGTATCACTGACCGAACCAGAAAGCAGCGATATACAGTTCAAAGAACAGCGGGACAATACTCAGCGAAAACGAACCGTTTCGAGGTCACTTTTTGGTTTTCCAATGTTCTCCTCAACGTCCCAGATGCTTCGTGTGCTCTGACGAGACGATGCTCTTTGAGTAGTCTGGCTATCAGTTCCCAACTGTTCTTCATATGAAGCGGCTGTTCTGTATTATATTAAGAAAATTTGGGAAATGGCAGCTAGACTATTCAAGCAGCATCATATCATCGATGCATACGAACCATCTGCCACGTTAGGGAGAATTCTGTCAAAAGCAAGCTAAAGAGTACAGGTTATACAAGAGTGTAGGATTGAGAAAAGGTAGAAATTTACAAGACCGGCGGGATGGCTATGCAAAAAGCTAACACTAAATGGTCCCAACGTGGAACATGAATTATAAGTGGCTAAATCACTGTACGTTATCAAACGGTTGTGAAGCTTTTATCACCTAGGTGAATGTCTAAGGCTCTTCCGAATGTTGTCATGCTTGGTGTTTTTACCATTTATCTTGCTAGTACATTCTGGTGAGAACAGCTTAAAAGGGAGTAAAGATAGTTCCTACAATTCAAGCGTGTGTTGCGTCATTCGTTTTATCTGGTTGCCTTGGATTTCTTTGTAAAAGGCTAGGGTTAACAGGGATGTACATGAAGGCTCGCTTTCCGTTAGTATCCTGCTTTTGATAATAAGTTCTCCGCGAATCCGTCGGTATTCTGAGGAGAACACACCGAGAACAAGAAGGCGCAATGAGTAACCAAGACCAAATAGTCCACGAGTTACCTTTATGACTCCTCTTTGGGCTTGTTCCAATAGATAAATATCTCCTTTTAATCATGGACACAAGGTCTGAATTGCGGTTCAACGTGAGGAGGAATACAGGGGTTATTCAGTGTTGGTACTAGCCGTCGCTCAAAGGCGCCGAGAGCTCGCCGCAAACCTCTCAAGTTTAAGTTCGCTACACTGACTACGTTTGAACCTTGGAGCGAATTGCCAGGACACACTTGCACGAGTGTATCTAAGTCGCGTTCATTAGTCACGTGTCACAGGACGGTTTGCCCCAAAAGGTATGTGTTGACGAAACCGCTGCGCACCGTCAGCAGTTGGCACTTTGCAGGTTCAGTTCGAGCTGGTTTGCATCTGCCCATACGGTAATTCGAGCCAACTCATCCCAGAGTTAGACACGGTGGGATGCTGTGCATATGTTTTACCATTTTCGCTTCGGCTGCTAATATTTGCATGGGAGATGGAATGTCTGTTGGGAGGTCATTAAGGCAGATTGAAACCGTAGCGGGCAGAGGACGGATCCAGACGGTACACCAGTGGAGATGCACAGGCATTCAGAGTGAGTGTCAACTATTCTAACCTAGATTGTTCCGTTGTGTAAGTAGTCTTCCAACCAGGTGAGAAGGGACCCGCTTATACCGCACGCAACAAGCATTTGAAGGAAAAAGAACTGATTGACCCTGTCGAATGTTTTAGCAAAATCCATGTAAATCACATCTACTTAGACCTCCTCATCAGCCGACCTGATTCATCTGTCACGAGTAAGCAGAAAGATTGTGACACTAGCTCTTCCGCGCCTGGAAGCAAGTTAGGCCTTAGATATTATTTGTAGACTTACAAAGTATTGCATCTGTCCAGTTGCAATTACCGATTCCATCGCATTTGATAAAACAGGAAGGATAGTAATAACTCGGTAGTAGGCAGGATCCGATCGCTTACCTCCTTTGTATATTAGCGTAATAACTCCATTTTTCTACTAAGCTGGGTGTGGAGGGGAGTTAAATAGACTTGAAGAAGAGGTTGAAAGTCCTGTTGCTGTGGTGGGAGGAAGGGTGTTCATTACTTTTTGCAACGCATAGCATTTCCAGAAGCACTGTACTTCCGGAGCGACTGTGCTTTACTTGCAACAGCTGCTGGGGTAAAGTTGGCGCTGGATAAGTCAACGACACTTGTTGGGAGTTGCTAGGGCAAAGGTTCCATGCTATTTGCAGCTAAAGAGCATTGCTGTAAGCGTTGTGCGTTCTCAGTAGCCACGGCAGTAGTTGTTAGGTCACTGGCCGTTTTATATGGTGGTAGTCCGGGTTTAACGTTTACTTTGCCATTCGCAAATCTGTATAGTAGCTTGGTGTTACTCGCAATTACAGCTCCATGGTCTTCTACCATTCTTACTTATCGACTCTAGTAAGCTATGTGTAGTAGCTTCTGCTTGCTTTGTAATTTGCTATTTTGTATTACATGGGCTTAGCAAATGTTACCTCTAGGGCTCATCACTTTTGTTGATTCCTTTACTTGCTTCGCTCCCGAACCACATATTTCTCCAGCGCGATACTCGTAATGGTACGACCTTCTATTCTGATTGTATGACCGTTAATTTTATCTCAGTTCATTCGACGCATTATTTGCTGAACTGTGCGTCCCTAGGGCCCATTCAACTGTTGCCGCTAATTTGTACAGTTTAAGATAGTAGGTAATAGTTCGTTGAGTCCCTTTCTTTATCAACTATACTGGTAAAGCACACATAACCCAGTGTTATAACTGAATGAGCACTACTTCCTAGTATGGGTCGTATGCTACTGACGCAGCCATCTAACCTTCATTAGTCAGGATTAAGTCCAGCAGTGAGGGCTCGTTTAAATCACGGTGTCTGGCTGGTCGGTGCGCATGGCCATCCAACACTGCCGTATCCACGACTTCAAGGAGTTTCGATTTAAATGACGACCCGCTAGGAGACATTTATGCTATTAAACGAACACTAAAAGCGCCCAGTATAGGATAGTGCGAAACCTTTTTAGAACAACCCACAGGAGGGCGTTTAACAGAAGGTTATTGCAGTCTGCTGATGAGTTTGGAGGCCCATATATAACTACTAAGAGGCAGGCATCATGAGCCTTTTGCGAACCAACAGGTTGACCTGCTAGTTGCGTTTGTCAAAATAGTGCGTCGGGCATAACAAGAAAGTTTCCGTAAGTGGTACACATTTCAAGAAATCTTGATAGTAGTGGGCAACGCAGCCACCGCGAGCTGGACGATCATTTCGAATGACCGACATCTCACTGAGTGTAACCTCTGGATCAAGTATGTCGTATGAAGGCCAAGTCTCAGTAATTGCTATAAAGTCCCAAGTTGTTGTTTTATGTCGATGGCGCAGTTCTGTGGGCTAAGAACCCAACCCCTGAACGTTGGTGTAGCAGCATTGTATTCGGTGACGCATTAGAAGCTGGGTAACGCTAAATAGCAAAACACCAACGTACTCGGCTCAGGTACCATAGTCCGTCGTCCAAGGTAGTAGTACCGGACGAATGTACCGATTTTGCACATAAATCGGGCCGCAAACGGTGAAAGTATATTGCTTCGGGAATGGTGAAGTGCCGCTTGCGTAAGCCGTGCGTGAAGCGTTCAGGTACCGAGAACATCAACTTGAGGTAATTCGGGGGCGCCGTGTACCGAACCTCAAGATGGTGTGACACAATAAAACCGTTTGAAGATCTCATCTCGCCTTTGTAGGACCAGACCGGGGTGTGCTGACGAATCCTCTGAGATAGACGCTTTGTTGTGCAACCCCCATATAGTGCACCACAGGAGCCAGAGTACTGCTGAACAAGCGCTGAGCGGACCAAGAAGACCAGCAACTTTCAAGGATCTTCAAACAAGGGCTTGTTGTAGTAAAATTTCCACAAGCGGCTACGAACTAGATCTTCTTAACAGTATCTTTCAAGCGTCGGGATAGGGTGTCAGCAACGGAATCTCCCTAAATGGCAAGTGCATGATCCGCACCATCCAAGAACAATGCCTTTACTTGGCTTGCGTTTCTGTTCCGTTAGATGCCTTGCGATGAAGTCGCCTGGGGTGCCATTTGCTCCTAGGGCGTCGCTGATTCGCCGCAACATTTCACTGACGGTATTCAGCTGGAAAGTACTGCGCGCCTTGAAGGCAAGTGATCGGTCCAAGCTTCTTTTGTACTGTAGCGGTCCTGTGCTGTAAACGTTCGTGTATCGCCTCTTCTTTGTATGCTTTTGGTGCACCTTTCGCTGGTTGATCCGTCAGAGTTACGGATAACATCGACGTCAAGAAAAGGTAGTCGGTTTTCTAATTAAGGTTCGCAAATAAAGCCTAGATTCGCGTGAGCATCCGTAAAATCTGTCAATAACTGCGCAGCATGCTTATCCGATTTTCAACGTACGGAAGCATCGTCCACATGATGTTCATATATTTCGTTCTCGCCAATGTGCGATCTGAGTGAGCCAAGTTCCAACCTCGACTTAAAGTTATCTGTCAGCAGAAGCCCAAAATAGATCCCACGGTCACCCCAATAATTTGACCGCACATCTCACCCTTGAGCAAAGTTTTCACAAAAGTCTCATAAATTGGCATTTAGCGGACCAGTACAAACACGTACTCCACTGGTTGGAACACCAGATGGTTTGTGAACTGCGACCGGGCGTCAAGGACCGCCAATCGCTTTTCAACCTGGTTAAGTTTGGCTAGTTTCTCAATGGATCCAAACGTGTCTCTCATGCAGCAAGCTCAAACCATATTCCGTAGTGGTTGCAGCTTCTCCAGCATTCATCGAGCCAACGAATGCTGGGGAACCCACCATGACCAAAATTGAACGCATTGGGGCGCCTTTCTTCTGAACATTAGGAAGATCATGTGGTCTTGGAAGTGTCCACCAGAAGGCCCCAACACTTCGAATTCATTTTTCGCCATAAAGTTTGCTTGCTTCATTATTCTAAGGCAGCCGGTTAGCTATTTCTCTAAGACCTCCGTGCTATATTTCCCGTTATGATTTACTGGAACTTACGGTCAACACTAAGGACGTTTCGCATCATACATATATAGTGAGTCCTATCCATTAACACTATCCCTGGACACTTTTCTGGTCTAGGGCTAGTTTGACCATAGCCCCTTAAATGACTGCAGTTGCTCGCGTGTAGTAATACTACTGCTGTAAGGCGTAGTTCTAATGGCTTCGAGACGACTATTCACTAGGCTAGTTTTGAGATTCCCAACATCAGCAGATGCTGTTGTAAATAGCTCTGCTGTCTGTGCCCTTATATCTTCAACCTTCACCACCTAAGCCGCTTGTTAAATTTCCTTGCATGCAATGCAAACCTAGGGACTAAAAATAACACTTTCAGCTGGGTTGGGCTAAGTGGCACGCTGCATAGGTTAAACACATACCGTACCGTTTTGCTGTGAAAAGTTAGTTATGGGACCTGTTTGGTTAGTGTGTTGTATTTTCTTTCTCTTATTGTGCTGAGTTTCTAATTAACCATCTTTACATTTGCTGAGATCTTTACCCAGAGGACGGTGCTTCCAGGAAGCTGGCCGCTGATGAGGTAAACACTCGAACGCCTAACGGCGAGACCAAGCTTCATGCAGTGGATTTCAAGTTGTACAAATGATCCCAAACGTACGCTAGAGGTCGATCTTAGTCCTACCCGGAACGTAGGGACCAGGCTAATAAACGGACCCCCTGATGTCTGCTAAACTGCACCGCATAAGAAACGAACTGGATGAGATCCTTTTCCTTACCTCGGAGCTACGCCCAGACTTGATGGCTCTGACCGAGACCAAGCTAGCTTCGGATAATCTCGATGACGATGTTCTTAGCACCGGATCCTGGCGTCCTAGAGCTAGTTGCAATGGAACGAGGACTGGGTATGTTGTTGTCCTCTATTGGATAACAGTTTTTAAAGCACACACTATCGAGAAGATTAATCATGGTGGTTCAGAAATGCTATGGTATCAAATGCAAGACAGGTGCATACCCGGTACACTTGGCGTAGTGTTCAGAGCGTCACTTCTTAACAATAATAGGGTTCTGGACCCACTCACGACCTATGGGCGCACAGAGACGGCCCATTTCTGGCTGACTTCTATGCACCGATTATCTACTGGGACCTGCTTCACTGTGGGCTCTTTCCCACCTCAGTTGTTGCTGGCCTGTTCTTGGAGCAGTCATCGATACCAAAGCATCGCAACCTGTCTCTACGCTTACAATACTAGTTCCGGGCCGTGCACAGTACACCTTCAACCTGGTACTAACACCCGTTACTTTTGACATTACTCAAATATCCTCTCCGCTGACAGTTGGTCCTAGCGATCACTGTACCTCATCTTCACTCGGACGCAACGCCTTGTCCCTTTTGACCAAGGAGTCTTTCGCAGCACCTTTTGGCACGCCTACCCATCCCAGTTTAGACAGGCGGCTTGCAAACTTGAATAGAGCATGCCGCGTGACCTGGAACCCGATTGTTTCTGGACTCTTTTGCGCTGCAAACTGAACTCGCTGAATAAACAGGTTGTCATAAACAACCAACGACGGCGTTTTGTGTTAGGCCCTCCTTGGATCCAGCGCAAAATACGGATTTTAATGAACAAATGAAGAAACTGCTGAGATAGATTCAAGTTCTTTCATCTGGGCTCGGATTATATCCACTAATCTTTTAGCACCCCAGCATGGTTTGAGTATCTGTGCGCCTCTGCGCTTTGCCATCTTATGCTCTGACATATTTGACGAACTTAATGCGTGCTTGCGCTTCTCCCGTTCGCTGTCCTCTCCTCACTGAACCTTTATTAGCTCTCTTCTAGTGAACAAACGTAAGTCAAGTGGTCAGCGAACAGCCGTGCTTTAGCCACTATTTTCTAGATGTTCCTTTGTTGCTTAATCGCTGTAACGTCTTTGACTTTTACACCTGCAATCGTCCTGCACTCGTACTAGCTTTCCATGGCTCCATTCAACTTGGTACCATTATCCCGGCACCCTATCATGAATGGCGCATCTTCAGGCTGCTGCGCCTTTGCGTCGTCTACTCTGTTATCCTCAGCAACCTTCAGGTATGCTTGAATTCCGTCTGTCCGCTGCCCTTTTCTTCAATTAACCTTTCTTAGCACTCATCTAGTAATCGAGTGTATCACATCTGGTCAGCATAAAACCGCCACTTTGCTTCTCATTTCCAGGTGTCTAGTTACCTCTTACTCGCTGCTGCGTGGGTAACACCTGCTCATGTTTTAGTCCAAGTCCTGCAATGGCTGTGCCTGGATTAGTCTACCCTAACACCCTGGCATGACTTGAGTAGCTGCGCGCTGCTGATCGTTAACCACTTTTGTTCTGGCGGACTTAACGACCTTAATATATGCGTACCCTCGCCCGTTCGCTCTCCTTTGCTCATTAAATATTTCTTAGCTCTCTTCTGGCGAGCAAACATAACTCAAGTAATCATTCCACAGTCTCTTTTTAGCCTTTCATTTCTAAATGTTCATTCAGCTCTTATCCGCTGTAGCGTCTTTGATTTTTCTACCTGCAGGCATCCAGCTCTCGTACTAGCTTTCCATGGATTTATCCCTCTTGGTACTATTACCCCCGCACCCTGACAAGAGTTGGGTATCTGCTGGCTGCTGCGCCTTTGCTTCTTATGCTCCAATATTCTCAGCAACCTCAATGCGTGCTATCATCCCGCCCGTTCGCTGTTCATGAATCAATCCCTTTGGCTCACTAATAACGCTCAAACATTTTTGTTGGGTCAGCACATCCGCCCTAGGCCACTCCTTTGTAGGTCTTCTGTTTCCCTGTCTCGTAGCAACGTTTTCAACACTTGCTCATGTAGCAGTTTATCTCTCTTACTCGCTTTTAGCAGGTCCATCTGCCGTAGCACTATCGCTTAGCACCGTTGTTTTGTTTTATATGTCTAGGTCCCCTGGACAGCTTTACTTCGCGCTTGGGTCCTATCTTTCCACTGCTTTACCAACGATTAACCCTTGACTCTTTCGTTGCCAGCTGTTTATATTTATACTCAATTATTTCGCGCCACCTATCGAATTAGGCTCGCAACAAGCCGTTCATTCATCATACAACCGCCGCCAGTCTTCAAACACACTTTTCTCTCTTTCCACACAATAGTTGCGATTAGTAAACTGATGCTACGTTGAGTGCTTACTGGTACCACGCTCTTATTCTCTATGCAGATGCTAACAATCTACCATACTGCCAGTGCTTTTTCTAGTACGTTCCACAGACCCTAACCGCATAAGCATTGTTGTACGTTGTACAACCTTTTGTTTCAAATCTATACATTATAACATACAACTTGCACAGTGCTTGATTCCAACGCTTGTTCTTGGCGCTTGTGTCTTGGTTGTTTCCTCATTTTACTTTTTCTTTGTGCCCATGACATTCCCGGTGCACTGCATTGGGCTGAGGGACAGCAATTTCATCAGGAGCAGGACGCCATAACCGACCAGGACATACTTGGACCGTGATACACAGCAAATAGATTCAGTTACCCTCACCGCCGCCACCGTTGTCCAGAGGAGATAGGTAGACATTCGAAAAATGTACATGATTTCAAAACTTTAAACTTTTAAAACCTTATTCACCTGGACACTCAATAACACGATTCTTCGTGCCTCCTTCATCCTCTACCGGTCTCAACGACAACGGCGGCCCAGACCAAGCCGACAACTGAAGTTGGAAGTCATTCGACTGCGAATAGTCGACTTCGAAATCAGTGGGCAAGTTGCTTTGCTTGTCGTATATTAGGGTTCAAACGGAATTGGGGCCGTGTTCCGGGACGTGGTGGGTATTCGTCTGGCAAGCGTTCTCTATGTAAAGGCCACAAATGTCCGTTTAACAACACTGCGACGCGGCGGATATTCTTTTCCACTGAATAAAGTCACTGCCAACAACTACATACTGCCAATTCCACAAGAGTCATTTTTCAATATTTCCCTGACACTTAAAATATAACTAACTCTCGGTTTACATCTATCGTTGTTCCTACACCTATAGTGCTTAACTGGTTACACCAAGCACACTTGAACCCAAAGTATCCTCATCCATTGAAGACGATATTCTTCACGTTTACTTCTTCATTTCGGCCAATGACGATAGCATATATAGGAACGTGTCTGTTGCAAGCATAACTGCTTGTGCATTTAAGTAACGCCTGATTTGGTGTGCCTCGACAACGTCGAGAATAAACCATTTGGTTATTTATTTATAAACTGGTTAGAAAATGCTGTTTTATACTTAAGCACGAGAAGATCCTCCATTATGAACGGAACCTGGCGTAACAACGCCGGATTCGGCCTACAAACTCTATGGGTTCATTAACCGAAGGACCAAAGCCAAATTTGAAATACCAGAGCAGTTATCCCATACAACCAAACCGGTACCGCATGAGGTTAATTCGAAGCGGATCTTCTGGCAAGGCATTACTCCATCGCATATTCGCTAGAGACGCAGCCTTCCAAGAGTTAGGTGTCTAACTCTTCCCAGTGCCTACATCAGACCAAACTCAACGCGGTAACCATTATGAAACTCCTAGAGCTAGATTCATACGCCTTACTTGGCACTGACAATCTTCATCCCCTGTTCCTCAACCCAGTGGCTGATTACGGGGCTGAACCCAGCCACCAATTGTTTCACTTGTCCTTAACAAGTGTTCGTCCACCTGTCTTTTGGAAAAGAGGTATCGTGGTGCAAAGCACGAAGTTGGGGACCAACCAGCTCCAATGTACTATTGTTCTGTTTGCTTGACATCGATAGACTGCAAGATGATGGAAAGAGTATTAAATGCGCTCTCTAAAGACACTGTGACGAATTTAAAATCACATACGTGTATGATGAGGACCTTGACCTTGACCACGCGAAGTTAGAAACTGTGCGTTTTCAACTTTTTTGCTTATTCCGCCATAAAGCAACTATTTATTGGAATATTTAGACGCGCTGTCTCGATATCTAGACGTGCTATACTCTAAGCTTTTTAGATCCTATATATGGCAGAACGGTGTTCCTGGAACACGAACTATGAAGCCGTGCTATTTCATAATGACTGACAACAATGGAATAAAAGGTAAAGTAAAATGTAAAGCTGCCCGAGCCAAACTCCGGGTTAAACGTAGACGTACTCATTCGAATACCGCAGTTTCTGTTGATCACAGCTCTGCCTCATGCACTGCGAAGGCGGATAAGGCGACCAAACGTCCTGCTACAAAAGACAAACTGAATAAACTGCGCCCCTGCAGTGTCCTTCTTATAGACCCTTTGAAAGATGCACTTAACAAATTCAGTGCACTCTCAACTGAAATGGTTGCTCTCAAAAAGGAAATGGCTGTTACCAAAACAGAGCTTGCAAAACTTATGCCATTGGCCCAACTAGCAGGAATAAGGACAAATGGCAACGTTGACAAGCTCAAAGATGCCGGCGTCCTTCTTACTACCATCGCTACTGAGATAAACGAGCGCACCCGCCGTGCCCGAAACATGATCGTCTTCAACGTTCCTGACAAACTTCCCTTGGAGAAAGTCACCCGCCTACTTACGTCCATGTGTAACATCCCTCCTGGCATGTGCTTGAGTAAGCGGCTCAGAAAATCGAAGATCAGTCGCAATTTCCCTATCCTTATCGCATTCAAACTCCAGAACTGGCTACAAGCCTCATAGCAAATCGATTTACCTTAAGCACAAACGCCAACATTGGGCCTATTCTTATAAAGCCTGATCTAACGCCGTTGCAAAGAGCTTTCTCACCGGCTACCAATACTAAAGCAAGACAACAGCCTCATGATTCATTGCCGGTTGTCAGAGCTACTGCTTACCCTACTACAAGCAATAACGTGGATCTGGATCTAACCACCATGCGTCACGCGTCTACGACAGCATTACATCCTGACTCAAGCCCCGCAGCCCTAATAAACAAAAAGTCAACTAACGTTCCAGATTCGTCACCGCTAACGATACAAGAAGCGGAATCAGTCCATAACGCCTCCGACATGAGTGACACCGATTCCGAATCTATCAATGTAGACTTCCCGATGATCAACTCTCTTCCCTCCCCCTCGTACAAAGTCGTAACCACCCTCGCAACACGACCGACGACCAACAAAGGTCAACCGCTGAAACACGGCACGCCTCGTAATGGGATGCACTCCCCGCTGATGCATCACCATAACAAAGATAACCGTACCCAAGCAATGACCTCATGGCACAAATGGACGGCCGTTAAGCCCCAAACAACATTTGCACCAATGGATCGCGTGAGATCGAAATCCTTCCGATCCCAAACGCCGCCCTCCACGCAGATTTCGACCAAACCGGCCTAACCACTGCGCAAGCCCTACCTACTCGAGACGCCCAAAAATGCTACTATGCCCCAGAAATATAACAAATGCCATGGCTCTCAAAAACCGAGGACGTTCTATCAGTCACTGCAACAAAATAGAACTATAAACAGCACGCGCTGCATCAGCGCAGTGATTTCCCTGACAACCAACTATCCGCCTGGTACGCTATCGCCCAGTCGGCCCTACAAAAAGCGCTATGGCATCCAAAGATCAAATGCACAACCCCGTTACCGATCCCCACAGTCTCTCGAAACAGTGGAGAACAAAGCGCCCTCCCATGGAGGACGCTCTTCTGAAAATCTATACCGCTCTATTAACACCACCACGCACTCCCTGGTCTTACGTTCCGCTGAACGAAAAATACATCCGGATGACGAGCACTACATCCGGACCATGCCATCCACGCCCCCTTTTTTATGGGATGGACACGACCCACCTCGCCCATTCCACCAAGGGTTCTCACCTGCCCGCTAGTACCTCCAACAACTCATACTCTCAGTACAACTAACCCCCACGGTTGGCTTCAGCCCTCCGGATAGTTTCTAAACTCAATACTATTACTACAGTCTCATTAGAAGCCGAATACCATCAGCTACCTCCTCAACCACTTCCTGATCACAATACTATTTCACACTCTCCACCATTTCTTACCACTTCCATGTACCCTACGCCCGTTACACCCTACTGTGCAACTTACCTCACACAATCGAGCTCTTCCACCTCTCCTTGCGTTGAATCTTACAGTATGCTGCTTATTAATGCGCGATCGATTACACACAAGATGCACCTCATTGGCCCATTTATCCTGCTCTCATACCCACAGCTGGTTCTCATCACAGAAACGTGACACCCCTCAAATGCTTCTGACACGCTACAATACACTGCATTCTGTAACGGACGAGACAACCAGCGCGGTGGCGGTTGTCTTATCTATGTCCGGGACGATTTTGGTGCACCTGATTTCGAACTGCTAGCTATAGGTGACCCTGAAGACTCCATCTGGATCCAGACGACAGGAGGTCACATTGACCTCCTTATCGGTTACGTAAACAACCCTCCACACACATCTAACAAAAAGATTAATAAACTCACTAAGTTCTTCACTGAAATCTCCCAAATACCCCCACGTCACAAGATAGTGGGTGGCGATTACAATATGCCACTTATCCCCTGGAACGACCAGGTTGCTCCACTCAGATACAGAAGTTTCGTTCACACCGTCCACGCAAATAACTGGACCCAACAAGTTCACAATCACACCAGGCTTTCTAACACCCTTGACTTAATCTTAACGCAAGGTGTCTCTGATGCTGTTGCTGGTATATTAGATAATATAAATGGCTGCGACCACAGGGTGGTCAAACTCATATTTACACTTTCTACTCCACACTGCGCCACTGCTTCTTCTGTCAAACAGTTTCGAATGTTCAACCATCTTAACTGGACAGCTTTGAGATATTAGTGCGATCTTCGAACTGGGACAACTTCTTTTTAGCTGCCGATGTAGACGCAGCTGCACACGTCCTGTATCTAAATCCCTTCAGCTGCCTAGATGTGCTCGCCCCACTCACCTGCAAAAGCCGCTTAAAGATGACAGCGAAATCAGCTAAGGTCTACGGTGTACTTAGTAAGATCAAAAAATGCGACAGCGATACTCCAGAACTAAGGAATTTCACATCCTTGTTCGCACGAATGAAATCCTAACTAACTGGCAAACTGCGCAGGAATCAACCAAGATTGCTGAAGAAGACGCCGCCTTCAAATCTAGCAATAAAACCAAGTCACTCGGGCAACTACTCCGACAAAGAAGCAACCAAAAATCTACGTTTATTGCTTCACTCAGGCTTTCTGACACATCCATTATTAGCGATCCATCAAAAATATGTGAGATCCTCAATGGATACTTCTGCGATTCTTTCACTGACGCTAACGGAACCGCGCCTGCTTTGCCCGCTAGGCGCACCGATGACTCACTCGACACTATTAAGTTCGACACGCGTTCCATCACCCGAGTAATCAGCTCAGTCAAATACTCATCACATCCTGGTCCCGATGGTCTTCCCTCTGCGTTGCTGATACTCGGTAGCAAGAACATTCCAACCCTACTTCTCAACTTATTCACGCTTTCCATGACTAACGGGATTTATCCAACCACATGGAAACATGCCATCGTCATCACCAACCACAAAAAAGGCAGTCAGCAGAACTTGGAAAACTATCGCCCCATCAGCCACATGCCCATAGCTTCAAGAATAATGGAACGAATAGTCAAAGAAACGATGCTCACCTTCCTGCTTACTCTTAACCTCATCAATCGACAACAACGTGGATTTCTGCCGTCTAAATCCTGTCAGATCTGCCAAGTTGAGTTCCTCAATCATGTAACGCAACTGATTGACAACAAGCAAGCACTTGCCATCCTCTTCCTAGACATGACGAAAGCTTTTGACAGAGTACCACATACAGAACTCTTGATGAAGCTGGAATCATACGGTACCTCCGGCAAACTGCACACCTGGTTCTCATCATATCTTGCAGCTCGCTCACAGTCAGTAATGGTTGGAGCATTTATATCACTCCCTAAACCAGTCAAAAGTGGCGTAATTCAAGGTAGCGTTTTAGGCCCTCTACCTTTTCTGCTCTATGTCAGTGACGTGTTCCAGGTTTTAAAACATGGGACACCCTACCTATTTGCGGACGACATCAAAATTGTCTTACCATTTTATCCGTCACACGTCCACAACGCCATTTCCCATATACAATACGACTTAAGATCGCTAACTGCATGGTGCGACATATGGAAGTTGGCTTTTACACCATCAAAATGCAATGTCCTTACGTACCGATGCACCATGCCTCCAAATACACTAATGCTGCAAGGCACGCCATTAGGAAACTGCCTAACGGTGCGTGACTTAGGCGTGCACTACTCCTGTTCGCTGAACTTCGCGGAACAAGTAATTGATTCCGCAGCTAAAGCACGCTCGCTCATCGGTTACATCCTGAAAACCATGACAATACAGGAATCTGGAACGGTGCTCTACAAAACATGTGCCCGGCCCCTGCTAGAATACTGCTCTATAGTATTCACCAACCTTAAAAGATGCGACCGAATAGCCCTCGAAAAGGTTCAGCGTACCTTCAGAAAACGTCTCCTGGGGCACTCAAGTCTGAGCTATCATGATCGTTGCAACACTCTTAAACTCGACCCGTTATGGCTGCGCCGATTAAAAATCAACCTCGCTTTCCTATACTCGCTCATTAACAACATCAGTGGGAGCCAACTAAACCCTGTCTCAGACTCATATATCACGTCGTACCCCCTACGTGATAGACCCTACTCCATTATCCTACCAAGAACGCGCAGCAGCATGCGCTCCAACTTCTACCTCTACAGATACGCACACGTATGGAATAGGTTACCTCTCACAATAAGGGCCTCCATGAACATAAACCAGTTCCGCTTCTCTATTAGCAAATACCTCTCTGTCACACAAGTCTCCAAACTACTGAATATCAACTGTCCTGAAGAAGAGTTTTTTGAAACCGAACCAGACCACTTATAATCGCCTCTTCTTACCTTCCCACACTATTCTCTTCCCGACTCCACATCTCTCTCCTACCGCGCCGTTATCCATCGTTCATCTTACTCGCGTCACCTCCTCTTGACAGCAGCTAGTCATTGCTGGCTCCATGTAGCTTGCAAGGAGCCACTACTTGACTCTCTAGCCTGCCTTTCTTCTGCCGTA
Organism: Dicrocoelium dendriticum; assembly: GCA_944474145.2. NCBI lineage: Eukaryota > Metazoa > Platyhelminthes > Trematoda > Plagiorchiida > Dicrocoeliidae > Dicrocoelium > Dicrocoelium dendriticum. The sequence goes on from OX104063.1 coordinate 94,630,077, forward strand.
CGTCTCTCTAAGCTTCGCTCGGATGTTGACTTCTTCGTCGAAACTACAGGTATCCAATAGTGGACATAGGTCCAAATGATATGGCTACACCAGCCACTGATTCATTCTTTTCTAGAGCCACTATCTCTGCTTAGCAGCAGCTAGTCGCTATAGCTCCCATTTATCTTTGCGGATATCCGGAGCTCGCTCCCTCTTACAACGTTCATTCTCTCGGATTGTTTTCGTCACAGCTTAGCTGATCTATTGACCTATCACTTACCTTCACTGGCCTATAGATACACTCAGCGACCCTATAGGCATACACTAGTGACACAGCATCTGATTGGAATAGCTGCATCTGGCGACTGGGTCAATCCTAGCGCCACCATCTGACGGTCGTCATAAATTCGGCATCTCTCTTCAGAAGTAGCTAATGGCCATTGGCCCCATGCATATGCGATGATCCAGTGCTTGTTAGTAGCCACCCCGTATCTCAATAACCTTTGCTCCTTTAGAATATCTGCATCCAGTCCCTCCGCTGCCCCGCCACCAATTGAGCTTTAAGACTCTCTCGCAGCAACCTATTTATTTTCGCTTATTATGCCCCCTCTCGGATTACACTACGTGCTTTTCATGCACCTGACAATCACTACCAACCTTCTAACTCTCTTTGCTCTATCCCCGCGCAACTATCGACTCATATCAAACGGATACTCGTACTTTACTTACTGGTGCAACGCTCTTGTCTCTACGCAGGCGATAGCAATCAACCTATACGGCTAATGATTCTATAGGATATTCAAAAGACATTTTCAGCATAATTATTGTTGCACCATGTACATGCTTTTGCCTCAAGCCCAAATGTTATAGCACAAGACATTAACCATTTTCAACTCCATGCCTATTCTTGCGGTCTTCTCTCGGTTGTCCCTCACTTTCCCTTTTCTCTGAGGTCCGGGAATTCTTGGAGATCTGGGATTGCACTGAAGAACAGTTTTGGCCCAAGACGGACGGAACAACCCACAAGGACTTATATGGAGCATAGTAGAACTCCGAAAGAACCGACCTACAACCACCATAACCCTTGTTCAGTATGGAGAACTGGACTTATCCTCATACTCCCATACATTATACATCTGAAAAATCTGGACAGCGGCAAAATTGAACCTTTTGCTCACCTGGACATACAACAAGAAGAAAAATCGCGATGTCCCTCTCCTCCACCGACCTCAAAGATCATGGCGACGCAGAACAAAATACCCGTCCAAATGTCAGAGGAAATTAGAAGCCATTACTCCGCGAAAAACTGAAGGTGAAACCAGTCGTCACGCGGCTTTGCCAGTTCAACATTAATGTTCAAAATGCTTTACGGCAGGGTTGCAGGACGTGGTGTGTTTTCGCCTGGCAAGCGTTCTCCCTATAAAAAGCCACAAATGTCTGTTTAACAACACTGCGACGTGGCGGATGTGACTCGCCACTGAATAAAGTCACAGCGGACAACTACACACTGGCAAGTCGACTAGACTCACATACCAACTCTTCCCGACACCGTTTCAACTACACACGATTGAACCCGAGGTATCATCGTGATACACAACAGTTTTATATCTTGATCATGCCTAAGTTGGTGCGTCTCTATAAAACTGAGAACAAACTACCTATTTATTTATTTTATCATGGACATACAACCAATTTTCTACTGTTACTGTCACAGTTGCCATAAAATGTTTGTACAGTTGTACATATCTGATCATGCCTTCATGGGCGTGCCTCGCATAGTCGAGAATAAAGTATTTATTTATTTATTTACTTTACATGGCATGGAGTACAGAAGACGCATTTGCACCATTAAACTGTTTGTTGCAAGCGACAATACACAAGCTAAATCGATGCAACTCAACGATTAGATTTGTCTTTGTTGGTTTTGGCAAAGCATTCGAAAACGTCCCTCATCAACAGCTACTCTGTAACCTCCGTTAAAGTGGTGTCAGTGGCAACCTTTACCCATGGATCGCACATATTTTAGCAGGAAGAGCTATGCAAATAAACGTGCACGAGACATTTCTGCTAATGCACAGGACCAGGAAAGTTCCGCAAGTTTCTATACTTAGGCCGCAACGTTTAATATCTTCAGAAACGAACTTTCTGGCATATTTCAAAATAAATGGCTGACCTATGCAGCTGACCTTAAGCTGTAACTACTAACTAAAAAGGAAGGTTTCACTCCTGGCATTCTGGCGAAGGCATGGTCATGATAATACAAACAGGTGTGGTTGTCAATTTTATAAAAGTATGGCAAATTAGCCATAACATACTGGATTTGCTTGTCTGTATATATGTAGGTGGATGCGTTAGTGGGCATAGCGAACGAACTTAGGAATTGTGATCGAATTTGTTGGTTTGTTTACTGTGTTCGTTATCGTTTGAAGGGAGCAAAGTAAACTTAGAACTGGATGATGTTCGTGAAGTAGAGACCCTCCGAAAGGGGAAGTGGCAGTGACTTTATTTCGTAGCGGGTCACATCAGCCACGTCACAGTTTGTTAAACGGACCTTCGTGGTTTTTGTATGGAAAATGTTTGCCAGGCGAAAACGCGTCAAGTCCTAGGACTGTGACACAGAACTATTCATTGGAATGGAATTAACCCAAACCACCCAACTGGAACCATGTGGCGGTTGTTCGGCTAGCCAACATGTGGTAGCCGAACTAGTTGCCGCAGATAGGCTACAGGATGTGCTAGGTATAAGACACCAGCGGTTCATCAAATAGTGCTTACCTATCAATAAAGAAAATTATTTCCTATAGGTTTATTTGAGCCACTAAGTACCTACCATACTGCTGTTTTTCTATTCAGTAATGTGTTTTTAAGAGAAAGGCTTAGGTGTAAGCATTGCGTCTAACGTGACCACCAAGGATACCGTAAGAAGAGTGGTCGCTGTTAACATAGTGTGCTGCGCCATGAGAGGCGTTCTGTTGAAAGACACCGGATATATTCAAGATTATGGTCATTTATCACGTACCCACAGTCTGCGAGTACGGCACAGCAGCTGTCTTTCAATTCTCACACCTGGAATGTACGGCTTGCAAAGGTCCAGAAAAGCGTCTCGAAGTGTGTTGTTGGACTTCGGAACCCATCCCACCCACTTCCGCTTTAACAGATGAAACCTTTCTTTATGGACTACAGTCGTCGCCGCGAGGACGTAATCTTCACCAGGCGCATACTAGGGGGACTTGGAAAACCACTACCACATTTTTTCCGGTTCGACATGTTAACACGACTCGAAACTCTTTAAACGGAGCGGCTCTGTGTTCACGCTGCAGTCGTCCTATGCACCATGGTGAGAAACGACTGGAAACGCTCCTGGAGAACGTTATCAGTGCGCAGTCGCAAAATGGTTTCAGGCAACTCTTTGTCCCCTGCTTGCGTTTCAGATTACACTGTGTTACTGCGGTTGCTCCAGCGCACCAAGTTTGCTGGTCGAAATAACACACGCCCCTGTCTTGAACCGGTTGGGTTGAGGCCACATGGGCTTTCCCTTAGCTCTCCACAACATTATGAACTCAATGTACTACTCGGTGAGGATGGTGGAAGCTTGCTTCCGTCAAGGCAACTGCGATGAACACTCGCGCAGTATCGCGCAGTGGCATCCATAAACTCACAATAATTCGGCGTTGACAGCGCAGAATAGGGCCGCCTGTCATGCTCTCTATGATACAACGTCTTACTTACCAACTGTTTCTTTCTCCCACTCGGAAACGGCTGTCCAACTTGCCTGTTTTAGGAATAGTTGTGATAAAATCAAATTTTGTAACCCGGGTTTGTTTAAACAGCGTTGTCTAAATTATTTCCGCTGAAGGTCCTGACGTGACTTGTGCTTCAGTGATTGCTCTTAAGATCATTGCTTCATGATAGTGTGTTGTTTGTCTTGCGCTTGCTTACCTTTTCCACATTATGGAATCAAAAATATTCTACCAGGTTGCAGTGCTGGGGACCATCGAGTCCGCCAATCGTGGGATTTTGCATACGAGTTGTTGCTCATCAGGAGAACCGGTTTTTGAGTTCTCTAAATGTATGGGTTTTAATGGGGAATTTTGTTGCGAAGGGTGTTCATAATGAGGTCAGAAACTACAAAAAGCTAATACTGTACGGTACCGTGCATAATTGCAGTTGTATAAAATGGAAAAAGAAATAAAACAGTACACAAGTGGTTAAAAAAGAAACAGAAGCTAAAATATTGCTTAGGGATGGACGCGCTGTGTCTCCATAAACGGAACGAAGTGGCAGTATGTAGGGTAAAATTTCCAAAATATGCGAGTGTTGATGTATAGCATATAGTTTGTAGGTAGGGACTGCTTTTCAGTGTAGGTTACATGTGGAAGTCATAACTGTGTATACGAAATGGTGGCTAGAATCACTATTAATTGTTAGATAATTGAATCCGTGTGTAAACTTGTCCCCTGCTCTGGAATGAAATGTAATATATATATATATATAACTTAAACGATATTAAATGTTTAAAGAACACCTGTTCCCCCAAACACCTCTTAAGCTCCGAAATGAGTAGTTATCGCCTTCGATGCTTACATACAGTTACTTCAAGCAACATCATCTTGCGTGCATCAAAACCATTCCATTTCGCACACCTAATAGAAAATGGATGATGATTACAATAACAAACAGCTTCAGTCCCCACTATTAAATATAACATTCCACTGCGTCCACAATTGTATACCACAAAACCATATGTAATAAAACACAATTTTTCTTTTAGGCAACATAACATTGCCGAAAGCTCTTCAACCTTCCATTTTAAATGTATTATGTATCAAACATCCAGGAGTACATAGAGTTACAGAGAAATATTAATTCACGTATGCATTCCTCACTTATGAACATACCATTATTCATTTCTAACTTGATTGACGTATAAATGCATACATATATAGGCACATACGTACTATATATATATATAGATGCCCCATGCTGAGGCTGATGTTGCATCCATGATGCTTTTTCACCGCAGTTGAGCTAAACCAATTTACACTTCAACGGTCTTTTTGATGTGGATAAAGTTCATTACATTTTATTTGGTTTATTCTGCGTACTTGATAACCTTCTCCCAACTTGCACACGTCGCTCATTCAAATTTTGCGAAATTGTGTAATTTTATCGCGTTTTATTTTTTAAATAACTCGGAAAGTTTGTACTTATCACGGATGCACTAATAACCAATTTCTTCTATATGCTCATTTAACGAGTGTTTATGTCGTCATGTGCGTTTACTTTATTCGATATCGTCATTTTGAGTGATTGGCTGTTGTTTGACATCCCAAGGTTTGTTGCGTTTGATGTGTATGTTGTCAAGGTGCCTACCTGTCCATTACTCACTACCTAGTCCATCTGGCTCCAGGAGACAGTTGGTCGTTGCTGGCGGGGACGGAGTGCACGGTCCTTGTGGTCGTGCTAGGCTCGAAGACTGGTTCCATGCAATCAATGTGGAGCAGACTACGGTCCAGCCACCGCCTTGTGTGCGGTTGATTCCCCAAATACAGCGTGCTTGTGTTTGCCTGTGAAGGAGTGTGGGCCGACTCTATTGATGAAACGTGGCTCACATCCGCATGCCTCCCGGTCTTATTCCTTCGGATTTGCACTGGATACTGAGTGTGTGATTGGAACTGTGGGTGCAGCAGCGTAAGCCACGCATGGTCCTGCGGTAGGCGCAGGCGTCCTACGGCTGGCTACAGTGACAGGCAACTCCGAAATCGGATGCCGCCAACCATGTATATATATATATGGCGAGAGAGCCAATGGTGCGCTGAGGCTGGTGTTGGCTAGATCCTGACAGATGGCCTACCCACTGCTGCTACTGTTGCGCCATAGTCTCATGTCCTGGGCGCCTCCACGTGGCGACCGCTGGGTGGGAGTTGGGTTTCCCCCTTCTCCCTGCTAAGATCCAGGACACCAATCCGCATGAGTCTGCTAACTGACCATGTGCCAGACCCGCTGCATTTCGGGTGTTCATTTATTCGAAGGCTTTGGCTGAGGACCCGAGTCGTTCTCCTGTCAGGTGTGGGCGCCCTGGCAGTTTCCTAGTCCATCCTCTCCGGAGGTTAGGAAGTGGTCGATGGCCCACTTCCCGTAAAACCTAGCCATGGGAGACAACAGGTTTACGGGTGATATTCTCAATGCTTGATTGGCGTAAAGCACAAGTGCCACGCATTGTCTCTGACGGTGGGAGGACACCTCCGGGTGTTCAATTGTTTGCTACTGCCCGCCTCAAGCCAGGCAGCCCCTGGTCAAATTGGTGCAAACCAGCCAAAAACCCACCTGCGTCTGGCCGTGGTCACAGGTGCGTATCCTACTACTGTTGCAAAACATATGATAATTGTTCCAGAACCTCAAAGGCTGCGTGTGAAGGCCGTCAAGCAGATCCCAATCTGTCTCCGCAATCACATTCCCGAGCCGGATCTGCTCTCCACTGCCTTGTGGGTCAGGCTATTGAGCCAAAGGCTCCGGGTGGAGTCCATCAAGCAAACCTCCAAACCACCCACTGCCTTGTGGGTCAGGCTATTGAGCCAAAGGCTCGGGGTGGTGTCCCTCAAGCAAACCTGGGAAGCACAACGACCACCTCGCGTGCGATTGCCCACCAATGCAATCGTAGGCCTGCGCGCAAAGCACTCAGCATTGGGTGCTAGAACGTGCGCACACTACTGGACCGGAACTCGAGCGAGCGCCCGGAGCGACGCACTGCACTGGTCGCGATGGAGCTGGCGAGCTACCATATCGATATTGCGGCACTCAGTGAAACTCGGCTTGCTGAGCAAGGTAAGTTACATGAAGCAGGTGCTGGCTATACATTCTATTGGGTGGGGAACGCCGCCTCAGCATCACGTGAACATGGGGTCGGATTTGCAATATCCGATCGCCTGAATGGCCAGCTGGTGGGTGAACCAACGGGCATCAGCGCGCGACTGATGACTGTTCGCCTACGACTCGGAAGAGGTAAGTTTGCTACTTTTATAAGCACGTACGGTCCGACCATGAGTTATCCTGATGACACGCGTGATCAGGTCTATACTGAGCTATCCTCCGTGTTACGGTCTGCGCCGAGGAGCGACCGACTATTTCTGCTGGGTGATTTCGACGCGCGCGTTGGGCGTGATGCATCAGCGTGGACAGATCTTATCGGTGCCCCTGGCATTGTTTCAGCGAATGCGAACGGTGACAGGCTGCTCTCACTGTGTGCCACTCACGACCTGACGATCACGAACACTCGGTTTGCACTGAGTGAGAGTGATATAGCAACTTGGACGCACCCACGGAGTGGTCACGCTCACCTGCTCGACTATGTCATCGTACGTCAGCGTATTATGCGTGAAGTGCTCATGACACGTGTACTGCGTGGAGCTGAGTGTAGCACAGATTCCAAATTAATGCCAACCGAACTGTACATATGTTTTCGTAAATCGATGTATTGCCCTCCCGCCGTGAATCGGCGTAAATTTAACATTCTCTCTCTTGGTACTGTGGTGAAACGTACTCAGCTGGAGAAGGCGATGGCTGCACACCTGCGTGATGTGGACTGCGTAGCCACGGTGGGCGACCTGTGGCACCACATTCGCGATCAGGTGACAGCTGCTGCCGAGGAGACCGGCGGGCGCGCAAACTGTAAGCGGCCTGATGGGTTTGCTGACAACAATGCGACGATCGGCGCATTGGTGTCGGAGAAGAATGCAGCATTTGCTGCACATGCTGCAGACCCCAGTGACTTGGGGAAGAAGAGTCAGTTTCGCAAACTTCGACGGCAACTGACCCGAGAGCTCCGTCGCATTAAAAATGCATGTTGGACGCAGAAGGCAAAGCAGATGGAATGCCACGCCGTCAACGGAAGGAATTCTTTGACTCCTTGACGGCGGTGTATGGACCGAGATTGGAGCCGCTGGGGACAATGATCGACAGTTATTCAGGCGCTACCTGCACCCAGACTGCAGACATAATGCAGGTCTGACGGCAACACTTTTAATGTCTCTTGAACAACCGTTCAGAGATCGACTGGCCTACATTGAACGGCCTGAAGCAGCACGATGTGAAGGCGGATGTGGCGGATACGCCGACACTGGATGAGACGCAGAGAGCACTTGCTCAGCTGCGAAATGGCAAATGTGCCGGAGCCGACGGGATCCCACCTGAAGTATTGAAACACGGTGGACCCGCGTTGTTGACTGCGCTGCACCGCTTGGTGCAACGCGTGCGGATTGAGGAGAAGGTGCCTCCTGAGCTGAAGGTTGCCCTTGTGCTACCACTGTACAAGGGCAAAGAAAGCAAGCAATGTTGCACGAATTATCGTGGCATCAACCTGCTGAGTTGTGTGGGCAAGGTGATTGCCCGAATCCTGCTCAATCGCCTCGTGAGTCAGATTGTGGAACCAAACGTGGCGGAAGGGCAGTGTGGATTCCGTTCGGGTCACAGCACTATAGATGTGGTGTTTGCGGCTCGTCAGTTGCAGGAGAAGTGCAGAGAACGACACCAGCCGTTGTACTCACTTTTTGTTGATTTCACCAAGGCATTTGATACGGTGAACCGCGAGGCATTGTGGCTGGTGTTGGGTAAGTTTAGTTGCCCGCGTAAGTTTGTAAGTTTATTTGAATGTCTGCACAGTGGTATGCGAGCGAGGGTGCAGCTGAATGGAGAGACCTCTGATGACTTTGCAGTTGTCTCTGGTGTGATGCAACGCTGTGTCTTAGCTCCTGCCGTTTAATGTCTATCTTCGTGCAATGTTGTCTTGTGCTTTTGACGCGTCTTGTGCTTATGGTGTTCGTGTGGAGCACCGTATTGATGGTGGGTTGCTGAACATCCGTCGTTTCAGTGCGAGAACTCTAGTCTGTGAGACAACTATCCATATGTTGCTGTTTGCTGACGACTGTGCATTGTTTTCACACAGCGCGGATGAGTTGCAGCAGATGACTAGTGCTCTGGCTTGGACAGCGGCCAAATTCGGGCGCACCCTCAACACAAGCAAAACTGTCTGTCTCTTTCAGCCTACACCGGAGGTGCAATCTTCAATATTGCCGCAAATAAGCATTGGTGCCAAAGTATTGGAAACCACCTTCCGCTTTTGCTACCTTGGAATGGTGATATCGACTGATCAGCAGCTTCACAGTGAGCTGCGTATTCGCGTGTCGAAGGCGGCAGCGGCATTCGGGAAGCTTGAGTACCGAGTGTGGAACAACCATCAGGTTACCATTGGCACGAAGCTGATGGTGTACAAATCCATGGTACTGTCCGTTCTTCTATACGGCAGTGAAACGTGGACGATGTACCGTCGGGATGTGCGATATCTCGAGCGGTTCCATCAGCAGTGTCTGCGACGAATTTTGCGGATCGGCTGGGGCGCCAGAGTCGCAGACACGGAAGTGTTGCGCCGAAGTGGGGTATATGCAGTGGACGGCATACTTTTACTGAGACACCTGAGATGGCTCGGTCATGTGAGCCGTATGGATTCGACGCGGATACCGAAACAACTTTTATACGGTCAGCTGAGTATTGGGAAGCGGCACGTGGGGAAACCACGGTTACGTTACCAGGACATGCTTAAAGTGAGCCTCACACGTTCTAATCTTGATTGCAGATCATGGGAATCGAAGGCGGTTGTTCGGCGTGCGTGGCGCGATCTAATCACGAAGGCAGTTGCTGAAGTGCGAGAGAAAGCCCTCATGCATGCAGAGAAGAAGCGGCAGTTGCGGAAGCGGCAAGCACCGATGAATTGTACTCCACAGACATAGAGCACATGGTGCTGTAGAACATGCGGTCGCGAGTGCCTTAGTCAGGCAGGCCTAGGGAGCCATGAGAGAGGTCAATCGGAACCACTGTCGAAGCGACGACGGGTCCCGCAGTGAACGTAGGCAGCACGGGCGCAGCATTTGTAGACACGCTGAATTCGATTTACTAACCGCATGCTTGCATGCTAAGTCTCTTTATTTCAGGTGGTGGGTTTACAGTTTTTACCTTAATGCTTTTCTTTCTCACATAAATATCTCCCTGTACTCTATTCCATTAACTTGCACACATCGCCTAAGCCAATTGTGTTTGATTTCCGTAACATTTTTGCGTTCGTGGCATTCCGTGAACTATACTTTCTGACCTCGTGCACTTAGCTAGGATTTGTTTGCAATCAACTTATTATATAAGTTCTTTAATTAATGTTTATATCACCGTTCCCTTATGCATTAATGGAGTTTTTCTCTTTTTTCTCTCCTTCAAGTGTTTGGCTGTTGTTTGATATCCCATGTGTGGATGCGCTTGATGTGCATGTTGACAAGGTGCCTATCTGTCTATTACCCACTACCTCGTCCATACTGGCTCCAGGAGACAGTTGGTCGTTGCTGGAGGGGACGGGGTGCACGGTCCCTGTCGCCGTGTTAGGATCAAGGAGTGGTTCCATGCAGTCAGTGCGGAGCGGACTACGGTCCAGCCACCGCCTTGTGTGTGCTTGATTCCCAAATACAGTGTGCTTGTGTTTGCCTGTGAAGGAGTGTGGGCCGGCTCCATTGATGAAACGTGGTTCTCATCCGCATGCCTCCCGGTCTTATTCCTTCGGGTTTATACTGGATATGGGGTATGTGGTTGGAGCTGTGGGTGGTGCAGCGCTGGTCATCCATGGTCCCTCTGTGGGCGCAGGCGTCCTGTGGCTTGCCACAGTGACAGGCAAATCCGAAACCGGATGCCGCCAACCATATATATATATATATGTATATATATATATATAGTACGTATATGCCTGTATATGTTTGTATATATAACTTAATGAAGTTAGTAAGGAATAATGGTATGTTCATAAGTGTGCTATGCATTTGTGAATTAATGTTCTCTGTAAATTTACGTACTCCTGCATGTTTGCTGCATAATACGGATAAAATGGAAGATTGCGGAGATTTCGGCGATGTTACGTTGCCTAAAATAAAAATTGTGTTTAATTACATATGGTTTTGTGGTATACAGTTGTGGACGCAGGGGCATGTTATATTTAATATTCGGGGCTGTAGCTGTTTGTTATTGTAGTCATCATCCTTTTTCCAATAGGTGTGCTAAATAGCATGCTTTTGATTCTCGCCAGTTTATTTTGCATGAAGTAAAGGCATGTAAGCATCGAAGTCGATGATTACTCATTTCGGAGCTTAAGAGGTTTTGGAGGGCACAGTTGTTCTTTAAACATTTAAAGTCGTTTAAAGAATATTGCCTCTGGAAGGATAACAGAGTTAATCTGTTGTATTCGGGGAAGTCGGGAAGATGGAATTCGGTAAATGTTACCGTAATAGATAAATAAGACTTAGTGTTCTGTGTTCATTAATCTTAACTGAAGATGCAGCCGTTTTTACGTTACTTATTAGTGTCGCATTGCAATTATAAATTGACCCGCTGTTGGGTAGGCTGACAAGACGTGCTGAGTAGGAAGTGAATGTTTGGAGCAATGGATTGGCAGTAGAATGGGAACCGATGCACATGACAACCTTGTACTGATTTACGCCGTATGTTTGTAAGGTGGGGTATGATTGCATCAGGTGAGCAGAGGGACGCTCAAACCATATGCAAATGTTCTCGTCTTTGTGGGGAGCGTTGCGAACGCTCATCACCAAGCAACCGTGAATACTGAAAATGGTTCATCAAGTATTATTACAAGACAAATTAAGGGCGCTATGAGATAAACATTCCAAAGGCTCAGTGCAATGGCGAAACAAGATGTATGAAGAATGTAAAGCTACAGCGGCAGCTTCATCGTTGAAAATGACCGCATAAATTCAAATTACAACAACGTAATGGATGAACATGTTGTTCACATTGCATGCAGTGTTTCGTTACACTTCAAGATGTAGGAACTGACCCATATGTTGTCTGAAGATTACGCAACCACCCACTGAACCTTGTGAGCTTGTAGTCCGCCGCAAGGAATGCGCAGACTTTGCTCGTTGTCTGTGCGATGTCGGACGACAAAGCAGAGTGACAAAGGTTGGCCCTGGAAAAAGCCGTTGCTCTGTAAGCTGTAAATGTAAAATGCAGACGAAAGTGGAAAGGGAAGGAAGTCCGAATCCGGTGCTATGCTAGTAGACGACTAATGCTCGTACGCCACAGAGTGACCAGGGGCGGTAATGAGGACGGCAGATTGCGGTGCCTGTGTACTTTGTCTCTGAAAGGGAGAGCAGCATTGAAATGTGATGTTACCTCTAGCTCGCTTTCACTACCGCTTGACACAGAGGTACCAGTCAGCGATAGGATGGCCAGGGGCAGCGATAACCTTGACGTTGTGGGCGGCACATATGTACTTTGGCTATGAAAGTGATGTCACCATTGAAGTACAACCTTACCTTTGTACATGTATCACTGATGAACGCTCAAGTGGGACGAATACGTATGAAAATAGGCAGTGGCAGGGTTCACTTTGACGGCCGCGCATGTTATTTTGACTGTGGAAGGGTTGTCATTATCGAAAGGAAGGGATGCCTGTAACTAAGTTCTACAGATGCGGCTCATTACGGTGGCTTACGCCGGAGGCGACGTAGTAGCAGCAGTAAGTAGGTTGACGAAGAGCGGCACATACCACTGTGACTCTGAAAGAGAAGTGACCATGGGAATCCAATGGTACCTGTGCCTTTGAATCAACGATGCATCACATGCTGGCGGCAGTAAGTGGGAGTAGGGGCTGTGGCTGAGTTAAGTACTAGGGCAAACGGAGGCGCATATCACATGGGATCTGAAAGAGACGTGATCATAGAAATCCAATGGTACCTGTGGTTATGAATTAATGATTCATCACTTGCCGGTTGCAGTAGGTGGGAAGAGGCGCAGTGCCACTGATACATGATAAGGTGCTAGCGGATAAGCTGCAGTGGTAGGTTCAGGACATTGGGAAGCCGGATGCAATAAAGGTGACGGACCTATGAACCATTTAGAATTATTCACCACTAGTTAAGTGAGCAGGTATATAGCTCGGAACGCCCCAAGGGTGAACACTGAGAAGTGGTTTTGCTGGCCTCATAAGAGGCCACGTTGACCGGTCAAAATCAATGTAAACCGGACGTGGAAAAAGAACTCCTTAGGCAGTCCAAACATGTAACATTGTTGAAAAGATATGTTACATGCAAACATCTGGTGTGTAAAATACACTGTGGTGTGAAGACGCATGGAATTCCGCATCAGTCTGCAAGCGACGTGACGGTCAAAGCAATCATGCATTCGAAAGGGAGATGCGCGCATCCAAAAGGCACATGTGCTCGCATAATACACGAACCGGAGGTGCGACGAAGTAGGTATGCTGTGTCCCATGTTACGTGGAGACGGGCCAGTAGTGGCGGGCCACTGAAGTAGACACCACAAATAGACAGAGGTTCTGAAAGTAAGGTTGCGTGGAGGCTGAAGAATAGTGTCGTAACACCCATATAGGTGGCACGCATACACAGCACTTCAAAAAAGCCACATATGAAAAGCCGATACACGTACCGAAGGTGCAACGGACAAGCCGCTGCTGGCGATTTTCGGCTCGAAGAAGGGAATTCCTGCCTATACAGCCAATCGACTCCAACGATGGGCACTCACCTTGCTGGGCTATGATTTTGAAATCCGTTATTAGCCAACGAATTCGCTGGGCCAAGCAGATGCGTGGTCACGCCTCATTGATTCCCAGCACCAAGAACACCGAGGACACCATCATTGCCTCAGTTGAGATGGAACCAGATGTCAAATTCCTGGTGAACAAGGCACTACATGGTGTGTCAGTTACGGCCGATGCTGTGCTGGCCGAAACGCTTTGAGACCCAATCCTGAAGAAGGTGACACACTTCCACAGAACCAGCTGGCCACGTTCGTGTTCATCTGCCGAAATGCAGCAGTTCTATCAGCGAAGACATTCGCTTTTTATTGTGGACGATTGCATCATGTTCTCAGACAGAGTAGTCATCCCGCAGGCATTGCAACAAAGAGTGCTGCGACAGTTCCATGCAGGACATCCAGGGCTCAACCGAATGAAAGCGCTTGCCAGAAGTTATGTGTATTGGCTGTTTATGGACAGGCAGTTGGAGCAGCTAGCTAAAACTTTGGCAACTGCGCTACCGCCTCGGCCGGTGGCCGAGTGGTCGGTACGTTTGCTTTCCAACCATAAGGTCACCGGTTCGAATCCGCGTAGGGGTGGGCGTCCTCGCGGCATACTCAGCCCGCGCGCGCCTGGTGGTGGTCGCGCGGCAGCGAAGCGCCGTTACGGCGTATAAGCTGACACACATTTTGCGCTGGACCACCCACAGGTCCACCCCCACACCCCATATCCAGTGTAAGCCTAAAGGAATATGACCGGGAGGCGTGTGGATGGGAGCCACATTTCATCAACGGAGCCGGCCCACACTCCTTCAACAAGCCGAACAGAAGCATTCCGGCGTGATCGGGAGATCATGCACCAGGCTTATACATACCGGTGTCTGGACCGTAGCCCGTACCACACCGCATGGAAGCACTCTTTGAGCCTTGCTCCGTCACGAGGACGATGCACCCCGTCCCCTCCAGCAACGACCAACTGTCTCCTGGAGCCAGTATGGACGAGGTAGTCGGTAATAGACAGGAAGGCACCTTGTCAACATGCACATCAGGCGCAGCCACACCGTGGAACGCAAACAACATCTACTTATGAAATGCAAGCATATATATATATATATATATATATATATATATATATATATATATATATCACGGTTTATAAGGCATCCTCTTCGGTTTTGATGCTACATATCGTAAACTTTCGTCCAGTGTTTGCTTTATTGCCAAGTCGCTGAAGCTTGATGATGTTGGAACGAGTTGGCCCCCTATCAAAAGCCCCAGGCACATTTATTTGGACTAAGTAGAGGGTCTTTTGTCGCCGAGCACTCAGTCGACTCGGTTATTTTCTGAATATTAAGGCGGTTTTTTTCTACTCATTTCTGGCTCTTTACATAGGGACACCTTGAGCCAAATTCCATTTACACGAAGTATACGGTTGATCACTGATCCCACTGGGGCTCACTGTCTTCCGCAGCGTCTCTCTAGAACGGTCTTATTGACATAACGCTCACCGCTGGCCTACTGATGCAGCCCTACGGCTTCTAGTCCACCGGCCGCGGGTTCGATATTGAATAATTCCGGGTGACTTCGCAATATTCCTTGCCACCGCTAGCAGCTCTGACGGTTGTTGCTCACAAAGCGTCGGTACGTGGTATCCTCTTACTCTTGATGCCAAACCAAGCCCAATCACCTGATGTTTGCTTATCTCAATTTCTGACTGTAGCATTTTAATAACGGATCGCTGATTATAGCATTGTTTATTGTGTTTCCTCACAAAGCAGTACACCAATTGACTCAGCTCAATCTTCAGCTATGTTTCTTCTCAGTTGAATAAATCACCTACATCTTCGGTGCTCATGTTTCACTGAGCTCTTGAAGCTACCTCTGGTTGTTATTCGTCCCCATTTTGGTTTTATCTCAGCACACACACGAGAATTATCTTCATCTGGTACTTATAAAGTCCACAAACTGTGTGGCTTTTTGACATCCCTTCTGCTCTTTTAATATCTTTCGTTAGTTCGACCCATGATAGTCATTAATTCAGTTACACCGAACCCCCTCCAATTTATGGGAGTGTAACGTGTGCATCCGACACTTCGGCATACCTCAGTTAAATTCTCTATCTGCTCACCCACCTCTTGCTTGTGCTAGTTGTAGTCGGATGCATCATTCATCCAGGTGTGTTCAGACACTTTGACAGTCAGTGGCAACAGCACCCAACGGATGGGTCACCGGGATTGTGCGTAAGCGACTGCCCAATAAAAAATGCATCATTAACTAGTGGTAGTTACAAACCAGTTCAGTTTTCTCTTCGGTGGCTTTCCAGTAAGGAGATTCCGCTCACATCATTACTATTTCACTACTTTTTCTCAGCTATCCTACTCTCTGTTCTTCCAGAAATGGTCTCACGCGATGTTGAACAAAGCCCCAAATTTTTACCAACTCTCACCGTCGCTGAGTTGCCGTTGCAGTTGGAGTGCGGCCGTCCCGGGCGTTTAGAGCAGCATTTACCTTCCTGGGCCGACCAGGGTTTCCCCAGTCCGTTTCGGTGGTCATTTTGCGAGTTTACGAATTCTGGGAAAGATATTACTTACAACTGTCTAACTAAAGTGCGTGAGGCTCCCATTCGTGTTTCAGATTACTTCGAACACGTCATCCTTCCAAATGGTAAGTAGTGTACTTATTTCCTTCTGCGTTTTACCAGAATTTGAGTAGGAAGTTAAAATACGATTTTCAGCGGTGTTTTCTGCTTACAGCTGTGCTTTATTCACCAATAGGCGTTTACTATTTTATTTTCTTATCCAAAATAATCTCTGTTTTGTGGTAATCGGTTCATTGTAGGCACGCACATCCCCTCTCCGGCACCCGTGCATTTCTAATCCTGTTGATAGTCACTTTATATTTCTCCTTCACACCGCGTTTTTCAGTTGCTTTCGTCTGTCTTGCACTCACTGATATGAGGTTCCCCTTAAGCTTAGTTCTTATCTTGCTCATCCTACGCTACTTTCTTTTACGAAATACTTCACACACACGCGTCACTAGTCCGGTATAGTTCTCTCTCACTGCCCGCCGATCGCATATTACCCGTTGGAAAAATTGCTTAATTTGTTTCGCCTTGATCGCGCTATTTTGGTAGTCTGCATACCACTCTACTTTTGGACACCTTGCCTTGTTAGACGAATTTTATCAGTCTATCCCCATCTGTTTTGGTCATCAGGGTATTATCCACATTAATTTTTATCTCGTTTTTCATCTATACCTTTTTCTCCGAGCCTTCCATAGTAAACTTGCTCTATCACTACCCACTTTTATGTATTCAGGCACCCTCATCCTCTACAAACGCACCCCAGCTGTCTGGAAGAATATGGGCCTTCTATGCTGGAGCCATGTCAGATCAACGGCCATTTTTTCAGTCTACTTCGGTGGCTCTTCTTCAGACCCGGAACCCATTCTATACAACCCAGATGTTGATTACCCATCGGAGCGCGCAGTACAACCTCTGTCACCTCGAAACCAGGCTATAACCTTCCGAAAAGGACCAGTGAGTTCATCCTTTTGATTTTGAACTAGCGTTTTCTGACTAATGTTATCTCCTGAGCACTGGTAAACACAAAGGCTTACACTTGAATTCCCATCTTATTGTTGAAATGATCCTCAGCGCGGTTTTCATTACTGCATCTGTGCCTACTAGTTGCTTTCTACCAGGACATATTTTACCTTTGATCCTCTGCTCTCATAGTTTCTCTCTTCTCACTTTTTCGGCACGGTTAACACAACAGTTCTTTCCCTACATGATCTATGTGTACTGCTTTTTATCCACGTGGATGTATCATTCCGTTGTAATAATTGAGTCCTAAAACTCTGTCGACATTACTTTTTTCTGCCCTCATGTTAATTATCTTTTAAAGCTTTCTGAAGGCACCATTGTTAAAAATAGCTCTTTGTCGGCCTATGCAACATTCCCGACTGTTCGTTTCAACGTCCTTACTCTGTGTGTTCGGTCAGCTGGTGGTGCTTCGCATATCTCCTCAGTTAGTATGAATCGTGTTCCCCATACAAAAGTTGCTCCGAAGAAATTTACGCTCACTGGCCTTTGATCCTAAAATCTTTCGTGAACGTTGATGTCATATCTGTGGCTTAGAGTATCACAGTGTCTGAGTTTCTTTCAGGAACTGCACTGTAAATTGTCTAGAATCATGAAACAGTCACTGCGATTGATGCACCCTTGGCTTTAAATTTTTGACCGATCATTTCGAGCATCCCATCCGCTAACCTTCTTGATCACCAACTTACTTCAGCTTATGAATACACTGGAGGTGTTAGCGTCACCACTTGATGAGATAGCCACCTGATCCACCATAGTTGACATTTACAGTGATGTTATTCCCTGATGATTTCCTTATCATCATTGAGAGAATGTGATGAACTGCTTACTTTTCCAGTCCTTTGTTTCGATCTAATCTGGCGAAAAGCACAAGGAGCCTCAAAATGGGGAATTTCGACCCCATCTTTAACGCGAATCATATGATGTAATCCGTTAGCAAGTGGACTACTAAACTCATTCATACTTCATCCAAACCATGTTTGCGTCACGCTCTGGTTGCTCCTTGTTCCGCTTAAGTGTCCACTCAATAAAGGGGCATTTTCCAGATTTTGCCTTACACCATACCCTTGAAGGGGATCGTATTTTCAAACAGGCTAATGGGTTGCTCCACCATTGATCGAAGGCAATTCTTTTTCAGTTTCTTTCAGTTGTAGCGCTATCTTTCGGGTGCGAGCATTGCAATGTCGTTACTTCTCTTCAATTGCACTGCGCCTACCCGATCAGTGTACAGGTCTGCGGGAGTCGGTCACTCGTTGATGAGAATGTTGATGTATAACCTAGAAGTTGGACCAGTTTTACGCAATAGTGGCTTGCCACATATAAGTGCGCGCTTTGGTATGCGCTTCGTATCTCAAACTTCTGCAGTTAGATTTGACTGCTCAGTTATTGGTTCTCACCAACATCGATCAACTGAAGTCAATCGACTCATACATTAAGTTGAGTGTTTCATCTCAGACGTTCTGTTTGCCTAATAGGCTTTTGCACGCCTTGTCGAAGCCCATATCGGTAATCAAAACCTTGATCAGCCACTTAGATCGCGGGTCAACTTGGTCGCTATAATACAAACACCCAAGCGTTGCAGATCCTGGTGTAATGGCCATCTCCTTCCTGGTTTTAAATGGCAGTCATCGGGAACAGAATAATAAAAGAGAGTGAATTAAAGCACAAAACCCAACAAAAGCATTAGGAACATTGCAGCTTTACTCCCTGAAGTGTCCTAATTACATTCAAATGAGATCAGCTGCCAGAATACCTCTAAATGCTCCATTGGGCGATGTCAGTTAAATTGTATAATAGTGAATAGGGCGGCTAGGCTAGGCAAGCCGTCACCTTCTCTCAGCAACGGTTAATAGAAACCGTTTGGTTTATGTTCCTGTTTTCACATTATCAACACGTCTGTCCTCACCTACTCGAAGGTAGGAGACGATAGTTCGATATCTGGGTTACTTCTTATGTTCCCAGTAGCCCTGCTGAACTGCACTTCAAAATGCTGCGCCAGTCGTTTAAATATTGATTGGCCTGGTTCATTGCTGAATAACAAAACCTAGTACCATGTTCCGTAACAGCTTGATCCACTGGTCTCCTAGTCACTCACAATGCTCCTCTTTCGCGAACCCACATTCAATTAATTTAGCGAATAAAGCTGTTGGGTTCTTCTATGAGCTGGCCTGTTCTTTGCAGACTATTCGTCACCAAAATGGACAATTTTCCTTTAGGTACTGCTTGCATTGCCTGTTTTGGAAATCGGCAATAATCCAATTTCTTTTTTCACCTTCCGAGCTATAAATATTTTGAATGCTTGTTTACCTGACGGGCTCATCACCTCTGGTATACTCGCACGAGGTGCTATTGACAGGTGGATAAGTTTACTATCTTCCCTATTTCCTCTGTGGCATCAACTTTATCTGTTCGGAACGTTTCTGCTCCTTGATATTCCCTTCGTGCCTGTGCAATTGTCTCACTTGTCTTCTCTTGAAAACTGCACTCACATTAGAGATTCTATCTGCTTCTCATTATCCTGAATCAGCATTCTCACACGGGGATTCGCTTTGCGCTTATTTCAGAATAATGGTGCCGTTTTGCTGGCCACTTACCGCGCCGACATGAAAACTATCAGGGCCGAGTGGACCAAGGACAATGATCATCTCCCATTCGGATTTCCGGAGCCCACTGAATTCGCTTTGGTTTTCCCTGAATTTGTTCACGATAACCATTCAGGTAGCTTTCTAAATACTTCAGTAAATTCAACTTGATTTCGTACTGTGTCGTAAAACTCGGTCATTCAAGGACAAACGGTTTATCGAGAGAGAACCAATCAGCAGTACAATACAGCATAGCTCATTCACACACCGATCTCGTGTATAGTATGCAGCCGGTATCATTACTAACGACGCAGTTCCACCAGTAGGGTTCCTCTTTATTCTAGTGAAGCAACACTCGACAGCCGTCCTTTAATCAGCGGATCTTGGCGTAACCAATAACCGGGTTCGTTCGGTTAGCATTGACTGCTACGTAGGTCTCGTCGGTATGCCTGCTCGATCCGGTGCACTACTCCCATCGTATCCTCCTTTTTCATGTTCTCCTCTTTTGTCTGTCCGCACACAGCGTACGTTTTACCGCCCCTTGTTATCTTTGGCGGTTATGCTTTTGTGACCCCATCGCCTCTCGCTGCAGAAGGCCTCATGTCTAGTTCATTTTGTCCTCGTCGGTACCTTCTCAACTGCGCTGTTTTCTCTGCTTACCCTTCCTCTAATATTGACTTCATCTAATCTTTTCCGGCCTTCGCGGTCGCCGCACTTTTCTTCCGTCGCTCTTGGACACTGCGCAGCAGTCGAACTCATACCTCTTCTCCCGATGTCAGTTCAGATGATGGGGATGATGATGAGGAGGAGGAGGAGGAGGATGATAATGTGGATGATGAGGCTGAGGAGGAGGGGAGGATAATAATGTGGATGATGACGCTGATGATGAGGATGGTGGTGGTGATGATGATGATAATGAAGTAGAAGAAGAAGAATGCTGAATACTGTATTATAGAGCAACTAGAAATGAATTCTGTACAACTCCTTCAAAATATGGTGCAAAACGTTATAAAAATTGTCAGTCGTGAATATCGTTATCGTTCTCATGTAACATGTAAAATATCTGACTCACGGTATTGCAGGACTCACAAATGTGATATGTCATCGTATGTGTGCAATCGTTCTCTGAATCGAATAGTGGTAAAATATAAATCTAACAACGTTTTGAACTGCTGCACAGATCTGACCTCCATCATATGTTCAGGCAAACTGCTCCGAATATTTACCACTCTCCGTTCAAAGCACAGTGGATGGGGAACTCGCTTCACATGCGGCACGACAAGTTTGTATCTGTGTCTGCATGTGCTGCATGGCCCTCGTAAGTATAGCATTGGCCTCGGCATGGGGAAGTCACCGAGATGTAGAATACGGTAGGTCATAATGAAGTCGACTCGCCCTCGACGGTAGGACAAGGTGTAGAGTCCTAGTTTCTCGCACCGGTCTTCATACTCCAAGCCACGTAAACTCGGAATGACTTTGGTATCAATGTGTTGGACCCGTCCGATCTTTTGTGCCTCGCGTCGGGTAATCGGAAATTAGGCGAGCGAACCGTACTCTAGCATTGGTCTAATGATGAAAGAGAAAAGGCGAGTGGCAACCTCTTCAGACCATGTGCCGAAGCTACTTTTAAGCGCCCAAACAAGCGCAGTCCATTACGATATAGCTTGTTCGTGTTGTCCACGGACTTCAAATCGTAGTGCGAGATTATACCTAGGTCATTCACGGTTCGTGTGGGATATAGCGGTTGGCCGTCAAGGGTGTAGCTTCGGCCGTCAGCACCCTTCCCCAGCCTCGTAACTACAGACTTGGCTGGGTTGACTGGGAGATGAACTTCTGCAGACCATGTGAATAGGCGGATGAGGTCCTGCTGAAGTATGCCACAGTCGTCGGCAGCATCATTTTCTCTCCAAATCTTCATTTCGTCCGCAAACAAAGCACACGGCGACCTGAGAAGCTAAGGTGGATCAGGAACAGAGTGGGCTGCAGCTCACTGCCTTGAGGCACGCCACTTGTAAAGGGATACCAGTCTGTTGGACGGTCGTCGACTTGTACCCACCACTTTCGTCCAATAAGAAAGTCGTGAATCCACTGGTGTAGTGAGCCACCGACGCCACACATTCTTAGTTTGTGAAGGAGAATCTCATGGCTAACCCTGTCGAACACTTTCATCGGTGAATATCACTTCGACAGACTTCACCTTGTTTATTACCTTCAACCACTCATGCCTCGTCACAAGTTTGTGATGCATAAGCGGCGTTGCATAAAGCCGTGCTGTGCGAGCGTCAGATCCTCTTTTGACTGTAGCAACTACAATAATCCATTTTTTACGATTTTCGCAGCAACCGTTGCCAAAATACATGTCAGGCAAATCGGCCTGTAGTTGTCTACTTTGCTGGGGTCGCCGCCTTTCGGAATAGGATTCACCACCGAACATTTCCAGTAAATCGGCAACGAACCTTCGGACAGCGACCTGTTGAGAAGGTCAGTCACGACAGGAGAGATGATGGTCGAAAGTGACATGAGAATCAGTGCGTGAATCCCATCAGGTCCGGCAGGTTTGGTGCCGTCAAGACTGGCGAGTAGTTGTCATACTTCTTCAATGCCGCAATCCAGACTGTCGAGTTCGATAAAAGCGGTACACGTCGTACTTGGAACAGACACCTGGTCATTTGCAAATGCAGAAGCGAAGTGCGTCGCCAACCCGAAAGAACGCTCAGTGCTGGAGGTTAGGGGCTGTCCGTCCGGGACATCCAGCACTAGCACATCACCTGCCGGCTTCAGGCGTCGTTTCACGTAAGCAAGGATTCCCTTTGTGGTGGTCTTCGCGGCGATTGCGCGCTGCTCTTCGAAATGTCGGTGTTTATTCCTTTTTGCACTGTCCCATAGGTTCCGCTGACTTTTACACCCTTCGTAGTCATTGGCAGAGCCAGAGAGGAGGAATATGTCCCACAGTCTGCGCCGCCTCCGAGCCATATTTCCATACTCCTTGTCAAACCAATGAGGCTTAATCGGTTCAACCTTCCAGTATTTCAAGGGCACACATTGGGAACACAATGATGTCAATCTATCTTTTATAAATGTCTGACAGTCTTCCACAGATGTATTTTCTGACAGAGACCAATCCAGTTGGCTCGTGGCTCGAGCTAGACCGTCGAAGTCCGTTTTCCCATGGGTGCTAGCTGGTTCCAGCGGACCTGAATACGGCAAAGGTAATTCCATATCAGTTATAAGCACTGATTGTTCGCTTGTAGCAAGGGGCTCCAGGATCCGAACTTCACGCACTTGTTATTCATAGCTCGTTAACATCAGGTCGAGACGGCACGGGGTTGCGCGTGGTGTTATGCGTGTTGGCTGGCATATGTGGTGCGATGCACCAGTTTCAAGTACCAAATCCAGGAATTTTGCTTCAACTTCACAATGTCCAGGCATCAAATGCACATCAGGCCATCGTATTCGAGGACAGTTAAAATCGCCCATAAGTAGAAAGTGTAGACGAATCATGTAGGTTCGAAGATGGGGCTGGCAATCCAAACAGCGACTTAGCGAGCTGCGATAGACTGCGCCCACAAGTAGTTCTCCGCGCCTGAGGTGGATGGAGCACCAGTGTAGCTCACACAAACCATCGTCTCTTCTGTAGGTGCTCACAAGTCTCTCACGCAGGGATGACCGGATGTCAAGCGAGATACCACCGCGGGCATTCGTTAGTCTAACGCATCGGAAGCACGAGTAACCTTTGAGTTCAAATTCCTGGGGGTATAATTCTGAATGCAGCCATGTCTCTGCGAGTCAAACTACGTCTGGCCTCTCAAGCGTAACGAAACAACAAAGCTCAGCGCGCTTCTTCATCATCATCGATGTTGTTGTTGATGATGATGATGATGATGATGATGATGATGATGATGATGATGATGATGATGATGATGATGATGATGATGATGATGATGATGATGATGATGATGATGCAACGGACCAATCAGAGTAAGACAGCGTATCCAGCGATCGTTAGGTAAACACGTGTCATCCCTCACCGCGTGCCTAGCGTCACATTCCGCCTTGGAAATGTTCGATCCTTTTGCGCATGCGGCTCGGCCTGCAAAATGGGGTTTCGCCTACAGCTACTTGTTCTCTACCAGAATAGGAGTCAGACTGCGCTTCGGTTGATGTGTCGGTACCTCGGATGCGCACAGGCTTCGAGTTGCTAGTAATTTTGAATCCCGTTACCGTTGCTGGCTGCCAACGTTGCTCATGTGGTAACCGGGCCTAAGCTGTTTGATGTTCCTTGAATGTAACTTCCGTCTTTGCCTCGTCTTAGGATACCGATTTTTTAATAATCTACCTTTTTCTGTGATTCCGGTTTTACCAGTCTCGTTCTCTGCTAGCGCCGAATCCCAGCCGGAAGTCAGAACGGGACGCTTGGAGTAAAGCGTTTTACAGAATAGGCTACCGAATGGAAACAAGTAGTGTGAAAGCAACGGACATTATTATAAGTTAACCAAGGAAGCTTCACGGATCAGAACAGCTAGGTCAGTTGTCTTGATTGGCAGATCGGTTACGTTAGCCATTGAGGAGGTAAGTACTTGCTTCGTGTAGACATGAATGTTCCTGATGCGAACATTCCTGAAACGTTCTGATCTTTTTTGTACACCATTGGTTCGAATCGTTTTCCTATTGAATTAATGAGTTTTCCTGGGAGATTTTCCTCTTCTTGACATCTGCTCTTGAGATCGCGGTTGTGGTCGTAATTTAGCCATGACTAATACTTTACAACAACACACTTTCGCGCATAGAGGAGACACCACCATTTGTAACTCTTGTCCGTCTATCCAATCGGCAATTTATGTTGGACAACAAATGCTCGCATGCCTGCGCATGCGTTTTTTTGGGGGGAGGGGAGCACAATCGTGTGTGAAGCGATGGATTTTGCTCTACCCTTTGCTGACATGCCGATTGGATAGCCGGACAAGCGTTACGGACGCTGGTGTTTCCTATATGCGCGCAAGTGACTTGCTGTAAGGGACTAGTGATGGCTGAATTGCGGAGATCGATCTAGATATATCGGACACACCGTAGTACTTCGGTGCTGTTTATAGAGTGCGCGATGCCAATCCTATATCACGTGAAGAACCGTCGTTTATGCGGTGGCATAGGGCAGTCCTTATTCCCCAAGCGGACTCGTCACTCTGAAGGATGAGCGGCTTATTGAAATCATCATGTACTAAGATTGGTGGTGTAGGAGTTGCCTGCTTAACCTTCTCGCCGACTAGAACTCCAACGCCATGGCACGCTTTTGTGCAACAGCTCATCTAGGGGAGATGAAACCCTAGGTGCATAATGCAAGAACCGGCGGTAATGGGACAACATGCCCAAGAACGAATGGAGTTCATCACTGTATGTCTCTGTACTTTCTAAAATAAGTTTCACCTTATCATTTCAAACATGTAACCCGTGTTTATCAAGTCGTTGTCTAAGCTAACAAACAGAAGAAGAAAGGAACTCTGACTTTGTTTTCAATCTTAATCCGTTCCATTCCGAACGCTTGAGTACAACAGCGAGTGTACAAAATTGTTTTGTTTCAGGGCGTCCGGAGATAGGAATATCTGCCGTATCTGGCACAAGCAAAAGGTATGCCCTTTCCTATGTCGTCAGTAATCCTCTGGAAGATTCCATGAGCAGAATTAATGCCAAAAGACAAGCGAGTATATTGGTATAGTCCCATTAGTGTGGTAATCATAGGGAGCTTCCTCGAAGGCTCGTTGACCTCTACTACGAATACGCATGACACATCAAGTCTTGTAACTTTCTCACCACCTGCCAGTGTTACGTACAATGTGAAATAATAATAATGTGTCAGCTGTACGCCGTAACGGCGCTTCGCTGCCGCGACCAACACCAGTCGCACGCGGGCTGCGTATACCGCGAGGACGCCCACCCGTACGCACATTCGAACCAGTGACCTTATGGTTGCAAACCAAACGCGCAGACCACTCGGCCACCGGCCGACGTACAACTCATCAATGCGTCGTAATGGGTACTTTCCTAGCACGCAGCATTGATTGACGGCCATTTGGTAATCACCACAAATCCGTACGGAACCGTCAGGTTTGGTCATCGGCACTATTGGCGTTCAGTAGCCTGAAAATCGCACGGGAATAATAATTCCCTGAGCTTTAAGCGATTTAATTCCTCTTCAACTTTAGACCTCAAGTAGTAATGTGTGCGTTTTAATGAGTTTCGGCGGAACGCCTTATAATTTTATTGTATCCTGAACACCTTCCAATTTCCTAAGCTCCTCGGCGAAAACAGCTGCATGTTTTAGTAAAGCTTTAATTTCCGAGATCTCAGTGACTGTTTCTACCACATCCCCTGTATCGGGGACTGCATGTATTCAGTCTCTCTCGAGAAAATCTGCGCTTTCCCCAGAGATCATATATACAGGAAGCTTGTGTATCCTGTCGCCGTATTGTGCCTTTATGAAGCGTTTACCAAGAACACTTATGCGTTCGCCGGTGAATGGAACTGCAAGAGGAAAAGGGCGGCAGTGTTTTTACCTTCCTTACTTATTCTCATGGACGCTCCTGAATCGATCTCCATCTGTACTTTCTGTCCTACGATGTAATGCTCCAGGCTGCGACGCAGGACGCATATTGCTAACGGTATTCAACCATATGCAGTGCAATGCAGGCTTGCTTCCATCAGACTCGCCCGCAATTTTGATGGAGTCTTGTCCACCGTAACCCTCACCTGAAAGCCTCTTGACCGATCTGCACATGTGCCAAGCGACCCTGCTTCCCCCAATTCCGAGATACGGTATTTTGGTGTCTATAGTCATATAGACAATTGCACTGTTCATCACAACGGCAGCGCACGAGGGATTTGAAGCTTTTGGGCGTCATCTTTATTTTTGGAGTACTGTTCGCGAATCGCAATACTTCTGTTGGGTCTTTCTGTGTAAATGTCGCTAGTTTGTTAATGTTCTCTCTCTCCCGGGCAGTAGAACACGCCGTTTTCCAGGTGGGCGAACAATCATCTTGTGAAAGGAGCTTCTTCCAGGTGTTCTGTTCTGCAATTACCGAGATAAGGCCCTGGTTTCTTCAAACCACAATGGGTAGGTACCGTTTGCAGCACACGAGCAATGAACTCGTTCACACTTTCATCTGATTTCTGCGAGATATTGGGAAAGTGTTATCTTGCCATAAACACATTTTGACGAACACCCCAGATCGCTGGCTATGGTAGGACGGATGTCATTACGGAGAGCGTCGAATCTGTCGTAAAACTTCACTCTGTCTTGCTCCTCAAGAGATACTGCTGTATTCAAGATTGAAAGCAGTTCCAGGTAATGAATAAAGGTTTTTCCTCCATCTATTCCAAGTATCCAAAGGTTTTTCGGTAGAACAGGATCTAAAGACTGGTGGAGCATATGCTATAGACATGTTAACCTCTGTCTCCAAATGTCACCTCTCGCTTCTAGTAGTGCGTGTATCGGCCTTAGCCAAAACGATAGAAGGCAGCGTGCGTACAACTGACAGTGTACTCAACATCTGACGTGATACAAGTTACCGGGACTGAAGCTGTGTGTGTGTGTATGTGTGTGTGAAGTACCAATCAGTAAGAGAGCGTACTCAGCACTTGTTAGGCAAACAGGTGACCTCCATCACTACTCGTTAGCTGCAATATAAATAGATAAAATACTAAGCATTACAGACTGCAACAGCTAAAATAAAAACATTATCCTGCTAAGGCTCATATTTTGAATCGGGTAGGAGATCGTGCTCTGAGGAGGAAGCTAAAGCGGAGGAGAGGCACATAGGAACTCACAACACAAACTCCACTAAGGTCGACTCTTCGCGATATCAGCTTATGTATCCAGCTAAACACCCTCATTGCTCACGGGGTGTTCCAAATAAATACAAGCTAATTCGCGACGGAAGCGATGGCCCAGCGTAGCTCGCTTTTTTATGTCTATCTATCTGGTAGATCAGGATTCGCAACTTCAAATTGAACGCACGGTTGTATTGTGAACTGCTCTTCGGGACCAGAGGTGGCGAAGATTGGCAAAAGCACCTCGTTTTTGCTATATTATTCGTTACCTCCACAGGTGCTAATATAGCGGCCTAAACACTTGCATTTCTGATCGCCATTTGTCGGCGCAGGAGTGAGTCCTTGCCACTCTGGTAGAAGCATTGCTACAAGCGATTGACAACAAGTACAAGTCTGTCCAGTGTTGCCTGGCACCTTTGGGAGCTGTCACAGAATAGGGCAATATTGTTGGCTTTCTCCAAATCGCCCACAAGAAAGCAGCTCCACGCTTACTAACTCTCGTCTAATGGACGCACTATGCATGATTTTTTCGACGGAGAGGTTAAAAAGGAAAGGTGACAGCGAGCAATCTTATTTCGCACCGCTGGAGACATTGATGGGTGGTGACAGTTTGCCATAAACTTTCACTCAGCCCGAATTATACGCGGACGTCGCTCTGATTATGTTTCTATATCTATCGGGCACACCCTTCCTCCCCAGACAGTTTTAAAGGCACATCGATCCACCGAATGAAAGGCACCTTTGACGTCAATGAACACGACTACCTTGGGTTGTCGATACTTATGGCGGTGTTCCGACAATTGACGTAAAAATATGCTCAATGCAGCCTGGATTTCGACGAAACCTGTCTTTCTCTTCGGGATTCTGATTTACGAGTGCCAGTCAATCTATCCAGAACTGCAGACGTAAGCAATTTAGAGGAAATTGAGATCAGACTGATTCCTCTATAATTGCCGCATTCCGAATGTAAACCCCACCCTAGCCGTAGTATCTTATGTAATCTGTCATCCGTTATTTCAGCCATCTTTGCAGCTGAAATGGGGCGCAGCAGCATGGCCGATGCGGGCTTCAGAGTTTTTGTTTACATCGCATCCTTACACTGGGCTTGCACCAGTATCCGAAGACGGGGTATTGCGGTTCGCCAAATCATCAGGTATGGGTCCTGTCCAGTGCCTCTGGCCTTTCATAACAACCTCTGCTTTATTACCGTCGCTTCGGCCTTTCCATTCGACGGGTTGGAATGCCGGCTAGTTTGTCAGTGCGTAAACTCCCACCTCGTTGCAGAAACCTGCTAAGCAGCACTGGCAGATTGCTATTGTCGTATACCAGTAGACCGTTTTTGAAATAATCGTTGTGGTAATCAACCATGATCTTGTACTCTCTTCCTTTTTCACATGCTAGATGCACCGCCACTTTCTAACGGGATCAGTTTGGCACATCATCTAACATTTCTAATCCCTAGGTCTGGCGGGCACCATGGAAACGGGAATCTACGCAGTTTGACTCGTTACCTCGAATTTGACTCGTCAATTCTGACCAGAACATTAGTTCTTTTGCTGTGCTGATGCTGTAAGTAACTCCTAAGTAGGCACGATGAGCGCGTTCCAATATATCCCTGCGGAGCGACTTTGGAATCGAAATACGATTTCCCTTGAATGGTATACCGTCGTAGATCGTGAAGTTCTTCCTGGAGGCTTACATTTGGTGCCAATTCTTTTGGGAGCTGGTGCTTCATCTGCACTCGTTTCAGGATCACGTATCTCAAAACCATACACGTTGTGCTGCTTCTATGTGTCTCCTCATTTTCTTTAAGCGTTCTCTATCACTGCCAGATGCCGCACCGGGTTCCCTGCTTCCGGATCATTTTGATTTTGTTCGGCTCGTGGCAGATGTGTTCTTGACAGGGCTTACGCAATGAGCATCTGTGTACCCGATATCTAGATCATACTTCTGAAACCGTGGAACATCACGTACCGGTTTACTGGTGGTGGAAACGATCACTTTGTGGTCCGCGTGCACTGCAGTTTTTCACAAAAGTGTAATCATTGAACTGCCATTCAAAGGTGACGTCTCCTCGTTGAGGACCACAAGGCGTCTGAGCTGTGCCATGCAGACTACTTACTATGCCGCCAAGGTTGTTGTCACTAACAAAACCCAAAAACTGCCACTTCCTTCTGTCAAGGAGGCTCAGTCTATCGGGGCCAAATCACATTGCATTTACCAATTCATTTGTGACTGCGTCGCCAGTTACATAGGCACGACCGATAGAACAGTGAGTTCCCGAATGAAGGAGCATATACCTAAGTGGGTTCAACGTTCGACCGCTTAGGAAACTGGCCAGAGTCAAGCTGCTTGTCTGCGTAAGCCACCATCCTTTTCGATCGGCCGACACTTATTGACCACAGGTCACCGAGTCGAGGTCAATTCGGCGTTCACAATCCTATTACAGCACACCAATTCTCACCTCCTCCGTTTCACAGAGGCGATCGCAATTAACCGGATTAAGCCGCTTCTTTGTGTTCAGAAACAATTATCGGTCAGCATTAGACTGCGCTAGGGATAGGGGTGATAACCCTGTCTCACTTATCGTGTTTGTCTGTTTGCATGATGTTTAGTCGCACCCTTCACTGAATAAATATTACTGCGAATTATTGTTCAAGGCACTGATGAGACAATACGAAATGCATGCATTTGCCAGTCTTTGTCTTCTTACTGCGCTTTTCAAATTACTAAAGGGAACTAACTGTTTCAAAAGTGTATTCGTCGAAACACTCCGTCGCATAAGCCATCGTGAGCATCTCCATTTCAATTTTTACTTACCGATGCCGTGAGAGCCCGACCGCGGAAGTCCAGGGGTTTTCCAGCCTGCACGGTACCTATTGAGCTCCGGATGCTGTCGTGCTGTGCACCCAGTGGTCGTGTCGGATCTTAACAACTGAGCACTGGTACATCACTGCGGCAGTTGACAATTGCTGAAATGGTCTCATGCTACTGTTCCCAACTCCATTCTATTATGAGTCAGCCTGCGAATTGGTATCATGAAATCAGCAGGCCTTAGAAAGAAACGTCTCAAATAGTTGACCATACCGTCCAAGCGATTGACTGCCTTCACATGTTTCGGGGGCGGCATCTGTTGTATTACCTTTAGATTTCCTGCATTGACTTTGCTTCCTTCGGGCATGAGAACACAGCGCTACAAGAAACGATGGAGTTTGACAAATTCGATCTCGAGGAGCCTGCTATTTGCCAAGCATATGCGTGTTACTCGTCTAATCTCAATGTCTGGGCCCCGACTGAGTCACTAAGTGTGTTACTCGAGACTGCTTAACTCTCCTCTGTTTGACTCGTACTTTCTCTTCGGATAGGTTGTTGACTAACGTTGTTGTGTCATTAGTAATGTGTGCATCCACATTCTCGTGTTAAAAGCAAGTGTTTTTACACTTGTATCACTTCACTAGTTTTTCTCGCTTGGTCCTGATTAGTTACTATGGACTTTACAGCCTGTTTTCTGCATTCAGGTGCTCTGACACTTTTCCCTTCCTTATTTTTTATTTCACACTTTATGCACTGTTATATGCTACATATCCGTTCCTGTGTACAGCCTTTTTTCTGCTTATAAGTTTTCGGTCGTTGCTTAGGAGCTCCATGTTACTCTCTGTTAACCGCATTTTGTTTTCGTTACCCTATCCATCCACGTGTCTTTTTATATTTGGTCTTTTGTTGTCGTTTCCTTTGTGTATTTCTTCCCTATTGGAAACAGTTGTCTCCTGGTTCTTTGGCTACCTTGAATCTGTTCTGTTTCAGTTAAGCATTCTTTCGTTCATTGATTACACATTTGATGGATTGTTCTTTTCGTTCCTTAAAGGTATATACGAGTTACGTGTACGAAGTCAGCGTTCGGTTGTTCGCTTTAAATACACCGTCGCTGTCGTGGGTCCTCCGGAAGTTATCAAATCACCTCCAGCTGTTCTCCTTGTTATGGAAGGAAACGATGCTATCTTCAGTTGCGAGATGACTCAATTCCAGTCAACGGTGAGGCTACAATATTTGGCGACGGATTACTCCCCTGATTTGGCTATTTGCTTTGTATTTTTCTGTTGATCATCGCAGGAGCATTCAACCTAGCACACCATTGTCTCTAAATCGAAACCGGTTGCCCTTTCATTGTGCGATTTGGTTGTCAACGTTACTGATCAGCGTCTTTTACTGCTAGTCAGCATTGAACTGTTGTCTAGTGTCCACTATTTCGACACAAACCACGCCAACCAAATCCAATGTAGCCTGGTGTTCGAATCATGCTCGGTTCTATGGACCTCTGGGATGTCTTTCCAACTTGGAACCATTTATCTTATGTTCCCTTGCCATTAACTTTCCGAACCTCGCTGCACTATACAATTTGTTTTATGTTTCCCTTGTTATATTTGGTTACTTGGGTTTGTTTTGCGTCCATCAGTTTGCTTTATCTGTTCTGCTCCTTTCATCAGTCCCTGAAAATCAATGGCGAGGAGTTTTTCCCCAACTCCGCTCAAACTACCAACAGACTCATGGAACAGTTTCCTTATTTATCCAGTGCTGTTATCCATCCACTGGACATTAATGGGTCTCATTTGGCATATCGTGCAACAAATTTGATCTTTACTCCCGGAAGCTTCTTCGGACCCACGCATACCGTTACCATCATCGGTGCGAACAATTTCGGCTACGCAGTGGTGTCCACTTTTGTCCGCGTGCTTCGTGAGTTTGCTCAGTCCGTTGTTTATCTATCAAATCCTTGCAATACGACTGTCTCCGTAAATCGCACTGTGCCGCTTTCTACTTTTTTATTTGAATGTTTTGCTTTCGCGGTATGCATTACTACCACAGGCACACTTGGTGGTTATAATTGGCTCTCACTACATCAAACACGTCCCATATCTACTAAGAACCTGAAGGAATAAGACGCAGAGGCACTAAAATGCGAGTACCAATACTCTTAGATCCTATTCGGGCTTCATTGACCACTGCCATCTATGCACAGAAAAACGACATCAGCAGTACTTCGGCACAGCATATGGACGCTACGCTGCCACGCGACCACCGTCGGTGACACGTGCGCTGGGTATATCACCTGCAAGCCCGAGCTTGCGTGTATTTGAACCGGTGATCACCGGATTAGAAGGCAAGCGTGTAATCCTTTCGGCCACCGGCCTACATCTATGCAAAGTGGATGATACACCTGGTCCGTGACCAGTTGATGTCAAGTGCAATGTACTCCATGTGATCACACGGATGCCCACCCGCGCTAAATCAGTTGGACCTGAGTATTCCCACACCAAGCTTTTTTCGAAACACGCATGCACGAGGTGACGAAGCCGTTTGGCACTCTATGGTTGAATCGCTTAGGCTTGATGTCTCCTGGCATATAGCGTGCTCCAACGAACAGTATTTGACATCCTAGTGGGTCCAGTACTCGAGGAGGTTATATCGAAAGACTTATCACCTCATTGACTCCTGAATCCTGCATAGCTTAACACGATGAATCCTCGGAATGCAACAATCGTTTAGGCATGATCTGGCTGCTGTGACTAGTCACTATCTCCATTCCACGTGACCCACCTTCGCGTCATGGATGAGGAAGTGTACCCTGAAAACAGCTTCTGCTAACTGCTAATGCTTACCTAACTCGGGTCTTTTGTCACATCCCGTGGACTATCGTTTTATGAGCATCTTGGGCGCCCACCACTCCAATTCAGTTGCGGCTGGTATCACCACGTATCACATTCTCCTGTGACCGATGACTAATTTCCACCTCATTGTGGTCACCACCCACCCCGTGTGCCATGCGTTTTTGTTATCCCTGAGACCTTAGTTGGTGTTTGGCACTTGATTGGCAGCATGGCAGATCATCATCATGAATACACGTTAGCTGTGGGTGAGAATCACCCCTCAGCTAATGTACCGCAATACAGAAAAGTAAGATACTAAAAATTTACACTACAAAAGAGATTCCAAAGCAAATACTAGGATTTTAAATATTATATTACGCATGGCAGATCTGACTGTTGATCGCCATTTCTCTTTATCGTCCGGCATCAATATTTGTTCACCAGGCTAACGCCTCTGTTCATTTTCACTCACCTTTTCGGTTTTTCAGTTGTACTCCGATCAACCACTTCTAACTGACGTGACTGCCAGCGATCACCCCACCACAATAATAAGTAACTGCAATTAAGCGAATGAACTGAGGAAAAGACAAGTATTTGGGGATATCACTGTGGTAGAAATAAATCGGAAAGTTTAGCAATTAGAAGTGATGTGCCTAATTTCAAATCGCTTTGCTGCACTGCTTGATCGAGTAACACTTGTACCGGACCACTCAGTAATTATCGGTCTAACTAAAATCGCCTCGAGTCTTTTGGTCGTAGAAGACACGGGTTTACGACTTTTTTGTTTAGTTCTATTGATGATTTCTACAGGTTCTATTCACTGCTTTTCGTTACTGCGCGTGAATGCTGTGTGAAGTCACACCGAAAATAGTCGGTGTCTAGACATTTTCCTAAATTGATCGGTATGTGTAGCTGATAGCATTACTGTTATTCTGCTTTAAGTACAGTATGTGATACGGTAACTGTCAGACAACGCGATGCGAAAACTTGTGCTGGGAAGTTTTGCTTCAAGTAATAGAGTTGTGATTTGCACATGTTTCCAACAATCCATCTACTCATCGACTCCGAAATCAACTAGGTTTCTTTCTGTCCGATCAGTCGCATTGAGACTTGATCTCACGTGGCACGACAGTTTGCGTATCTCTGATCCGTCTGAATGCACTGGGTGACCCTTGAGTGCCTTGAGGGCTGTCTGTACCTGCCGGACCAATGAGCAGAAATGAAGTAAACGTGATCAAATCCTCCACTTTGGGGGTTGAACTCGGGATAGCAATTATTTATACAGAATTGGACCATTACTGGTGTCCTGTGTTTAACTACCTCAGCAAAATGGATTTGACCATGACTTCTACTCTGGTGGTATTCAAACGTGGGAGCTTCGGGTACTTCCCTCATTGACTGTCACATAGTTTCACAGGGGCCACCACGTATGTTACGTACACCAAGTCGCATGGACGAAAGTGTACTGTTACTGATGCTGCTACTCACTTTTCTATCTAGTTCTCTTACATTCTCACCGGACCCTTCCTGAGAATCGTGGATTCCCTATGCGGCAGTGCTAGTTAGACCTTAATTTTGCGCCTTCACATGTGCTTAGTCACCGTCACATGCACTGCAAGTTGTCTGTAACTGTCCTTCGATTCCGAGAGGTTGTTTGAAACACTTAATTGCTATCTTTTGCACCACGTTTTCCTGGAAGCATATTTCATCACCAGTACACGTTAGCTGAGGATGAGAAACACTCCTCAGCTAATGTGCCGCAATACAAAAAGATAAGAGACTTAAACATTACACTACAAAAATTATGATGTTATATATTATATTATGCGTTTTGCATGAGATCGGGATTGGGGAGGGACTGTGCCGCAATACATAAAAGAAAAAAGAAAGTAAATGCAACAGTTGGATGCCAGCTGAGCTACCAGCAACGGATGGGCATGGATCCGGGAAGCTATCAGCCGGCTACTAGGCAACAAAGAAATTATGTCAATTTATATTATGCCACGAACTGACATCGTGGTTGGATGCGGAAGCTAAAAGGGATGGAGAGGGACAAAGAAACTCACAGCAGGAACTCCACTGAGGTCGGCTCCTAGCCATGTCAGCAAGTGTATCCAGCCAAACGTATTCATTGTCTTTCGGAGCCCAACCATGGAGCCGTGAAGCTCCAACTGAGGCCAGCTTCGATGTGAGGGCCCTCATTCCAATCGATCAAATCATCGCTAGGCCATCTCTCCTCTTCCATCCACACCCCTGGCCAGCAAACAACGCACGCTGCGCGAGCCGGTGGGCTGGCATGTGTAACACATGGCCCAGACATCGGAGCCTGGTGCGTGAAATGACGGCGTTGAGCGGTTCATTTCCTTTTCTTGCGTCGTAAACAAGGCGTCGAACACGCCCGTCGCTCACGCGGTTTTCCCACCATATGTGAGCCAAACTGCGAAGACACCGATGGTCGAACGTTCCGCTGCATTGTACACTCTACCCTTCAAGGCAAGAGTGATGTCGCGCCGGCGCCGTAAGTGGCGAAGGTTAGCAAAAGCGCCTCAAGCTTTCGCTGTACAATTCGTGATCTCGTCTTCGATCCCAAGAACGCTGATACAACTTCCCAGGTAGTTGCATTTTTAACCACTTCTAGCTGATCCCCACCAAGGGTCAGAGTAGGAGACGGTCCAGGCCAATCTTGGAGAAAAGCTTTACACTTCGGGGGTGCGAAGCAAAGCCCGAAGCGGCTGACAGGCAGTGCTAATCTGTCCAGTACAGATTGGCACGTTTGTGAGCTGTCACAGAGCAATATCGTCAGCATACTCCACGTAAGGAAGTCGTTCTCCTGTGAGTAGCTCCACACCTTCTGAGTCGTGTCCTGGGAACGCGATTTCCATGACTTCGTCAATAGCGAAGTTGAAGAGGAAAGGTGACAGCGGGCATCCTTGTCTCACGCCGCTTTAGATATTAAAGGGCGACGACAGCTTGCCGTAAGCCCACACTCTGCCTGAGCTACGCGCGTATAATTCTCGGATAATATTTACATATTTCTCGGGCACACCTTTCCTAAGTAGTCAGTCCCAAAGAGCACATCGATCAATCGAATCGAAGGCACCTTTCATGTCGCGAAACACGACAACGGTGGGCCGCCCATATGTGTGACGGTGCACAACAAATTGACACAAAGTGAAGATGTGGTCGATGCAGCCGCGACTCCGACGAGACCCGGCTTGCTCTTCACGAATATGACTTTCACGACTGCCAGTCAATCTGTGAAGGATGACAGAGGCAAGCAATTGGGAGGTGATGGAGATCAGACTGATTCCTCTATGGTTGCCGCATTCCGAACGCGAGCTTGCTTTGAAGATGGGAACAACAACGGAACTGCTCCACCCGGTTGGGATACTTTCCTGCTCCCACCGTTTCACTAGTAATTTGTGACATCATCAACAAGAGCATGACCCCTCGAATTTGAAGTGGGCTACCTGAAGATCATCTGGTTCCGCGGGTTTATTCAACTTCAGCAGTGCCATCTCACGTTCCGCTTCTGAGCAGATCCAAAGGGACAGCCCACGGAGCAGGGCGGTCACTGGCCGGCGAAGAATCGAGCAATTCTACCCGATTAAATTACTTTTCAAAATACTCAGCCCAAGGCTCCAAGTGTTTTGATAACTTGTGGATAGAATGTCCATTCTAGTCATAAATTGCTCCACTAAAATCAGGTTTCCTGCTGCCCTTTTCTCGTATCAAGCGGAATGACTTTCGATGGTTACCAAGGGCAGCGGCCACTTCCATTTCTGACACACGAAGAGACCACCAGGAGTCGCGGTCTCTCTTCAGGCTAGCACGGAGTTTTGCCCGTAGCTCCTTGCGAGTTTCATTATGTTCGCTTCCAGCCGGAATATGTCGGCGAGCATCGATAAGTTCCAGAGACCGCGAAGAGACCTAATGTCCATGTTGGCTATTAGACTTACCACATGAGCATTTGCCTGCTGCTGATAAGGTCTGGTGGTTACGAGAGCAGTGAGCTTTAATTGTATCCAATGAACGCTTACTCAACCCGCATGTCATCGTATTTCGATACGCATTCAGAACAGTTGGTTTCGCCAGTTGACTGGTTTCAATGCGCTTGCAGCGTCGTCGTGGGCGTCCGCTAAAACACATCCTCATGTCAACACATAAAAGTACATGGTCGGTGTCCACACATGTGCTCCATATTGAGCGACATTTCTGGACGAAGCCTCTCCACCAGTAACTGATTGCAGTGTGATCGATTTGCGTCCAAGGCTGGTGGGCGCCAAGTCACCTTCAGACAGGCGCTGTGTCAGAAATTAGTGTTCACAAGAAATAAGCGAGCATCTTCACACAACTGAAGTAACCGCTCACCGTTATCATTACGGTAGCCTACACCTTGCTGACCGCCCAGATGCGTTTCATCAGTAGACAACTTTCCAACTTGTGCGTTCAGACCTCCAGCCAGCACAACAGTGTCCGAGCTTCTTCTGTGGCGATGGAGCTGGATCATTTGGCGATAGAAGTCGTTTTTTACCGGTTCATCGTTAGAGTTTGTGGGCGCGTAGGCAGCGGTGACGAATAGACACCTATTAGTCCTGCGCGACTTCGTAGCTTTGAACGAGCCAGCCAATCCAACCGCACGTATCCGCTACTGATTGGGATCCAATCAACGAGAGCAGCTTCAACCCCTTGTGGTGGCCTGTGTGGGGGGAAGTAGTGGGTTAGGTGAAACGGTGCCGGGGAGAGTATGTTAAAGGGAAGAAGAAAGATTTGGTGGCGCCATCAGTAGCATGTTTTCACTTGCCCACTCCACTGTATGCTGCAAATAAGGCGACCCTTTTCCTAGTACCATTGCGAGACAGTCTATGCGGCATGTTGTTATTACTGACTACTGGTTAGCAACAGCATGAAGAGATGTCTGTGTAGCTGCATCTAATACCACTCAAGTACAAGGACCTGTTATGATGGAGTGCCCTCGACCTATTTTATATCCGCAAAGTGTTTTTCCACGAATTTCTTGTGTTTCGACACCGGATTTTGCCTCAACTACGTGCTGCGGAAGGTTGTTCCATACATTCACCACTCTCCGCCCGAAACAGAGTTGGTGGACGACGCGCTTCAAATCCTGTACTACGAGCTAGTTCCCGTATCCTTGTGTACTGCTTGGTGCGCGCACATTCAGTTGCGGTCTCATCATGGAGTAATAACCGAAATGTAGTATCCGGTGCGTCATGATGAGGTAAATCTGCAATCGACAGTAAGATAGGGTGTAAAACCCTAGTCTCTTACGCCGGTCTACCTACGGGACACCTCATAGCTTTGGGATCTGTCTGGTCGCCACATGCTGTATCCGCTCAATAAGTACCGCTCGATACGCCTGACTCAGGGAACTAGAGAATTGGTGTGATTCATGGTTAGTTTGGAGTGGAGTATTGCCAGGGCGTCCACACCTGACAGTAGAACGACTCGGGTCCTCCGCCAGAGCCTTCGGTAAAATGTACTCCCGAAAGTTAACGGGCCATGCTTCATGAGTCAATGAACCGACTCGCGCGGATTTGTGTCCCGGATCTTAGCTAGAAGAAGGGTGATACGCCTTGCCAGACACGCCGCGTGCGTGCGTTCGTGTGTGTGTACTACGGCTATTGGCCGTCCGCCGTAACTATTGATTGGTACTTAGATTCTGTGTTCATTTGACTTCGAATGCCTTACGGTTCTTTTTGTTGTGCATGGTTACATGCCGTTTACCTGGATAGCCGTCTTACTACATTGCTCTGTTTTCTGATTTCGTCTTGGTGTAACAAACTGGCGACGGAGGCTGTTGTGATCACCAATGGCGAATTCAATTACCTCACCTCAGCCGTTTTGGAATTCTTCCACAGAAAGGCCTACTACGCAACAATGTCTGCAGTGGAAAACTACCTTCACTAATTACGTGGATCTACTTGTTCTCCTTGGTGGTAACGGTACGATGGATGATGCATCAAAAATCAATTTACTGCGTCACCACTTAAGCAACGAGGGGAAGCGACATTTCGATTGCCTGAAACTACATACGAAACAGAACTTACAAGCTGTTTTCCACTCTCTTGATCCCCTGTGGGGTGAAACACCACATGTGTTTACAGCACGTTACAACTGTAACACCATGCGAAGCAACATAACGAACTGTAATTGAGTTTATTTCTCGACTCCTAACTGCTTTTCCTGTCTGTGCCTATGACCAGATCAAGCCAACGCAATTCAAAGGAGCAATGTTTTTACAGGCATTACTTGTTGGTGTTGTTAACGAGAAGTCACGAGAGCGCCTGTTATCAGAAGATGAAAAAACCTTGACTTGGGAAAGAGCCTGTGACATAGTTCGACAACCTGCCAGTCTCATACAAGAACTGACTTCATTCTCCTAGCCTAATCTGATAATTTCGCGAAATGTACATAAAGTTTTTCAGACCAAACCTGATAACCCATTGTCTACCTCCGTACACCGCAGAGAATTCTGTTGTTATCGCTGTGGTGAACATCATTCAACACCGGCTGATTGTCAGCATCCTCATTCGATGTGCAGGTTTTGTGGGAAGAGAGAACAAGTGTTTCTTTCTGGACGAAATTCCACTGCGCAGGGAAACCTTAAAACTACAAATACGATCACTGAGAAGTTAACTCAAAATTGGATAAACACCACCACAGTTTTCAATCACAATATCACCGCGGAGAAACCATTTGTTATGTCTATCTAAGTTAACAATCAACCTATAGATTTCGGAATTGATGCCGGCTCTGCACTTACGATGATACGACCTGATGCCTTATCGCAACTGCCAAAATGTGATCATCCTACAATACAACTATGATCTTACACTGGACAATTGCTGAATGTATTGGGTACTTTCCTTGCAAGCATATCCTACGGTAAATCGACGGATAACATCCGAATGAACCTCTATGGGGGACCCGGCTCTAACAAACTTGCTCGCGATGGAATTATACGTCTTTCTGGCATCATGCCAAACGTCAGAATTGTGGAAGGTCGTCCGCAGCTCTCCGGAATTTTGCAAAAATATGCAGCGTTGTTTGACTAAACGAAACTAAATGCTATGGATATAGCGTCTAGCGGGAGGACGTCATCACCTCGCGGGCTAGCCACTGTCAATGACAATGAAGGATTGGTGGTGCTATATCCCAGTTAGCTCCCAACTTATGTAACTCAGCCAACGTCCCCCATGTCTCAGTAGCTTAAGATGCTGGATATTTGGCATCTGCTTCTAGCGGTCATGGGTTCGATCCTCAGTAGGGGACCGAGGGAATGAACACCACTGACAAGCCCCAATAGGGCGAAACGCGTCTGCTGCTTTTCCGGACTGGGATTTGCTATGTAGCTTGTGAACTACTAGGATGAATACCTTAAAATATTAAACCAGGGTTGTTGAAGAAATACGTGGCACATTTGACACTAAAACCACAGACAGCACCGCGATTCTAAAAGGCGCATATCGTACCTTATGCTCTTCGGGATAAAGTTATGGGTGAGCTCCGCCGACTACAGCAATAGGGCACAATGGCACCCGTTCAGTATTCCAATTGGGCAGTTTCTGTAGTGCCTGTATTGAAGAGTGATGACACCGTAAGGATCTGTGGGGACTACAAGGTTACGGTCAACCAGGCACTACAACTGGACCGATACCCGCTGCCAAAGAGTGAAGGTATTTATGCTTCCCTCTTATGCGGTGAGCTTTTTACCAAACTAGACCTGAGCCGCACTTACCGGCAGATTGAACTTGACGAGGACTCACGTGCCTATACCACCATCAACGCACACCTAGGGCTATTTCGTTATGTACGCATGTCTTTTGGAGTAAGCTCTGCGCCAGCTATCTTCCAACGTATTGTTGACTCGGTGAAAGACATACCCAATACATGCGCTTACCTGGATGACATCTTGATCACTGGACGAACCACTGATGAACACCTACACACCTTGGATGTAGTTCTGTAAAGATTGTCAGATCCTAGGCTTGTTTAAAGAAAGAGAAGTGTGAATTCTTTGTTCCAAGTGTACGTTGCCTTGGCTATCAGTTGTTACGAAATGGGTTACGCCCATGAGAAAAAAAGACTAGAGCACTACTTAATGCACCGGCACCCAAAGACGTGAATGCGTTGCGGTCATTTCTGGGAGCGGTCAGGCGATTTCCCCGATTCAACCAACCCATTGGCACCCGCTTCATCAACTCTTATGCAACAACCAACCTTGGAAGTGGAACAGAGTTCAGGAAGGTGCTTTTAACGCTGTTTCGAAACTTTTGTCATCCGCCTAAGTTCTTTTGCATTACGACTCCCGGAAGCCCATTTTTCTTACTTGTGATACTTCACCCTACGGTCTTGGAGCTGTATTACTGCACAAACTACCGAACGACTCTCATCGACCTATTGCATATGCTTAACGAATCTTGACGGTAGCAGAACGTGATTGTTCTCAACTTGATCGAGAGGCAGCCGCGGTTGTTTTCGGTGCTGCTCGGTTTCACCAATATTTGTCGACGTTTTGTGATTTCCAGAGATCATAAACCTTTGGCGCGGACAAGGGATTCAGCAAATAGGCTCACCCAGAATGGTCCGTTGGACCTTGATTCTCTGCATATATATATATATATATATATATATATATATATATATATATATATATATATATATATATATATATATATATATATATATATATATATATATATATATATATGTCAAACTCAATATGTTCCTGGTCGGCAAAATATCACTGCTGATGCCCTCAGTCGGCTTTCCTTATCGGAAGTACATTCGGAAGAATTTGCCCCACAGGAACTCATGAAACTGATCCTGCACCTTGACAACTCTCCTGTTATCTCAACAAACATCCCTTGAGAAATCGATAGAAACCCTGTTTTAGCACCCGTAAAGCGCTACGTTCGGGTCGGGTGGCCAGAAAATACAACCAAGGAACTCATGCTTTTTCGAAACCGATTGACCGAGCTCAGTCTTCATGACGGATGTATAGTGTGGGGGCCGGAGTTTTAGTCCCCAAAAAGCTGCGATCATTTATCCTGTATGACCTGCATGATACACTTCCTGGAGTCGCTATCCCGTTTTTATGTGTAGTGTCCTGATTTAGACAGGGGCATAGCGTCGAAAGTTGGGGAGTTGCGTGCTTTGTCAGGAGAATGGGAACGCTGTGCTTCATGTGCTAATGCAGCCATGGTAGTGGCCGGATGCACTATGGAAACGTATTCACGCAGACGTTTTGGCCATTTCTGAGACTGAGACTGTATTTAAGCGCAAGTAGAAAGCTTTCTGTACAACTCTATCGAATTTTGCGCAGTCAAAATCATTTAGTTGTGAATCGTCAGCGCTAGTGTTTGGTCCGTTAATCGTTTATCCTTGTTCGCTTAAGAGTTCGTATTCGTGTCATTATTTCCGGGCATACAATGTCTTCTTTTGGCATTGTATGTGCATCGTTTCAAAAAAGCACAGGTTTCCAAAATAATCGTCGATACGTGTTATAAAACACTTCACAAAATCGGCCTCTACTACTCCTTCTGGTAGTGTAATCCATAAGTTTACGATTCTTCGTTCTATACAAAGCTGATGTGATACTTTCATGCAGGGGACCCTGAGTTTGTAACGGTGTCCTCGGGTGTTACAGGGTTCCCGCAGATGAAATTTTGGCCGCAGAATGGGGAAATGATTCCAGTGTAGTACTCAGTGGGCCTTTACAAGGTCAACTCGGCGGTAGGATAGTGTGTAGAGTCCGAGCCTTTCATAACGTTTTTCATACGGAAGCTTTCGTAGGCTCGGTATCATTCTAGTTGTGATACGCTGTATTTTCTCCAGCTTTTTAGTTTCCCACTGGCTTATCGGATGGTAAGCTGGGTTACCGTGTTCAAGGATTCGTCTAATGAGCGAGGTGAATAGACGAGGGACTGTTTCTTCGGACCATGTGGAGAAACTGCATCTTAATGCCCAGAGCAAATGAAGTCCCGCACGGTACAACTTCTCTGT
Organism: Dicrocoelium dendriticum; assembly: GCA_944474145.2. Classification (NCBI taxonomy): domain Eukaryota; kingdom Metazoa; phylum Platyhelminthes; class Trematoda; order Plagiorchiida; family Dicrocoeliidae; genus Dicrocoelium; species Dicrocoelium dendriticum. The sequence continues at coordinate 94,673,309 of OX104063.1, forward strand.
ATTTTCTAGTGATCTCATATCATGTCGCGAGAGCACTCCTAAGTTTCTGACAGATGTGTTAGGGTGGAGCAACTGGCCGTCCAAGGTGTATGATCGAGTGGCTGGACGTCTGATGATACTAATGAACCCCGACTTGCTTGCATTACAAGGGAGTTGCATTTAAGTAGACCACGTTTACAGTTGCTCTTATTCATGCGGGATGTGTGCGCAATCGTCCTGCTTCTCAGTGATCCTCCAGGTTTTCAAATCATCTGCAAACAGCACATGGTGACCGGGTCTGCTGCGGGAGATCATTAATATGAATGAGAAATAGTACTGACCCAAGTACAGTTTCTTGAGGCACGCCATTCGTCGATGGGAACCAGTCTGTCTGGTAGTCATTGACCTGTACTCTAAACTTTCGTCCCGCAATAAACTCGTGTAACCGCTGAAGTAGCTTGCCACCGATTCCGTATGTCCTCAGTTTATGAAATAGTACCTCGTGGTTCACTCTGTCAGTGTACACCACATCAACAGCCTTCTGTTCATTGAGAGCTCGTACCCACCGGTGGTTTGCGCACATCAACTTGGAGATGCAGAATCAATCTTTCGTAAAGCCGTGTTGCGCTGGCGTCAATACATCCATCGATTCGAAGAACGACAGCAGACACTTTTTCACAACCTTCTCGAGAACTTTGGATAATATCGAAGTCAAACAGATCGGTCGATAGTTCTCTGTTTTACTCGGGTCACCACCCTTGGGAAGTGGTCTCTCTATCAAGCATTTCCAGAGAGTGATTTATTGAATAGGTTTGTCACGGCTGGTGAGATGATAATCGATATGGACTTGAGTATTAGGGAATGAAGTCCGTCTGGTCTTGGGGGGCTTTGCACCATCGAGGTTGATGAGTAGCTGATACACTTCGACTGCATCACATTGTAGGTTGTCGAGCAAGATTGGCGCAACCTGTGCCGGTACTTGAACAGTCGCTGGTTTAATGGAAAATACAGTGAGGAAGTGCATAGCCAAGGCGTCCGCGCGCTCCGCGCTTGAAATGAGCGTCTGTCCGTCCAAGCTCTCTAAGACTGGTAGGTCGCCCCCAGGTTTCAGTTGACGTTTCAAGTAGACAAATATTCTTTTGGGTGCAGTTGCTGCCTAGGATGCTAGCTCGTCTTCAAACTGCTGTCGTTTCTTGATCTTTGCGGCGTTGCATAAGTTACGCTGTTTCTTGTACACCGTGTAATCTTCATCAAATCCCAAAGTTTGCGACGCCGTCGCGCTAACTGTCTATATTCCGCATCAAGCCAATGCGATTTGACAGGTCCGATTTTTGAATACTTCAGGGGAACGAACCGAGTACAGAACGAGTTATGCTTCCCCTTCATTAATGACCAGCAGGCCTCAAGCGACGCATCCTATGGTAGTGTCCAATCAGTCTGACTTGCGGATTGGACGAGCCCGTTGGAGTCCGTCTTCCAATACTTGAATGTCGGCTTCCGTTGGTTATAATACGGTAACGACAGTTCTATGCTTGCCACAATGGAGCAGTGGTCACTGTTCGCCAGAGGTTCGACAACTCCAATCTCGTTCAGCTTCTGCTCGCAGTTCGTAAACATTAGGTCCAGACAAGATGCCGAGTGCTGAGTTACGCGCGTCGGTTGGATGACATATTGCATTGCTCCGATTTCTATAGTCATTTTAGCGAATTGTGCTTCAACGTTGCCATGACCGGGAAGAAGCCGAACGTCTGGCCAGAATATCTTGGGTCAATTTAGATCCCCCATCAGTAAGAACTGAGGGCAGCTCATGCGCTTCAGTACATGTAGTAGCCAATCGCAACAACGGTTTAATGGGTTACGGTGTATAACACCCACTATTAGTTCTGCGCGACTGAGGCGGATTATACACCACAATTGCTCGCATAAATTATCCTCGCTCTGATAGGTGCTGGTAAGTTTGCCAGATAGTAACGATTTTATGTACAACAGAACATTCTGAGTCTCTGATTTTCGGTTGCATCGGAAACAAGAATATCCTGATAGCGCGACTTCTTGGGGTGGGACGTCGGAGTTCAGCCAAGTCTGCAAGTTCTAAAACGTCCGGCATCTCCGAGACAGCGAAGGGGGCACAGTTCGTCACGTTTGTTCATTAGGCTGCACACTTTGGCGAATGCCACACGGAGGTCCTGGGAGGTACTGCGGGACGTGCCTGGAAGTTGAGCAACCGGTTGATACGGGTTTGTACACCCTTCTTGATCACCCGAAAATTTATAATTTGCAAGTCAGTCTCACCTTCCTCTGTACGGCGTTTGAGCTTACTGACCGCAGTCTTCAAACGATCCTTGTCTTCGTGTTCCAAGTCTCAGCGGATGTGAACTTAAGTCTTTCAGCCTTGACAGAAGAGACAGTATAAGCTGCGGTATAATGTGATTTGCAAAGGTGATTCTCAGACGTCGACATTGGTTAGTTTCCTGGCCAAGTCGGATTACTTGTTTAATCGTCACACTGTCTTCGCCCACGTCTAAGAGTTTGTCGATGAGTCCCTGGAGGAACTCAACATCGTGATCATAACGTATCTTAGGGTCTTCATCTTTTGACTCTAGTACCTGGAAGACCATGAGATTATGATGCCTCAGCGAAATCGGTGATGAATCTATGGAAACAGAACTAGAAACGCTTATCTGATTGGGTTGTTGTTTATCAGCAGGGGACGCCTGAACTCGCTTACGTGGCCCCTTGCGCTTTTGACTGGTCCATGGGTCCTCTGTGTACACTGGTTCACAGACAGGCTCTGAACTTCACGGACCGATCAGTGAAGCGGCATTTCGTAGGTTTCGAGTCTGAGTCTTCAGTCAGTGGGGAACATTAAACTTGAGGCTCGGCCGGGGTCGAAGACGCTGATGGTGGTACAGTTCGTGGAGTGACAATAGAAGGCGAGGTGACAGAGGTACTTTCACGAGGGGCATTTGACCCCACGTGGTGAACGGTTTGTTTCTGCCTGAAGGAGATTTTCCCGTAGTTGTTGTCAGTCGCTGTGTGCGACATTTATCACATATAACTTGAAAAAATCGATGTCGGATGTCGAGAGGTTTTCGCAACACGTCAACGGATAAGCCTATGCACGAAATATGGAACAAAACATCGCAACCGAAGCACCGAAGTGCATGAGCCTTATTTCCCACAACTTTCGAACACGAAGCACAAGTAGCTTGAGACGGCATCACAAGGTAGAGGAAATCCAAGATGGCGGACAGAGATGGCAGTAGGGCAAATCAATGAGATCTCCGGAATTAGCCAAAGAATAGCCACCGAATTTCCACCGATTGGAAAATGCACCAAAAGAAGAATATTGGTGCACAATTCACACATAAAAGCAATTATAACGCAGTAATCCGAAGCAAAAGTAGTATCCAGCACACGGTGATCCAAAAATCCGCGACGTCCGTAAGTCAGGTGAGCATGTTGATCATTGATGCCCATTTCAAGTGGATAGATGTCCACGTCCTGACTACAGCATATTCAACTAATACAATAGTTAACCAGCATACGACGTTTGCAACCTTCGGTCTTGCCGAAATACTAGTGTCAGATAATGGAACAGCATTGACTAGTGCCGAATTTTCTGCCTTGCTTACGTCGAATGGCATTAGACACGTAACTACTGCTCCTTATCATCCGCCATCAAACGGTTTGGCTGAGAGAGTTGTACAGACAGTGCAGAATATGTTACTGACGCAACCAGGAGTCCCACTGCGTGTGCGTTTGAACCGTGCATAAGACCACATGACGACATTTGCAGCAGCGGGTCCACGATCTCTCAGGACCTAGCTACCACAAGTTGTAGCGAGCTATGTACTTTCCCTTTCTGAACAGCCGAACCAAGTGTCTCTACACAGGTCTACGCACCAACGCCGGCTGGTGGATCGATTCCAGGCCAGATAGCTCAAATCACAGAGTGGAGAGGTGATACGCCTTGCCAGACACTCACCGCGTGCGTGCGTTCGTGTTTGTTATGGCTATTGGCCGTGTGCCATAACTATTGCTTGGTAGTTTGATTTTGTGTTCATGTGACTTCGAATGCCTTGCGCTCTCTTTTGCTGTACAATATTACTTGCCGTTTACCTGAATAGCCGTCTTATTACGCAGGTCTGTTTTCTGCTTTCGTCTTGGGGTAACAAAGGGTGTAACCCAACTCTCGTACAGCGATCCCCACGTGGCATCTAGTACATAAGACCACAGGATATATATATATATATATATATATATATATATATATATATATATATATATATATATATATGCCCCATGCTGAGGCTGATGTTGCATTCTTGATGCATCTTCACCGCGGTTGGGCTAAACCAACGTACACTTAAACTAGGTCTTTTTAAGCTGGATAAATTTCATTCCGCTTTATTTGGTTTGTTCTGCATCCCTGAATAATGTTCTATTAACTGGCCACGTTGCTTACACTAATTGCGCTTATCTTCGGTAATTTTGTTGCGTTTGTAGCATTTTAAGCAACTTGTGAACATTTCTTACTTATCGCGGATTCGTTGCTAACCAACTTACTTCATATGGTAATTTAGCAAAGAGTTATGCCACCGTATCTGTATGCATTATTGGATTTATTTTATTTCAGCTTGTCGTTTGAATTGAATGACTGTTGTTTGATATCCCTGGTATGGTTGCGCTTGATGTGTATGTTGACAAGGTGCCTACCTGTCTATTACCCACTACATCGTTCATACTGGCTCCAGGAGACAGTTGGTCGTTGCTGGAGGGGACGGGGTGCACGGTTCTTGTGGCCGTGCTAGGCTCAAAGAGCGGTTCCCCGTGCACTCAGTGTGGAGCGGACTACGGTCCAGCCACCGCCTTGTGTGCGCTTGATTCCCCAAATACAGCGTGCGTGTGTTTGCCTGTGAAGGAGTGTGGGCCGGCTCCGTTGATGAAACGTGGTTCCCATCCGCATGCCTCCCGGTCTTATTCCTTCGGGTTTACACTGGATATGAGGTGTGTGGTTGGAGCTGTGGGTGGTACAACGCAAGCCATCCATGGTCCCTCTGTAGGCGCAGGCGTCCTGTGGCTTGCCACAGTGACAGGCAAATCCGAAACCGGATGCCGCCAACCATATATATATATATATATATATATATATATATATATATATATCCTTTGGTCTTATGTTGTCATGTGGTCTTATGTACTAGATGCCACGTGGGGATCGCTGTACGAGAGTTGGGTTACACCCTTTGTTACCCCAAGACGAAAGCAGAAAACAGACCTGTTTAATAAGACGGCTATTCAAGTAAACGGCAAGTAATATTGTACAGCAAAAGAGAGCGCATGGCATTCGAAGTCACATGAACACAAAATCAAACTATCAAGCAATAGTTATGGCACACGGCCAATAGCCATAACAAACACGAACGCACGCACGCGGTGAGTGTCTGGCAAGGCGTATCACCTCTCCACTCTGTGATTTGAGCTATCTGGCCTGGAATCGATCCACCAGCCGGCGTTGGTGCGTAGACCTGTGTAGAGACACTTGGTTCGGCTGTTCAGCCTCGGACGCTTGTGAACTGATCATCTCCGGTGTCTGGATTTCTGACTCATCGGTTGTTGCCAAGGTCTGGGACGCACGTAATCTGTGGCGCCTGACAATCCCGCTATCCACCGTTTTTGCTTCAATGATTTTCCCGTTGGCTGTGTGCGGCTTAGCGTCTACCTATTTGGCACGTCTGTTGTAATCCACCTCATCTAAATTTTGATTATCTCCAGAATTTTCGGGACGGCTTGCAGTCGGCTTTTATCCGAGCTGGCTGCTTTCGGTTTCTTTTTGTTGCCGAGTCAGCTGCTGGACACCGTTGATAGTGTGAGTGTCATTGTGTGCGCATATAAATTTTGTGCATGATTTTCTCTACTATTATTCTCGTCAGGGGTTTACATTTACTTCGTGAAATTTCCGCCTTATGTTAAAAAGTCAGAGTGCCGTTTCATTCAAGTTTATGCAAAGGGATCATTTACTTCACTATGGTAAACCAAGGATAACTGTCTGCTCGCCGAGACTTAGTTTTAGACACCGTGCCGGTAAACTGGAGCGAACTGGCATTGCGGTGATTTCGACACGTATAGCAGTCTTTGATATGCGTCACAATAAAGCTAATCGAGATTTTGCAGTATTTCGCTGCCATATTTTGTAGAATGTGTTTTGAATTTCTTGGACCAACGTACTTGCTGCCGCAAGTGCAGTGAAAGTAGACACGTGAGGCGTTTTCGGCTTATGCAGATTGTATTTTGCACTCCAGTTCGACCACATAATAACATCTGTTTGTAATCTAAAGACGACGATGCCTTAATCTTCTGTCGTTTTGTTATCCTTTATACTTTTGCTTAATGAACGCCGTTCTGTGGGAGACGTCTGCAAAATATTTCTCATTTTCTGCGTTTGTGTACCGACCTAATACTTTTCCGGGGTATCCATTTTTACGCGGAATCGATGACACGCGTTCCAGCTCACTGTTGATTGTCGCTGCACAACAAAAGTGCTAGCTCTAGTATCAATGCTTAACTGTAGTTTATAGGACAGAAGCTGTTGCATGTGTGGTACTGTCCTGTCCAAGTTTGCTTGTAATACCCCGACCTAACGGTCATGTTCTCTAGGTTCCTCTTTAGTTTTGCTCCCAAAAAGGGGAACTTATTAACCATTTCGCTTTCCATCGTGATTTTCATCTCAGAGTGGCATTTGTTTGGAATATCAATCAAGCACTCTGCCTGCTGAGCGATATCAACCACAACTTCACTATTTTCCAACAGAGTGGCCAACTGTTTGTGCCATTGGCAGTGTTTCAGAGTCTTGCGCCCTTCTCTTGATTACTTTTTCGTAACGAACTATCCGCACAACGTTCGAGCGTACTGCTTTGTTTATAACGTCTTACCAATTGATCAATCATATTACCGGCTGCGATACCGACACCTATTTGTTCCCACCAGTCAAATGTGTTCACTCCCGCTTATTTTCTTCCCTCACGATCTTTTAATATTAAAAATTCCAGTGTCATCTATTGCCGTCTATTTTATTATTTAGTGTTTTCTACGTCAAATCACACACAAGATGATTTGCTGAAATTTTTCCACTTAGGAGTATGTGCAATCCAATTGCATCCCAAGTCATTGGTTGGCATCACCAGAGACGTGAAAGATATGTGACTAACTTCAGTATAATTTGAGTCAAGCATTTGGTATTAGTTGCGCGCGCAATACAAACATTATCCCCAAAACGATTTTATCTGGTTGTTATCTACTTGTCGGCGTATAGATGCTGATGGAGACGAAATAGGCCGTTGTTGTATGTTGCATTGTCCTCTTTTATTTGTTCTCCTGTTAAGGAAGTACTGACTGGGTTGTCAGGGTTCATTGGACAAGCGCTATCCCCAACTGTTCGGTGGTACTCATTTCTGGCACTCGGTTCAACCTTTTATGGATAACTAACTCCATATATATCTTGTTACTATTTTATTATGGGCTAGTCACTCTTATATGACTATTTTCTGCACATTGCGAATCAAAGGATGTGCGACTGATTCGAATCTCACAAAATCTCTTTAGTTTTAAGTAGTAGGGGATTTACTAGGTTTTTGTGTGGGTTCATCGCAGTTAGACATAGGCTGACAGTCACCACATATCCAGGAAAGCGCTAGACGGCCGTTTCGTCCTATTCAGACTTGTCAGTAGCGCGCACCCGCCGAATCCTACCGGATTCGAACCCACGACCTTACTCTTGCGACTTATGTCACTGAGCCATGGCCGACAGCAGCGGACCGCCATGATTGATATCTAACTGCGATATGACGTGCGGCTCATCCTCCACTGTCTTGCATTTTATGAACGTGCAGAGGACAAGGCTGGCCCCCAGAGCAACGACTACCTTTGCAAGCCGTCACCAATCGAGGCGTTTTATCCCCCCCTATTTTATCCCCCTACTACTTAAAATAATCAGTAGTTGCCTTAGCAGCTTACACACCACCTCGATTGGTGGCGGCTTGCAAAGGAAGTTGTTGCTCTGGGGGCCAGCCCTGTCCTCTGCACGTTCATAAAATGCAAGACAGTGGAGGATGAGCCGCACGTCATATCGCGGTTAGATATCAATCATGGCGGTCCACTGCTGTCGCCCATGGCTCAGTGACATACGTCGCAAGAGTAAGGTCGTGGGTTCGAATCCGGTAGGATTCGGCGGGTGCGCGCTACTGACGAGTCTGAATAGGACGAAACGGCCGTCTAGCGCTTTCCTGGATGTGTGGTGGCTGTCTGCCTGTGTCTAACTACGACGAACTTACACAAAAATCTCTTTAGATTATTCGTATGGGATTTTCCATCTTTCATGCCAGGTAGGAACTTCTCACCTGTTGGGACTATCGTTTACAAATGTGGAATTCAATTTGGAGTACGCGATGCTTCTACCGACCATTTGCGATTGGAAGAAAGGAAAACAATACTTTTAAGGCATATTCGTAAACGAGTGTTGATAAGAATGAAATTTTATCGGAATTTAAGTGGCATTTACATCGGTACACATTAGTCTT